>LR738712.1:193902913-193966443 GCA_902687465.1 Secale cereale | reverse complement strand
GGGGGGGGGTTCCGGTAACCCCTCGGTACTTCGGAAAATACCCCATACACTTCGGAACCATTTCGATGTCTGAATATAACCTTCCAATATATCGATCTTTATGTCTCGGCCATTTCGAGACTCCTCGTCATGTCCGTGATATCATCCGGACTCCGAACAATCTTCGGTCATCAAAATCACATAACTAATAATACTAATCATCATCGAACATTAAGCATGCGGACCCTACGGGTTCGAGAACTATGTAGACATGACCGAGACACTTCTCCGGTCAATAACCAATAAGGGAACCTAGATGCTAATATTGGCTCCTACACATTATACGAAGATCTTTATCGGTCAAACTGCATAACAACATACATGATGTGATGGGTCTTGTCCATCACATCATTCTCCTAATGATGTGATCCCGTTGATCAAATGACAACACATGTCTATGGTTAGGAAACTCAACCATCTTTCATTAACGAGCTAGTCAAGTAGAGGCATACTAGGGACACTCTGTTTTGTCTATGTATTCACACATGTATCAAGTTTCCGGTTAATACAGTTCTAGCATGAATAAAAGACATTTATCATGATATATAAGGAAATATAAATAACAACTTTATTATTGCCTCTAGGGAATATTTCCTCCAGTCTCCCACTTGCACTAGAGTCGATAATCTAGATTACATAGTAATGATTCTAACACCCATGGAGTCTTGGTGCTGATCATGTTTTGCTCGTGGAAGAGGCTTAGTCAACGGGTCTGCGATATTCAGATCCGTATGTATTTTGCAAGTCGCTATATCTCCCTCCTTGAATTGACCGCAGATGGAGTTGAAGCGTCTCTTGATGTGCTTGGTTCTCTTGTGAAACCTGGATTCGTTAGCCAAGGCTATTGCTCTAGTGTTGTCACAAAAGATTTTCATTGGACCCGATGCACTAGGTATTACACCTAGATCGGATATGAACTCCTTCATCCAAACTCCTCCATTTGCTGCTTCCGAAGCAGCTATGTACTCCACTTCACACGTAGATCCCGCCACGACGCTCTGGTTGGAACTGCACCAACTGACAGCTCAATCGTTCAACAAAATTACGTATCTGGTTTGTGACTTTGAGTCATCCGGGTTAGTGTCAAAGCTTGCATCAACGTAACCATTTACGACGAGCTCTTTGTCACCTCCATAAACGAGAAACATATCCTTCGTCCTTTTCAGGTATTTCAGGATGTTCTTGACCGTTGTCCAGTGATCCACTCCTGGGTTACTTTGGTACCTCCCTGCCAGACTTATAGCAAGGCACACATCAGTTCTGGTACACAACATTGCATACATGATAGAACCTATGGCTGAAGCATAGGGAATGACTTTCATTTTCTCTCTATCTTCTGCAGTCGTCGGGCATTGAGTCTGACTCAACTTCACACCATGTAACACATGCAAGAACCCTTTCTATGACTGATCCATTTTGAACTTTTTCAAAACTTTATCAAGGTATGTGCTTTGTGAAAGTCCAATTAAGCATCTTGATCTATCTCTATAGATCTTGATGCCCAATATATAAGCAGCTTCACCGAGGACTTTCATTGAAAAATTCTAATTTAAGTATCCTTTTATGCTATCTAGAAATTCTACATCATTTCCAATCAACAATATGTCATCCACATATAATATCAGAAATGCTACACAGCTCCCACTCACTTTCTTGTAAATACAGGCTTCTCCAAAAGTATTTATAAAACCATATGCTTTGATCACCTCATCAAAGCATATATTCCAACTCCGAGATGCTCCCACCAGTCCATAGATGGATCGTTGGAGCTTGCACACTTTAGTAGCACCGTTAGGATCGACAAAACCTTCTGGTTGCATCATATACAACTCTTCTTTGAGATATCCATTTAGGAATGCAGTTTTGACATCCATTTGCCAGATTTCATAATCATAAAATGTGGAAATTGCTAACATGATTCGGACAGACTTAAGCATCGCTACTGGTGAGAAAGTCTCATTGTAGTCAACCCCTTGAACTTGTCAAATAACTTTCGCAACAAGTTGAGCTTTGTAGACAGTAACATTACCATCGGCGTCAGTCTTCCTCTTAGACATCCATTTATTTTCAATGGCTTGCCGATCATCGGGCAAGTCAACCAAAGTCCACACTTTGTTCTCATACATGGATCCCATCTCAAATTTCATGGCCTCAAGCCATTTTGCGGAATCTGGGCTCATCATCGCTTCCTCATAGTTCGTAGGTTCGTCATGGTCTAGTAACATGACTTCCAGAACAGGATTACCGTACCACTCTGGTGCGGAACGTACTCTGGTTGACCTACGAGGTTCATTAGCAACTTGATCTAAAGTTTCATGATCATCATCATTAGCTTCCTCACTAATTGGTGTAGGAATCACAAGAACTAATTTCTGTGATAAACTAATTTCTGTGATAAACTAATTCCCAATTCGGGAGAAGGTACAATTACCTCATCAAGTTCTACTTTCCTCCCACTCACTTCTTTCGAGAGAAACTCCTTCTCTGGAAAGGATCCATTCTTAATAACGAATATCTTGCCTTCAGATCTGTGATAGAAGGTGTACCCAACAGTTTCCTTTGGGGTATCCTATGAAGACACATTTATCCGATTTGGGTTCGAGCTTATCAGGTTGAAGCTTTTTCACATAAGCATTGCAGCCCCAAACTTTAAGAAATGACAACTTGGGTTTCTTGCCAAAGCACAGTTCATAAGGTGTCGCCTCAACGGATTTAGATGGTGCCCTATTTAACGTGAATGCAGCAGTCTGTAAAGCATAACCCCAAAACGCTAGTGGTAAATCGGTAAGAGACATCATAGATCGCATCATATCTAATAAAGTACGGTTACGACGTTTGGCCACACCATTACGCTGTGGTGTTCCAGGTGGCGTGCGTTGCGAAACTATTCCACATTATTTCAAATGAAGACCAAACTCATAACTCAAATATCCGCCTCCGCGATCAGATCATAGAAACTTTATTTTCTTGTTACGATGATTCTCTACTTCACTCTGAAATTCTTTGAACTTTTCAAATGTCTCAGACTTGTGTTTCATCAAGTAGATATACCCATATCTGCTCAAATCATCTATGAAGTCAGAAAATAACGATATCCGCCGCGACCCTCAACACTCATTGGACCACATACATCAGTATGTATGATTTCCAATAATTCAGTTGCTCGCTCCATTGTTCCAGAGAACGGAGTTTTAGTCATCCTGCCCATGAGGCATGGTTTGCAAGCACCAAGTGATTCATAATCAAGTGATTCCAAAAGCCCATCAGCATGGAGTTGCTTCATGCGCTTTACACCAATATGACCTAAACGGCAGTGCCACAAATAAGTTGTACTATCATTATCAACTTTGCATCTTTTGGCTTCAATATTATGGATATGTGTATCACTACAATCGAGATTCAACAAAAATAGACCACTCATCAAGGGTGCATGACCAAAATAATATTACTCATCTAAATAGAAGAACCATTATTCTCTGATTTAAATGAATAACCGTCTCGCAACAAACAAGATCCAGATATAATGTCCATGCTCAACGCTGGCACCAAATAACAATTATTTAGGTCTAAACTTATCCCGAAGGTAGATGTAAAGGTAGCGTGCCGACGGCGATCACATCGACATTGGAACCATTTCCCACACGCATCGTCACCTCATCCTTGGCCAATCTTCGTTTAATCCGTAGCCCCTGTTTTGAATATGAGCAACCGAACCAGTATCAAATACCCAGGCGCTACTACGAGCATTAGTAAGGTACACATCAATAACGTGTATATCAAATATACCTTTTGAAGGAAATATGCCCGATAGGAAATAATAAAGTTGTTATTTATATTTCCTTATATATCATGATAAATGTCTTTTATTCATGCTATAATTGTATTAACTAGAAACTTGATACATGTGTGAATACATAGACAAAACAAAGTGTCCCTAGTATGCCTCTACTTGACTAGCTCGTTAATGAAAGATGGTTGAGTTTCCTAACCATAGACATGTGTTGTCGTTTGATCAACGGGATCACATCATTAGGAGAATGATGTGATGGACAAGACCCATCCGTTAGCTTAGCACAATGATCGTTTATTTTTATTGCTATTGCTTTCTTCATGACTTATACATGTTCCTCTGACTATGAGATTATGCAACTCCCGAATACCAGAGGAACACCTTGTGTGCTATCAAACATCACAATGTAACTGGGGATTCTAAAGATGCTCTATAGGTGTTTCCGAAAGTGTTTGTGGTGTTGGCATAGATAAAGATTAGGATTTGTCACTCTGAGTGTCGGAGAGGTATCCCTGGGCCCTTTTGGTAATACACATCATAATAAGCCTTGCAAGCAAATGACTAATGAGTTAGTCATGATATGATGTATTATGGAACGAGTAAAGAGACTTGCCGGTAACGAGATTGAACTAGGTATGATGATACCGACGATCGAATCTCGGGCAAGTAACATACCGATGAGAAAGGGAACAACGTATGTACTTATGCTGTTTGACCGATAAAGATCTTCGTAGAATATGTAGGAGCCAATATGAGCATCCAGGTTCCGCTATTGGTTATTGACCGGAGAAGTGTCTTGGTCATGTCTACATAGTTCTCGAACCCGTAGGGTCCGCACGCTTAATGTTCGATGACGATTTGTATTATGAGTTATGTATTTTTGATGATCGAAGATTGTTCGGAGTCCCGGATGAGATCACGGACATGACAAGGAGTCTCGAAATGGTTGAGACATAAATCTTGAGATATTGGAAGGTTATATTCGTACATCGGAAGGGTTCCGAAGTGTATCGGGTATTTTTCGGAGTACTGGGAGGTTACCGGAAGCCCCCGGGGAGTCAATGGGACTTAATAGGCCCTAATGGATAAAGAGGGCAGCAAGTAAGGTGTGGGGCGCCCCCCTAGGCCCAAACCGAATTGGTTTAGGGTTTGGGGGCCGCCCCCTGTCCTTCTCCTCTCCTCCTCTTTCCTCGTTCTCCTAGTAGGAATAGGATAGGGGGGCCAAACCTACTTGGAGCAGGATTGCCCCCCCTTGGCGCGCGCCTCCTCCTAGGCCGGTCTCCTCCTCCATCCCTCCTTTATATATGTGGGGAAGGGGCACCCCAAAGGCACACCAAAGCTTCTCTTAGCCGTGTGCGGTGCCCCCCTCCACAATTACACACCTCGGTCATATCGTCGTAGTGCTTAGGCGAAGCCCTGCGTCGGTAACTTCACCATCACCGTCACCACGCCGTCGTGCTGACGAGACCCTCCCTCGTCCTCAACTGGATCAAGAGCTCGAGGGACGTCATCGAGCTGAAAGTGTGCTGAACGCGGAGGTGTCGTACGTTCGGTGCTTGGATCGGTTGGATCGCGAAGACATTCGACTACATCAACTGCGTTACTAAACGCTTCCGCTTTCGGTCTACGAGGGTACGTGGACACACTCTCCCCACTCATTGCAATGCTTCTCCTAGATAGATCTTGCGTAATCATAGGATTTTTTGAAATACTACGTTCACCTACAGTGGCGTCACGAGCCAGGTCTATGTGTACATGATATGCACGAGTAGAACACAAAGAGTTGTGGGCGATAATAGTCATACTGCTTACTAGCATGTCATACTTTGATTCGGCGATATTGTTGGATGAAGCGGCCCAGACTGACATTACATGACCGCGTTCATGAGACTGATTATACCGATGTGCTTTGCACATAGGTGGCTGGCGGGTGTCAGTTTCTCCAACTTTAGTTGAATCGAGTGTGACTACGCCCGATCCTTGTTGAAGGTTAAAAGAGCACACTTGACGAAAAATCATTGTGGTTTTGATGCGTAGGTAAGAACGGTTCTTGATAAGCCCGTAGTAGCCACATAAACTTGCAACAACAAAGTAGAGGACGTCTATTTGCAGGGCATGTTGTTATGTGATATGGTCAAGACGTGATGAGTTATATGTCATTGTATGAGATGATCATGTTTTGTAAATTATTGGCAACCGACAGGAGCCTTATGGTTGTCTCTTTATCGTGTGAATTGCGAAATCCATGTAATTGCTTTTCTTTATCACTATGAGTTAGCGATAGTACTAGTAGAAATAGTTGGCGAGATGACCATGACGCTACAATAAAGATCATGGTGTCAAGCCGGTGACGATGGAGATCAGGATGATGCTTTGGAGATGGAGATCAAAAGCATAAGATGGTG
Organism: Secale cereale; assembly: GCA_902687465.1. Lineage (NCBI taxonomy): Eukaryota > Viridiplantae > Streptophyta > Magnoliopsida > Poales > Poaceae > Secale > Secale cereale. The sequence continues at coordinate 193,960,209 of LR738712.1, read as the reverse complement.
ATGGCCATATCATGTCACATATTTTGATTGCATGTGATGTTTATCTTATTATGCTTCTTATTTTGCTTAGTACGGCGGTAGCATTATAAGATGATCCCTTACGAAATTTCAAGGTACAAGTGTTCTTGCTGAGTATGCACGGTTGCGACAGTTTGTCGTGCTGAGACACCACATGATGATCGGGTGTGATAAGCTCTACATTCACATACAACGGTGTAAGATAGTTTTGCACATGCAGAATACTCAGGTTAAACTTGATGAGCCTAGCATGTACATACATGGCCTCGGAGCACTAGAGACCGAAAGGTTGTGCGCGAATCATATAGTAGATATGATCAACATAAGATGTTCACCATTGAAAACTACTCCATCTCACGTGATGATCGTACATGGTTTAGTCGATTTGGATCACGTGATCATTTAGATGACTAGATGGATGTCTATCTAAATGGGAGTTCTTTAGTAATATGATTAATTGAACTTTAATTTATCGGGTCTTTTACATCTGTGTCCCTAACTCGAACCCACTACTCAGATTTGCCCCTAATTTCAAAGTCTGCTCAAATTTGCCCCTGTGCCATTAGGTGCCATTATAGAAATGCCCTTCCGTGCCGTTTCCGTCATGTCAAAGAGCTTTGACCGCTATTTGACCGTTTCTTTGACATTTTTACCCCTGTGTCCATGTGCCACTTACTGGTGGGTCCCACTCTCAAAAAAAAAAATGAAAACCACTTTCTCTCACCCCCTCTCTCTCACACACTTACATGTGGGCCCCCTCACCCATAGAAAAAAGGAAACACTGTGTCTCTCACCTGTCTCTCCCCCCTGCCGAACAACGCGCCGACGGCCACTACCTCTCAACTCCGGCGAGAGTACTGAATGGGCACCGCCTCTGTCACTCGCCTCCCCTAATGCCACAGTCCTCTGTACCTCATGCTCTCTCCGCCTCCCGCCCTCTTTCCTCTCCTGCCCTCTCACGCAAGCACGCCAGCGAGTGCCCCGTCACCGGCGTCAGTCAAGGACGTGGCCAATGACAACTTGAAGCGTCGCTCCCTCGCCAGGAAGCTCATATGCCTTGACCTCGTCTAACCAGCTGACGATTTTGATCGGAGATGTCCAACACAGAGCGCCACAACGGATCTTCCCCGCCTTTGAGCTCGGACCACTGCCTTCGATTTGATGCCATTGAAGCATGTCTGCCAATCCCGGCGGCTCCTATGGCATCCTTATGCACCACAGAAGACTTGGGAGTCCTCCATAGCAAGCTCCATGACCTCGGGTCGTCTTCCCCATGAGCTCCGAGCTCTTCCATGGCCGCCATCGTCGAATTCATCACTTTGGTCACCCCCAAGCCCCAGCGGCTCGCCGTCGTGCTCCGAGTGTGCTTCATATTGTCACAAAAGCCGTTCCCCTCTCTCTACCCCTCGCATGGTTGCTGCCCCACTTGCGTCGCCCGGAGCCCCCGCGGCAATGGTCGCCGCCGTTTGCTCCGGCGACCATATGGTCCGACGACCACATCCCTGGATGCGGTAGAGCCACGCCTATAGCCTGGTTCCCCCAGCCTCCTCATTGCAGCATCCCGGCGTGCCTCCGCCGCAGGATTTGGTCGCCGTCGGCCACCGTCGACCGAATACAGAGTTAAGAATTAATTAAGCACTAATTAAAACAAAATATTTCTGGAAAATATTAATAAGGCAATGACATGTGGGCCCAATATCTGTTTGAAAAGTCCTTTTTCTTTTTTTTTTCTTTTTTAGGCTGGCCCCACATGTAAGTGTGTGTGAGAGAGAGGGTGAGAGAAAGTGTTTTTCATTTTATTTTTTGAGAGTGGGACCCATCAGTAAGTGGCACATGGAAGGGTATTTCTATTTTATTATTGGACATTTCATTTTGGTCCCACATGTATGTGAGACAGGCAGAGAGAGGAGAGAGACAACTTTTTATTTTTATTTTTATTTGAGTGGCTCCCACACGTAAGTGACACATGGAGGGAGGGGTAGAAATGTCTAGAAAACGTCCCGTTCACGGTCAAAGTCCTTTGACCGTACGGTAACGGCACAGAAGGGTATTTCTATAAGTGCACATAACGGCGAAGGGGCATTTTTGAGCAGGCTTTCGAATTAGGGGTATATCTGATTAGGTGGTTCGAGTTAGGGACAGAAATGCAAATGGCCCTAATTTATCATGAACTTAGTCCTGATAGTTGTTGCATATCTATGTTGTTGTAGATCAATGGCCCATGCTACCTTTCCCTTGAATTTTAATGCGTTCCTAGAGAAAGCTAAGTTGAAAGATGATGGTAGCAACTACACAGACTGGGTCCGTACCTTGAGGATTATTCTCATTGCTGCACAGAAGAATTACGTCCTGGAAGCACCGCTAGGTGAAAAGCCCACTGCAGATGCAACACCGGACGTTATGAACGTCTGGCAAAGCAAAACTGATGACTACTCGATAGTTTAGTGTGCCATGCTTTACGGCTTAGAATCGGGTCTTCAAAGACGTGTTGAACATCATGGAGAATACTTCCAAGAGTTGAAGTTAATATTTCAAGCAAATGCCCAAGTTGAAAGATATGAAGTCTCCAACAAGTTCTATAGCTGCAAGATGGAGGAGAACAATTCTATCAGTGAACACTTAATCAGAATGTCTGGGTACTACAATCACATGACTCAACTTGGAGTCAAAGTTGATGAAGATAGTGTTATTGATAGAGTTCTTCAGTTACTATCACCAAGATATAAAGGCTTCGTGATGAACTATAATATGCAAGGGATGTAGAAGACAATTGAAAGGATCGATATGGTTGACTAGAGGGGGGGGGGGTGAATCGGCAACTAACAATTTTTAGCTTTTCTTATCCAAATTAAACTTAGCAACAATATAGGTTGTCTAGATATGCAACTAGGTGGGCAACCTATATGATGCAGCAATAACAAGCACACAAGCAAGCTAGCTATGGAACACAACACAAGCTTGCACACGTAAAGGTATGAGATAACCACAAGTGAAGCCGGTGCAGACGACGATGTGTTACCGAAGTTCCTTCCCTTTGAGAGGAAGTAAGTCTCAGTTGGAACGGTGTGGAGGCACAATGCTCCCCAAGATGCCACTAGGGCCACCTTATTCTCCTCACGCCCTCACACAAATGTGAGGTGCCGTGATTCCACTAGTGGTGCCCTTGAAGGCGGTGACCGAACCTTTACAAACAAGGTTGGGGCTATCTCCACAACTTAATTGGAGGCTCCCAACGACACCACGAAGCTTCACCACAATGGACTACGGCTCCGAGGTGACCTCAACCGTCTAGGGTGCTCAAACACCCAAGAGTAACAAGATCCGCAAGGGATTAGCGGGGGGAATCAAATTTCTCTTGGTGGAAGTGTAGATCGATGCCTTCTCAACCAATCCCTAGGAAATCAACAAGTTTGATTGGCTAGAGAGAGAGATCGGGCGAAAATGGAGCTTTGAGCAACAATGGAGCTTAGGGAGGGAAGAGGTGATCAACTCGAGGAAGAAGACCCTCCTTATATAGTAAGTGGAAAGATCCAACCGTTATCTACCAGCTCAGCCTGCGACACGCGGTACTACCGCACCAGACTTGCGGTACTAACGCAAGGCCATGCGGTACTACCGCAAGGTGGTACGGTACTACCACTTCACACAGCAGGAGCTAGACGTTGCCCTTTTGCGTATAGCAACAAATGGTAGTACTGCTGGAGCGGTACTACCGTGCCCCCTTGCGGTACTACCGCAAGGCAGGGTTCAATCTGGGCTGGGAGAGACACGGATTAATAAAATTACATCTATGGCTATTTTCGCTGAGTTTCGATCGATGCAAAAACCCGGCACGGTACTACCACACACATGGAGCGGTACTACCATGTAGGATGCGGAAGTAAAAAATTACTTATGCACCTAGTTCCACGCTAGCTACGGCACTAGGGTAGAGGCCATGGTACTACGGCGAACCTGGCATGGTACTACCATGGGTCTCTGCGGTACTACCGCTCCTTTGAGCGGTACTACCGCATGCCACAGAACAGTAGTAGGAAGCCTGTGTCTTTGCAACGACAAGGAAAATAGCCGGGGCTCCAAAGAAGCGAAGGAAAGGTGGTGCAAAAGGATAGATGTGTAAGTGTTGATTCCACCCTAACCTTTCCGAAGCGGAGCCCCTCTTAATAGTACGGCTTTCCTATGACTCAATTCCACCAAAAAGAAACAATAGGAAATCGTCTTCGATAGGCTCCGAGGGGCAATGAACCGTCTTGTGCCTAGACATGAGATATCTGAAATGCTCAATGCACACGATTAGTCCGCAAAAGTATTGTCATCAATCATCAAAACCACTTAGGGAGAAATATGCCCTTAGAATCTCCCCCTTTTTGGTGGATTGATGACAATACATGATTTGCACAAAGAAATGAATAAGAACATAAGCAAACCCAACATGTATATAAAATGTAGTCAAGCTCCCCCTGGATGTGCGCATTCTTATATAGATGCTTTGGACTGCATGGCACACATACTAGGATCAACACTCCCCCTATATTTTATAAACAACACAATCCTTGCAACTAAGTAAATAACACTACGAATGGACGCAAGGAAGAGATCACGAGCATAAAGTAAAGGGCTCAAGAAGGCATAAGCTCACAACCTACTAACAAACTAGACATTAAGATAAGATAGGATAGAGTAGAGTGCATGTCTCACACCATATGATAGTCTCACACACGCAACACAAACCAACATAAACCAACGAGAGAGAGTTCAACAGAAGCAACGAAATAAGACAAACTCAGAAATTCTACACTCTCTCCCCCTTTGGCATCAAGACACCAAAAAGGTAGAGAGGACACCTACGGCACAGGGCGTAGCTCCCTCTGCATCGATCAGTCATCAAACTCCTCATCGGTCTCGGCAGCGGGAACAGATTCCTCCTCTGACTCAGTCCACTTGTAACCTTGCTTGGCCATCTAGTCAGCCTCCGGAGTGATTGTGGCACCCTGGATCAGAGCGAACGATTTACCTTGCATTGCCAGCCCAGAGACCTTGTCTTCTGGCAACACACAACATCTTGGTACAGAAAACAACCGCTTTATTGATACTAGCGGACCATAGTTCTACATTACAACGGGTAGCGAGGCCGAGCGGCACACACGGTGCTGCTGGACAATATGTACATTATTTAACGAACATAAAAGGGCCTCGGTCATAAAACTATGCGGCAGCGGAACGACTTCGTAGCGGGACTCCATCTCACAAGGACACCGATGTGGACGCGTTCTAGACTCGGACGTCACTCCCTTCCATCGGAACTTTCCTGAAATCTGGCATGACACGCCAGGTCAGTACATTGAATGTACTTGCAAGCTTACAACAAACAAAAATCATAATGACAAACAATATCATGATAATTGTTCAATTGTTAAAATGCAACAACAAACTTGTATATATATATTATCTAACATGTTGTACTGATGCCTTTGTGAAAATAGAACCTCGGTCCGACTTACCCATGCTGATTCTTATTAAACTACGACGGGTTCATATTAACATGACTTAAATCGTGATCTTTCCGGCGATCACCACCCTAACCATACCTAAACACGAATTTAAAACTGAGTAAGCAAAATTTTATTATATGTTGACCCATGGTGTGACTTACTTTCGAGCGTGTCCGTGATCGTGGACTCGGCTATCGATAGATTAATTACACTCTGCAGAGGTAGTGCACTGTACCCACACCACGAAACCCATGGCCTCGTTCTCCCATTCGGGTGGACCAACGGCGTTCCGACAAAACTCTTCCATTTTCATGACACTCTCCCGGCCACTCCGACTGATTTCCCCACTGGAACAGTCCTGGGTGGCCCTGTGCCTACCAAAGTCACACCGACCACCGTCGTGGCCAAACAGCAATTGTCCCAAACGGGGACTCGGTACCATAAACTTAACAACGGGCACACAAGGTTATGTCTGCTTACCGGGCCAGGGTACTGCATGCTCATAACCTTCCCTATTTGGAGGTACCGACAAGAGGCATGCCAACGGACCGAATAAAGACCTTCCCATAAAGGCAAATGTGGTTGCACGGGGGAAAGACTCGATTCAGTGGCACCATGACCCGGCCAACAATTTATTCAGGTTGAGTTATTAACATTTTCAACTTAAAGAAAATAAATAACCGGTGTCATAACATGCCATGGAATGTAACATACCAAAATGCCTTACAAACTAACTGAGTCAACTTCACTTTACTAAATATAAGCATCACAACTCCAATATTATTCTGGTTATGTGTTACCTTCAATTTAACAACAGAACATATTCTAGTAATTTTTTTATCATAATACTTATGTAAAAGAAAATAATTCTTCATAGTTACGTATATGCATATCCATAATAGTTATCAATGATCAAACTTTCTTCTAGCTATCTTAATAACTTAAACCAAGTTCCAACTTTCTGTAAACTAAGTGAAACAACAAAATAAAGCAACCAACAGAAAGTATTTAGCAAAAATAATTCATATGCATAAATTAAATCATTCATTCAAGTTGGAAAATCACAAATATTTAAATGGCACTATGACAATGTTGTTGTGGCTTGCCTTAATGCAAATGAGGCTCATAACCCTCCTGGTGATCCTCAGGACAAGCTTCACCTTCTGAAAATAATTAAAAGTACAAAAAGAAAATATCAAGAATCATTCAAAAATTCACCAGAAAATCTACACATCACCAAATAGTCTCATTTTTGGTATGCTGCAAGATTTCTTTACAAGGAACACAATGCAAAAAGAATCAATTCATTTGGACTTATGGTTAAAAAGTTATTGCAGTTTAAAGTTCTTTGGAATATATTTAAATTTAGAATTTAAATAAACAAACTAAAGGGGGGGTGACGTCGAAGGCGTAAAAGCCCAGGGAGCCACCAGTCGTACCGCTTTGCGACGGTACGGAGAGGCTGACTAGCGGGCCCCGCTAGTCAGGTGAGGGGGAGAGAGGGGGAAGAGCAGGGGCGGCCACGGCTTCGCCGGAGCGCACGCCGGCGACGCTGCTCCTTGGCCAAGATGGGAGGGATAGAACGACGGAGGGGGTCGAGGCGCACCTACCCGTACCCGTAGGGTAGCTAGGGGTGGTCGGACGACGTCGGAAAAGAGCTCACAGGCGGAGGCAGAACAGGGTGGTCGCCGGAGTTGGAGAAGACGGCGTGCAACGGCATCTCTAGAAGCTCCAACTAGGTGGAATGGCTCCACCAGAGAGTGACGGAGGCTCTGGTAGGGTCGCCCTGGACTGAGAGGGTCTAGAGCTACCGCGACGACCCGAGGGGGTCGCCGGTGAGCTCGAGCTCGGGGACGGCGGCATGTGGCCTGCCCAGCCGGGCCACGGGGTTTTACACAGTCTAGGTGTGTGTGTGTGGGAGCGGAGCTGGGTGCTCGGGAAGGATGGGAGGGGGCTTATTTATAGGCGAGCCGAGAGGGGGGAATGGGGCTCCACCGGCGACACCTGGACGCTGCGCCCGGCGACAGATGGCGTCAGTGAGAGGGGAAAGAAGGCGACGGGGTCACGCGGGAGCTGTGGACGGACGGGGACGAGCATAGGGGTGCTGGGGTGGCGACGAGCATAGTGCGCACCGCACTGTTGCCTTGGCCGGACCACGCCCGTGCTCGCTGCGGCGAGCTCCGGCGTCGGTGAGCGCCAGAGGGGGGCTGTAGAGGTGAAGACGAGGATGGTGGCATGGGTTGGCACGCTCGGGCAGGCGCGGAAGCGAGCACGCGCCCAACAGAGCGCTCGGCGGCATCCAGGGCGCGTCGACAGACAGCCATGGCATGGTGGACACACGTGGTCACCGTGCGAACTATGCCTACTGGCTCACTTGGTGCCAAAGTTTATGTCTGGAGTGTTGTTCGTGGTAGATAGGAGAGTTACCCATGGTTGGTTTGTTTCCAAACACAGTAGAAAGAAAATCATACGCCTGGTAAGTTTCTGGACAGAAACTTTGAGAGTTTACTGTGGTAAAATGGCTAGGAGTTGGAGGCTGTGCTTTGGAGGCTAGTCATGAGTTACTAAGGTGAAGATGCACAAGGAGTTTCAGGAGCAATGGACCAAGTAAAATGGTAGTTGCTGTAGAAACTACCATTTTTGTCCAGAATAGAAAATAATTTATGTAGCAAATATATTCCAAAAAGTGGTGCAATATTTAGGGTCCAAAGAATATTTATGAATTTCCTCAGATTTTTGTGGGCCAGAAAAATAGGGGTTGCTTTGGAGCACAAAGGGTTTAGCTAGGGTTTTGGAGGGAAAAGTGAATATTTTTCAAATAAGAAAAATATTCCATAAACTATATTAGAGTGAACCAGAGGGAAAAGATGATTTGAGATGGATAGGAGGCACTTGGGTGAAAGCCAAGGGTACCCAAGTGTTTAAGTCCATATGAAAAGATTGAAAAATCCCAAGGTTCAAAATAAATTCAAATAAAACTCTGGCAAATAAAAGAGGGCAAAAACCAGGCTGTCACAAACCTCCCCCACTTAGAATGAATCTCGTCCTCGAGATTTGGTTGCTTGGGAAAACCATTTAGGATAATATGTGTGTAGGAACCCTTCCTGTTCCCAGGTTGCTTCTGACTCGGTGTGATGCTCCCACTGGACTTTATAAAACTTCCTTACTTTACTGCGAGTGACTCTTTCCATCTGATGGACAATTTTGAACGGTCTTTCTTCATATGTTAAATCCTTTGCCAACTCTATGTCTTTCATGGCCGTCCTTTTCTGAGGCGGGGATATGCACCGCCTCAACTATGAGACGTGAAACACGTTGTGCACATCGGACAAATCCGGGGGCAATTCCAACTGATAAGCAACAGTGCCCACTCGAGAAATTATCGGGAAGGGGCCAATAAATCTGGGTGCCAACTTCCCGCGAGTCTAGAATCTCTTGAATCCTTTCATAGGAGTGACTTGGAGGTATACGTGCTCTCCAGGTTCAAAACTGAGCTGTCGGTGTTTTGCATCGTAATAACTCTTTTGTCGAGATTTGGCCAATTGTAATCTATCTCTGATTTCCTTGACTTGTTTCTCAGCTTCCATCATGAGGTCCGTTCCGAAGATATGGCTATCCCCAGTCTGAGACCAATTTAACGGGGTACGACATTTGTGGCCATATAAAGCCTTGTACAGTGACATCTTTAGACTGGTTTGGAAGCTGTTGTTGTAGGAGAACTCGGCGTAAGGCAGACAATCTTCCCATTTAGATCCTTGGGCCAAGACGCAAGCTCGCAACATATCTTCCAGTATTTGGTTTACCCGTTCAGTCTGTCCATCAGTCTGAGGATGATAGGCTGTGCTGTATTTTAGGGCTGTCCCCAAGGCTTGATGGAGACGTCTCCAGAAAGCGAAGGTAAAGAGTGAACCTCGGTTGGAAGTGATGGTTCGAGGTACTCCATGCAGACTGGCTATTATGGACACATACAGTTGTGCAAGTTGGTCTGCTCGATATGTGGTCTTGACCGGGATAAAGTCTGCTACCTTGGTTAGAGTGTCCACGATGACCCAGATTGCATTATTGCCTCGCTGAGTCTTGGGTAGTCCCGTGATGAAATCCATGCAGACATCATCCCATTTCCATGGTGAAACTGGTAGCGGTTGAAGAAGTCCGGCTGGCTTCCGATGTTCTTCCTTTACTTTGTTGCATATGTTGCAACAAGCCACAAAATAGGCAATGTCCTTTTTCATTCCATCCCACCAGAAGATTTGACGAAGGTCTTCATACATTTTTGTACCCCGAGGGTGAATAGAGTATGAGGATTCGTGTGCTTCTGACAAGATTTTCTTTTTCAGGTCCAACTGAGTTGGTACACAAATCCTTCCACGAAATCGGCGAGTCCCGAAGTGATCCTTTGAGAAATCAGGGGTACGTCCTGCCAGCATATTCTTGGCATGCTTTTGTAAGACAGGATCGTCTGGCTGGGCCTTGCGGATTTCTTCCTCCAGGGTGGGGGTAACTTCCAATATATTAGCGAGACCAGCCTCAATGATGTTCAGATGGAGTTGAGCAATCTCCTCTTGAAGTTTAATGGGTAAAAAATTTAATATGACGTTTAGGCTGACCGGCTTTCGACTGAGTGCGTCAGCCACCACGTTGGCTTTACCCGGGTGGTAATTTATTCCAAGATCATAATCATTAACCAGCTCAAGCCACCTTCGCTGACGGAGATTCAAATATAGCATAGTAAATATATACTTGAGGCTTTTGTGATCTGTAAAAAATTGGCACTTCTTCCCGATGAGATAACGCCTCCATATTTTGAGAGCATGCACCACTGCGGCCAATTCCAGATCATGAGTAGGGTAATTTCCTTCATGCGGTCGCAGTTGTCGTGATGCATATGCCACTACCTTGCCGTCTTGCATGAGTACGCAGCCAAGTCTTTGTCTGGATGCGTCACAGTATACATCAAAACTACGGTAGATGTCTGGAAGGGTTAATACGGGTGCGGTGGTCAGCCGTTTCTTTAGCTCATCGAAAATTTTCTCACAGTCGTTTGTCCATTCAAACTTCTTATCCTTTTTGAGTAGCTCTATCATGGGTTTGGCAAGCTTGGAGAATCCTTCAATGAAACGACGGTAATATCCGGCCAGTCCAAGGAAACTCCTGATCTGAGATACGGTAGTGGGTGGCAACCAATTGAGCACATCTTTTACCTTGCTTGGGTCTACGGCTATACCTTCGGTGGATAGCACGTGTCCAAGGAATCCAACTTGTTTGAGCTAAAACTCACATTTGTTGAATTTGGCGTAAAGCTGATGGACGCGGAGTCGCTGCAACATTGCTCGGAGGTGTTATTTGTGATCCCCTTCACTCTTTGAATATATAAGTATGTTATCGATAAAGACCACTACAAACTTATCAAGGAAGTCCATGCATACTTTATTCATCATGTGCATGAAGCATGCAGGGGCATTTGTGAGACCAAAGGACATAACTGTATATTCGTAAAGACCGTATCGAGTGGTGAATGCGGTCTTAGGAATATCTTCCTTCTTAATCTTGAGATGATGGTATCCGGTTCGTAAGTCAATCTTGGAGAATACCTTGGGCCCACTGAGTTGATCGAATAAATCATCAATCCTTGGCAGCGGGTATTTATTTTTGATGGTGACATCATTCAGCTGACGATAATCCACACACATGCGAAGGATGCCATCCTTCTTGCTTACAAAGAGTGCTGGCGATCCCCATGGTGAGGAACTGGGACGGATATACCCTTTATGGAGCATTTCATCGAGCTGTTTCTTTAATTCCACCAATTCTGATGAGGGCATCCTATAATACTTCTTGAATGGTGCGGTTTCGGGTACCAGATCTATTGCAAATTCAAGTTCTCGGTCTGGCGGCATGCCTGGCAGTTCTTCTGGCCACGAGAATTAATTCCAATTCAGCCATGGCAGTGAATATCATCGCCTTCTTTGGTATGCTTCTACAGGAGTAGAATTTTGTAACCTGCCCTTCTTGACTGGTCAGAGTGACTTCTCGGGTTGCACAGTTTATGCATACTTGATATTGGGTCAGCCAATTCATGCCCAAAATAACATCCAACTGTGCCGACTCGATGAGTATCAAGGAAGTTGGAAAGCTTATCTCGTCGATATTGATTTCCAAGTCACGGCAGACCAAATTGCTCTTGATTAAAGATCCCGGGGTTTGTACCAGCATATTTTTGCCCAAGAGAGAACAAGAAAATTTGTTTTGGGCAACAAAACTCTGAGAAATAAAAGAGTGGGAAGCCCCTGAGTCAAATAAAATTATTGCATGTATGCTATTAACAGAAAACATACCGATGACCACTTCGGGGTTTTCCTGGGCTTCATCTACGGAGAGGTGATGGACGTGCCCGGGGATGTATTGCTGGTTCGGGTATGACCCCATGAAATTGACTTGCGGCCGGAATAAGGCGTTCGCCTTGTTGTTCTTGGGGCACTGCCTGGCATAGTGTCCACTTTGCCCACAACTGAAGAAAGAATTATTGCGCTGACGCTCCTCGTGTACTGGGTTGGTGACAACATTCTTGACTTGAGTAGTAGTCTTGTTAACATTATGTTGCCAATTGGGCTTGTATTCCACCTAAGTTTGCTGCCAGGTTCGAGCCTTCTGCACTGGTGGTCCTTCTTTTCTTGGTTCAAACTTGCACTTATGCTCGTTATTAGCAGGCCGGTTGTCCAGTACGAGCTTGTGTTATCTTTCCGCAATGAAAGCTTTGTTTACCAAAGTTTGGAAGTCTGGAAAATCAAGCATGCTGAGAATGCATCTGAGTTGCGAGTTTAATCCTCCAAGAAATCTGTTAATCTTTCTTTCTTCAGTGGCCACGTCATATAGGGAATAACGGGCCAGATGGTTGAATTTTTGCAAGTATTCTCCCACGAACAGATTCCCTTGGGTGAGTGCAAGAAATTCACGCTGCTTGGTCTTCATAATTCCAGTAGGGATGTGATATTTTCGGAACTGATCCTTGAATTTTGTCCAGGTGAGTGCTTCATCTGTAGGCCACATGGCCTATGTATTTTCCCACCATATGGCAGCAGCGCCTTCAAGATAGTGAGTCACATATGGAACTTTGTCCTCTTCTGCAGTACGGGCAATCTCAAGTTTCCTCTCAATGGTTCGCAACCAATCGTCAGCATCCAAAGGGTCAATAGCCTGACTGAAACTGGGAGGCTGAGTTCTCTGAAAATCTGATAGCTTGGAGTAATGACCGTTCTGATTTCCATTCTGACCAATCATAGCTTGAACACTTTTTAATATCTCAAGTAGATCATTACTTCTTCTTTCTTCAAACATACGCAGAATTTGCTCAGTGGTAGGCGGATTTGGCGGTGGAGGCGGTGGTATGTACGGCTCGGGGGAGTGTCCTGCCTGTCGGGCGGAGCGACGAACAGGAACATCCTCGTGAGCGCTGCTGCTGTTGCCTCCCCGCGTCATACTAATATGGATTTGTTCCAAGACAATGCAACCGAGATGAGAAACATTCAAAATAAAAATATGTGGGGAAAAGCAGCAACAAAACTCGAGGGAAGGCGAAATTGCAAAGAAAGACAGCGAGTAAAAGATACACAGCTTCAGCATAATTATACAGGGACGCATACATGAAAAGAAATTAACATGCCCAGTTACACTACTCTCATACATGAAACGAAACATCATGACTCGTACATCTACATTCATACATCAGTCTGACAACTGCGAATACTCTAGAGCTCTACTACTCTGCGGGTGCTGCGGGGTCCTCTCCTAAAGTGGACTCGGATCCTGAACTGACGAGGTTAACTGAAACCTCGGGTTTAAAGGTAACACGACGATGCTGCCTCGGAGGCTCTCCTTCCGGGGCGGGAGTAGGGTGGATCATATGAGCTACATGGGTAGTGAGAAGTGAGATCCACTCCGCAGGGGCACTAAGAGGAGTTATGGTCGAGGTGCCCGAGCTACTGGGAGGGGTTACTGGTGAAGTAGGGGAAATGGAACTGGGGACATAAGGGGTAAATCCCATGGAGGCGGGAATGGTGACAGACCTAGTAGTGGTTAAAGCAATACGAGTGTTAGTCTACTCGCGTGCCAGCTCGTGGATCATGAGGTAGCTAGCAGTAATATAACGGGAAAGATGGCTAGCAACGCTATCAGACTCCGGATCAATTTCAGGGAAATGAACACGACCGTTGTCGTGCAGAGAAGGGTAGTATTGGAAACTTGGGTGGTTCTGCATGTGGACCTCGCTCTGATGGAGCTCAACAAGGATCTCGAATGCAGCAAATTGAACGGCTTGCGAAGTGGTAGAAGGGTCACCGCTCCGAGAGGTACGCGTATAAGAGTTGGAATCAGAACTGACACGCAGAGTCACAGCTGCTTGATATTCATATATTGAATCAGCTAGACGCTCCCGGTACACACGATAAACTGGGTCGTCTCCATGAGGGTACAACCGACGCCACACGTTGCAAAGGAGGTGTGGTGACGTGTATGGCATCAGCTGCAACTGGCACGAATACAACACTGGAGCCATCTACACTCACAACCATCATCGGGTTAGCATAAAAATAATACAAGTACATGTAAAGCAATAACCAGCTAGACAGACTACAGGCACTCAACCTAAACGCGTATCTAGCGTTTAATTAGCACGTCTTAGTCTAACGCATCCTATAGTCAGCGCGGCTCTGATACCAAGTGTTGTGGTACCCCGGATCAGAGCGACCGGTTTACCTTGCATTGCCAGCCCAGATACCTTGTCTTCTGGCAACACACAACATCTTGGTATAGAAAACAATCGCTTTATTGATACTAGCAGACCATAGTTTTACATTACAACGGGTAGCGAGGCCGAGCGGCACACATGGTGCGGCTGGACAATATGTACATTATTTAATGAACATAAAAGGGCCCCGATCATAAAACTACGCAGCAGCGGAATGACTTCGTAGCGGGACTCCATCTCACAGGGACACCGATGTGGACGCGGTCTAGACTCGGACGTCACTCCCTTCCAGCGGAACTTTCCTGAAATCAAGCATGACACGCCAGGTCAGTACATTGAATATACTTGCAAGCTTACAACAAACAAAAATCATAATGACAAACAATATCATGATAATTATTCAATTGTTAAAATGCAGCAACAAACTTGGATATATATATATATATATATATATATATATATATATATATATATAATCTAACATGCTGTACTCATGCCTTTGTGAAACAGAACCTCTGTCTGACTTACCCATGCTGATTCTTATTAAACTACGACGTGTTCATATTAACATGACTTAAATCGTGATCTTTCCGGCGATCACCACCCTAACCATACCTGGTCGCAAAGCATCTCGGTGGCTCTTCCACCATTTATACAGCACAAGAATTTAGAACTTAGTAAGAATTTTATTATTATATGTTGACCCATGGTGTGACTTACTTTCGAGCGTGTCCGTGACCGTGGACTCGGCTATCGATAGATTAATTACACTCTGCAGAGGTAGTGCACTGTACCCACACCACAAAACCCATGGCCTCGTTCTCCCATTCGGGTGGACCAACGACGTTCCGACAAAACTCTTCCATTGTCATGACACTCTTCCGGCCACTCCGACTCATTTCCCCACTGGAACAGTCCTGGGTGGCCCTGTGCCTACCAAAGGCACACCAACCACCGTCGTGGCCAAACATCAATTGTCCCAAACGGGGACTCGGTACCATAAACTTAACAAAGGGCACACAAGGTTATGTCTGCTTACCGGGCCAGGGTACTGCATGCTCATAACCTTCCCTATTTGGAGGTACCGACAAGAGGCATGACAAGATACCGAATAAAGACCTTCCCATAAAGGCAAATGTGGTTGCACGGGGGAAAGACTCAATTTAGTGGCACCATGACCCAGCCAACAATTTATTCAAGTTGAGTTATTAACATTTTTAACTTAAAGAAAATAAATAACTGGTGTCATAACATGCCATGGAATGTAACATACCAAAATGCCTTACAAACTAACTGAGTCAACTTTACTTTAATAAATATAAGCATCACAACTCCAATATTATTCTGGTTATGTGTTACCTTTAATTTAACAACAGAACATATTCTAGTAATTTTTTTAATCATAATACTTATGTAAAAGAAAATAATTCTTCATAGTTACGTATATGCATATCCATAATTGTTATCAATGATCAAACTTTCTTCTAGCTATCTTAATAACTTAAACCAAGTTCCAACTTTTTGTAAGCTAAGTGAAACAACAAAATAAAGCAACCAACAGAAAGTATTTAGCAAAAATATTCATATGCATAAATTAAATCATTCATTCAAGTTGGAAAATCACAAATATTGAAATGGCACTATGAAAATGTTGCTGTGGCTTGCCTTAATGCAAATGAGGCTCACAAGCCTCCTGGTGATCCTCAGGACAAGCTTCACCTTCTGAAAATAATTAAAAGTACAAAAAGAAAATATCAAGAATCATTCAAAAATTCACCAGAAAATCTACACCGCACCAAATAGTCTCATTTTTTGTATGCCGCAAGATTTCTTCACAAGGAACACAATGCAAAAAGAATCAATTCATTTGGACTTATGGTTAAAAAGTTATTGCAGTTTAAAGTTCTCTGGAATATATTTAAATTTAGAATTTAAATAAACAAACTAAAGGGGGGGGGGTGACGTCGAAGGTGTAAAAGCCTAGGGCGCCACCACTCATACCGCTTCATGCGGGTACGGAGAGGCTGACTAGCGGGCCCCGCTAGTCAGGTGAGGGGAGAGAGGGGGAAGAGCAGGGGCGGCCGCGGCTTCGCCGGAGCGCACGCCGGCGACGCTGCTCCTTGGCCAAGATGGGAGGGATAGAATGATGGAGGGGGTCGAGGCGCACCTGCCCGTACCCATAGGGTAGCTAGGGGTGGTCGGACGGCATCGGAAAAGAGCTCGCAGGCGGAGGCAGAACAGGGTGGTAGCCGGAGTTGGAGAAGACGGCGTGCAACAACGTCTCCAGCAGCTCCAACTAGGTGGAATGGCTCCACTAGAGAGTGACGGAGGCTCTGGTAGGGTCGCCATGGCCTGAGAGGGTCTGGAGCTACCGCAACGACCCGAGGGGATCGCCGGTAAGCTCGAGCTTGGGGACGGCGGCCTGTGGCCTGCCCGGCTGGGCCACGGGGTTTTACGCAGTCTAGGTGTGTGTGGGAGTGGAGCTGGGTGCTCGAGAAGGCTGGGAGGGGGCTTATTTATAGGCGAGGCGAGAGGGGGGAACAGGACTCCGCCGGCGACACCTGGACGCTGCGCCCGGCGACGAATGGCGTCAGTGAGAGGGGGAAGAAGGTGACGGGGTCACACGGGAGCTGTGGACGGACGGGACGAGCACAGGGGCGCTGGGATGGCGACGAGCATAGTGCGCACCGCACTATTGCCTTGGCCGGACCGCGCCTTTGATCGCTACGGCGAGCTCCAGCGTCGGCGAGCGCTAGAGGGGGGCTGTAGAGGTGAAGACGAGAATGGTGGCGCGGGTTGCCACGCTCAGGCAGGCGCGGAAGCGAGCACGCACCCAACAGAGCGCTCGGCGGCATCCAGAGCACGCCGACAGACAGCCATGGCATGGTGTACATGCGTGGTCACCGCGTGAACTATGCCTTCTAGCTCACTTGGTGCCAAAGTTTATGTTTGGAGTGTTGTTCGTGGTAGATAGGAGAGTTACCCATGGTTGGTTTATTTCCAGACGCAGTAGAAAGAAAATCATACGCCTGGTAAGTTTTTGGACAGAAACTTTCAGAGTTTACTGGGGTAAAATGGCTAGGAGTTGGAGGCTGTGCTTCGGAGGCTAGTCATGCGTTACTAAGGTGAAGATGCACAAGGAGTTTCAGGGGCAATGGATCAAGTAAAATGGTAGTTGCTGTAGAAACTACCATTTCTATCCAGAATAGAAAAGAATTTATGTAGCAAAAATATTCCAAAAAGTGGTGAAATATATTTGCTCAGGAGTGTGTCCTAGGGTCGAAGGAATATTTATGAATTTCCTCGGATTTTTGTGGGCCATAAAAATAGGGGTTGCTTTGGAGCACAAAGGGTTTAGCTAGGGTTTTGGAGGGAAAAGTGAATATTTTTCAAATAAGAAAAATATTCCATAAACTATATTAGAGTGAACCAGAGGGAAAAGATGATTTGAGATGGATAGGAGGCACTTGGGTGAAAGCCAAGGGTACCCAAGTGTTTAAGTCCATATGAAAAGATTCAAAAATCCCAAGGTTCAAAATAAATTCAAATAAAACTCTGGCAAATAAAAGAGGGCAAAAACCAGGCTTTCACAGTGATGTTCTTCTCAAAACCACTTGACATGTTCTCGCCGAACGTCCTCAAGATCTTCTTGTTACGCCGGTGAGCCTCCTTCTGAGACACATGAGAAGTGTACTGCCCCTTGGCCTGCATGCAGAACAACTTCTTCATCTTAGCCTTCAGCTTCTTTGCCCATGAGGGTTCAGACGAGGGAGGGGCGTATCCTGCAGAACTGTCGTCAGCCTCCTCCTCCTGAAACTTATCCTCATCCACATCCATTTGAGCTACCAAAGCTTCTGCCCTGGTAGTGTTATTGGCCCACTTGTTCTTGAGGCGCAGCCTGATGGGCTCATGACGGATCCACTCAGGAGCAACAAAGAACTCATCGGGGATGAGTTCCTCCCAAGTCTTTGATATCAGCAGATGCAGGTATGGACCATAAATAGGGACTTTGCTGTTGAAAATAGCGAACCTGAGCTCAATCCACATGATGTGGGAGACATCAAGTGGACCAGGCGCTTGAAGGCGCGCCTCCTCACACAGAAGCAACATATCCACGAGATAGGAATGCACCTTGTCCTTGTCACCAACGCGCGGAAAGAGGGTGTTGCAGAAGATCCGATGCATGACATCAAAGGAAGGGTTGAGCACCCAAGATGACAAGCCATTAGGTAACTTCTTCTCCACAAGGTACGGCTGAAGCTTGTTTTTGCTGGTGGCCTCTGGGTTGGCATGTGGGCGAACACCAATGGGCATGTTGAGCCCCTCATCACGAACATGTAGCAAATCTATGAACTCCTTCCATGTAGAAGACAACTTCCTCCCATGGGTCATCCAAGTCATAGTCCTCTCCTCACCGGAAAAGTGAACGGTGGCAAAGAATTGAGCCACGAGCTCTGGGTCAAAGTCCATCTGGAATGAGACAAAGTCTTCAATGCAGAACTGCTCCAACAGATCAAATGCCTCACCAAAGTATTCCCGGTTCTTCCTCATATGATCCAAGTTTATCCATTGCATCGGAACATAGATGTTTTGCTTGGCCTTGATCACATCTAGGTAGATGAGGTTTTGCTGCTTGGTCCAGGACATCTCATTTCCATTGACAGTCTCACGAGGCTTCCCATAGGGGTTGAGCATCCTTCGAGTGACAAACTCGGCAAGAGGCACCTCATCCATGCCCAAAGTGGGGTCCTTGAGTTTGCCAGCAGCTTTCTTGACATGGCATTGGGGGGCATTGCACCCATCTGGATCATCTTGGTTGCGGAGACGCTTGGAACTGGTGTCACGGCTGGGATTGGAGCGTTTGACATTGGAACTGGAGCCATCACCTATGACACACAACACAAACACGAGAGAGACCGAGAAGGATTAATGCAAAGACTAGGCCAAAAACCAAAAGAAACAAGTAGAAATAAGAGTTTGAGGACAGAACAATGTAATTGGGATCACCACGGTAGTACTGCTCCAGTCGAGCGGTAGTACCGTGCGAAGTGGTAGTACTGCTCAAGCCGAGCAGTAGTACCGCACGGATTCAACAAGCACTCGAATCCCATCCACGGATCTGAAAACTTCCGCACAAATAGATCGGTACTACCGGTGATCAAAACTACACTGTTTCATCATGCCAAATAGTATTTCTACTGCACTAATACTCTCCTATACTCCTCTTTTGCATAGATTTAGCCGAAAATCTCATGAACTACACATGCATCTCCCCAAGACCTAGAAACACAAAACAAGGCAAAAAGAGAGAGGGACTAGGGGAGATACCGGGGTCCATGGCAAGAGGGCGCGGTGGGGAGCGATCCCTCCGATCGGAATACAAGGGGAGTGGCCGGAGACAGAGATCCGGCGAGGTCCTCCGGTGTCGTTCTTGGTCTGGAGAGAGAGAGAGACGAGATGGGGAATAAGAGATGAATGGGTATGGGGGAGTTGAAACTCCCCCTGCCCGCTCTTAACCCCCACTCGCTCGCGACGGCGCGGTAGTACCGCGAGTCATCGCGGTAGTACCACCCGTGCGGAAGTACCGCTCGTCCAGCGGAAGTAAAAAAATTACTGCCGAGATAGGCGCGGCAGTACCATGCTCAACTCCTGCGGTAGTACCGTGGTGCCACGGTAGTAGCGTAACCAAGAAGAAGTGCTAGTTTCACAAACACAAGAAGACCAAGGATTTTGCAATGCATCCTTCAAAACACAAGAACACGCAAAAGAGCACACACTTGAGGCAACTCAAAACCCAAAAGCGGTTCAAAGAGAAAGCAAAGAACAACTAGGAGCAAGGACACAACTCAACCTCTCCAAAAGAGAGAGCGGTGACCGGAGCCACCTATGTTTGAGTTAATTGGTATGGCACCGCGAAGAATTATCCTTGGGCCCAGGACCGAAGCTCGTCTTTGAAGCACAAGTACCATCAAAATGGCTAATGTGAAAGAGTTGATCAATTTGTGCATAATGGGGGGAGGGAGAGTTAATTGAGAGAACAACACTCCCCCTATGTTCATCCCTACATCTAGACAAGACAACATATTGAGTGGGGTGGGGTGTGCAAGGTTTCAATCCACATTGCTAAAATCAATGATATTTAGCTCATGCCTTAACTCGCGAAATCTTGCTTCATCCAAAGGCTTCGTGACATATTGAAAGTGCAACTAATCCCCGGGTGGTTTTGGTAATTAATAACAACATATATATCATTGAACTAATATTCACTTGAGAATCATTTCAGAGAAGTTCGATGATATGGGTATGGAAATGTCTGAAGAAGTGGACCCCTCAAAATGCTAAGACAAGCATTGGCAAAAGCTCAAGACTCCATTTTTGGTTTAGTGATCAAAGATCACATTGAGTCCATAGGAAAAGCCAATACTATTAAAAGGGGATGAGGTTGTGTTAATGTTCTTGTTGCTCAAGTGCTTGGTGATCTAGCTCCCTCAACTATCAGCACTATTCACTTTACAACACACTCATAAGTAATCTCGGACAAACCGATTCTGCAAACTCAGTCCCACCGAGATGAACCACTTCAGTTATTTCCCTAAACCCTAATTTCTCGGTCCATCCGATTCTGTGTTTCGGTCTCACCGAAAATGTTCTGCCAACCTTCTGTAACCAATGACAGCATTTCGGAATATCCGAGTTGTTGTTTTCGGTCACACCGAGATGGCAAACCCTAACCTTTGACTCACTTCGGACACACCGAGATGGTATTTTCGGTCCCACCGAAAACCCCAACGTTCACTATATTTGAACTTTCGGTCTGACCGAGTTTTCACTTCGGTCTCACCGATATTGGTCAAATGTGTGTGTAACGGTTGGATTTTGTGTGGAGGCTATATATACCCCTCCACCCCCTCCTCATTCGTGAGGAGAGCCATCAGAAAGTACCACCACTTCTACCATACACTTTCTGAGAAGTGAACCACCTACCCTTGTGTTGAGATCAAGTCATTCCATTCCTACCATATGAAACTTGATCTCTAGCCTTCCCAAGTTGCTTTCCACTCAAATCTTTCTTCCACCACAGCCATATCAGTGAGGAGAGTTGAGTGTTGGGGAGATTATCATCTGAAGCACAAGAGCAAGGAGTTCATCATCATCAACACCGTCTATTACCTTTTGGGGGGGTGGTGCCTCCTAGATTGGTTAGGTGTCGCTTGGGAGCCTCCGTCTTTGAGATGTGGAGTTGAACCAAGAAGTTTGTAAGGGCAAGGAGATCGCCTACTTCGTGAAGATCTACCCCGAGTAAGGCTAGTCCTCCGTGGGCGTAGGCCGTGATGGAATAGACAAGGTTGCTTCTTCGTGGACCCTTCGTGGGTGGAGCCCTCCGTGGACTCGCGCAGCCATTACCCTCCGTGGGTTGAAGTCTCCATCAACGTGGATGTACGATAGCACCACCTATCGGAACCACGACAAAAATCTCCGTGTCACCAAACTGCGTTTGATCTTCTCCACCTCCTTTTTACATGTGCAATTTACTTTCCGCTGCATATACTCTAGAATTGCATGTGTAGGGTGTTACTTGAATTGGTCTTAATTGTGAAACTGCCAAAAACATTGCATGATCTAAAGGCAGATTTTTTATATTGTCAAGTAGTCTAATCACCCCCCCTCTAGACCTACTTTCGATCCTACAAGTGGTATCAGAGCTTTGGTCTCCATTGCCTTGGTTTCCATTGCATTGGACTCCATAAGCTTGGTTTCACAACCTAGGAGAGTATGGCGTCTAGTGAGGGTAATTATCGTAGAGGTCCTTACTTTGATGGTACAAATTTTGCTAGTTGGAAGCATAAAATGAAAATGCATATTCTTGGTCATAACCCTGCCGCATGGGGCATTATTTGTGTTGGCATGCAAGGTGATTTCTTTGAAGAAGGAAAAGTTCCGGATCGCGAAGCTACACCCGAAGAGTTGCGGATGTTGCAAAACAATGCTCAAGCTTGTGACATTCTCTTCAATGCTTTGTGTCCCGAAGAGTTCAACAAAATCAGTCGTCTTGAGAATGCTAAAGAGATTTGGGATACTTTGGTTGAAATGCACGAAGGTACTGAATCTGTGAAGGAATCAAAGCTAGATATTCTTCAAGGTCAACTTGACAAGTTCAAGATGAAGGATGGTGAAGGAGTCGCTGAAATGTACTCTAGGCTTGCTCTCATCACAAATGAGATTGCTGGCTTAGGAAGCGAAGAAATGACCGACCGATTCATCATTAAGAAGATTCTCAGAGCTTTGGATGGAAAGTATGACACCGTGTGCACTTTGATCCAAATGATGCCAAACTACAAGACTCTCAAGCCAACTGAAGTCATTGGAAGGATTGTTGCTCATGAGATGACACTTAAGGATAAGGAAGAGCTTCACAACAAGTCAAGTGGTGCTTACAAAGCTACAAGTGATGCTCCTACTACCTCAAGTGACAAGTTAGTTTCCAATGAAGACATAAGCCTAATGGTCAGGAACTTCAACAAGTTCTACAAGAATAGAGGCAAAGAAAGAAGCTCAAAGTCTAGATCATATGATGGAAAGAGATCTTCTAGTCGTGATCAAAACTGCTACAATTGTGGAAGACCCGGACACTTCTCAAATGAGTGTACGGCTCCCCACAAGAGAAGAGAAGAGTCTCCAAGAAGAAAAGCAAGAGATGAGTCACCTCGGAGAGAGAGAAGGAGTAGAGATGATCGTTATGAACGAAGACCTTCTCGGAGAAGCAAGGACTCGGAGAGGAAAGACAAGTCATCAAGGAGCTACACAAGAAGAAGACATCAAGCTCATGTTGGTGAATGGGTCTCTGGCTCCGACTCTGACAGTCAATCCGATGGAAGCTATCACTCCGACTCCGACTATAGTCAAGATGAAGGTGTTGCCGGACTTGCACCCGTATCCTCCAACTCCAACTCCTACGACTTATTTGATTCACCAAATGAGGGAATTGGAAGATGCTTCATGGCTAAAGGCCCCAAGGTAACACACCCTGAATTCATTGACTTTGATAGTGATGAGGATGACTTGCTTGGTGAAGATGAGCTCTTGCATGATAAATCTAGTGAGCTTAGTAATGATGAAAATGCTAGTAGTCTTTATAGTCGAGAAGAGTCGAATGACAATGCTATGAAGGAGATTGAGCGTCTAACTAAAGAACTAAACACTCTTAAGTTAGCTCATGAAACAACTCAAGAAGATCATAGAGAGCTCCTAAGATCTCATGAGAAGCTACGCTTCGAGAAGCTCACTCTAGAGCAAGAACATGAGTTTCTAAAAGCGATCAATGACGATCTTCGAAAGAAGAGTTCTTCATATCTTGCCAAACGACTTCTCTTGTCTAATTTCTTGCCACCTATTAAGACTAAGCATGACAAGCATAAGAAAAATTCTTCCTCTAGTAGTAACAATAACAATGTTAAATCCAATATTGTTGCTTCTAGTAGTTCTCTTGATTCCACTAACAATGTTTCAAGCCAAGTTACACTTGAGCAAGAAAATAGCTTATTGAAGGAAATCATAGAGAAAGGTGTCTACAAGAGTCTTGCCGGAAGCAAGAACTTTGAGGAGATTGTTCGCAAACAAGGAATACACCGGAAGAATCAAGGGATTGGTTTTGAGCGAAAGTTCAACGCCGAAGGTGTTGAGTGGGAAGAAGGTCAATACCCTACTCCACAGTTTGTCTCACAAAAGGAGAAGTATGATCCTACTTCTTCCAATGTGGAACAAGCTCAAGATGACCTTCCACCACAAGACCACAAGCTAAAGGCCAAGGACAAGCTTCAAGAGGAGATTGATGCATTCATTGAAGCACCTCAAGCCATGGTCAAGTGGGTTCCCAAGGACACATCAAGTTCTACTTCGTCAAGCTCAACTACAACACCAAGGATTCCCATCAAGATGATGTGGATCCCAAAGAAGAAGAACTAGTAGGTTCTTGAGGGTGACTCCGCCAACAAACTTCACTCATATTCATTTTGGCAAGAACTTGTGCAATCAACTTCCACATCATGCACTAGTTCATGGAGTCACAAACCCTCTTGTTGGTAAGTCAAGGGACAAGGTAATCATTGCTTTCATGGACATCATCTCTTGTGTACTTCACTCTAGAGCAAGAACATGAGCATGAGTTTCTAAAAGCGATCAATGACGATCTTCGAAAGAAGAGTTCTTCATATCTTGCCAAACGACTTCTCTTGTCTAATTTCTTGCCACCTATTAAGACTAAGCATGACAAGCATAAGAAAAATTCTTCCTCTAGTAGTAACAATAACAATGTTAAATCCAATATTGTTGCTTCTAGTAGTTCTCTTGATTCCACTAACAATGTTTCAAGCCAAGTTACACTTGAGCAAGAAAATAGCTTATTGAAGGAAATCATAGAGAAAGGTGTCTACAAGAGTCTTGCCGGAAGCAAGAACTTTGAGGAGATTGTTCGCAAACAAGGAAGACACCGGAAGAATCAAGGGATTGGTTTTGAGCGAAAGTTCAACGCCGAAGGTGTTGAGTGGGAAGAAGGTCAATACCCTACTCCACAGTTTGTCTCACAAAAGGAGAAGTATGATCCTACTTCTTCCAATGTGGAACAAGCTCAAGATGACCTTCCACCACAAGACCACAAGCTAAAGGCCAAGGTCAAGCTTCAAGAGGAGATTGATGCATTCATTGAAGCACCTCAAGCCATGGTCAAGTGGGTTCCCAAGGACACATCAAGTTCTACTTCGTCAAGCTCAACTACAACACCAAGGATTCCCATCAAGATGATGTGGATCCCAAAGAAGAAGAACTAGTAGGTTCTTGAGGGTGACTCCGCCAACAAACTTCACTCATATTCTTTTTGGCAAGAACTTGTGCAATCAACTTCCACATCATGCACTTGTTCATGGAGTCACAAACCCTCTTGTTGGTAAGTCAAGGGACAAGGTAATCATTGCTTTCATGGACATCATCTTTTGTGTACTTCACTCTATGTCTATGGAAATTCTTGTTTGTTCCTTGTGGGACTAACCCATGTAGGTATTGAAAGTGCCCTAATCCAAAGGATTGCTCCTAACTCATGATGATCTACATCAACATTGAGCATCCACATCTTCAACATCTACATGAAGTCTTCTACGACAACCCAAGGTTAGTTTGACCCTTTAAAAGGGGTTCTCACATCTAAGGGGAGCTTTGCTCTAAAAAAATTGGGCTAAAGCATCTCCAAGTGATGTGAACACATAAATGCTTAATGTAAAAGTGGTAATCCCACTTGTGCTTAAACGATGAGTATGACCTATGATCAAATGTTCTCATTTGGCTCCTAAGTCAATATACTCATATATAGATGACCTAGTCATCGACAAATTGTGTGCTAGTAGCTAGAGTGTTTGGTTGTGCATGTTTGACACATATTTCAGTTGCTATCTTATTGTGTGAGCATGTTGAATGCATGATTATATTCATTCAAGGACATCCATTTGTGGTTTTAATTGTTTTGGTTTCATTTTCTGGCCAAATGGATGGACAAGAATGCCTAAGCACCTTTCCCTAGCTATCTATGCTTTCTTGTCTCAAAACTCTATTCATGCTCATATCACAACTTTGAACAAGTCTTTTTCGGACAGTCCGAGTGAGGAGCACTCGGAACCACCGATTCGTCTAAGGCTGACTTCCAAAACCTTCTAAGTCCATTTCGGTCTGACCGGTTTCTCAATATCGGTCCAACCGAAACGCTTAGACTGATCTAGGTTTCATCTCGGTGAAACCGAGTTCAAACTCTCGGTCTGACCGATATGTGTAACTGCATAGCAGATATACATCTCGGTGACACCGAGTTTTTCAACTCGGTCCCACCGACAGCACGGGGTTATATATACCTGAGGGGCTGCGCGCGATTTCTTTCTTCAAACCGTTCGCCCCCAAGACCCCTGCTGCCGCCGCCTTGGTCTACGGATCGTCGCCTTCGTCACCTGTGCGCCCTCGCCGCAGGTCTCCGCCGCCGTCAACGGTAATCATCTCCACCGTTGCCGCCGTAGAGGGACACCACCAAGTTAGGGTGTGTCCCGACCCCTTTTCGTGCTCCACTGCTGATTCTTGCACGATAGGCTGCCATGATTCAATCCATGTTTGATATGTTCCCCACACAATAGTTCAGATCGTCTAGTTTCGAGGAAAATTCTTAGGTTTAGGTTTCCACGGAATGCATCTCGGTGAAGCCGATTTTTGAAAATCGGAATGACCGATTTGGCCTCTGGCCATTGCACTGCATAGTTCGGTTTAACCGAGTTGTGCCAATCGGAACGACCGATAAATAGTTTCAGTGAAACCCTAAGTTTTCGGTAGGACCGAAACCCATTTCGGTCTGACCGAAAGTGGTGTGTAGGTTTCTGTTGAGCACTTCGGTTGCACCGAAACCTAAAATCGGTTTGACCGAAATACATTCTGTGAAAACTCAAAACTAAGTCTTGAACTCATTTTTTTGCAAAAACTTCTGCAGTTGTGATAACTCTTCCATTCTGCCTATACCTTATCTTTTCACAGGTCTTTCAGCCATGTCAGATGTCAGTGACAGCCAGAACAGGTCTGAATCACCGTTTGCTGAAATTCCAGAGGCAGATACAAGTCCTGCAAGCAGCTCTAGTGATGATGGTGAGAGGAGCACCCCTAGTGGTCTGCCTCCTGCAGCTACGAGAACCAGGAAGAAGAGAACTTCTGATGATGAGGACTCCGACTTTGTTGCTGAGGAAGTTACCTCCAAGCCCAAGAGGAATGTGGTTGCCAAAGAGCACCAAGGGCAGCAGCCAAGGAAAGGTACAAGCAAAGTGAAGCAGTCAGCAGTTGCTAAGAAGCTCAACTTGGAAGAGCCTGCTCCAAGCAAGGTGAAGAAGACTTCCAAAAGGAAGAGGGTTGTTTATGCTGAACCTCAAGTTGATGCTGAAGAAGAAGAAGAAGAAGCACCCCAGCCTCCTCCTCAGAAAGCTAAGTTCATGGGTGATGCTATTCGGGCTCAAGCCTCCTCTAAGCCCAAGAAGCCTGCTCCTTCCAAAGCAGCTCCAGCCAAGCCCAAGAGAACAACCAGAAGCATTCCAGCTTCTGAGAAGAACAAAGGTGAGATGCCACAGTCTGAATCAGATGAAGAGCATGTGTTGCTCAAGCTCCGTCCCAAGTTGCCACTCCACAATGATGCTCATCCTCAAGCTGAGGACATGAAGGCAAGGAAGGACAAAGGTCCCAGGCTATGGAGACAGTCTGATCCATATGCCGTAAGGAGAAGGACTGCTGTGGACCCCAGATTCCACACCAGAGAGCAGCAGGATTTCTATGAGACCGTGCTAATGGATAAGAAGCCCATTGTTGCTGACACCAGGTATGTTGACTGGGAGTACATTGACAGTGAAGAGCACCGGGACTTCTTTCCCCATGTGCATGAGAGCTTTACTGCATGTGGAGTTGCTGACTTTGTGGGTCAAGAGCTGACAGCCTGGAATGATGAGATGATCATGCAGTTCTATGCCACAACCCACTTCTACCCTGATGGCAAGATCACCTGGATGACTGAAGGTCAAAGGTTTTCTTCGACTGTTGAAGAATGGGCAGAACTTCTGAACGCTCCAGTGCAGAGAGAGGACGACATTGATGTCTATGGGATTCCTAAGAAGAGTCATGATTCCATGAAGAATATGTACAAGGAGATCCCAGCTGCTGATTTGGAGGGATGGAAGCTCGGCTCAGTGTATTATCTCCAGGCAGGTCTGACCACCACTAACACTATTCTGAGGCATACTTTGATGCCTAAGTCAGGTGACCACCGGATGATACGAGGCTATTCTATCAACATGCTGCACATTCTCGATGAGAAGGCACCTTTTAAGGTGATGGACTTGATGGTAGAGACCATTAAGAGGACTGCAGCTGACCAGAAGAGGTCATGTGGGTTTGCACCGCAGATACAGATGCTCATCAACGCCAAGTTTGGCACGGGCAAATTCATGTTGGATAGGAAGCACTTACCACTGCAGCCAGAGCATGAGGACAACGTAGTTGTGATGGATGAAGAGGATCCCACCTCAGTTGAAGGGCAAGCCAAAATTGAAGCTGCGAAGAAAGCTAAAGCTGACAAAGAGGCAGCAGCAGCAGCAGCTAAGCCAAAGAGCTTTGGAGAACAAATTCTTGAAGCTACCCAAAGGATTGAACAACGCCTGGCCAGCATTGAGCAATCTCAGGAGAGCCTTGAGATGATTGTCGAGGACAAGATCCACGCTCTGGACGTGAAGCTGACTGAGATTCAGGTGTCTGTCAACAAGCTTGAGGCAGACATGGAGGAGACTAGGCAGGAGAGAGCAGAGCTTATGCAGGATGATCTAGTCCAGGACTCTCATCGCCAGACTGCTCAGATTCCCAGAGGATCCAGATCTGCAGCTATCCCAGTGACAGACTCCAGGGCTACCACTTCAGCACCAGCTACAGCTCCAGCAGTTCCTTCAGCTCCAGCATCCACTTCTCCACCGCAGACATCAGCAGAGGTCTTCGCAGATGCAGCTATCTCTACACCGACATCTACCCAGACGGGAGCCGCCAGCAGAGCCCGCAGTGACGTTTAGCTCTATACCTTTTCGAACTTTTTGGTAACTTGTTGCCAAAGGGGGAGAAATTGTTATAGATCATAGGGCTTCGAGAGAGAGAGAGTGCTCTTTCGTCTTTTCGTTCTTTTGCCGGTTTTCCTTGAGATACATTGGTTTCTTTTGGTTCCAGATACTTTATGTGTGCTTGCTACTACGTTTGATGCTACCTTAATGAGTGCTTAGTCATACTATGCCTTAATGTGTGCTTATTGCTTATCCTATGCTATTCCTTATTGTATGGCTATTTACTCTTGTCTTGGTGATTGAGTGCTTGTTACTCATTCTTATCATTTTGTGCGCTCCACCAAGATGTATGTGACATTGAAGAGTGACCCATAATCCTAATCGATTGTGCATTTGCATTCAAACGCAAATTTTAAATAATGCACAAATTTAGGGGGAGCTCTTGTTTATCACATACTTCTCAAAGCGACGATGTTTTTCCTTGAATATATCTTTTGTCGAAGCTTTGATCTATATGTTGTCATCAATTACCAAAAAGGGGGAGATTGAAAGTGCAACTAATCCCCGGGTGGTTTTGGTAATTAATAACAACATATATATCATTGAACTAATATTCACTTGAGAATCATTTCAGAGAAGTTCGATGATATGGGTATGGAAATGTCTGAAGAAGTGGACCCCTCAAAATGCTAAGACAAGCATTGGCAAAAGCTCAAGACTCCATTTTTGGTTTAGTGATCAAAGATCACATTGAGTCCATAGGAAAAGCCAATACTATTAAAAGGGGATGAGGTTGTGTTAATGTTCTTGTTGCTCAAGTGCTTGGTGATCTAGCTCCCTCAACTATCAGCACTCTTCACTTTACACCACACTCATAAGTAATCTCGGACAAACCGATTCTGCAAACTCAGTCCCACCGAGATGAACCACTTCAGTTATTTCCCTAAACCCTAATTTCTCGGTCCATCCGATTCTGTGTTTCGGTCTCACCGAAAATGTTCTGCCAACCTTCTGTAACCAATGACAGCATTTCGGAATATCCGAGTTGTTGTTTTCGGTCACACCGAGATGGCAAACCCTAACCTTTGACTCACTTCGGACACACCGAGATGGTATTTTCGGTCCCACCGAAAACCCCAACGTTCACTATATTTGAACTTTCGGTCTGACCGAGTTTTCACTTCGGTCTCACCGAGATTGGTCAAATGTGTGTGTAACGGTTGGATTTTGTGTGGAGGCTATATATACCCCTCCACCCCCTCCTCATTCGTGAGGAGAGCCATCAGAAAGTACCACCACTTCTACCATACACTTTCTGAGAAGTGAACCACCTACCCTTGTGTTGAGATCAAGCCATTCCATTCCTACCATATGAAACTTGATTTCTAGCCTTCCCAAGTTGCTTTCCACTCAAACCTTTCTTCCACCACAGCCATATCAGTGAAGAGAGTTGAGTGTTGGGGAGATTATCATCTGAAGCACAAGAGCAAGGAGTTCATCATCATCAACACCGTCTATTACCTTTTGGGGGGTGGTGCCTCCTAGATTGGTTAGGTGTCGCTTGGGAGCCTCCGTCTTTGAGATGTGGAGTTGAACCAAGAAGTTTGTAAGGGCAAGGAGATCGCCTACTTCGTGAAGATCTACCCCGAGTAAGGCTAGTCCTCCGTGGGCGTAGGTCGTGATGGAATAGACAAGGTTGCTTCTTCGTGGACCCTTCGTGGGTGGAGCCCTCCGTGGACTCGCGCAGCCGTTACCCTCCGTGGGTTGAAGTCTCCATCAACGTGGATGTACGATAGCACCACCTATCGGAACCACGACAAAAATCTCCGTGTCACCAAACTGCGTTTGATCTTCTCCACCTCCTTTTTACATGTGCAATTTACTTTCCGCTGCATATACTCTAGAATTGCATGTGTAGGGTGTTACTTGAATTGGTCTTAATTGTGAAACTGCCAAAAACATTGCATGATCTAAAGGCAGATTTTTTATATTGTCAAGTAGTCTAATCACCCCCCTCTAGACCTACTTTTGATCCTACACATATCTGCAAGATTATCATGAGTGTTGACATAATTAAGATCAATCTCCCCTCGCCGAATATGCTCCTGGATGAAGTGACACTGAATCTCAATATGCTTCATCTTGAAGTGTTGCACCGGGTTGAGGGAGATCTTGATGGCACTTTCATTGTCACACCAAAGAGGCACTTTGTCACAAATGACACCGAAATCCTTTAAAGTTTGCCTCATCCATAAATGTTGAGCACAACAACCGCCGGCAGCCTCATACCCGGCTTCAATGAAGGAGAGAGATACACAACTTTGCTTCTTGGAAGACCAAATCACCAAAGAGCAACCAATAAATTGGCACCCTCTAGAAGTTGACTTCCTATCCACTTTGTCTCCCGCCTAATCTGAATCCAAGAAAACTATAAGATTGAAGTTTGCTCCTCTTGGGTACCATAAGCCAAAGTTTGGGGTATGAGCCAAATATCGAAAGATTCACTTGACAGCCACAAAGTGACTTTCCTTAGGTGAGGCTTGGAACCGTGCAAAAATTCCCACACTCAACATGATATCCGGTCTATATGCACAAAGGTAAAGCAAGGATCCAATCATAGAACGATATACCTTTTGATCCACTGCTTTACCATAGGGATCAATGTCAAGTTGGCACTTGGTAGGCATTGGAGTAGTAGCCGACTTGACATCACTTAGATTGAATCTCTTGAGCATGTCTTGAGTGTATTTGGCTTGTTTGATGAAGATTCCTTCTTATCTTTGTTTGATTTCAAACCCGAGGAAGAACTTCAACTCTCCCATCATGGACATCTCAAACTCCGCGATCATGAGTGCTGCAAACTCATCATTGAAAGCTTTGTTAGGTGAACCAAAGATAATATCATCAACATATAGTTGGCATACAAACAATTCCCCTTTGACCTTCTTGGTAAAAAGAGTGGGGTCGATTCTCCCAATTTCAAACCCACGATCTTGTAGCAACCCGGTAAGATGCTCATACCACGCATGTGGGGCTTGTTTAAGGCCATAGAGCGCCTTATCGAGTTGATACACGTGATTGGGGAACTTAGGATCCTCGAACCCCGGGGGTTGTTTGACATAAACCAACTCATTAAGAGGACCATTAAGAAATGCACTTTTCACATCCATTTGTTGCAATTTAAAGTTATGATGAGAAGCATAGGCAAGCAACAAACAAATAGATTCAAGGCGAGCAACGGGGGCAAAGGTTTCACCGTAGTCGATGCCCTCGACTTGGGAGTAGCCTTGTGCCACCAAACTAGCCTTGTAGCGAATGACTATCCCGCGAGCATCTTGCTTGTTTTTAAAGATCCATTTGGTTCCAATGACATTATGGTTCTCCTTCGGCCTTGGCACTAATCGCCACACCTTGTTGTGCTCTAAGTTA
Organism: Secale cereale; assembly: GCA_902687465.1. NCBI lineage: Eukaryota > Viridiplantae > Streptophyta > Magnoliopsida > Poales > Poaceae > Secale > Secale cereale. The sequence goes on along the minus strand of LR738712.1, from coordinate 193,927,927 downwards.
TGGAGTTCTTCATGCATGGCTTTGAGCCAATCGTGGTCTTCGAGCGCCTCATGGACCTTTTGGGGTTCAACACAAGAGACAAACGCATGATGAGCACAATAGTGTGCTAATTGTGTACGAGTGCTTACCCCCTTAGTAATGCTTCCAAGGATATTCTCCATGTGATGCTCTCTAGCAGCGAACCTGGAAGCAACTTTGGCGGCACGACACTCCAATTGCTCCTCAAGTGAGAGTTGAGGTGCGGTAACTTGATCATCATGAGCGTCATCTTGAGCATGTTCTTGATCTTCAGCTTGCTCTTGATCTTGAACTTCCCCGGGAGAAGGAACTTGGCCTTGTGCATCAGTTGGTGGGTCAACACCATCTTGTGGTTGATCTATCACTTGGCCTTGTTCATTAGGTTGAGGGCCTTCACTTTGTTCTTCGGAAGCGTGTGGGTCTTGGGTTGGTGATGGTTCCACTTGAGTGGAACATTGTCGTTCTCCTTCGGCCACAAGGGGTTCCTCAATGGGTATGATATGACCAATTCCCATTCTTCTTATGGCTTGGGGAGGAATTTCATCACCTACATCACAAGTATCACTTTGCTCCACCTGGGATCCATTATTCTCATCAAACTCCACGTTACATGTCTCCTCAATGAGTCCAGTGGACTTGTTGAGGACACGGTAAGCATGAGAGTTTGTAGGATAACCAACAAATATGCCCTCATGAGCTCTAGCCTCAAATTTAGACAAACGAACACCTTTCTTCAGTATGAAACACTTACACACGAACACCCGGAAGTACTTGAGGTTGGGCTTGTTACCGGTAAGTATCTCATATGGAGTCTTGTTCAAGCCTTTGCGGAGATAGAGTCGATTGGATGCATGACAGGCGGTGTTGATGTCTTCGGCCCAAAAGTTGTACGGAGACTTGAATTCCTCCATCATGGTCCTTGCCGCGTCCATCAAAGTCTGGTTCTTCCTCTCCGCCACACCATTTTTTTGAGGGGTATAAGGTGCGGCATGTTGATGCTTCATCCCCTCATCACTAAGGAACTCATCCAAGGTGTAGTTCTTGAACTCGGTGCCGTTGTCACTTCGAATCATCAAGATCTTTGCATCATGTTGATGTTGAGCTTCATTTGCAAAGTTGATGACGATTTGTTGGGTCTCACTCTTCCTCTTGAAAAATATACCCAAGCGTATCTTTGATAATCATCTACGATCACCAACCAATACTTTCTACCCCCAAGACTATCAAAGGATGGAAGCCCAAAGAGATACATGTGAAGGAGCTCTAAAGGCCTCGACGAGTAGATGATAGTTGTGGGGGGGGGGGTGAGCCTTCTCATGTAGCTTTCCTTCGATACAAGCACTTCAAGCACGATCTTTGGCGAAACTAACATTTGTTAGTCCACGGACATGGTCCCCCTTGAGAAGACTTTGCAAAGATCTCATATTGACGTGGGCTAAACGGCGATGCCAAAGCCATCCCATGTCAACTTTAGCCATTAGGCATGTCGCGGTTTTAGTGGGTCCCTCCAAGAAGTTGACGACATAGAGACCGTTCTCGACATGCCCAACAAAGGCTACTTTAAGAGTCTTTCTCCACAAGAGGGCCACATAATCAATATCAAAGAAAGTAGCAAAGCCCATGAGTGCAAGTTGACGAACGGAAAGTAAATTTTATGCAAGGGACTCAACAACCTTGCCGAGGCCCAATACCTTAGAAGATGAAGCATCACCCCATTCGACATTGGTGGGCATAGATGAACCTTTGTGCACGTCCACCACCAAGTCTTTGCTTCCGTTCATATGATTTGTAGCTCCACTATCGAGTAACCATGATCCCCCACCGGAAGAAAACTCCTACAAGAGATCAATGCTTGGTTTTAGGTACCCATTTTGTAATGGGTCCTTAGATGTTAGTAACAAGGGTCTTAGGAACTCAAATAGACCATTCAATATACTCATAATAAGAACCAACAAATTTAGCATAAACATGTCCATCACTAGCACGTCATAACAGATAAGACGGGTCAAAGTCGCTGGCTTTGTTGGAAGGAGTGGCGATATCTTTCTTGACTCCACTACCCTTCACATTGTTCTTCTTCTTCTTAGGAGTACCCTCTCCCTCCTTCACAAAGGTTTGCTTGAGAGGAGGAGGTTGCTTGGTCTTGTCATTCTTCTTATTCTTGGGCTTGGGTGCAAACCCAATCCCCTCCTTGGCAACAACTTCCTTTTGATTGCTCAAAAGATCGTTGAGGTTTTTCTCACCTTGTATGCAAGACACAAGGCCTTTCTCAAGTTGCTTCTTCAACTTGGAATTCTCTTCCACAAGATGCACATGATCATATCAAGGGTTAGTAACATTTTCATTATCAATTAAAACCATGTGAGTAAAGGTGGCTTTCTCCTTGGTTAGTGAAACTTGAAGTTGACCATGAGACTCTTTGAGGCTAGCATGTACACTCTTCAAGACCTTGTGAGCCTTGTCAAGTGTATCAAACTCCTCCTTGAGTCTAGCATGATCAACCACAAGTTTTGCCTTCTCAGAATTGAGCACACGAGAAACAACTAAAGCATGAACAAGATCTTTCTTTAATTTAGCATGATCATCGTTGTGTGACTCCTCAAGAACCAAACAAAGACCACACTCTTCCTCTAGAGCATTAGAGATATCTGATATCTCATCGGCATAGTCTCGACTATGACCCTCCATTTTAGAGATGGTCTCCTCGTGAGCCTCGATCATATCCTTGGCTTCACCAAGTTGTTCCAAGAGAGCAACGAAGTGCTTCTTGGGTTTACCTTTGAGCTTACTCATAAAAGACTCAAACTCATTTTCCTCCTCCTCCGCCCCCTCACTTTCATCAATGTGATAGTCAACAAAGGATTATAAGTGATGGTATAATTGATGTTGGGGGTTACCTTGTTGGTGGCTTTAGCCATGAGTCACTTGGCGGTGATGTTCTCATTCAGTGAGTCAAAGAGGGATGACCGTGGAGTTGTTGCAATAGCAACGGTGGCCATGGTAACCATCTCGTCATCTAGTTCATCATCGTCATCCTCATCATACTATTCTTGGGCCGCCAATCCTTTGGGAGGAGTCTTCTTGGTGAAGTTGTTCTTGTTGGGAAAAGACTTGGCCTTGTCTTTTCGGATAAGCTTGCCTCCATTTTCTTCCCTTTTCTCATATGGGAAATCTACAACAAAATGACTCACATTGCCAAAATTGTAGCACGTCCTCACTCTTTGCTTGCCCTTGAAGCCGGTTGAATTGTTCTTGTTGAAGTTGGGCCTTGAATTCTTCTTGTTGCCCCAAAATTTCCGCGACGCAAGAGCCATGTGCTCATGATAGGCATATTTGGTGTCTTCAGGACAACACTCCTCTTCATCCTCTTCTTCCACACAATCCTTGGCCTTCAATGCAAGGTTGGGCTTCTTTGATCATTGAGACCGCAACACCGCATTGTCGGCGATCTTGTCCAAGATCCTCATGGCAACAAACTCATCCAACACTTCACTTGAGGATAAGTTGTGGAAGTCCGGCCTATGGCGGATGATGGAAGACGTGGCCTTGTGATAGGGCATCATGGCCTTGAGAAACTTACGCTTGATCCAATTGTCCTCCGTATATTTTCTCCCATGATCTCGGAGTGAGACCGCAAGGGTAGTTGAAAGTGCAACTATCCCTGGGTGGTTTTGGTAATTACTAACAACATATAGCTCATTGAACTAATGCTATCTCAAGATAAATATTTCAGAAAGTTCAATGATTGGCATGGCGTGGATTAGAAATGTGTACCCCTCAAAATGCTGAGGACACATATTGGCTCAAGCTCAAGACTCTACATTTTCTATTTTAGTGATCCAAGATCACATTGAGTCCATACGAAAGCCAATACTATTAAAAGGGTATGAGGTCTTGCTTAATGGGTTTCTTGCTCAAAATGCTTAGTGATATGCTCCAAAACCCTCAACCACTTTCTCATTTCCACATATGTCCTAAACCAAAAGTCAATCTCGGCCCCACCGAAACTTTCTATCCGGCGCCACCGAGTTCAGTTGACATAGCCACTGCCACAAACCCTAGTCACTTCGGCCTCACGGATAGGGATCAAGGTCTCACAGAGATGGGATTGCAAACTCTCTGTTTCCCTTCATAACGTTTCGGTCTAACTGAGATGAGCGATCAGTCCGATCGAGTTCGCAATGCAAACTCTCTGTTTCCCTTTCGTAACGTTTCGGTCTAACCGAAACGAGCGAATCGGTCCCACCAAGTTTGCCTGACCAACTCTATGGTTAGCTTATTACCAAAACCGGTCCTACCGAGTTTGTGTAATCAGTATCACCAAGATTACGTTATGCCCTAACCCTAATGAAATCGGTCCTACCGAGTTGATCATATCGGTCCCACCAAAATGCCTAACGGTCACATTATGAACTAAATCGGTCTGACCGAGTTCTCTGAATCGGTCCCATCGAGTTTGGTAAATTGTGTGTAACGGTTAGATTCTGTGTGGAGGCTATATATACCCCCCGCCCACTCTTCATTCGTGGAGAGAGCCCTCAGAACATGCCTATACTTCCAACATACATTTTTTGAGAGAGAACCTCCTACTCATGTGTTGAGACCAAGATATTCCAATCCTATCATATGAATCTTGATCTCTAGCCTTCCCCAAGTTGCTTTCCACTCAAATCTTCTTTCCATCATATATCCAAATCTGTGAGATAGAGAGTTGAGTGTTGGGGAGACTACCATTTGAAGCACAAGAGCAAGGAGTTCATCATCAACACACCGTCTACTACCTTTTGGAGAGTGGTGTCTCCTAGATTGGTTAGGTGTCACTTGGGAGCCTCCGACAAGATTGTGGAGTTGAACCAAGGAGTTTTTACGGGCAAGGAGATCGCCTACTTCGTGAAGATCTACCCTAGTGAGGCAAGTCCTTCATGGGCGATGGCCATGGTAGGATAGACAAGGTTGCTTCTCCGTGGACCCTTCGTGGGTGGAGCCCTCCGTCGACTCGCGCAGCCGTTACCCTTCGTGGGTTGAAGTCTCCATCAACATGGATGTACGATAGCACCACCTATCGAAACCACGCGTAAAAAATCTCCGTGTCTACATTGCGTTGCTCCCTCAAACTCCTCCCTTTACCTTCATATGCAATTGCTTTACATTCCGCTGCTATACTCTTAGAATTGCATGTGTAGGTTGATTTCTTGACTTGTGCTAAGTTGCTAAAATCTACCAAGAATTAAAATTGGGAAAAGTCTAAATTTTTATTTGGTCAAGTAGTCTAATCACCCCCCCTCTAGACATACTTTTGATCCTACAAGTGGTATCAGAGCTTTGGTCTCCATTTTCCTTGATTTCCATAGCTTTGGTGATCATAGCCTTGGTTTCACAACCTAGGAGAGTATGGCGTCTAGCGAGGGAAGTTACCACCGTAGAGGTCCTTACTTTGATGGTACTAATTTTGCTAGTTGGAAGCATAATATGAAAATGCATATTCTTGGACATAACCCCGCCGTTTGGGCTATTGTGTGTATTGGTTTGCAAGGTGAATTCTTCGATGGGAAGGAACCGAATCGTGAAGCATCCGCGGAAGAATTGAAGATGTTGCAATAAAATGCTCAAGCTTGCGATATCCTCTTCAACGGATTGTGCCCCAAAGAATTCAAAAAAAAAATCAGCCCTCTTGAGAATGCAAAGGAAATTTGGAATAGTTTGATTGATATGCATGAAGGTACTGACTTCGTCAAGGAATCGAAGTTGGATGTGCTTCAAAGTCAACTTGACAAGTTCAAGATGAAGGATGGTGAAGGTGTCGCTGAAATGTACTCTAGGCTTGCTCTCATCACAAATGAGATTGCCGGCTTAGGAAGCGAAGATATGACCAACATATTCATCATCAAGAAGATCCTAAGAGCCTTGGAACGAAAATATGATACCGTGTGCACATTGATCCAAATGATGCCAAATTACAAAGATCTCAAGCCTACGGAAGTCATTGGAAGAATTGTTGCTCATGAGATGTCACTCAAGGATAAAGAAGAGCTTCACAACAAGTCTAGTGGTGCTTACAAAGCCTCATGTGACGCTCCTACATCATCTTGTGAGAAACAAATCTTCAATGAAGAATTGAGCTTAATGGTGAAGAACTTCAACAAGTTCTACAAGAATAGAAGCAAAGAGAGAAGTTCCAAGTCAAGGTCCTACAATGAAAAAAGATCTTCTAGTCGTGACCGGAATTGCTACAATTGTAGAAGACATGGACACTACTCCAATGAGTGTACGGCTCCCACAAAAGAAGAGAAGACTCACCTAAAAGGATAAGTAGAAGAGAAGAATCACCACCAAGAGAGCAAAGGAGTAGAGATGATCGTTATGAACGAAGACCCTCTCGTAGAAGCAAGGATTCAGAAAGGAAGGACAAATCATCAAGGAGCTATACAAGACGAAGACATCAAGCTCATGTTGGTGAATGGGATCCGGTTCCGACTCCGAGAGAAGCTATTACTCCGACTCTGAAGATACTCAAGATGAAGGCGTTGCCGGAATTGCTCTTCTGTCATCCAACTCCTACGACATATTTGACTCACCAAATGAAGGAATTGGAAGAGGCTTCATGGCTAAATTCCCTAAGGTATCACACCCCGAGTATTTTGATTTCAATAGCGATGAAGATGACTTGCAAGGAGATGATGATTTACTTGTTGGTAGCAATAGTGATGAAAACTATGATGAAATTGCTATTAATCATGCTAATCAAGAAAACAAATGACAATGATAAGGAGAAGATTGAGCATCTAACTAAAGAATTTAACACTCTTAAGTTAGCTCATGAAACTACCTTGGAAAATCATCGAGAACTTTTAAAGACTCATGAGAAGTTACGCTTTGAAAAGCTCAACCTTGAGCAAGAGCATGAGTTCTTAAAATCAATCAATGATGATCTTTGTAAGAAAAGTTCTTCTTACATTGCCAAGCATTTACTCTTGTCTACTTACATGCCACAAGTAAAATCTAGCAATAAGAATAAGAAAGATTCTTCCTCTAGTAGTAACAACAATCATGCTAAATCCAATATTGTTGCTTCTAGTAGTTCTCTTGATTCCACTAATGATTCTCTTAGACAAGTTACACTTGAGCAAGAAAATATCCTATTGAAGGGAATTATGGAGAAAGGTCTTTACAAGAGCCTTGCCGGGAGTAAGCAATTTGACGAGATTGTACGCAAGCAAGGAAGACACCGGAAGAATGAAGGTGTTGGTTTTGAACGAAAGTTCAATGCCAATGGAGTTGAGTGGGAAGAAGATCAATACCCCAAGACGAAGTTTGTTCCTCAACAAGAGAAGTATGATCCTACTTCTTTCCAAGGAACACAAGCACTAGATGATCTTCCACCACAAGACCACAAGCTAAAGGGCAAGGACAAGCTTCAAGAAGAGATTGATGCATTCGAAGAAGCTCCTAAGGCCTTGGTCAAGTGGGTTCCCAAGACTACATCAAGCTCTACTTCATCAAGTACATCTACAACTCCAAGGATTGCAATCAAGATGGTGTGGATCCCGAAGAAGAAGAACTAGAGAGTTCTTGAGGGTGACTCCACCAACATACTTCACTCATATCATTTTGGCGAGGACAAGTGCAAACAACTTCCATATATTGCAGTAGTTCAAGGAGTCACAAACCCTCTTGTTGGTAAGACAAGGGACAAGGTAACCAAATTCTTTCATGGACATCATCTTATGTGAACATCACTCTATGTCCATGGATATATTTGTTTGTTCCTTGTGGGACTAATCCGTGTAGGTATTGAAAGTGCAACTCACTCCAATGGATTGCTCCAAATGATCTACATCAACATTGACCGTCTACATCTTCAACACCTACATGAAGTCATCATCGACAAAACCCAATGTTAGTTCATCCCTCTTAGGGGGAATATCACATCTAGGGGGAGCTTTACTCTAATCAATTGAGCTAAAGCAACTCTAATGATGTGAACACAACAATGCTTTATGTAAAAGTGGTAACCCCACTTGTGCTTAAACGATGAGTATGACCTATGATCAAATGTTCTCATTTGACTCTTAAGTCAATATGCTCATATATAGATGACCTAGTCATCGCCAATTGCTTGATAGATGCTAGAATGGTTGTGCATGCTTTGCCACATGCTTCATTTGCTATCTTATTGTGTGAGCATGTTGAATGCATATTTTACTCATTTGAGGACATCCATTTGTTGCTTTTATTGTTTGGCTCCTTTTCTTTTGCCAAATGGATGGACAAGAATGCTTAAGAACCTCCTCTAGCTATCTATGCTTTTCTCGTCTCAAACTCTATTCATGCTACATCACAAAGTGTCGGGGTTTTGGCGTGACATATGCCAATGGATGGCTTATCATGCATGGGGACAATAGAACGTCGCCGGGCCCTGGAAGCGGGATGAGGTGATACTTAGGACGCCTACGAATCTTACCCAGATTTGGGGCTCTCCGTGGAGATAACACCCCTAGTCCTTCTCTGCGGGGACTCCGCATCATGACTGATGTCAATAGGGTGGTTACAAGGTCGCTCCTTGAGTTGTGTCGTCTAGAAGAGGAAAAAGGGCAAGGCTAGCTCTATACCTTCGCTCTAGGGAATCGGAACGGTTGCTAGGGTTTCTCCCTATCTCTCTATGTGTCTCTCTTTTTCTTGGAGTTCAACCCCTCCATATGGAGGACACTGGGGGGTTTATATAGGCCCCAGGGGGACAATAGTAATCCAGGCGGAATGGCCCCCAACTGTCAGTGTCTTCGGGTGCCGGCCTCTCCCCCTGTCTGCTGGGGCCCGCCACCTGTGGGCCCCCATGACGGCCTTTCACTGTAGGCGCTCCTCTGCTGACGGCAGCATTGTCAGGAGGGAAATGGCTACAGTGCCGCCGTCTCCCGCCGTATGCTGCCACCACGTCCTGTCTTTTTATCTTGATGAGGTTCAGACTCCTAGGGCACAGTGAGCTGCCTGCTACCAGGCGGATCGTCTCCCCAAGCCGCCTGCCAGGGGTCGTGTAATACTCAGGATGGGACTATACCTCCTACGTGTCGAGGCACGACTTAAAGGTATAAGCCCATTCTGGAATGATCTCAAGTTTGGTATCTTTGCACGACTCATGTAAAAATAGGGATGAAATTGCAAAAGGATAGTTGGCTTACACTTGCCACGTCACACAATACATTACATAAGCAAATCATCAACCAAAACATCACAACCCGACTACGGGCGAAGATCCAAAATAAAGATACCAAATACATAAAGCCACAGGTCCGAATCGCCCCTAGTAGAAACCACTACTGATCGTCAAAAAATGTCACAAGCATATAGCCACGCTCTTCATCGAACTCCCGGTGGAGTTCTGATCCATCTCCTGCATCATTCTCGGCTGAACCTGCATCTGGTGTTGTAGTATCTGTGAGCCACGAGGACTCAGCAATCCCATAACCATGGGTATCAAGACTAGCAAAGCTTTATGGGTAGGAAGAGGTAAAGTGGTGAGGTGGTAGCAGCGGCTAAGCATAATATGGTGGCTAACTTACGAGTACAAGAATAAGATGAGCATCTACGCAAGTGGTCGCAAACTAGTAATGATCGCTAAAGATCATGAACTACCTACGAGTCAAACATAACCCCACCGTGTTCTCTTCTCAAAATGAAAAGAGACAGTCACGGTTACTCACATGGTTGTGTGTTTTACTTTGGATCCTCTGTCAAGTTTTCTACAACCGGACATTAACAAATTCCAATCTGCCACATAACCGCGGGCACGGCTTTCGAAAGATCATAACCCTGCAGGGGTGTCCCAACTTATCCCATCACAAGCTCTCACGATTAGCTGAAGTGATAAATATAATATCATCACCCCTTATCTTAGGGAAATCCGATCAGGCTCGGCATCCCGGTGCACAAGACATTTCGACAATGGTAAAACAAGTCCAACAAGACCTCCCGGCGTGTCGACACCTTGATAGTAGCCGCGCGTATCTCGTCTCAGGCCACGTCCGGATGGGTGATGCTACAGGTAAAACCAGCCCTCGAGTTTCCCCGAGGTGGCCCCGCAGGCACCCCGTTTGGGACCAACACCATCAGCACTGGCCCCCCTGTTATGTAGAATTAAGAACCCGGGGACATGACCCCCTATGCAATTAATTAATTAATTAAGTTGTTATTATGAGCAAATTAAAACCAATGTTGGGCCTTGTTGGAGGAGTTTTATTCAAAGACGAAGTGTCAAGGGGTCCCCATATACCCAACCGTGTAAGGAACGCAAAATCAAGGAACATAATGCCGGTTTATCGGCGCCTAAGGTGGCATGAGTGGAACAAAACACCGAGCAAAAGGCCAAGCCTTCCACCCATGCCGAGTATATAGGTGTGTTAATAATAATAATAGATATTGTGATATTCCAACAACAAGTTCCCACCTGGAACGATCTTCATCTTCACCTGCAGCTAACAACGCTATAAGAGGGGCTGAGGAAGCGTGTAACATAGCCAAACAATGGTTTTGCTAGGAAGGTTTCAAAGGTTAGAGGTTTCATGGCAACAAGGAGAGGGGCTGAAAATAAAGATGAGTAGCGCGACATGTAACGATAGCATCGAGACACTAAGCATGGCAATGATAGTAAAGGTATCCAAGGGTATGGTCATCTTGCCTGGGATTTCGCGAGGAAGAAGAACAAGTCCATGAAGTAGTTGAACGAAACCTCACAACTCCGGAATGAACCCGAAGCTAACGAGGGAAGCAAACCGGAAAGAAACAAGCAACACGGTAAACACACCACACGAGACATGACAATATGCTCAACCAAGTATGATGCAAGACAGTTCTATATAGGATGCACTACAAGTCTATACAGGAAGCAAAACATGGCAAGGTAGGAAGCACAGAAAAACAACACAAGTCTATATATGATGCAATACATGGCAAGGTATGATGCAAGACAAGTCTATATAGGAAGCAAAACATGGCAAGGTAGGAAGCACAGAAAAACAACACAAGTCTATATATGATGCAATACATGGCAATGTATGATGCAAGACAAGTCTATACAGGAAGCAAAACATGGCAAGGTAGGAAGCACAAACAAAACTACAAGTTAAGTGGTGCTCAATATGCAATGAGTTGCATATTGACGAAACACCACATTTTATATATTTAGTTGACTCCCGTTTATTTACAAGACACGATTAAATGCTCGTTAACATGGCAAGAGGTGAAGCAAAAACAAACTACCTATCTAGACAAGTTTAAATGAGGCCGGAATGACAAACAACAATTCCGGAAAATCCCCATGTTCATATTATGAATTTGGTACTGTTCTGCCCATTACACCATTTTAATGTTGTTAAACAGCAAAACAAAGGGCATCATGTTATTCTACAAATTTTTTCCACCCCATTTACATATAAATTTTATTAATGGAGCTACGGTTATTTAGTTATGAAATAAACCATTTTAGCAAGTTATTTACACAAATTAATGAAAACAGCAAGTTAAGCATTTTAAACAGGGGTGAAAGTGGCATATTATGAATCTACACAAAATTCTAAGCATTTTTCATATATAAAGTTCTTGCATATGATGCACAGTTGTGAAGTTATTATATGCATGAAGTTTGAGGGATAAACTGTAAAACTGCAGTTTTCTAGATAAAAAGCTAAATTCGCAGATCTGAAAAAAAAAACACGGGCCACATCTGAAGCGGACTGGGCCAACAAGAGGAAAAACAAAAAAACAAAAAGGAAGGGCGCGCTGGGGGTGGCCTCACCCAGTGGCCTTGGCCCGATCGGAGAGGAGAGGCAGGCCGCATGGACGCGCTGGGCCTGGCGTTGGCTGGCGATGCGGTTGGCGCTGGCGCTGCTGGTCCGATCGAAGAGGTGAGGCCCAAGAGGGCGCTGGTCCTGTGCGCAGTGGAGTCGGGCGAGCGGGCGAAGCAGGTTGCGGGCGATGCGGATCAGGCGCTCGACGGCTCGAAGCAGAGGCGCCATCCTCCTCTGCTCGATGCAGAGGTAGGAGCCGGGCGTCCCAGCGGATGGAGCAGAGCTCCGATGAAGGGGCGCGAAGGGCGGCGGGATCTTGGGCGTTGACGCGGGAGCTCAGTGGCGTCCGGATCCAAGCGCAGGAGAACTCTCCCCGGCGGCGACGGGGCTTGAGGAGGCCGTCGGCCATGGCGGTTCCCTGTGAGACAGGCAGAGACATGAGAGAGAGGGGCAATGGAACGGGGAGGAGGAGGCGTGAGGGAAAACAGGGTGGAGGAGCTGGAGCTCGCGGCTGCAGGGCCGAAGGACGATGGTGCGGTGACTCGAGGCTCCGGTGGCGCGATGGACGGTGGGGTCGAGGGGAGGAGCTCGTCTCCCAGGTCGATGAAGCGAGCGAACGGGTTGGTCGAGGGGATTTGGATCGGGAGGAGCTGGTTGGCTCGATGGGGATTGCGAGGAGGAGGGGATCCCGAGGAAGATGGGACAGGAGTGGCGGCGGCTGCGGGAATGAGGAGATGGATGGGACAGGATCCCTAGTTTTTAGGGTTTTGACTCTATATATATAGCATGTGGGTAAAATAGGGGCTATCTAGTCCCTCCAATCGCGGACAACTGCGTGGTTGGACCGGGAAGAGAGAGAAGAAGCAACCCGGCATAGGTCTCCGGAACACCGGAAACGTCCGACGCTTATCCGGCTATAGTGCCGCTATAGGTTTAACGGTTGGGCTATCAAACGAACTCCGAATGCGACGAAATTTGACAAGCGGTCTGCCTATACTATCATAAGACCGCACGCCAAGTTTCAACTCATTCCGAGAACGTTTTTCGGCCACTTATAGAATAAATATTCGGAGGTGCCGCGGGCGCGTGCGAGTGTGTCTGGGCTCAGAACGGACAACGGAGAGGACATGGCAACTACGGACGGAGGCAAGTTTTGAAAACATGCTGATGAAATGCACATGATGTCATGACAAAGTGCAACACGCAAGCAAATGACATGGCAACGACGACGAATAACTGTCTGACACCTGGCGCATCGGTCTCGGGGCGTCACAACCCTCCCACACTAATAGAGGATCTCGACCCGAGATCCTGGAGATGGCACCGGATAAAACGGAAAAGGAAGAGGTAAAAACAAGTTGCTTCTTTGACCAACGAGTGAAACCACGAACCTTGAGAGGTTGAACAATCTTGAAAGAAAGAATACAACGGAGATGAACGAAGTTAAGAGCACTCCGATAAAAAGAGGAACAAGGAACATTATGAGAACCTTGTAGGTTGAAAGACATGAAACAAGAGCTTACGAACCAAAAGAATATGAAACCGCAACGATATAGCCAAGGAATAAGAATGACAGAATTTGGACAGCACCCCGACTGAAAATGGAAGGAATTAACATGAGCTTGAGAACATGGGGAGATACTTGATGAAATCAACAACACACTGCCTCCGGAACAATTGAAAGGATGGCACAAGAGGTAAGAAAGATTTCAGACAGCACTCCAGTTGAAAAGAGAGGAAAAACTTTGATAAGATGAGAGAACTCGAACGTTGGGCACAATACTCCAGTTAAATAGATAAACAAGGAAAAGAACATGATCTTGACAAAACGAGATTATGGGACAAGGAGGGCAACACCACAATGCCTCCGAAACAAACAAATAAAAGCTAGATCGTTGAAAGAATAGAACGGAGAAGAAAAGGACAACTTCTCCACAATTGAATTTGAAAGAGCATCCTTACGGGGATGAATTGAACAAAATTGTTGGAAATTCAACAACGAGAAGAATAAGCTTGATGTAGGCTTATGGAAAACATCTCAAAATTATGAGGTGACAACTAGCCACTAATGGAAAACAATTGATTGGATTGAGATCGGCGACAAGATGAAAAACTTGTTTCTGCAGGAGGATAAATGAAGAAACTGGGTCATTTATAAGCACCATAATAGCAACAATTCTCAGGGAAAGCTTTAGGTGAAATACAACCCAAGATAACTCCAACGAAGAAATTGACGGGATTAAATATGTCATTCCTGATAACTTGTGAATCATGGAACATGAAGGAATTTGTCAAGAATGACATAACACCATCTGAAAAGATAAGGTAGAAAGAATTGCACTTCGGAATGCATGATGAAGAATGCTTGAGCCCCAACAATAATCTTGACGAAGACCCCGAGGATGAATTAAATCATGAAGAACCACCATGAGAACTCTGGTAAAATGAAAGCATGAGAAGCAAAAGATGAAAAGAATAAGATTGAAGCCTTGCAGTGATTTAGATGGAGGTTCCGATGAGATGGCCGAGAAACTTTGAACTCCAGAAAAGAAAAGATGAAAGGACTTGGGATTAGAATTTATTCATCATGAACAAACTCCGAACAAAGGAATTAATAACCTTGAGGAAAACAAGAATAAGAATTATGTCATGCTTATCCTTCACCACTTTAAATTGATGACAACCAAAGGATTTGGCATACTACTTATTCTCGTTGGAAAGAACTAAAGAGAGATCTCGCACAAACTTGAGAAAGTATTCAAGGAATCACCAGTAGGATTTCAAAAAGAACGAATTAATTGATATGATGATAAGGGAAATGAATGTTGAACGAACCACCGTAAAAATCGAAACCGAGTGATGATAGAGAACAAACCGCCATGAAGAATTAGAAAATGAACGAAGATACATGAGGCAATATTAGATACAAAAGAACGAATGGATCACGAGCAGAATAAAGAATACTTGAATGATGCACCGGAGAATATGGAGACGAACGGGGAGGCATCGATGAAGAATATTTTGAGGACGAAGTTGAAAACTGAGAACGAGGAAATCTTCTAAATGATGGCCTTCAGAGGATCACAATGGAAAGAAATCATGAAAGCTTCGGATGGGTATAAAAAGAATTCCTCACAATCATGTTTATTCTTCCGGAGTATCTCGCAATTCTTCAAGGTGTTTCTCCTTGTCATTCTCAATATTTGAAGACCGGAGAAGAGTTTCTCTTAAATCCTGGCTCGTTCTCTTGAAGATTCGTGGTGATATGCTCTACACTTTGTTCCATTGTGCCATGCTCATTTGAGTTCATCTAGATGCCCTAATCTCTGTTGTAAGAGTGCTACTTGTTATAAACTGCTGCTACTTGTTATTTTGTTGCCATGTTTGTGATATGATAACTTGATGCATGTTTATCCAAATGGTGCAAATGATATGTCAAAATGTTCATCATGGGATGCTTTACATGTTGGTTGCTATAGCATGCATGTTAGAGTTCATATTGCCATGTTTATCTCTGTTGCAAAAGTGCATTTGGCTGTTATGTGCTGAAACTTGTTACGAGATGCCTTGTTGAGGAGCTTGTTGCTATTGTTGTGTTTGTTCCCTTGTCACATGCCTAGATGTTTTAGAATCTCCATGATGTGTTCTTTGATGTGGTGCATTCAACTTTCCATGATATGCCTTGTGTTGACTTAAACATGCTTGTAAACATGCCATGTTGTTATTGCTGTTTTAACACTTAGTGGAATTTCACTAAGTCTGGAATCTGTAATATCCTGATGCTATGTTTGCTTGATGTCCTAGGCAAATCCATGTTAGTTTTGGGGTGGACTTTGATCATTCATTGTTGTATATGTTGTTGTCTATCCATTCATGACCTCACTTGCTCATTTGGATTGCTGTAGCTTATTTAATTCTTGCTCCCAAGTTGCTATAAAATATTGCTGTCAGGTTTTTAGTGTCATGATCAAAATGTTGTAGCTTGTTGCTATTGATACATGCCTCCTATGGAGATGCTCAAATGGAGTTGTTTGCTGTAGGATATGTCTACTTCATGTCCATGCTTCTTGTAACCATGTTTGAGTGATGTAGAGTATATGTTTCTTGCTTCCAAGTTGCTATGTGGCTGTTAATTACAGCTTTGCATTGTTTCTTGTTTCATGAGTATCTTTTAGCCCGTTGCTCCGTTTGGAGTGTTCCTTATATAAAATTTGTGTTATTTTGCATGTAGATTCATAATATCATATTGTTTTCATGTTTGGAGTGATTTTTCTTAATGTTTGGGTGCATCTTGCACCGTTGCCATGCTTAACTTGTTTTGCTCATATCTTCTAGGCCGTAGCTCCGAATTAAACAAACTTTATATGAAACTTGACTAGAATTTTGTGTAGATCATCATGGTGCATATTAACTTGCTGTTTAACAACTTTAACTTAAGGTTTGTGCATATCTGGACTAATTTCAAACTATGCATATGATTACTTACCGGATTTGTCTTAAGTAGCTTCTGGCATCATTTAAACTTGTTGTTCTTATGTTGCTTCTCTGTGCTTCCTACCTTGTCATGTTTTGCATCCTATATGGATCTGTCTTGCATCCTACTTGCTTGAGCTTATTGTCTTGTTCTTGAGTTGTTCTGGTGTGGTTCCTATGTTGTCATGTCATGCATCCTAGGTGCATCTGTTGTGCTTCCTACCTTGCCATGTTGTGCTTCCTGTATAGACTTGTCATGCATCCTACCTTGCCATGTATTGCATCATATATGTTCTTGTGTTGTTTTCTGTGCTTCCTACCTTGCCATGTATTGCTTCCTGTATAGACTTGTCATGCATCATACCTTGCCATGTAATGCATCATATATAGACTTGTGTTGTTTTGCTGTGCTTCCTACCTTGTCATATTTTTCTTCCTGTATAGACTTGTTGTGCATCATATGTAGACTTGTTTTGCATCATACTTGCTTGAGCATATTGTCATGTTTCTTGTGTTGTTTCTCTGTGCTTCCTACCTTGCCATGTATTGCTTCCTGTATAGACTTGTAGTGCTTCCTATATAGAACTATCTTGCATCATACTTGGTTGAGCATATTGTCATGTCTCGTGTGGTGTGTTTACCGTGTTGCTTGCTTCTTCTCGTTAGTGCTTGTTCCGTTGCGTTCGTGAGGATTCGTTCGTCTACCCGTGGTTCTTCTTCAAGGCTTCTTCTTCGTCTTCTTCATGGATCCGTTCTTCTTCCTTGCGGGATCTCAGGCAAGATGACCATACCCTTGGATACCTTTACTATCATTGCCATGCTTAGTAGTCTCGATGCTATCATTACATGTCGCGCTACCCATCTTATTGTCAGCCCCTCTCCTTGTTGCCATGAAACCTCTAACCTTTGAAACCTTCCTAGCAAAACCATTGTTTGGCTATGTTACCCGCTTGCTCAGCCCCTCTTATAGCGTTGTTAGTTGCAGGTGAAGATGAAGATCGTTCCAGGTGGGAACTTGTTGTTGGAATATCACAATATCTATAATTATTATTAACACACCTATATACTAGGCATGGGTGGAAGGCTTGGCCTTTTGCTCGATGTTTTGTTCCACTCATGCCACCTTAGGAGTTAATTGGTCTTCATGTGGGCAACTATTATTTATCATTTACAAATGCAGTCTTGTATATGCTGCTCACTGTCGTTTTGGTCGTTTTTCTGTTTTTTGTTGTTACGAAAAAGGGAGGTGGAAAGTCAGTGCCAAATGCATGGCAATCCTTGGTCGAGCTTATTTATGATTTCGTGCTGAACCTGGTAAACGAACAAATAGGTGGTCTTTCTGGAAATGTGAAACAAAAGTTTTTCCCTCGCATCGCGGTCACTTTTACTTTTTCGTTATTTCGTAATCCCCAGGGTATGATACCCTTTAGCTTCACAGTGACAAGTCATTTTCTCATTACTTTGGCTCTTTCATTTTCCATTTTTATAGGCATTACGATCGTTGGATTTCAAAGACATGGGCTTCATTTTTTAGCTTCTTATTACCTGCGGGAGTCCCACTGCCGTTAGCACCTTTCTTAGTACTCCTTGAGCTAATCTCTTATTGTTTTCGTGCATTAAGCTTAGGAATACGTTTATTTGCTAATATGATGGCCGGTCATAGTTTAGTAAAGATTTTAAGTGGGTTTGCTTGGACTATGCTATTTCTGAATAATATTTTCTATTTCATAGGAGATCTTGGTCCCTTATTTATAGTTCTAGCATTAACCGGCCTGGAATTAGGTGTAGCTATATCACAAGCTCATGTTTCTACGATCTCAATTTGTATTTACTTGAATGATGCTACAAATCTCCATCAAAATGAGTCATTTCATAATTGAATAAAGACGAGGAGCCGAAGGTTATAGGGGGCTACAGCTGCGCTTTTGCAGCACTAAACATGGTTCCGGGTACTCAAGATATTGTGTTTGTGTTTGGAGAGGTGTAGATTGTAGATTCCAGCCGAGAAGACCAGGAAAAGATAAGGATAAAGAATGTCATATATCTCAGGAGCTAGATCACTTCCCGATGAACAATTCAGAATTGCCTCAACAAAAATGGATGGAATTGGACCGAAAAAAGCCATTCAGCTTCGTTATCGATTAGGTATCAGTGGGAACATCAAGATGAATGAGTTAACTAAGTATCAGATCGACCAAATTGAACAAATGATAGCTCAAGATCATGTTGTTCATTGGGAATTGAAGAGGGGAGAACGAGCAGACATCGAACGATTAATTTCTATTTCTCGTTATCGTGGAATTTGTCATCAAGATGGATCGCCCTTACGCGGCCAACGAACTCATACTAATGTAAGGACTGCTCGCAAGAAAATTTGGAAATGAAAGAAGGCTACCGAAAGAACAAGCAACGGATTTCGCGCTCATCCCTTGCTAAAGCGCATATGTTTTCTTGCTCCTTGGTACTTGTCTGATCAATCACACTGTTCATTAGTTCACTTGTTTTTTTGTTCGATGTCTTGAACCGCTTACTAATCACGTATACGTATAGTAGGCCCCCTTCGCCACTCCACGTCTAGCCCGTCTTGGTCTCGCTCACATCGCCCGCCTATCGTATCGGCTCGGCTTCGTCCGTCAAGCGACAGCTTCTGCCTCTGACGGCTTCACTATCGCTCATGACTGGTAGTAGTTGTCTCTATGTAGTAGTCGGCCTTTGCTAAGCTTCGCCAGAAGCGACTAGTCGCTTCCCGAATGCCTCTTTCTTGTACTAATTAATGTGTATGGTCTAGTCTTTTCAATGCCTCCTTCCTTGCCGCCAACGCACGCTAGATGGAGAGTAAGCAAGCTACCTTGCTTGCATTGCATTCGTTAAACGGTAGCTTCCGCGCCCTTCCTGCCTGCTTCAATTGATGTGAATGATCGTGTCTTCGACATCAATTTCAGTCTGATTAGATATGTCATTGAAACAAATCTGTTTTGTCTCTGTTTTCTTTTTGGATGATGAGGATGAGCCAGCCGATCCTAACATAATTTTGGAGGAGCCGGACGACGAAGCCTCAAAATCAGATAAAGATGTCTCCGACGCGACCGGACTTCCACTAGATTTTTATAGGGGTTAGGAGGGAAAAGATATGCTGTGTTCTATCAGTCCCAAGCGGATACTCCCCATCTTCCATGGTCAGCTTACCGAGGAAGAGACGCGGGAGGACCCAGGGCCAGAGCAAGTTGGGTTGGGGTATAGAGCCGTAAGCGCGGTGGGGGTGACAGAGGATGTGCTCGTACGGTTCATAGTTGGGTATGATATTCTCGTGGATTGTTGGGAACGTCCTCTATATTCGAAATATGCCTTCTAGGAGCATTATGATCTGCAGCTCAAATGGTCCCTTATGAAGTCTCTATTGGTCTTATTCTTATTGTGCGCCTTGTGAGCACGTTTGGATCCGCGAAGGCAATCACTCGGATCTTCCCCTAACCCAACCCGGGAACGGACCGGAGGGAACCGCATCATGAGGAATGTCCGCGTCTCGTCTCAAGGCTCATTTTGAGTTTTGGGTCATAGGGCGGGCAGTGCAGTCCGGGGCACAAGGGTCTTGGTACTACCCAGGTGCGAAGAACCCCGGAGGCGACTGCAATGAGCAAAAATGTAACTCACCGGCCTAAACGACGAGCAAACAATCGAACGTGAGAGCAAGGGATCACCCAACGAATGGACGAGCTCCAAGGAGGGAGGAGAGAGGGAGGCAAGAACCATGCTTTCAGAGAAGTGGCGTTCCGAATCCACTCTGACAAAATAAAATAACAGACTAAGCCGTGCCGTAAGGGGGGCATTCTCCACACGGGACTGGGCCTTCATGTATGGGTGACAGATCGGCCATAGGAGTACTCCGGGATATACACCAGGGCAACTAATGTCGAGCATACGATGATGGCGCCCGTTTTCATTTTGTGAAAGTCCCCGGCAGAGGAAAGGGCTGTAGGTGATGGCGCGTTCTGCTTCTTAGGGCGATGAAATCGTTCTTATGGGATCGTGCGTGGCAGCTGGTATAGATGATGATGAAAGGCGGGTCGCTTGAACCGGGACCTATTCTCATAATAGGCAGCAAGCAAAGCTAAATAGGAAAGGGGGTGACTGATGACTGCCTTTTTTGTCAGAAATCCAAAAGGGTGGAATGTGGAGCTAATATGGCTGGCTACAAGTATAGCCAAAGAAAGATGAGACGAGACGGACTGTCAGAGGACGCAGCGGGACTACCAGGGGAAAGCCCGCCCCCGCTAGCTAACATAGATATCTATTCTCGGTGCGCATATTCGAGATTTAGAATCTCTTTCCGACCAGGCCAGGCCGAATCGGGCCACCACTTGGAATGGGAATGGCTCAGCCCACATGCATCATTTGATGAAAGCACTCCAGTCCAGTCGCCTCCGATCAGTGGCTTGTCAACCACCGGACCGTAGCTCCTCACCAAATGCCCCTGCGTTGCGGCAACACAGCACATGACTAGTTCTCTCAAGGACCACACCCTCTCGAGAGCAGGATGCCGGCCGAGATGGAGCGCCAACCTAGACTTTCCTTGGGCTTGCCTTGCCCCAACATCTAAATAAAGGGCGGGCGCCCAAAAGGAAGCAGTGACGCCTTTTCGACGAAAGCTTAGCTTGGTAGGCACAGCTTACTCACCCTACTCCCTTAGACAATGCAATGCTCTGAACACGAAAGTTTGCAGTTCAGCCCTCTTCTCCCATGCAGAGTCGCAGGTAGCGCCTCGGATAAAAGCACAGACGAGCCACATGCAGGGAAACTTGCATGTGTGGTTCTGGCCGGGGACCCCGGTATACTGTACTAATATGTGTAGGTCCCTGTAATTCGAGTGAGATTGTCATGGTGCAAAAGCAGATATGGTCCGGCATTCCCTTGTTCCCCGTATTGGTTATGTTCCTTATTCCTCGTCTAGCAGAAACTAATCGAGCTCCATCTGATCTCCGAGAAGCAGAAGCTGAATTAGTTGCAGGCTATAATGTAGAATATGCGCGGGATGCGATCCTTAATAGTTCACTGTTGGCGGAAGCCAATGTCTCGGGGACTCATTCTGACTTAAACAAGGGGTGGGTCTTTACCAACTTCCAAATCAAAGATTTAGGGAAAAAAAGAGGGGCAGGGCACTCTTCATTCTTCATTCGAAACTCATGAATGTCGGGTCGGAGGTTTTTGCCTTGTTATCAAAAAGGGGAGTTGGGTAAAGCAAACTCCCTCCTTGGACGAGCACGGGGCTTAGTCAAGTAGAACCGGGTTGCGCTGCTTGATGCTCCAATCGAAAACAAATCAGTGGGGCCATGCCGGTATGACAAAATATGCGTTAGAAAGGTCAATCCCTCCCCCCTTTTTTATTTTTTAATGAAAAACCGGGCCGAACTTCTAAAAAGCAGCCCACCCGCTTCCATAGAACAATATCGCGGCAACGTAGACCTAAGTGGATTTAGTGGATCCTGGGGAACCATCACAAGTACGGCCGACCTATAGAACGAGAATGTCGTGTCGTCCAGCGGAGCTTAGAAGAAGGTGACTCGGAGCCTAAGGAAGGTGACTCGCTCAGACAGCTGACTCCTTTTCAATAGAAAGGAATAGCCAAACCTACCCAGCTGGCTGGTCAATCTCAGTGATCTTATCGGCCGGCAAAGCGGAGACGGACGACCACGGTCCTGACCTTACCAGCACCGTAGGTTTACTAATCAATGAAGCCCCTCAACCTACTATCTTTTCTTACAAACTCAACCAAGCCTAACGAAACCCCATGCTCACGACATGTTCTTGATATTGATTGAGTTGGAGGGAGTCAGATACTACCACAGAATCCTTCCATAGTCACCCCGGTGACCTTCGTCACCAAAGCGTCACGACAGTTTCCAAGACCCCTCATATATTCTCAAGTGGGGATCAGTCGGAGCACGTAGGAATGCCGACCACTACATAAGCCACGTCTGGCTGAGGTGAGCAGCAAGCGGGGGAGAGTATTTTGAAGTACAAGAACGTTGGGGTGGGACGCTAGTACTTAAACTAGGGTTGCTTCTTAGCGCTAATCTTGTGTTTTTCAGTAGTTAGTTGTAGCGCGCCTTCCCTCCTTCTCTCATTTCGGATAGATTTGGCAGTATTTTCTTATGATGACCTAGTCGAGAGAGTACGAAACATCGGTGTAAAAGATTGAGTGGGATGGTTATAGTAAGGGGCGAACCAAGTGCTTGTGCGAAGAAGCGAATCAATCAGAATGGAGACAAGGAAAGGAATCGAGGCCTGGCCCGGTAGCGATGCCTCTCACGCGGATGGGAGTGACTTTTCTTTATCACCGTAAGTGTTATGAAATGGACCCGCATTCCCCTTTGCTATTCTTTTGCAACTAAGCTTAAAAGAAACATAGTAGTCTTTCAAGCCATTAGAAAACTCATTAAGTGCTCTGTTGAGTGAATGCCTGTTGAGAAGCTTAGGTCATACATTTCCAGCTAATTAGAATACAACCATGAAGGTGGGGTTCGAATGCCATACAACTATTTATTCTGGTAAGTAGGATTGGAATGTAGTCCCTTTTTATTGGATCCGCCGCTCCGTTAAGTTCAATTCAAAGTAGGTGTCGGTCTAGGTAGAGGAAGTCATAAATCAAGTATCAAGTATTGTTATAAATATCGTATATAGTAGTTGCCAAACTCACAAGCATCACACACCTTGATCTACTTTATTGAATAAATTAGCTAGATAGAACTGACTCAAGCTTTTAAATGAAAGAAGCAATAATGGCATAATTTCTGTCTCAAGACCTCTTGCAGCTACAGCCAATGCAGCACCTCCTTGATCAACATACCACGCAACCCATTACGCCTTGCTCGAGTCGCAGTATAAAGAGAGACTAGAACCTACCGGGGAGCCCTCGGCAGAGTCCCTATCGTTGTTGCAACAATTTCACACAGAGTTCCGGAATTTCACATTTGTGAGAAGAAAGGGTATGTGTGTTTGAAAGGAGTGGTGCAAGAAGGTATTCTGAGCCTCAGTCAACACAACTTGTTTCGCCTTTTCCGAACAACATTCTTATCAGGACCCTCCTTTATATAAACCACTCGTAGATATATACCTGCCTGTGGCCTCAGATGAATACATCGATAGATAAGAAGGGAAATGCATCATCTAGAAAGGCTTACTGAGGTTTAGGGACGTTTGTGTGATGGATCGTGCGCTTACTCACGACGACTTGGCTATTCAATAAAGGACGGAGTCAACGTGAGCCTTAGGGTCCAAAAATATTCCATTGGTGTCAGCTATTAGCGATTATTCAAAGTCGTAATGGTATAAATTATCGGTCAATTCCATTGATTCTTCTTTCCCGTTCCTTCACTGGCTATAGCGCCTTACCTCTTCTGTGACTTGTCCTGAGATGAGAAGTATCAAAAGTGCCGGGGTTTGGGTTTATGTCATGCTAGACTCACGTTTCTCATTCTTACGCCGGGTCCGCGACCTTACAAGGATACACAAGCTAAGCTGGTGAAGGTTTCGGAGAAGCAGCAAGCTGTTCGGATCCAAGAAATCTTTCACTTCAATAAAGAAGAAGTTGCCGCTTTTGAGCTCTTGCTCTATCCAATGTAGACCAAATGCACCAGGGCAAGCTCGGCTAAAAGGTCAGTCGGGGAGTGAGTTATAGGCCGACTTGTGGGGAAATCTCTCATTAACCTACTCTATCCAAAACATGTAGATTCGCATGAAGTTCCGTCAGTAGTTTAGGTTGGGATGGGGAATAGGGCTGGATCCACTAAAGTGAATGTTCACCGGTGTCTTTCCGACCATCCAAAGCCGTAAATAAAAGACTCATGTTGTGTTTCCCTCAACATCTACCCAGAGGGGGGCTCGCTCTAGAAACCATTGCTGTCTGCATAAGACAATACATACGGCGAAGTCAATGCATCGCTTCGTATCCCGGATAAGGACTCCGCTTAAGTTAAATAAGGTCGCTATCAATATGGCACCTCGAAGGGCGTAAAAGCAATGAGCCCGAAGCCTTAAACCTTAAACCATAGATTGAACACTCAAAGTGGATCCACCTAGTCAATAGATTGAGACACAACCTGCTTACTCACCTAGGGTCGGTCCGGCTCCGCCTACTACTCCTACTTATCCTTCTCACTCCAAAGTATGGTTGGTGTATACTAGGCCTTTCCCACTGTAGTTTGGAGCTCACCCTTTATTTACACCAACCCAATCTACAATCGTAATTTGATAAGAAAGAAATCAAGCGAAAGCTAACTGTCAGCTATAAATAAATGCTTTTGCTTTCTATCCAGCAGCTGATGCTTTATGTAGTAAAGAAGGAAATTCTTGGAGTTAGCACGGTACTTAGGTCTCTGGAGCGAGTGACGGATTATCTCTTTTGGAACATTAGAGGTTGTGGACAGCACTCATAGCTCCTCTATTTCTCAAGGATCTATGCTTCATGTTTGCACTCTTTCTAGGTCCAATGCGATAGAGAAGCAGGCAGTGAACGGATTCATCCTGCAAAAGTGGCCATACTAAGAGCTCTGGCTAGTCCTTGCTTCATGAGGTACATACTTCTTCCGGTCTGCTCTGTTGCCGAGCTTCCATTCTCGGACACCTACATTCCCAACAGGCTAGGGCAGGGCAAATACATGAAGTCGAAATGATTCCCACACCTGGTTGAATGCTCCGCCAAAGTAAACCTAAACAATTAATTGAAGGAAGTGTAGCCCGGCATCGATTT
>LR738712.1:193882913-193897913 GCA_902687465.1 Secale cereale | reverse complement strand
TTTTTTTTTCCTATTTTGAAACTCAAATTGATAAAGCCACCTGGCGAGTAGGAATAGTTTCGAGTTTCTGGTATGTTTTCTTTTGAGAATCAAACCTCTAATGGGTTTTTGCTACCAGGAGAAGGGAATGGCCATGTTGATGGGGTCTATCTAAATAGAGAGGAACCTACATGGCTGATTACTCGATCACTCCATTGTGATGACAATCACACCCATATTCTTTATTATTTCTAAATATAGATAACTGCCATCTCCCGGCATAAGAAGGAGTGACCCTAACAACAGCCCCTATAATAGTAGACAACACGTTTTAAATCAGACTTGACTGAACGAAGAAAGATCTTTCCACACAAGAGTGGAAGGGATCCTTTAGAAATAGTTCTTAGCTCCAATCAAGCTTTCTCTGCTGTCTAGGATCGTTAGTGCTATAGTGGAGACACTTTTCTCAAATAAGAATGGTGGTCACATTCCCTTTCTGGTGGTAGTCATTGAGGATCTCAAAAATAGGGATCGCAAAAACGTGTCAATAATGACAACGCTGGGCGAAAAGGCTAAAGAAGAAAAACCTATAGATTTGAATGCCACTTCCTTTGCTAAGATAGCTTGATTTGGATGTCCATTCCATAAGGTATAGCTGCATCTGACACTGAGTAGAAGTTACTAGCAGGATAGACAGGAAGCTCTGAAGGATGTACAATGCTTGGAGGGACAGAAGTTTCAAGAGAAATGGTCTCTCTTGATGGGCATTTGTAGATGATGGTTGATACTGCAAACAATGCCTTCTTGACAGCTCTAGCATCACCAGTTATCTATTAAGCATAAAGATACATTCAAGATAACAATTAGCGGAATATAAGAAACAAAGAATAGATATTGAATAAAGAAAAAACGAGTTTTATCGCCCCTTCCTTCTGCTACAAGCGGATGCCCTTCGGTTTGATAAATGCCGGCGCCACATTTAAGCGCCTAATGAGCCTCATCCTCAGGTCTCAGTTGGGTCGTAATGCAGAAGTGTACGTTGACGACGCCGTCATCAAAAGCCGCTTGGCAGGGACTCACCCCAAAAACACCTCTTTTTTTGCATCTGCTGAGTAGAACCAATTACCAAATCCTACTTCTAAGCTCTATTCTCTACTTCGGCCTTGCTCTCACTTATGGGTAGGAAGGACAATAAGCAGGAATTCATGTTGGCTAAATATTCTATCCAAGCGGAAGTTGTTTTCTTAGGAAAGACGGAAGGTTTTGCGCGTTGGTTGTATCGAATTTCCCTTTCTAATAGCATACACAAATAGATAAGAAAGTTACGACGATGATAAGGTAAATGAACACCTTTGATTTACCTTACCATCAGTTCTGCCTTATCTCTGTGCCTCCTCTAGCCATTTCATAATTGCATATCATCATTCAAATCTGTTATGACAACTGTTTGGTAAGCAGGGATTCGAATCAAACAATAAGTACCAACTCTAAGTGTGATGGATAGTACCTGGTGCCTAATTTCATGGTATCTTTCTTGGCGCCTACCACAAAGAAAACCCCTCCTTCTTTTGGGAGGAAATCAAATGAGTAAAGATTTCTGCCGACTCCCCTCAAGGAACCACTCACTACTCAACTTGAAACCACGGACCTACCTCCTGCTTTTGACTTTCTTCTTTGTCCCAATTCATATCGAGCATGTCTTTCTCCATCTATAGATTGAGAGAATATAGGATAGGGGCGCTCAAAGCAAATAGGATTCTGTATCTAATACTAATAGGTACTAACCGCATTCAAGATTGACCTGACCTTTTATTTTGGATAGGCAGAAATGCTTACGCCCTAGGGGTTTAAAGGGCCCACTCCCTTTGGTTGACTCATCAGGCTCACCACCTTTTGGAGCTCATCCAACAGTCAGTCTACTTAATCATAATCATAATCAATCCGTTGCTATTGCTATCTATCGCCATACCCACAAGAGGGTAATTTATCCAACTCCCCGTGCGAAAGCAAGTCCCGCGTCAGCAGTGATTCGAGTTGTTCCTTGAGAGCAGGCTTATGGCATTCCAGGTAAACATAACAATATGAGATAGAACTCCGTTCGTCTTATAAGTACTCGATTGAACCAATTGTTTTTTCATTTTCCAGTAGGTCACCTTGGGCCAGCTGCTGACTTTCTAGAAAGAGACAAGGAAGTCGATTCAACATAAGGGAAGAAAGCATATTTTAGGTTTACTCCTTACATGTCTAGTAGGAGTGTGTGCTTCTTATTGCCTTTTGAGCAGTAGTTGTATACATTCCTCACTCAGTCTAATTAATTATCTTTCTCCCTACCCAAATACCAAGGGAGGTTTATGAGTCGTATCCTCCTTACGAGATAGCGGAAGTAGCATTAGCGGGAAAAGTAAGCTCCTTTTCAAGCCTTCTCTTTCGTAACCTTTGATTAGTTCCTTAGATGCCCTTAGCAAGAATGATGCAGGAGCAAGAAAGTCTATTTCCTTCGCCTTTCAAGAATCTCGCTATTCAAATAGCACAGTATAAAATGCAATCCATAAGTCATGCTGGTCAATCAACGGCAATGATAAGCTCTATAAAAAAAGAGTCTATTGCTCTTCGACGCGTTTTATATCTACTTCAGTCATGCTTTATTGGAGTTATCTGACGCGAAGGAGGAAGGAATAGAGATTAGGATCCTAGCCTTGTTCCGTTTGAAGTTCCTAAGAGAGGTTACAAAAGAAAGGGATGCTCAAACCAAGGATTTGGAGTCTTATTAGTGCATCAATCTACAGAAAAGTAGGGGGGCATACCTGTGTGAAAATGGAGTGTAAAGCATATTCTAGATATTTCACTTCGAATTTCTTCCTCTTAAAAGAGTCAAGTCCGCAGGGTTCCCTAAATTCCCCAGGAATCAAGTGGGACCGGGAGGTCGTTGTTCATTCGGTGGTTGGCCCTCCCCCTAATAAGTACCTACCAAGAATTGGGCCAGTTAGTTCAAGCGGTACCGAATCACAAAGAACATTTGAGTTTTCTAATTCATCTATTATTAGATTTTTTTCATTTCTAAAATAGCATTGGAGCCGGGGCACACATTTCTGCCTGAGTTCAAACAGCAAACCAAATACGTTATCGTGGAAAACGAGTTTCGCCAAGACAGAAGAGTTTGTGTGCTTTTTATTTTCACATGAGTTTCACATATGTGATGGTTGGTTGGGAGGGTACGGCAAATGACTCTAGAATCTTTCTGGATACAACCACTGAACCGGAAAATGGCCACTATCATCACCGAGAAAATACTATCTTGTGGACTCAGGCTCTACGTTTATGCCTTAAGGTCTTTCTCCTTACCGTGGGGAGCGGTACCACTTGCGTGATTATAGAGAAGAAGGCGGTGTCCCGACCACAAGGCGATTAAATTCCACTGGTGCTTGCTAGCCAGTCAAGAACGACTCGAAGACCGTGGGAAGGTCTTCACGCTACGCCGAAGACGACGACGGCTCCATACTGGGTGGTAATACACAGGTATATGATTTCCTGCAATGATGTGAAACTGTATATTTCAGAGAAATAGCTCAGTTCGAGAGGAAGGCGGAAACAGTTCCGGTTTTATTAACCTGATTCCTATTCATTTACCGGTAAAGGAAGGAATTCTTATCTATTTCTCGAGGAAATTATACTCATATCGACAATATGAACTGCACGAGAATTAGCATATAGAAAGAAAGCTTTACCGAATACAGGTCTAGTAGGTATAGAGCCGTAAGCGTGGTGGGGGTGCCGGTGCTTAGGCAGATGCCCCATTGTTCATGATGTTGCAATGAATCCAGTGGATCATCCTCATGGAGGAGGTGAGGGGCGCACGAAAGGAGGTAGACCTTCGGTGTCACCTTGGGGAAAGCTCACCAAAGTAAGATTTCAGGCAGTAGTAGGGGTGGTGAAACTTTAGATGTCAAATACCAACAATTTTTCTGCTCAAGTTAGAACATAGTTTTTCGAAGTGAATTGGCCAATTCCTTTTAAAAGGAGACTGGTTTATTTTTATAAGCGATTGGCTTCACTTTAGATTTGTTATCGTAATTTCTCTTTTATTTATGGGTTGTTATTTATTATTTCGATTTTTGATAAACAAAACGAATCCAAGCCCGACAAGTAGAATTCCATTCGGTACCTTTGGGGTTTTCTTTTTTCCTTCTGGATGACGACGTCACCGCGTCTCCTTATTGTTATTGCGATGGTGACGAGGAACAAAGGGCCGGGGAGATCATCGAAATTACCTCTAGCCCGGAGCCAGAGGGGGTCGTCGACACAACGCCAACCCTGGTGGTGGGGCACTTCGAAGGTCTGGAGACCCTCCTTGAGATTCCCCCTTTACCGGAAACGCCACCCGCAGGTCCTTCCTTAGCTCCAGAAGAAAGGGAGCAAGCCCCCTCTGTTGGCCTTAACCTCGATCCATCCCAGAGTAGCCGCCGGCTGGACGGCGGCGAACGGGGGGCAAAGTCCTCAAAACGAAGTTCTACTTTGTCTTTGGAAGAGTTGGAAGAATCGGACTCTAAGTTTAAAGTAGGAGTAGAGTCTTTAGAGGCTCGCTTAGAAGGAATAAAGAGAAAAAAGCAAATGCAAGCGTTCGGGGCTTCTCCTTTTGAGACCGCGAAAGCAGAGCTGGTTACGTCCATTGGGGAAAATTCCTAGTTTCGTGTGGGACTGCTTTTGTCTCTGGATGTCAAATGCCCCTTGACGGGCAAACGGGAGGCTCTCGAAAAGACGATAGAGGCCATCTTGAAATGCCAAGGGAAGCCCACATACTCCCTAGCGTCTCTACTCGACCTAAAATGCGATCTCGAGGACCCCGAAAAACTCGAGACCGCTCTCCGTCCATATTTAGGACGGTTAGGGCGATTTTTTAAGAAATAAAAACCTTCTGTCGATTTATCGACACTTCCATGACTTCTAGAGGAAAGCTGACTACTTGCTGGCTGGGAGCTGTATGAGCGGTAACGTCCACGTACGGCTCCATGAGAAGGTGGACGGAAATGGCCTTGTTGTACCTCACTCCCGTCTTCAATGGGGTCTGCTCTTTTTTTAGGAGAGTATGCCAATATGATCTTAATGTGGTGCGGGGCTTTGCATCTGGCATTCGTTGGGCTTTCCTCTGCGGGAGCCCGCGTCCCGGACTTTTTGTGCAATAAACCCCTCCGACCGAAGACTAGTGATAGGTGGTTCCGCGAAGCTTTCGGAGAAGGGTAGCCTAGTGTGTAAGCACATCAATGAACCACGGCGAACCCTCAGACGACCCTTCTAAGATAAGGGGGGAGATCCTCAGTAGTGGTGACCCTTTGACTCTTCCAGTGACTTATATATGTACCGAATGCTCATACGGGAAAGTGAACTCCTGGGTCTGGAACCTGGGGGGTTGCTTTGAGAAAAAATCCTTTCTTTCTCGTCCACTCTAGGGGGTGCGGACACACCTGTGTGGATTACAGGTGACGGTTACAAGAATGGCGGGGAAGTGAAGAGTACCCGACGACATTCAGGGATGAATGTAGACCCATCGGGCGGGGATAATCATTCCGGTCCTAGGAGAGGTGGCGACACCAGTCTGAGCTAAGGGAAGCCAGCCAATTGAGTCACTGAAACGACCGCAGGAGGCGCACCCTAAGCCCAGCTTCTCGGAGCTGCTATTGCGAAATATGGCTTCCTTAATATCCAAATTTCAACAAGGGGGCTGGGCTGCTCGCCTTCATAGAAAGGCGACCTGGCCTAGATTAGATGTTCGCCTTTTTATAGAATAGAAAGAGAAGGTAAAGGGGGGGGGGGGTTGGAGATTCTTGAAAGAATGCATGGCTTCCTCCTATTCCGCTTCAACAGAAGCCCTTAAAATCCTGCTGCTATGGCAGCAAGGGTTATCCATTTCATAGGCGAGGATGGGGGAGAAGCAAGCCGAACCTGTGATCGACCCGGACACGTTAAAAATTCTCGGCGCCGAGAGAAAGACGAGATTCAGTAAGTAATTCAGTGTGTGCTTTCTTTATAAGAAGAGTGTCGGCTTGGAAGAAGAAAATGAAATACGAACAACCGCGCTGGTTGCAATAGATCGACTTGAATGCGTCTTCTTGCTCCAGCATTCAAGTTCCATTTCAAGGGAGGACGACGTACCATGATACTTTCTGTTTTGCCGAGCCCTGCTTTGGTCTCTGGTTTGATGGTTGTACGTGCTAAAAATCCGGTACATTCCGTTTTGTTTCCCATCCTAGTCTTTTGCGACACTTCTGGTTTACTTATTTTGTTAGGTCTCGACTTCTCCGCTATGATCTCCCCAGTAGTTCATATAGGAGCTATTGTCGTTTCATTCCTATTCGTGGTTATGATGTTCAATATTCAAATAGCGGAGATTCACGAAGAAGTATTGCGCTATTTACCAGTGAGTGGTATTATTGGACTGATCTTTTGGTGGGAAATGTTCTTCATTTTAGATAATGAAACCATTCCATTACTACCAACCCACAGAAATACGACCTCTCTGAGATATACGGTTTATGCAGGAAAGGTACAAAGTTGGACTAATTTGGAAACATTGGGCAATTTACTTTATACCTACTATTCCGTCTGGTTTTTGGTTTCTAGTCTGATTTTATTAGTTGCTATGATTGGGGCTATAGTACTTACTATGCATGGGACTACAAAGCTGAAAAGACAGGATGTATTCCGACGAAATGCCTTGGATTCTAGGAGGAATATAATGAACAGGACTATTTCTCCTTTTGGCCATAGCCATATAATGAACAGGACTATTTCTCCTTTTGGCCATAGCCATAGAAGAAGCTTCTCCTTCGGAGCGGGGGGACCGCCTGACAATTACAAAGAAACCTTTCAGAGGTGGATTTTGTGCTCAGAATATCAGGATTTCCCTGGCTTAAAATGCAAGATAGACGACCTTCTTTCATTCCTTGAACCTGGGGAGATCCTATTCATGGTGCACACGTTCCCCCGGGACTTTCCTCTGCTCGAGATCTTGGAGCCCAAGGATATCCGCAATATAATTGCTCACTCGCACAAGCAGTGGAAGCCACCCAAAAAGGGGGGCTAGTAATTCGTTTGGTAGGTTTGTATTGTTTCTCGAATTGGTAGGTTTCTCGAAGTAGTTTGAGTAGGTTTCTCAGGAAATAGAGATGCCGAGGCCCCTACTTACCTTATGGATAGGTAGGGGGAAGGAAGAGTGGGTCAGAGGGCTTCCTTCATAGTGCATACCTCTCTTTCTCTTTTGAGTTTTTCTGGCGGACCGGTCGCGCAAGATCTTTGGTCTTCCCCCGGAACCGATGAAAAAGCGGGTCGCTTCTTATGGACTCGCTCAGAATGATTCTATTATATCCAAGGAAAGGGGATGACATTATCGCCATTGATTGAATTCGTACGTCTATCGCTATCCCGGGCCGAGGAGAGGGGGTTTCGGAAGCCGTGCCCTTGTTGGTAAAGGAAGTAGGTTTTGCTTTTGAAGGTAGGTATTTCTGGAAGCAAGGGAAATAAAGAAGGAAGCAGGTACCGGTCTAGGGGTTGCCGAGGATACGGATAGTTGAAAAGATAGGATTGCAAAACTGGAAAGACCCGGAAGCAAGGATAAGAAAACAAGGAAGTTGGTTCTCGGTTGGTTGGCAAGCAAAGGGGGAAAGCTGGTTAAACAAAACTAGGGATAGCTAGCAGGTATTTTCTAAAGGTTCAAAAAGATGGTATTTCAAAAGGGCTTTGGCAAAGGAGGTTCACCTTGCCTGCTTTCCTTGTCCTCCGTTCATCGATATCCTATACTTGATACCTTTGCCTTTTTCGAGTGGAGGCAGTATGCTATTCTCGTTCTTAGCTTTATACGCCGAAACATGCCATTGCGTAGGCTCGTAGGCGTAATTCGTATTCGTATTTGTTATTGGCGTACGTAATTTCCTTACTACGTCTATCGCTCGTAGGAATATCTCTAAATAGGAATCGTAGTCCTCGTATGTACATCTTTCGTATTGTGATAAAGCACCTATGCCGCTAGAAATAGTAGCGCCTTAAAGAAGGCGTTATTTAAAAGATGGAATAGTGCTACGTCATAAGCAGAAAGACCACTAGCCATAAATGGGTTACCTAGCCACATAATTACAGACAGGGACCCAACTCTTAGGCCAGTCCGAAGGGCATTGATGGAACAAACAAAGGTAGAAGATCTTGATTCTCTGCAATTCGGCTTCAACCCGATGGAGCTCTCTTCAAACATATCTTTCGGCGTCAGTCTTTCCTGCCTTACCCTAACCCCGCTTTCACCTGGCGATTCGGTATGAGGTTTCTCTGATCTGTTGACGGTATTCTTGAAGCTTTCTTTCTTGGTCACCGGACAGAGTGAGAACTGCTCAGCTTGCTTTCTTTCCATCCCTAGCACACAACTTAGTAGATAGTAGGTACACAACTCCGCTAAGAGCTCATCGAACTTGAGTTGTAGAGTAAGACCACAGCTCGATATGGTTCATTTCAGTACTCATTCACTAGGTATGGTTGTTTTTGGTTCATAATGGTGGTCTAGGAGAACCCGAAACTAGAGCACACACAGGATATGCATTTTTTCTATGGTTTGTGATTGTTGCAACCACCTGTCTCTTTTTTTTGACTTTATCAGATATTTCATAAAACAAACTCTCTATGGATCCCCACCATAGAAGGGCAGCAAGAGCTAATGGACTCAGTTAGGGTAACATATGATAACGACTCGTCAGGTTCGAACTGACATTATTTATATACTAAGACCTATATTCCTTGAAGGAGTCGCGAAACTTCGGTTAGGTTCTTATCTGAGATTCCGTCTATACGGAGCATATGTTGATTTAGAATTGCTCGGGAATTCATTGATAGGGACATTTGAAGTTCTAGGTTTTCTAGTCTACTCCTCTTTTTTCTCGGTCGAGCCGATTTCCCTCATTCTACTCGTCCAGCCCTCTTCACGAACTTGTACCATCAATGCCACAAAGATAGCAAACTCGATTATCGAATATATAAGGAAAGGGGCGACGGTTTGGCACCAGATATCCGGGGGTGTGGAAAGAGCAGCTGTGAAAAGCGGAAAAACCATCAAAAACGACGATTGCTCGTGAAGGTTTCCACAGAAAGACCCCTTGGTTCTGGCAAACAGAT
Source organism: Secale cereale (assembly GCA_902687465.1). Lineage (NCBI taxonomy): Eukaryota > Viridiplantae > Streptophyta > Magnoliopsida > Poales > Poaceae > Secale > Secale cereale. Next base: position 193,888,787 of record LR738712.1, on the reverse strand, counting down.
CACAATTACAGGTACCTGGGAGCATACCGATGGAATGAACAAAATACGAACAGTTAACATAATATAGTCATAGATCTTAGGTTGTAACTTGATCATGAGCGAATTTGTTGATGTTGCACCCACGAAGTATGGAAAGTGCCAAACATTGGGAACTACCCGGGGAGGAGTTAGGAGCAGGAACAAGGAGAAGCGAGAACCACTTAAATGGAGGATTCTATTGTATTTCTGCCTTTGTTCCCCATAGCAACTGGGGATCGAAAAGCACCAAATTTGATGACTTATTAAGGGAAAGACGAAGTACGAGCATGCTATTGAAGACGTTGCAACATATGTCGGGGGGGCCTCCGTTGATTGTGTACAAACAAAATACGAGTCCAAAGGTAGGGTAATAAAGGGTTTAGCTAATGGAGAAATTGACTCTTCCGGGAACCAGTAACGCGTAAACCATGTCAAACCAAGACCGATCAATATCCGAACGAAACGGATTCGAACTTCTCCTAGAAAAGTTTCCGGTGCGAAATTCCAAAAAAATAGTAATTCAAAGGAAAAATGAATTTGAGGCATGCGCCGGACTGAAGAGACTGATTCCTTTCTCCGTGACCATTTCTTTGTTTGCGTCAGAGAATCCCGCACCCTGTTTGCAATCAATGCAAATTAACATTGCTCAAGACCCCGAGAAGGCCCTGATAGAAGTGGGACCGTCTCTTCTGAGCTTTGAAGTCCCTTTTCCATTTCCGTAATTCCTTTACGACAAAATCCCCTGCTAATCCCCCAGCACGCAGTTGTCCAACCTAGGTTTTTAGATAGTGGTTGATTGCCCTGGATTCGTAACTACTACCCTCGCCCCCCCCCAACATCTTTTTATTACGATTCGCTCATTTTGAAGGTTCGTTCTGCTTTTGGTCTTCAAGAAATTCAGAATATTTCTGAATTCCCGTTTTTGCGCTGGGTCAAGCGTGTCCCCCTCCAGAAAATCCGTAATGGGATCGTCCGGAGCAGGCGGGGCGTCCTGAGCAGGTGGGGGTCCAGAATCAATTCCAAAGTCCAGTGCCAACTTCATGATCAAAATCAACTATCACCTTCTCGGGACTCGACCTGGAACTTCTTTCACTTTAATATGCCTCGTTCTATGAGAAAGCATCTGATCGAAGAGCAGCACTAAAGAAGCACGCTAGACTTCCTACTTTTGGGGTTTTTAAGGTGACCGATGCCTTTCAAAAGCGTGCTTTGGGCCCATCCTTAGTACTTGACGCAGAATGAAGCTAGTTATCCATTTTCAAAAGCGTATTCGGTGGTTCAAGAAGTAGAATTATACATAGATTGTCGAAAGAAAGACGAATAAAGACGAATGGAAAGGCCTGTGGACATGACCAAAACAAGGGCTAGTAGCACTTTTCTCAGGAATTGCCCCTGCAGACGGAGGACAAAGGGTTTTCATCTCGCGAAGAATCAGCAGTTGTGTTGTATATTGACTAAGCTAAATACCATTTTCACTACTTTTGGCCACAGGCGAGATAGAGTTTTTTCTTGAAATTGAGTTCGGACCGATTACTCATAGAAAATGACTACTAAGCAAGGCGAAAGCATGGAGAATTCAATACTGACGAGAAGGTATTAGTTAGTGGGTGCAAACGAGCTTTTCCAACCAAGCTAGTATGTGATTGCGATGAAATACTTTTGGGCGGGGCATTACCGATACTAAGATGAAATTCGAAATGAGAAAGGGCTTCGAGCCTCATGCTTTCCTGTTTTATTTGGTTGGGAAATGGCTCTTTCCTGATCTCTTTTTGAAATAATTCTATCTCTGTTTGCTAAGTATGTCAATTTCTCCTTAGTAACAAGGTCAAAACCGGGGTTTTACAAGTTTTGACTCATTTTTGACCCGTTTGGATCATCCCGATCGTGCCGCCGTGGAGTCTTTTCTTTGTCTGGCTCCGATCTCTGGAAGCGATTAAACTTCTTCTGCGAGTTATTCTTCTACTGCTTATTGTCAGACCCTTCTTTCCTCTTATACGGATTGGGAAAGTATTTCTATTATACGTATATTCTTAAACACATGACACCTTAGACGCACACTTTATTCGGACAGTGGGGCACGATGCTCTAAAAGAACTTACTGAAAAAAAACATAGCGGTAACGGCTGTTTTAGAAAGCACCTCTTCCTTTCCTGAAACTCAAACAACCTACTAGGCTACTAAAAGGCTAATCCATATGAAGAAGATAGCAAGAAAACCACTCCTCAAGCCGAAGTAAGGGCGGGACCATCTTCTTTTCTGACCGTTTGGAGCTGCTCACAAGGCCTAAACCTTCCTGTAATCCCTGGAGCTTCGTCAGAGCCTTTTCCTTCCCCACAGGCCAGAGCTCAATTTACCTTCGCCACAGCTCTAAAATAAGGAGAATCAGCTCAAGATAAAAGGGCTCGCACTCAATTGATCCGGGTCAACACTTCCTGTATCTAGTTTCGACTTTATTTTGACTCCTTGTAGGGGCTCATGACAGTCCTGTAGGGGATCCAAAGGCTTTCGAGCAGTAGCGGCAGCAGGGCGGGAGAGTTGGTTATTCAATTGATCCTCTGATGTTGGCCCTTCTGCATCATCCAGCAAGGCTCGGAAGTCTGAGCTATTAAGGTGCGGTTGATGGATAAGAGGCCTTCGATATGTTAAGGGAGAGAGGGGAGAGTCATTCCAGAGTTGGGTGGGAATCGTTGATAGAAATTTGGATTTTCCCCGAGGTACGATAGCGTCTGAACTAAAGAAAGGGAATATGGAAAGTGAATGTGGTAAAGGATACCAAGAGTAGGTTCCCTAAATGATTTTTAGGCGTATTTTCTTTGAACAAATAAATCTATAAAGAAAATAGGATGGATCTTCCACCTATGCTATGAGTGAATCTTATCATCACTGGCGAGTGGTATCGTATCACCGTCTTCGTCCTGAAAACATCTGCAGAGCTAAGCCAGTGTAGGCTTTGACACTACTTATATTCTCTACAAGTATTACACTCGCTTCGCTACACTCTTCTCTTATGCTTCGCGCTTCGCATAGGCTATATAAGCCGCTCATCCCTGGCGAATCCTACCCACATAGGAATGCGGAACCATCGGGGAAAGGCAAAACATATTCAATCCCAGGAGAGAAGTCACTGGTTCGATAGGACCAGGGAGAGGACCCTGATCACCTTGCCAACGAATTTAAGGCCTTAGGAAAATCATCCTACAATGGACCGTAGGGACTTAGAACGAAGAAGACATAAAAATAAGGTTAGGGGGGATAAAAATAAAACCTCCTCCCATTCAAAGTCGTCTTCAAGTACCTTTTTGATTCTTTACCGAGTATGGATGGATCAACTATAGGTTTGAGTTTAGCCAAGATACGTACACGGCTAAGTGTATGAAAATCCAAGAGAGAATCATAAAATCTAAAAGCTAGGAAGGAGAAGACTGGGTGATTGAATATGACTTGCTAACAGATCCTACTCTTCCTTAAGCACTAGTTCTATTCACGATGGTTCAGTTTCGAGAGCAGCTAAAGTAGTTACCTAATAAGATAGATGAATATTCCACGATCTACGATTATAAAAATATAACCGTATTGGCATGAGTGGAACAAAACACCGAGCAAAAGGCCAAGCCTTCCACCCATGCCCAGTATATAGGTGTGTTAATATTAATTAAAGATATTGTGATATTCCAACAACAAGTTCCCACCCGGAACGATCTTCATCTTCACCTGCAACTAACAACGCTATAAGAGGGGCTGAGCAAGCGGGTAACATAGCCAAACAATGGTTTTGCTAGGAAGGTTTAAAAGGTTAGAGGTTTCATGGCAACAAGGAGAGGGGCTGACAATAAGATGGGTAGCGCGACATGTAACGATAGCATCGAGACTACTAAGCATGGCAATGATAGTAAGGTATCCAAGGGTATGGTCATCTTGCCTGAGATCCCGCAAGGAAGAAGAACGGATCCATGAAGAAGACGAAGAAGAAGCCTTGAAGAAGAGCCACGGGTAGACGAACGAATCCTCACGAACACAACGGAACAAGCACTAACGAGAAGAAGCAAGCAACACGGTAAACACACCACACGAGACATGAAAATATGCTCAACCAAGTATGATGCAAGACAGTTCTATATAGGAAGCACTACAAGTCTATACAGGAAGCAATACATGGCAAGGTAGGAAGCACAGAGAAACAACACAAGAAACATGACAATATTCTCAAGCAAGTATGATGCAAAACAAGTCTACATATGATGCACATCAAGTCTATACAGGAAGCAAAACATGGCAAGGGAGGAAGCACAGCAAAACAACACAAGTCTATATATGATGCATTACATGGCAAGGTATGATGCATGACAAGTCTATACAGGAAACGACAGTAGCTGAGTGAGTTTTATGGATCTAGTTTATGAGCAGCTTAACTAGAAAAGCAAGCAGAAGGAATAGAAGAATGAAATGCAGAAATAGGGGAAGGGCGGGTAGCATTTTCAAATGCCAGTTTGAGTGAGACAGTTTCTGTCTGGCCCCCCACTTTTAGGCTATTCTTCCATTCTACTTTGTCGGATTCTGATCATCAGTTCTTATCGATCCCATTTTAAGGACAAATCCCGATGTTGGTAAAATATACGTGTTGATCAAGGCCAAGGACAATGAAGCAGCCATGAAAAGATTGAAGAACGAGGTATGATGATTACTTCGGACTACTTTATGTTCTTCATGCAAATGACCATATTTTCCGTCTGCAATACAGGTAGAAGATACTGAGTTGTTCAGATGTTTACAGGAAATCCATGGGAAAAACTACCACCGCTTTGTATTAAGCAAGCAGGTTCCAGTCGTTGGTAATTTCAGGGAAGCCAACATTGGCATTGCTCCTGAGTTAGCCAAACAGATCACGGAAGAAGTGGATGTTATCGTAAACTCTGCAGCAAATACCACTTTTGATGAGAGGTTCGTGAAGCTATACTAGTCTTGCACCAAGGATTGCTTCCATTACTAAATGTGTAAGTTCACATTCCATGGCAATAAAAGTATTGCAACTTGCAGGTATGATGTAGCACTAGACATCAACACCGTGGGGCCATTCCGGATAATGAGTTTCGCGCAGCGGTTTCGAAGACTGAAGCTCTTCTTGCAAGTATCAACAGGTCAGAATGCCAAATAAGAGTTTCTTGTGGTCGAAATCAAATGGTAACCTGTTTCTATTAATCTCAAAAGCTTACAAACAAGCTTTAGCAGTATGTTTGCATGTCATGTTTTTGGCCAAACAGCATATGTGAATGGGCAGAGGCAAGGTTTGATACTAGAGAAGCCATTTTGCTTAGGGGATACCATAACAAAGGGGATAGGTTCCTCAGATTTTTCGGCACATCAGAATACCGTGTTGGATATCGAGGCTAAGATCAAGTTGGCTTTTGACTCCAGAAGGCATTCTTCTGCCTCTGCTTCTGTTACCCAAGAAATGAAAGAGGTAGGTAGTCGAGGTATTCTAGTATTTCCCTGTTACTTTCTCATGTCTGTAGATACGAATACACACATGAAGTATTTGATTTGTGCAATTTATTTATTCATAGGTCCAAACTCTATGGTTGGCAAGACACTTATGTGTTCACAATGGCCATGGGCGAGATGGTCACAATCAGGCCAAGTGTCATAGAGAGCACATGGAGGGATCCCTTCCTAGGTTGGATGGAAGGAAACAGGTAAATGCTAAACCCAAATCTGAGGTTGCGGATGTCACATATATATGTGATGCATCCTCGTCTGCTTACCAGATAATGAGCTATTTCCAGGATCTAGCAGTGCGTACTAACTTTTGACGGGTTGATGGTGAGGATCAAGTATATGACCTATATTCCTCACTATTAG
>LR738712.1:193860413-193875413 GCA_902687465.1 Secale cereale | reverse complement strand
GAGCCTGGAATAGCAGGAATGAAGGTTGGGAAATATGCCATGCAGAATTCCAATAAGTTGGCACTGCTTTCCCTTTCCATATGAAAAATGGAGAGGAAAGGCATGGGTGGACCAAGCGTTTTAACCGGAATCTAGTGACGGAGAAAGAAGAAAGAATGGGAAGAAAGTAGCCATGGGCAAGCTTTAATTAATAGAAATAAGTAGGAGTTACAGCCTTTAAATTCGAGTGAAACGAGCCTTTGACGTAGTCACAAATTCGACTGCCCTTTCACTATTAATATTATTTCGAGTAATAGCGGAAGGAGTGCCAAAGCCCATTTTAGTAGAAAGTTGCTGCCCTTTTAAAGTAATTCGGAGTGACATAATCAATCGAATTCGACTGGTTGGTTCCCCTTATTAGTCAATTGCTTTTGACGTATCAGGTGGGAATGGGAGAGCCTCTTTTCTTTCCGCAATGGAATCGGCTTAAGCTCGACCTTTTCTTTCATTTCCTATCATAGGGATATAAAAATCAATCCAATTGCGTTTTTCTTAGTTTAGAATATCAAAAGACATCCCACAACCCGGTCTTAGGTTCAGAGTCGCTTTGTGGGAACTTCAAGAGAGAGAAGAGAGATCATAGCTTAATATCAAAGGTCAGGTATACCTGCCTATGTTCGGCATACACATTCACTAGTTCCATTCGGAACCTTTCTCTAGATGGAATCCTGATTCAACTTTCAAATGCAAGAGCAAGAATGTCGTGAGGGAGCCCTATCTAAAAAATGCAAGGCCAGATCCCACTTTCTTTAATCGAGCGGGCAAGGGATCGCAAACATCTTTTCTTTTCAGAGAAAAGGTTTTCAAAAGATATCCCGAAGGGGTCTTAGGTAAGGTAAGGAGTGACAGCTCTATTCAATAAGCTGGCTCTTTAAGGGAAGATAGGGCATCTCCTAAAATGTGGAAGTTTGGTGCTTTAGAGATAGGGCCGGCACGCTTTGCTGGAAAGCAATAAGTCAACAAAACAAGGTAGGTCTACCCCCTAGTAAAGGTTTCGCTCGACGACCCTGTATCCATTCTCGATTAAAGCACAGAGAGTTAGGTTTATTATCTCCAGTTTGATGCTATCTTCTCCACGACTTGGTTCTTATGGATCTCCTCCAGGTCCTAGGCATCTTGTCTCTAGCTCTGCTCTCTATCGGTAGTCAAATCAGTACTTTGTCTTCGCCTGTCTCTGTCCATTCCTTCAACAATGATGGACTCGGAGTGTCATAACCCCTTTAATAAGAAGCATAAGACCTAAAGCGAGGAGATAGAATCGAAAGAATGATAGCAAGTTCTTTGAAAGTGGGAAGAAAGCCAAGGATACGGTGGTGTGTACGGTCTTTCAAATCAATCAGGAAAGCGTGAGCTGAGAAGGAACACGGCTTTCCGCGCCTTGACAAGTGGATCTACCAAGAATAGCTTTTTCAGCTGTTACTTATTATATAATAGCTCGATCCGCTCACGCATGTTATTGATTTCTCCCCTATCTTTCGAAAATGTTCCATTCGAACATGAAGATTCCCTTCTTGCTGTGTATCCAGAACCTGAGGATGATGAGGATCTATAAAGGTTCTTTGATCGAGCTCTCCCTTTGGCTTCTTTTGTTGCCGAAGACCAGGACCCGTCTTATTTGCTGAAAACCTGTCTGTTTTGGGACTCTTTCCTTTCAATGGACATACTTGCGTGGAACTGATTCTACCTTGAGAGCGCTTCCCTCTTTTCGGATTCCTTCCATTTGACCACAGAAAATACAACTTCTAATAGCCATTTCTATTTTTTTAGATGTTTCAAACAAGTGATTTTACACTTTTCTCCTTCCTGTCTTTCCTCGATAGAGGAGTTTGACCCTTCCACTTCTGCCTTTGCCCTTTGTACTTCTTCCTGCAATTGAGATCCCTGTTAAGGAAGAATATCTAGCTCGTGCTTTTTTTGCGAGGAAATCGCTCTACTTTTTTTGCGAGGAAATCGCTCGACTGCCGAATCCGAATCCTTAGAACAACTCAATTCCGTTGATTCAATATCCATTTGTCCTTCAACCGGATTAATGGTCAACGACTTTGACAGCCTTTCCTTCACACAAGGTTTTTAATCCATCTCCCCCACTTAGGGCAGTAAGGGGAAGTAGCGATATTCTGATTCCTTCGTGGGGAATCAACGAAAGCAGCCGCTCCAGCAGCTTTACTACTTAAGTTAACGCCCCGGCCCTTATCCCGCGATGAGAAGGTAGATGCGGTAAGCCAACTCCTATCCTTCTTGCGGAAAGGGCATTCAATGCCATCTTCATTCCCTTCCTTGCTTCGAGGAGCAGGTCGAATAGTCAAAGAAGGGGATGGCTAATTCCAGGAATAGAGTAGCATTCTCAAGCACTACCCTCCGTTTTTTTTCGGTCCATATAAAACAGTAAATCTACCAGCAACAGAGGCTACAGATACATGTCCACCACCTGTTTATCTACTACCATAAGCGGGAGCAGTTGCAGGTAAAGAGTGTTGTGAGGGCTTTCATTTGCGGGTTAAGGGCAGTTTCTGTTATAGCACTAGAAATCTGTGCCGTTAGTCGAATGCTCGGAATGAAAGAATGACTATTTCCTTGCTGGAACATAATGACAACCGCAGGAATTTGGAATAAGACATGTTAAGTTTCTCCTCTTTCTGTCTAATGACTACTACGACATGCCTAGACTATAACATTCCTACGGAGTGCTGCCCATAGATTACGGAACACTTGGCATATGTTGATTGAGTCCCGGGTATAGCTCCCTCACTCGCTCTACTTTGAATCACGAATTAGCGTATGAAAAGCGGCGATATTTCTCTATTTTTTCCTCTTCCACCAAAACAAACAAGTTGTTTTCGGGCGTCAGGCAAACTCAGTTCTTCGTTCCTCCGATGATTGGATTGATATATAAGGATTGGGGTTGTCACCCGTATGCTTGTTATCTTTGGCTTCGAACAAGGGGAGTCCTTTCAAGCTTCATCAAATCCATGGCACACTGTCTGTTTTTCATTATAGAACGAGCAAGAATCGGATTGTGAATTAGGATTGTATGCAAGAAGGGATTCGGAAACAGGAAAGCGAGTCAAGTAATCCGAATACGTAGCCACTCTCATTCTAATGCTTATATCCAGAACTAGTTCACCGAACAAAGGGACAGAACAACTGACTAAACTGTAGCGAGCTAATACCTAAACTTGAACTCTGAAATAGCACTCATTCATTCAATTATTTGAACCTAAGGTGCGGGAAAAGAATACATAAGGTTAGATATGAACTAGTTGACTGTTCGATTGAGGGACTACGATGCATTTTACTCATGTTTTTATTCCATTCTAGGATTCATTCATATTCGACCCTAACGAGACTCAGTAACGAAACTAGGGCCCTTGCTTTCCCAACTGGAGCAGGAAACTTCCAACCAAATAGGAGGGACCCGGAAGAAGAGATAAATGACAATTATCTCTAGAGAATTGAAAAGAGGTGTGCGAACTATGTTATTGAATCGGCCATGAAAACCTAAAATGAAGGAATAGGGGGTCTGGGATAAGCATGTATTGGAGGCGGGTTTCCCAATAAGTCAATAGCTATCCTTCGCTATCTGGGGCTAGCTCACTCTATGAGATAAGTTTCATGTATGGTTCGAAGCAGTTAACTCCCTTTTAAGGAGCGATCGATCAGCCCCGACCATGACCGGTCTAGAATCTCTCTCATTGAGCTTCTCTTTTGCGCCTGCTTTCTTCTTGATTTATTGCAGCAGCTAGTCTCCCTTTTCTAAATTCGATTATAAGTGAAGTGAGTTATGTTTCAAGAAATTCCATCCATTTCATCGCCCAGAATAATACCCAGTCCTGCCAATCTCTACGACAATCTCTGGTTTAGTTTAGTTGATCTTTTTATATTATGAAAAGCAAGGAAACACTAGTAATGGTGGAAACAGAGCTTAGAAATCTAAGGCTGGAGGCTAGTTTCATTAATGAGTCTCACCTATTTCTTACTTCCCCTACCAGCCCTACCTACATCACCTTTCATATGGAACAGGCATGCTTTAGTGATGGGGCTAGCCGCTTTCACAAGAAATCAAACCAAACAAAGACACTTAGCATAGGAGTAGATTAGGGCATCTAGTGCTCTGTTCATCGTCTGAGGACTATAAGGTGCCAAGGGAAATAGCTCCATCCCATTGGATATCCCTAGCCTTGGTGGATCAGTGCAGTGAGAAAAAACTCTTCCATTCTATCTATGGTAGATAAAGGAGCTTCAAAGCCGTAGCCATCCTCATGGCCTTTTCACTCTACAGCCGTTGCACTTTTTTTATTAAATGAAATAGTTCGTTTTCTCGCTCTTAACTCGAAAGTACTAACTAAATAGGGGCACGGGAAATGCATCCTCACTGGCTTGTGATTGGTTGCTCAACCATGCCTTTAAACGCACGAAATCGAAGCAAGGCAGCGGAAATCACATTGAATGCAATGCGTTCTCTACTTTCGTATCTCCATGTTGACAAAAACTATTAGCAAAACATGAGGAGAGAGAAAAATCAATCAAGTGGGAATTCAAGTCCAATCAATCTTCGAAAAACTCGATAAAAAATAAATGGCGGACATCTAATCTAGTCTTTGCTTTCTGTCTTTTACTATTACTATTATTTATAGAAAGGCATCCTCTCTATACTCTAAACCCTTATTGGGGAGAAGTCACTCTTCTAAGTGCTATATACGAGCAAAGGGAGGAGGTCTCTATGGATAGAGTTCTATCAGAACCCAACCCTAAAAGCTATGACATTACGGGCCACAACGGATGAAGTGGCGGAGATCGGGGAAAGCGGAAAAACTCACACAGCTACTACTAAAGAAGACTCGGTCCTATAATGCCGAGTTCCTAGTTAAAGTTATGGTTACTACCCGGAGAGGAAAGTGATTCAGATTTTGAAGTTTCCGAGAGGCGCCTAAGGCTAAGATAAGGTTAGGGAAAGAAGAAGACAACAAGATTATGGCAGGCAGCCAACTCATCGAGTAAAGGCTTCCACGGCGGGTTGACCAAAATGAGGATCCCAAATGGCATGAGCAATAGGTCTTACGCGTAAAGGATCCTGTATCCAGCCTTGCCAAGCTACATGAAACACATTTCCGGACGTCCATAGAAAGATTATTGCAAACTGCCCAAAGTGAGAAGCAAAAATGTTCTGATAAAGACGTTCCTCAGTAATATCATCATGACTTTTGAAATCATGTGCGATAGCAATACCAAACCAAATACGACGAGTAGTGGGGTCCTGGGCTAAGCCTTGGCTAAACCTGGGAAATCTTAATTCCATAATGCCTTTCAAATCCTCCTAGCCACTATCCTACTGCAATAATTCTCGCTAAGAAGAATGCCCATGTCGTGGTAATTCCACCCAGAAGGTAATGGGTTACTCCTACAACACGTCCTTGTATAATGCTCAAGGCTCTAGGCTGAGTAGCAGGAGCAACTATGAATTTGTTATGAGCCCAAACGATAGATTCAATGAGTTCTTGCCAATAACCACGGCTGCTGAATAAAAACATTAAACTGAAGGCCCAGACAAAATGAGCACCTAAGAAAAAAAGACCATATGCAGATAATGAAGAACCATAAGACTGAATGACTTGCGATGCCTATGCCCACAAGAAATCTCGAAGCCACCCATTAATCCTAATGGAACTCTGTGCAAAGTTTCCCCCTGTAATATGAATTACCACCCCTTGATCACTTATAGTACCCCAAACATCCGACTGCATTTTCCAACTGAAATGGAAAATGACTACCGAAATTGCATTGTACATCCAGAATAAACCTAAGAAAACATGACCCCAGGCGGATTCTTGACATGTTCCCCCTCGGCCAGGCCCATCGCAAGGAAAGCAAAAACCTAGATTTGCTTTATCAGGTATCAAACGGGAACTCCGAGCAAATAAAACACCTTTCAAAAGTATTAATACAGTCACATGTATGGTAAATGCATGAATGTGATGGACTAAAAAATATGCGGTTCCTAATGGAATAGGTAACAAAGCCACTTTGCCACCTACTGCTACTAACTCGCCGCCTCCCCACGTTAAGCTAGTACTTGTTGTTGCACCAGGAGCTGTTACGCCAGGCGCAGTAGCATGGATATTTTGTACCCATTGAGCAAAGATAGGTTGTAATTGTATGGCAGTATCCGAAAACATATCTTGTGGACGTCCTAAAGCACTCATGGTATCATTATGAATGTACAAGCCAAAACTATGAAAACCTCGAAATATACATACCCAGTTAAGGTGGGATATGATTGCATCGCGGTGTCTAAGGACGCGATCTAATAGATCGTTCTATCGAGTAGTTGGATCATAGTCTCTTACCATAAAAATTGCTGCATGTGCAGCAGCACCGACTATTAGAAATCCGCCAATCCACATGTGGTGTGTGAACAAGGAAAGTTGTGTACCATAGTCAGTAGCTAGGTATGGATAGGGAGGCATAGAATACATATGATGAGCTACAACAATGGTTGTAGAGCCTAGCATAGCTAGGTTAAGAGATAATTGAGCATGCCATGACGTTGTTAAGATTTCATAAAGACCCTTATGGCCTTGTCCTGTAAATGGGCCCTTGTGAGCCTCCAAAATATCTTTAAGTCCATGGCCAATACCCCAATTGGTCCTATACATATGACCTGCGATTAGGAAAAGAATAGCACTAGCTAAATGATGGTGCGCAATATCGACCAGCCAAAGACCACCGGTTACTGGATCTAGTCCTCCGCGAAAAGTCAGAAATTCTGCGTATTTGGACCAATTTAAAGTGAAAAAAGGGATTGCTCCTTCAGCAAAACTAGGATAAAGTTGAGCCAAAAGGTCCCGATTCAAGATAAATTCATGAGGAAGTGGTATCTCTTTAGGATCCACCCCAGCGTCAAGAAATTGGTTAATTGGTAAAGATACATGAATTTGGTGCCCCGCCCAAGAAAGAGAAGATAGGTCTGTTTTCATTCGTGTAGAACTACTACCTCGTTAACGAACTTACTCAAAGAGTGCTATAGAGCCGAGTCTAAGAAAGCCGCCCTGTTATTATTTTCTTAACCTCGGAAAGTATCACGCGCGGGGCACCTCACATCGCACTAAATCACTACTATTAGGCCCTTCCTATCATTCCACAATCCGAAGGAAAAAAGAGTATCCTATGAAGGAAATCGTATCTGATCTATCACCTTCCTCGTATCGATGCTTGCCACCGCGTCACTAAGTTGTTCATAGCTCTTTCTTAGCTTAATGGATCACCCAACTGTATTCCGGGATGTGTGCATTCCACAATCCCTTAAGGAAGAGGTTCACTACAGCCTTGCTTGTTAATGGGTTTCTGACTTCACAGCAGAGTGCTAGACTAGGGATAAGCTGGATACTGACTTCTTTCCAAGAGCTCCATCAGCCCTGCTTAGCCATACATCAGCTCTACCATTACTATACGCATTCTACCTACGCCTTTATGGAAAGAAAGAAGAAAGGTTGGATGGTTGATCCACACAAATAAGAGATATGTAGGCCCAACCTTCAATTCCCAATGAACAACATGATCTTGAGCTATCATTTGTTCAATTTGGTCGATCTGATACTTAGTTAACTCATTCATCTTGATGTTCCCACTGATACCTAATCGATAACGATGCTGAATGGCTTTTTCGGTCCAATTCCATCCATTTTTGTTGAGGCAATTCTGACTTGTTCATCGGGAAGTGATCTAGCTCCTGAGATATATGACATTCTTTATCCTTATCTTTTCCTGGTCTTCTCGGCTGGAATCTGCAATCTACACCTCTCCAAACACAATATCTTGAGTACCCGGAGAAGTTCTCTTTGTCTTTGAGCTTTTATTCCTCAATCCACTTATTCGTTCCCTTCTTTCATATACCTCCCCACCAATAGATAGAGACAAATGGGAATAACCGAACCACGTCTACAAAATGCCAGTACCATGCAGCTGCTTCAAAGCCAACATGATGCTTCTTGGTCAGATGACCAAGATATTGGCGAATACCACATACGATCAAGAAAAGAGTACCTATAATCACATGAAAACCATGAAAGCCGGTTGCTAAGAAAAAGGTAGAACCATAAATACTATCTGAAATAGTGGAGGGTGCTTGGTAATATTCCATTCCTTGAAAGCCAGTGGATACTACAGCCAGTCAAACGGTTGCTACTAAAGCGTAAACTGCTCGTTTTTCCTTCCCCGCGAGTATAGCATGATGAGCCCAAGTTACAGCAGCTCCGGATGAAGGGAGAATAGGGGTATTAAGAAGAGGGATTTCCCAAGGATCTAAAACCCCAATCCCTTTTGGGGGCCAAATACCTTCAATCTCTACCATAGGTGCCAAAGAAGAATGAGAAGAAGCCCAAAAAAAGAAAAAAGGAAGATAACCTCCGAGACTATGAAGAGAATAGAACCATCGAGGTCCTAATTGTACAGCTTTTGTATGATGCCCTTCCAACGTGGATTCACGTAGAACATCCCGCCACCATACGAACATGGTATAAAGGAGAAATATTAGGCCCAAACTGAGAAGTGTTGCACCCCCTTGAAATGAGTGCATGTACATCACACCTCCTACGGTGGTTGCCAAAGCTCCGAGTGAACCCGAAATAGGCCATGGACTTGGATCTACCAAATGATAAGAATGCCTATGAGATTCAATCAATAACCACTTTGCCCCGGTTGTATGTAAACCCCCCTTCACCCCATCCCCTAAAGTGGTAAAGAAAGAGGCTCTTTTTTGTCTCATTAGGACAAACAAATAGGAAGGGCTAGTTCTTTTATTGCATTGATAGAAGTGAGACTATCAAAAGATCTCTTTATTATTTAGAGAAAAGAGTTGGCGTGGGTTCTACCAACGAAACGAAGAAGTTTTTGATTGGTCTTTATCATTCGGAACCCTCTCCGTATTAGTAAGAAAAACACACCCAGACTCTGACTTCAATGGTAGGAACAACCTCAGCACTCCGGCGTGAACATGAACAATCATTCTATGCAAAATTTCATGTATGATAGTGGTCGATCCCTCGGGAGTGACATTCGTTACTTTGGATTTTGTTCACGCGGTGATCTTCTCTCTTTCCAAGAGTACTACTGTCGGGGAAACTGACCGCCCGCGAACACCTATGGGACCGGAGCCCCTTCTACGTTGCGGTAAGGGAGCGGAGGGAGCACGGAGAGCAGATCGAGGAGCACACGCGGGCAGTTTACCCAGGTTCGGGCCGCGATGTACGCGTAAAACCCTACTCCTGCCTTGGTTGTATTGAGTTCTTGGGCTCGGGAGCTTGAAGATCTATAGTACTAGCTACACCGAGCAAGAGAGTGGTTTAGTTTCTAGAGTCGAACCCCCTCTACGTTGTGCATGGGCCTCCTTTTATAGTTCAAAGGGGTCACCGACAGGTGCCAACGTAGAGGAGGGTAAAAATGTAAAACTGGTGGTGGTTCTAACAGTGCATGAACAGTGGTCTTCACCTAACTCTGACGGTGGGGGACAAGGGCATTGAATGCCCGTCGCCGTCGCCTCAAAAGCGTCCGTCCATGCGTCTCCGTTCGCCACGGCGATAGCCTCGTCACCGTGGCTTGCCACCGTGTACCCCAGGCTGCACAGCCATCTGCCACGTGCCCCTGGAAGGGCCCCAGGGCGACGCGTGCCCAGAGGGGCTGGAGCGTAGGCACACAGCGTAAGCTTCCCCGGCAAGCACCTTGCCGGGGTCGCAATCTTGCCGGGCCCGGAAGCTTGTCGCTCCCCGGGTCCTGCTGGGGCGCATGATGCGCCACGATATACCTTCTGAAGTGTTATTCTTTGGCCTTCCTGGCAAGCTCCTCTTGTCAGGGTCTTGTGCTGGAATGATAACCTTGAGCCTGGTGCGGCCTTCCCGGCAAGCTCCTCTTGCCGGGGTCTTGTCTCCTAACTTGAATACTTTGTTCTTGAATGGCTCAAAGGGGTCTAGAGTGGGCTTTGGCGGGCGCGTGGTGAGCCAGACCATGGGATGCTGCTACTGCCCGTGCACAAGTCGGGATACTAAGGTACCCCTACTTTAGTACACCGACAGGAGCCCCCGGGCCTGGGCCACACACGGTGCCGAGCGCTGTTGGGCCAGGCCCAGAACAGTGCACGGGCACACGCGGCCCACGGCGCGCCGTTTCCCACTCCAGATTCGCCGCATCCCTCCCTAACGGCACGCGTCGATTGCGGCGTCGTGGGAGAGATCGTGGCCTGTTTCTTTAATGGGGAAATGCGGAACGTCCCCCACTTCCCCCTTAAAAGCAGAGGAAGCAGGGGCAGTTTCCCCCATTGCTTTCATTGCGCCTTGAATCTCCAGAAACCCCCGCCGTTCCCTGCTTCTGCCCTTCCTTCACCGTCTTCCCCACCCGCAGCGCCGTCGTCCTCCCTCGCCGTCCCCGCCATGGCCCCGAAGAGCGACCAGGCGAAGAGCGACAAGGCGAAGAGCGAGAAGGCGAAGAAGGAGAAGTCTGAAAAGGCGGCGAAGCTGGCAGCCATGCGGAGAAGGATGGTGGTCTTCCCGCCGAGGCTCGGCGCAAGGGAGCTACGGGACAAGTACTACTTGTTCTAGGCGAGGGAGATGAAGGCTCACCCTCGCACCAGAGTCCTCCCCGCCGTGGCCATCGACATGTTCCCGGGAGGTTACCACTTCTTCGCTTTGTTCTTCCATTGCGGCCTCTGTCCTCCGTATTCGGAGTTCTTCTGTGATGTGATGAACACGTACAGACTCCACCTATTAGATTTCACCCCGAACGCCGTCCTCACTTTGGCCGTTTTCGCACATCTGTGCGAAAACTACGTCAGGGTCCACCCAAATGCAGCTCTTTTCCGCCACTTCTTCACGCCTAGAGTAGAGTCCGGATCCCCACTCTCTGGCGGCATCTCCTGGATCTTTAGGCTGAACAAGAAGGAGGCGTACTTGAAAGGAGAGCTTCGCGGCAAGTGGGAGGAGTGGAGGGCTGACTGGTGCTGGGTCATGGAGGATGAGCCCGAGCAGTTTACCTTGCCACGCCAGACTGCAATAGTGCGCGGCAAGGATTAGAGCGACTTGGCCCCGGAAGACGACAAGCTACAGATTGCCCTTACTAGGATCCTTCGTCTCCGGGCTGTCAATCTTACTGTAGGTGAAGTCGGGGCCGATTTCCTCCGCCGCCGCATTGCCCCCCTGCAGGAAAGGAAGAGGCCTGCCTGGGAGTTTGGCAACGCGGCGGACCGCATGAGGCTGCGCCCCGGGCTGAACTATAATTTCACCGTCTTGGAACTGAAGGGGATGGTCCGGGAGCTGTTCAAGCATGACCCCAAGCACCCGGAGTGGTTCAGACCGTCGGTCGGAGTAGTTCCTTTGTGCAACAATACTGCCCTCAGTGCCATCCGCGCGGTAATGCCTGAGTGCGACTCCCACGGGGTCGTCCCCACTTGGCTGGTGCCTTCAGCGGAGACCGTGCAGACCTTCTTTGATAATCTGGTTGAACGGCCACGCAACCCCGAGGAGAAAAAGGGCCTCACCCGGGAGACCACCGAGCGCGATGTGGCATACATAGCCAACAGGATGGAGGAGGCCGCCGCGGCTGCGGCCGCAGGTGAATTTGGGTACACTGTAGATGAAGCAGAGGCAGCGGACGCAATGAGCCAGGCCGAGGAGGAGGAAATCCTCAAGCTGCTGAAGATTGCGCCCGAGGAGTTTGCCGGGGAGCCCGCCGGGCCTGTCGGGACGAGCGAGGCTGCCGGGCAGGGCCCCGAGTCCAGTGAGCCCGCCGAGGAGGACGCCGAATCGGGTGATTCCGACGAAGACTCGGGCGGGTCACTGAACTTGGGCGACGACGCCTCCTCGTCCTCAGAGAATTCTCCGCCATCACCAAGTCCTCCGCCACAACAGAAGAAGCGCCTCCGCAAGGCCGCTGAGACAGTGAGGCCACAGGCGCCCCGTCAGCAGCCGAAGCGCCGGGCGACGCGCGCCACCACGTCGAGCAAGGTCGTCAAGGAGGCGCCCCGTGCCCGAGCGACAAGCGGAGGGGGGTCTTCCCGGAGTGGCTCTGGGGTTCCTTTCGCCCCTCGGTCCTCAACGACAACCGGCGCGGGGTCTTCGCAACCCGCGGCTCCAGAGCCCGCCAAGCGCCCGAGGGAGCCTTCTCCTCCAGCTCCTCGCGCCGGAGCACGTGAGGCGCAGTTTGACTTCTCCGCCCTCAGCTCCGATGAAGAGGAGGAAGAGTAAGTACTTGCAGCTTTAATTTCCTTTTATTTTTGTTGCTTCGTCTTGCTTTCTTCTTTGTCTAGCTCTGATCTTGTTTGGCTTCCAGGACCTTGACCCAGCGGATGGCGAAGAGGGCCAAGATCCATGTGGTTGATCTCGAGGACGACGAGCCTGCCGCAGCGACGGGGGATGCGCCAGCGACAAACTTGCCGGACCAGCCTGCTGCTCCGGGGAGCAGCCCCCAGCGTAAGTCCCTTATTCACTTTTCTGTTTGTCGGGCGCGCTTGAGGTAGTTATCCTTATTGATGTTTTGTTGTTTTGTGCAGAAGTGGAGCCGCAGCCGCAGGAGCATCAGGAGGTCGCCCCCGACGAGCCGCTTGTTCCACCCTTCCCGCCAAGGATGAGCTCCCCGGCGAGGGGCAGTGCTCCGCCAAGGACGGGTACTCCGCCAAGGGCGAGTACCCCGCCAAGGGCAAGCACCCCGACAAGGGTGGACTCCCCGCCAAGGGAAGGCGCCAGCGGCCCTCCGCCGGCGGGGGCTTCTTCTACGCCGCCAAGGGAGAACTCTCCGGCGGGGGACCTCGTTGTTGAAGAGGCCCGCGAAGGTAACCCTTGTAATTTCTTCTTCTTGGATTCATCTTTTTTGGATATTTGCTTGACAATTCTTTCTTTTCTTTTTCTTTTGTCGTCAGACCCGCCTGCCCCGGAGCCGATGGAGACGGAAACCATCGTCTGGGAGGAGGTGCGTGGCGACGCTGGCGATGCCACCGCCGCAGAGGGAACGACCGGCGCCGATGAGCCAGCCGCCGAGGAGACCGCCCCGACCGCTGACGCGGCAGCTGGGGAAGGGACCGGCGACCGCACTGCTGGCCCGGAGGCCGCAGGAGCGCCGGACGCTGCACCAATCGCCGACCCTTCCGTCCCCGCGGCTGGGTCGGGCGTCTATCTGGAGGCCGCCAACGGGGTCTTTATCCAAGTCCCGTGGGCGTCCTCATCAAGGGCACCAGCGGAGGGGGAGACCTTCAACGGAGAAGTTCTCGCCTCCGCCGGGTTGAAGGCTGTCGACGCGCCTGGCAGCAGCGATGAGCCCGAAGAGGAGCAACTCCTACGCCGGCTTCTGGCCTTGTACCGGGCCAGGCAGGCTAAGTTGGACTCCCGGGAGGCTCTGGCTGCCAAGGCTGGTGCTGATCTAGAGAAACGCGCCGCGGAGCTCCGTGCCGCCAACCAGGCGGCCCTCCGGAACTTGGCGGAGGAGCGTAAAGAGCTTGCCGGAGCGCACCAAGCGTTCCTCCTCGAGAAGGCCGAGGTGGAGGAGCAGCAGCGTCTGGCCGCCGAGGAGCTGACTCAGCGGGAAGGAGAGCTCAACCAGCGGAAGGTCGACCTCGATAGCCACGAGGACGACCTCACCGCTCGCGAGCAGGCCATCGGCGGGGCTCTGCAGGAGGCGAGGGATGCCGCAGCTGCCGCAGAGACTGCCAAGAGGGATCTGGAGGCCAGGGTGGCGCAAATGGAGCTGAATTTGAAGGCGAGTGAGGACAGGGTCACTGTGCTCAACGTGGCGCGGGAGAAGGACGCCCACACCAACTCGGAGCTGCAAGTCCGCCTCTCCGAGAAGGGCAAAGAGCTCACTGACGCCAGGGACTCCATCGCTGACTTGGAGCTGAAGGTTTCCACCCTCACCGACTCGCTTGACGCCGCCCGGGACCGCGAGACGAAGCTGAAGGACGATCTCCGTACTGAGAGGGCCTTGCTGGAAAGCACCGCCGTCTCGCAAAACCACTTCCAGCGGACGGTGGAGCAGTGGACCGAGGAGCTCGTCGCCTCCGCCGCCAACATCGACAGGGAGATGGTGGCGTTGAGGGCGGAGCACCTCGCGTACTCCCCCGACGAGAGCCTCCCCCACAGCGCCAAGCTGAGCCTGTTCTTCAGAGGGGTGGCGCCGGCGCTTGCGCAGCTACGGGAGAAGATCCCCACGCAGCTGGCTGACGAGGCACGCCGGCTTTGCATGGGTACTATGGAGCGTGTGTTGTCGAAGATTGTCTACCGCAACCCCGGGATCAACCTTGTCAACGTCCTCCGGACCCTGCCGCCCGAAGCCGACCAGGAGGCGTTGAAGGCACAAGTCGCCCATATCGTAGCCAAGGCGGGCAAGATCCAGAGGGTCGATGGAGATCGTAGAGACTAGGCTTCCTTCTTCCCGCTTTCCTTGCCGCTATCGATTAAGTCATGGGTAGTAGTTGGTTAGAACAGTGGCAAGTTATCTCTGTAATATATACTTTTATTTTGGGTAATCAATGCAGTGTTATCTCCCTTGCTTCAGTCCTTTCACTTTGTATGCTTTCCACCCTACGCTTTTAGGGAACTCGCCGGCAAAGGGACCCTTGCCGCGAGCGCTGAGTGCTGGACTCTTAGCAGCCTGCTAGCGATGCCCTTGCCGGCAAGAAACCTTGTCGCAGCTAGTCGCAACACACTTATATTGCTGAGCGAACTCGAAAACGAAGTAAGGGCGCGACACTTGTCGCAGCTCACTTAAGCCGTTGAGCGTGCTCGAAGCAAAGTAAGGGTGCGGCTAGCCACGGGTAGGTTCCTCCGCGCACAGGTTTTCCATACAAAGTGTGATTGTTCAAGGAAGACAACTAAAAATTTTCAAAAATTTGAATTGCTCAAACTCTGATAACTTAGCTTTCATGGATTGTTTGTTTCCCGACAAGGCTTCCCTTTCTTGAACAGCACTTGGTCCATACCTTCCCTCTAT
>LR738712.1:193818023-193860313 GCA_902687465.1 Secale cereale | reverse complement strand
CCCCCCCCCCCCCCCCCCCCCCCCGCGGCAAACTTGTGCGCGAGGAACTCTTCTCCTGCTTAAGAGAGGAAGGAAAAGAGAAGGAAATACTAGTATGGGGCCTTGCGGCTGGTTACTGCTTACCGGGGATGCGTGCTGCACGTAATGTCAGATGATACAAGCAAGTAAAAAAGAACAGCATGGAATGACAAACAGTGCGAAGCACGAAAGTTTTTACTGATGCACGGGGTCTGCGCCCGGCTTTGTACAAAGGTTTACATGCAGCAGCGGCAATACTTGTACAAAAGGTGGTTGCCGGAGCGGATCACGGCAACCGCGCCTTACGGGTGAAACTTGCGAAGATGTTCTATGTTCCAGGAGTTGCTCAACGGTAAGCCTTCTTCGGTCTCAAGGCGGACAGCGCCGGGCCTTGTGACTTGTCTCACCCGATAAGGGCCTTCCCACTTCGGCGTCAACTTGTTGGAGTTCTTGGCGGACTGAACGCGCCGAAGAACAAGGTCGCCTTCCTCGAGACTCCTGGCCTTGACCTTGCGGCTATGATAGCGACGCAAGGCTTGCTGGTATCGAGCAGCTCGTACAGCAGCCTGGAGACGTTCCTCCTCGAGGAGCAATGCATCATCTTGCCGCAGTTGCTCTTGCTCGAGCTCATCATAAGCGAGCACTCGAGGAGACCCGTATACGAGTTCCGTGGGGAGAACTGCCTCTGCTCCATAGACAAGAGCAAAGGGTGTCTGTCCGGTGGCTCGATTTGGTGTCGTCCTGATTGACCAAAGAGCCGCCGGCAACTCCTCGATCCAGTTTCTTCCGCACTTGTGCAGCCTGTCGAAAGTTCTTGTCTTGAGTCCGCGCAGCACTTCAGCGTTTGCCCTCTCCGCTTGACCATTGCTCCTTGGGTGAGCAACAGAAGCGAAGCAGACCTTGGCGCCAAGGTCTTGGACGTATTGCATGAAGGTGCGACTTGTGAACTGCGTGCCGTTGTCGGTGATGATCCTGTTAGGGATTCCGAAACGGCAAACGATCGACCTGAAGAACCTGACAGCTGACTGCGCGGTCACCTTTCTCACTGGTTCCACTTCCGGCCACTTTGTGAACTTGTCAATTGCAACGTACAAGTACTCAAAGCCCCCGACTGCGCGGGGAAAGGGGCCGAGGATGCCGAGCCCCCAGACCGAGAAGGGCCAGGACAAAGGTATCGTCTGGAGAGCTTGAGCTGGCTGGTGTATTTGCTTGGCATGGAACTGGCATGCTTCACACTTGGTTACTTGTGCAGTCGCATCTTGGAGGGCTTCTGGCCAAAAGAAACCTTGCCGGAACGCCTTCCCGGCAAGTGCTCTTGCGCCAATGTGGTGACCACATATGCCTCCATGTATTTCTGCCAACAGCTTCTGTCCATCTTCCCGAGAAATGCACTTCAATCTGACACCGTTGAGTCTTCTTCTGTATAGCTCGTTGCCGACAAACTGATACATACTTGACTGCCTGGTAATCCTCTCCATCTCCTCTGGTTCTTCGTGAAGTTCCCCAGTTTGAAGAAAACGGACGATTTGATGTGCCCATGCTGGAGCTTGAGGCTCAACAGTAAGGACTAAAGGCATCAGTGCTGCTGTGGGAACATCAGCTTCCACGGCAAGAACCTGCGGTTCTGCCGGAGCTGAGTGTTCCCCGGCAAGCCTGCCGGGGCAAGGCTTGTCGGGAACGCCTGCTTCAACTGTACAAACCCTTGGGTCCGCAGGAGTAGACTGTTCCTCAGCATCTTGGTTGTTGGTCTTGGGGACCTTGGCGGCGGCTTCAGGAAGGTCCACCGGCAAGTAGTCGCCGGAGACCAACTACTTCTTCTTGCTTTGCCCAACTGATGGTGTGACGGATGGTTGAGTTAGCTTGAGCATGAAGGTCCCTGGTTCCACAGGTAACTTCATTGCAGCACACTTTGAGAGGCCATCTGCGATATCATTCTGAGCTCTTGGGACATGCTCCATCTGCAGGCCTTCAAAGTGTTCTTCAAGCTTCCTCACTTCATCGACATAAGCTTCCATCAAGGGACTCTGGTAGTTCTTGTTCACTTGTCGGACCACCAATTGTGAATCTCCCCGCACAATCAGCTTCTTGATCCCAAGTTCGGTCGCAATTCTAAGGCCGGCAAGCAAACCTTCATACTCAGCAGTATTGTTCGTTGATTGCTCCTTGGGAAAGTGCATTTGGACAACATACTTGAGGTGTTCCCCAGTGGGTGCGACAAGTAGCACACCAGCACCGGCGCCTTGCAGCGAGAAGGCACCATCGAAGTACATTATCCATTCCTTGCTTGCTTCTTGGACGGGGATGTTTGTCTCTGGAACTTCTTCATCTGGTGTTGGTGTGCACTCTGCTATGAACTCTGCTAAATCTCTGCTCTGTATGGTTGAAGTACTCTCAAACTTGAGACCAAAGCTCGACAGTTCTAGTGCCCACTCGACGATCCTGCCTGTTGCTTCTGGATTTTGCAATATCCTTTTCAACGGAAAGCGAGTGACCACCGTTATCTCGTGTGCTTGGAAGTAATGGCGCAGCTTCCTTGAGGCCATGAGGAGGCCGAAAAGCAACTTCTGCACCCCAGAGTATCTTGACCTAGCCCCCTGCAAGAGGTAACTTACGAAATAAACTGGGCGCTGCACCATCTTCTTTCGCACTTCTCCTTGTTCCTGAACAGACTTGTCCTTGTCGGGGCCAGAGCTTGTCGGGGAAGCCCCCTGCTTGTCGCTGTATGTGCTTGCCGGGGTTGTGGGCTCCTCTTCTGCCTCCCTCTCCGCTACTAACGCAGCACTAACCACTTGATTGGTTGCCGCTAGGTACAGCAGCAACTTCTCTTGTGGCTTAGGTGCGACAAGTATTGGGGTGGAGGACAGGTATCCTTTCAAGTCTTGCAGTGCTGCCTCCGCTTCCGGAGTCCATTTCATAGGGCCTGCCTTTTTCAAGATTTTGAAGAAAGGCAGGGCGCGTTCTGTAGACTTTGAAATGAACCTGCTGAGGGCAGCCACACAACCCGCAAGCCTTCGTACATCTTTGATGCGCTTTGGGGCTTCGATCTGCTCGATGGCCTTTATCTTGTCGGGATTGTCTTCAATCCCCCTCTGGGACACAAAGAACCCGAGAAGCTTGCCGGAGGGGACTCCGAAGACGCACTTCTCGGGGTTCAGCTTGAGTTGTATCTTACGCAGATTCTCAAAGGTTTCTTCTAGGTCTTGAATCAGGGTATCCTTGCTCTTGCTCTTGACCACTATATCATCCATGTAGGCTTCTACATTTCTGTGTATCTGTGGCTCAAAAGCAGTGTGTACCACCCTTGCAAATGTTGAACCCGCATTCTTTAGTCCAAAGGGCATGCGTATAAAGCAATATGTGCCACATTGAGTAATGAATGCGGTCTTCTCTTCATCTTCCTCAGCCATGAATATCTGGTGGTATCCAGAGTACACATCAAGAAATGAAAGCAACTCACACCCGGCCGTGGAGTCAACGATCTGGTCAATGCGCGGCAAGGGGAATAGATCCTTGGGACAAGCTTTATTCACATCAGTGAAGTCTATACAAAGTCTCCATTTCCCATTAGCCTTACGCACGACAACTGGATTGGCCAACCACGTGGGATGGAGTACACCTCTGACCAGGCCTGCTGCTTCCAACTTCTTGATCTCTTCAGCAATGAACTCTTGGTGCTCCACCGCTTGCTTTCTGACTTTCTGCTTGACGGGCCACGCATGAGGACAAACAGCAAGCTTGTGCTCAATTACCTTCCTGGGAACGCCGGGGATGTCAGACGGTTGCCACGCAAACACGTCAACATTCGCCCGCAGGAAGGCAATGAGCGCGCTTTCCTATTTGGGGTCGAGTGTAGCACTGATGGTGAAGGTACCACCAGTGCCATCCTCCTTGGTGGGCACCTTCTTGGTTGCCGGTGGAGCTGCCATTCCCTTCTTGCACTTGCCGGTGGAGCTCGATGGTGCGTCCTCGACGGCAGCGCATCACTCCGAAGAGGTGCGTTTGCCGGAGTGGGCCCCAGAGCTCTTGCCGGACTTGGTCTTGGTCTTCCCCCCGGGAGCTTCAGCGGCAAGTGTTTTGCTGTCTGCCGCGGCCGCTGCGTCCCGGTAGATCTTGTCGGCGCAGATGAGCGCGTCCTTCTTGTCGCCGGGGACAGAGATGACGCTGATTGGCCCCGGCATCTTGAGCATGTTGTATGCATAGTGGGAGGCTGCCATGAACTTGGCGAGCGCAGGACGGCCAAGTATCCCATTATATGGTAATGGGATATCGGCAACGTCGAACGTGATCATCTCCGTCCTAAAGTTAAGCTCTCCGCCAAAGGTCACCGGCAGCGTGATCTTCCCCTTCGGCTTGCTCCTTCCCGGGTTGATTCCTTGGAACGTCCCGGTTTCCTCGAGCTCGCTGTCGGGGATCTGCAGTTTCTTGATCACAGCGGAGGAAATCAAGTTGAGGCCGGCCCCACCGTCAACCAACATCTTGGTGACCTTGAGGTTGCGGATAGTTGGTGAAACCAACATCGGCAAGCACCCGACCGCAGTTGTGCGGTCAGGGTGGTCCTCAAGGTCGAAGATGATGGGCGTGCCGGACCATTTCAGCAGCCTGCGTGACTCGATGGGTGGCTCAGCTGCATTCACTTCCCGCACCCATTGCTTGAGTTGGCGGTGGGAAGTGTGCAGAGAGGCACCTCCATCGACGCACAGAACTTCTGTGGCCTTCTGGAACTCCTGCTCGCTGTTGTCTCCTTCATCCATGTCCTCGTCATCGTCTTCATCTTCATCCTTGTCGCGGCCCCGGGGAGGTCTGTCTCCTTGCCGCTGCTTGGCCTTGCCGCGGCGTCCTCCCCAGCCATTGAATGGCCGCTTCTTGCTGGGCTCTCCTCCGCCTCCTTGGGCCTTCTCCTTGTCGCGACGCTCGTATTCAGCCTTCTGCTGCTCTACGAGGTACTCCACCCTCTTGCAGTTCTGGAGATCGTGGCCCTTAGTGCGGTGGATCTTGCAGTACTGCTTGTCGGAGCCGTCCTGCTTGTCGGCTGCTGCTACAGGGGTGGACTCCTTGCCGGAGCCACCAGCCTGTGTCTTCTTGGCGGCAGCCTCTTTGCCGGACTGCTCGACAACCAGTACCTCCTTGTTCTTCTTCATTTTGTTGTTCCGCCGCCGGCTTTTCCTTGCCGGGGCGGCATCCTCGCTGTCTGTTCCCCCTGCTCTAGTATCTTCTCCGGGGAGTCTCCTCCCCTCTTCAGCGCGCGCACACTTATCAGCCAGAGCGTAAAGCTCGCTGACGTCCCGGATCTTGGTCATCGCCATCTCCTCCCTCATCCGGCGGTTACGCACGTCCTGGTGGAACGCGCTGATAACCGCGGCAGGGTGGACATCGGGGATGTTGTGCTGAACGCGGCTGAACCTCTGGATGTATTTGCGCAGGGACTCTCCCCCGCCTCTGGGCAAGAATGTGGAGATCGCTCTCCTGGCCGTGGGGTTTGTGGCCGCCTGTGAAGGCGCCGACAAACTGGTGGCACAGATCTGCCCAGGATGAGATGGAGTTTTCCGGCAAGTGCATAAGCCAAGACCTGACGTTTGGCTTAAGCACGAGCGGGAAGTAGTTGGCTAGAATCTTCTCGTCGCGTCCCCCGGCAGCTTGCACCGCGATGGTGTAGATGCTGAGGAACTCAGAGGGGTGTGTCTTGCCGTCGTACTTCTCGGGTACGTCGGGCTTAAAGTTCTTCATGCTGGGCCACTGGACTTGCCGCAGCTCTCGGGTGAACGCAGGGCAGCCTGCCGCGTACGGCAAGTCGCCTGGTTCACCGGGCGCGTGCATGTCGACAGCGGTCCCAGCGCGCTGGTCGAACTGTCTTCGGGCTTCTCGTCGACGCTCGATACGAGTTCGAGCGTCCTCTTGTTGCCTGTCTTCGAGGACTTGGCGCTGATCGCGGCGAGCCCGCAGATCCGACGACGCCGTGGAGTCGTCGTCGACGTTAATCCAGCGGGGCAGCGATTTCTGCTTCCGCGGCGGGGAGTGCACGGTAGTTGCACCCCCGGCGGTCTTGTCTCCATCGGCCTTCGCTTGGTCGACTTACCGCGGCCGTGATGTTGCCGGCTGCTGCGGTGTGTCGTTGTTGGCGAAGGCGATGAGGCTCTGGATCGTCGCCCTCCAGTCTTCGGCCTTGTCTGCCGCTGGAGGGAAGTCGAGGAGCAGTTGGGCTCTAGCAAGAGCTTCCGCTGGAGAGGAGGGAAACGGTAGCGAGCGGTGCGAGGAGCGAGATATGCTCGGACTTCTAACAGGGTTAGAAGGAGCAGGGTCTCGCCCCGGCGACCGCGCCTTGCTCGTACCAGCGCGCCGGCCTTGAGCATCCCGCGACCCACCGGCTTGTCCACGTCCCAGCAAGCGTATGGTACCTCCGGTACCACGTCGCTGCTGGTCTGGCACCTCCTGAGAAGGATGTGGCGCGTGCACGGACGCCGAGGTCTTGGAGTTCGCCCGGTCGTCCGTCTTGTCCTTGGACTTGGCGGCGCCGCGAGTGTCTTCGCCGGCATCCGCCCCTCCGCCAGTGTCTACCCCACCAACCGTTGGTTCTGGTGGTGGTGGGATCGACGCAGACGGGCCTCCAACCTCCGAATCTTTCTTCTTCAGAGGCATGTTGATGTAGTCGATGAGGCTGATGAAGCTGGAAAAGTTGCTGAAGATTGCGCCCGCATGAGCGCCGGATCAGGTTCGCACCACCTCGACGCCCCCTACCTGGCGCGCCAAAGATGTCGGGGAAACTGACCGCCCGCGAACACCTATGGGACCGGAGCCCCTTCTACGTTGCGGTAAGGGAGCGGAGGGAGCACGGAGAGCAGATCGAGGAGCACACGCGGGCAGTTTACCCAGGTTCGGGCCGCGATGTACGCGTAAAACCCTACTCCTGCCTTGGTTGTATTGAGTTCTTGGGCTCGGGAGCTTGAAGATCTACAGTACTAGCTACACCGAGCGAGAGAGTGGTTTAGTTTCTAGAGTCGAACCCCCTCTACGTTGTGCATGGGCCTCCTTTTATAGCTCAAAGGGGTCACCGACAGGTGCCAACGTAGAGGAGGGTAAAAATGTAAAACTGGTGGTGGTTGTAACAGTGCATGAACAGTGGTCTTCACCTAACTCTGACGGTGGGGGACAAGGGCATTGAATGCCCGTTGCCGTCGCCCCAAAAGCGTCCGTCCATGCGTCTCCGTTCGCCACGGCGATAGCCTCGTCACCGCGGCTTGCCACCGTGTACCCCAGGCTGCACAGCCATCTGCCACGTGCCCCTGGAAGGGCCCCAGGGCGACGCGTGGCCAGAGGGGCTGGAGCGTAGGCACACAGCGTAAGCTTCCCCGGCAAGCACCTTGCCGGGGTCGCAATCTTGCCGGGCCCGGAAGCTTGTCGCTCCCCGGGTCATGCTGGGGCGCATGATGCGCCACGATATACCTTCTGAAGTGTTATTCTTTGGCCTTCCTGGCAAGCTCCTCTTGTCAGGGTCTTGTGCTGGAATGATAACCTTGAGCCTGGTGCGGCCTTCCCGGCAAGCTCCTCTTGCCGGGGTCTTGTCTCCTAACTTGAATACTTTGTTCTTGAATGGCTCAAAGGGGTCTAGAGTGGGCTTTGGCGGGCGCGTGGTGAGCCAGACCATGGGACGCTGCTACTGCCCGTGCACAAGTCGGGATACTAAGGTACCCCTACTTTAGTACACCGACAACTACCCTGTACGTAGTCTATGTCTGGGGAGACAGGTGCGGTAGAGAGGTCCCCCACTTCGATTCTTGTCCCGTTAGCATCTCCGATCCGAGAGTTGGGATGACTCCGTTAGTTTCGGTCGGGAACCGGACGGTAATGGACCTACAACCCTTGCTTGTGGACTAGCTGCAGAGCTAACCTTTGTTTTATTGGTTTGGTGGTTGCTACCAAGACGATTTCTTTATGCCCATCAAAGAACCTCGAGATGCTAATCCACGAAAAACGATACGAGAAATGCGAAAGAACTCAACTACGGAACGAGGGCGACCCGTGAAAATACCTCGGTTTCTTACTCATGCCATTGAACTCTTTCTTGGCAACTTGGACAACTTATAACGATGTTTGTCCCGCATATCAGACGGAAGATCGGGTTACAAAATTTGAAAGCTTTCGTCTCAATTCATATTTAGCCGCGAGCAATCTACGTTTGTGATATCGTATATTTCGTCGCCTCTCCGGCATCTTACTTTGTTTCCCCCTCATCTTTTAGCAAAAAGCCGCTCCACAGTAGTAAAGTCTCATCTTTTGTATTGGCCGAAGTGACAATAGTCACATTGAACCCTCGAATATGCTCAAAGATCTCGAAATGATCTTCCAGTTCCGGGGAGAATTCGCAAAACTCCGTTTCCATAAAGAATTTGATGGATTTTTCCCGTATTTCGACCGGAGAATCTAACATAGACATTACTGTAAAGATTCTGACCAAAAAATGGTACATTCCATGCCCTCGGAGAACGCTTTGTCGTGCAAAGTCACTGACATATCCAGTGTCTTTTTGGACCCCAAGAATGGATTGGATCGAAACGACTTTCCTGCTTGAAAATTGGGGCCCCTTTGTGTCTGTATGAATCTCTGACCGCACAAAATCTCCATAGCCAATTTGGAAAATTGGATTCTGAAATCAGAGGCAGCTTTTGGTACTAATCTTATTTCAAACAATCCAGGAACTTCCATAACATTGGCATGATTCAGTTTGAGCAACAGATCCTGATGTAATACATCTTCGTAATGAAAATGGAGTGGAAACATCATGGCTTTTCCGCTTTTTTGAGAATGAGCAATGTGAACTGTCCGCTTCAAAAAGGATAGTTGATCGAACCGAAACCAACGTCAAGTACGAGTTATTAAGCGCCGAATTAAAAAAAAGTGAACTTCCTTTACGCTTGATGTAGGATTTACCTATTAATATGAAGTTCACTCTTCTGCTGACTTGAGTCCAGAAGGGAAGCGACTGATTTCCAATTCTTCTTTGCTAGTGCTTGACTCCTGTGGAATTCCATTAACAAGATTAAAAGAAAGCCTTTTATTCGTTTTTGAGATACTAGTTATTTATAGGTTAAGTTCGATATTTCACTCCGTGGGCCGGCTAATTAATTCAAGTAATTCCTGGAGGGGAATCAATCGAAGAGACTGCCTGCCCATGCTACAATTCCTTACTCAAAAGGACTAGAGTGCTAAGCTTCCTTCCCGGCACCACCACTATAATGAATGGCTCAAACAAATAGGAGATGAGAATATAATTGATAATTTCTAGAATAGAATATAAAGAGAAGCTTGTTCTGCCCATCTATCTAGAGAATGAAAAGGAACTAATGCCATTGATAGGAAATACATAGACCGTACGCCCACTTACCACTCTACCACTTCAATTCAATGACGGACTTCACCGATACCGATACCAAACCTAGCTTGAGAGAGATCGATCACAGGCATGTGGTGAACGATACCGAGAGAAAGAGCACTGAAATGAACCATATTGAGCACAGGTCTCACTCTACAAGTCAAGTTCGAGGAGCTCTTAGCGGACCTGTGCCTACTATCTACTAACTGTGTGCTAGGGCTACTAAGTGTGTGCTAGGGAAAGAAAGCAAGCTGAGCAGTTCTCACTCTGTGCGGTGACCAAGAAAGCTTAAAGAATACCGTAAAGTGATCACTGAAACCTCATAACGATTCGCCACGTAAAAGTGGGGTTAAGGTAAGGCAGGAAAGACTGGCGCCGAATGATATATATGTTTTGAAGAGAGAGATCCGCAGGCAAAAATCTTGAAGGAAGGACTGACTGAAGGAAGGAACTGACCGTAGCAAAAGCCAAAGAAGATGCGAATCAGGAAAAGGGAGACGAGTTCCAGTTGTTAGAAAGACCTATGCCCGGAAAAGCAAGTCGGAAGGGGATCCGGATGTTCAGTGCTTAAAGAAAAAAGATAGGTGTTGCTCCGTTGTTTGCTTTGAGGTTTCCCCTAGTTGGGGAGACCGAGAAGAAAACCAGTAGGAAGGCGATCCGAAGTCTAGTGTTAAAAGAGATAGTTGCCCGCCTCTTGATGGAGAATTGAAAACATCCCAATGTATCTTTCACTAATTAAGTAGTAGTGAGGCGTCGGTACATCAGCTGGAGAAGAATGCTTGCTTTTCGTATCACTGGTGTAGTGATTGACACGGTCTTCGCATATTGAACAACCTAAGAGTGGAAACACCTTAATCGCTTCTCCAAGCTTATCTATATATATTTATCGATGGAAGCGGAAGGAAAGGCTTAAAGAAGGTGACAAGAAGAGAAACTTATTAGTTCGTCGTAGCCAACTTATCATTCCAATGAGAGGTCAAAGTACGATAGAAGTTATTGATACCGATTTAGGCGAGCAGCATAGCCTGGCAGAGCCAGAGGAAGAAGTCCATCTTGTTAGCGAGTTAGCGAGTAGTTTCCTTTAGACGATTTCCGCGAGCATACTAGCTTTTCACGAACGCAGAGGAGAACGAAGACCAACAACCAATAGGGTGAGGCAACTAACTACCAATCCTTTTATTGAATAGCCGTGGCATGGGTAAACATAAAGAAGACACAAAAGAAATCAAGCCAAAGGCTTCTCACTTTCTAAAGTAGTAAAAAGTGGATCCCCGCTTCGAGGCGCTTGGCGTAGATCTTTGAAAATCGTCAATCGGGTGAGCCAGCTATTATTGAGGGAGGCCAGCTCTACATACGTAATATCAAGTTGCTCTAGTTGCGTGTCTTTCGTACGGAAAGATGGGTGTTTTTATCCAAGCAAGGGAATAGAATAGTAACAACCCCCCCTCACATCAAGCCTGTACGCTAGCTACCAACATATGCTATGGAGTCCATGGCTACCTCCGCGGATGGAAGACCGTAGATTTTTCACTTTCGCTGAAGAGTTGAACTCTGACTGAAAGGACTTGACACATTGCCAAGGCGATTTTATTAGCCAGCTGTGGGATAGAGATCTGCGGTAAACGGGCGATAGCCTCTAAAGAGTGCCGAAATAGAATACTAACGTTCGGTTCGGATAAGTAAAGTCCCTTCGGTCGGTTTGCTCAGGTGGTCTTCCCTTATTTTCCCTAACGTTCAGAGTTGTTCTGGTTTGAGAAAGGAGCACCGCCAAGTCCACTAGGGGCGCCCTGAATGAATAAGAAATGGAAAAATGAGGTCAGGCTTGCATGAAAAAAGAAGATAATAAGTTAGATGTACACACCTGAGGTTGGTAAGAACTGAGGGACAATGCCCCCCTCACTGGGCCCATCAGCGAAAGCAACTGCTACTTAATCGTAGGTTTCTTTCGTGCAAGGCCCCCGCTGCTGGAACAGGCGGTTGTCATTTTCAAGTAAACGCCTCGCCCCCTTTCTTTGCCCGCCGGCCGCCTAGCTCGTTATTCTTTGAGATCTGGATAGAGTCTCGCTTCAGGGCGGGGGAAGCATGGATTCAATAGATCTATCGAATCCATGCTGCAAGCAGCAAGCGTAGGCTAAAAAGGCAATAGTCTAACGTTGGGGTAGGGCGCGCCAAAACAACTGGGGCCCCGGAGGGGTCAGTACAAAAGTATTATATTCGTTCCACTTACTTTCATTGGCTAGCTGCCTTTTGTAGCGCGCATACTCTGATCCTCTTCTACGAATCTACAACTCTCTTTACTGAGCGAGACTTCATCTATATCCCTAAAAGTGGATTTGGATTCCCATTTATTCTTTGAATGACAGCTTCAACTAGGCTCCACCTTAGAGAGGGTTTTCGGTTTGAATCAAGATAGGGTCAGGGGCGCGTCGGAATGGTAGCTGCTTAGTCTCATCCGAGAGTCCAATCTCTTTGTACTGTGCTTGCTTTTGTGTCTTTGAATAAAAAAGAAAGAAGGGGGTCGATTTAGGCTCCTTCCCTTCCACTGCATAGCTGCGCTATCAGGTACTACGAGCCCTCGGCCTCACGCATCTAACCAGCTCGCGTGGTTCACCGGTTCCACCGAAAACTCTCATTTGTTGAAGCGGAGCATAGTGTGGCGTCGAGCGAGAAAGGTCTCTTTTTTGGTTTATTCACTGATCTGAAATGAAACTTAGCACTTGTTTTTTTATTGATTCCTGGGGCTAGGCGTTTGCAGAATCAGTCTATCCGAACCGCAGACGCACTTTTCAGATCAGTGACGACCTCTCCAGCAGAGATGGGCGTCGGGGCCCTGGATACGCTAGCGATCTGCACATTAGGGGAGTACTTGCCCTGGTTTCTCGGCCTGGTATCCTTATCCTCGCGTTCATGATATCTACATTCAACCGTGCCCCGGAGACACGGTCGAAGCACGCCCGCCCCGTGTGCATCTTTCACGACATGCTCTGGTCCCGGGTTTCTTCCTGTGGTCTTCTAGCATTAGAAGAAGTCGTGTCCGTCCCGGACATCTGCAACGTCCTCTCACGCCTTTTTTGGGGGGACAAACAAAGATCAGGAAAAGACGGACCGAACCCATTCGGTGACTTTCGCGGTCGCCCTCACTGAACCGACTTGGATCTGAACTACAATTCAGATCAAGTCTTACCGAAATTGGATTTCCTTTTCGTGCCATATGTCGCTTATACTTTACTTTTTCCCCTTTCCGCCCTTTCCTCTGTTTGTTTGATAGGGTCTTCGTTTTATTAGAATTCTAAACCCATTGTCGTCCACAGTTTCCTTGTCGACGCGAAGGGGCCAGCAGCCCCCAAACCAAAGTCTGAGATCAGAACTCATACCGCGGTTGTGGCTTGAAGGTCGCATGCAAGTTCTTCAATATTTAGAGAGTATGTGTTAGTACGAGATCGCGCTATCAACTTATTTCATCTTTCTCGATGATTAGGACAAAATTGTATCCCTTAGGAACCGTACATGCACCTTTGTTTGGATGCCGATCTAATATTGTTACAATACGAAATACTTGAAGGCCACACGCAATTGACTCACCTACATTTTATGCTCCCACCCTTTTGTAGAAAAAGCCTGTGCCTCTGGGGAAGTGCTCACATCAACTCCAACTTGGATGGAGCTTCTCGATGGGTTAGAGTGTTTGCGAACCAAAAAGGGGAAAACCCCATCCTCCAAAGTAGTGAAGTGAGCCAGTACAATAAGACAATAGGTCTCATGGGCCAAGCCTGCTATCAGGCAGTGAGAGGGAATCAATCCTGAAAGAGAGAAGGTCTAGTGCTCTCAGAAAATATTTGATTCGCCGAAAAATTGGCTTTATCAGACCAATCCATGTTCAGAAGCCTTCCATCAAAAGTCAGTGGTCTAGGCCGGTTTCCTTGACTTTGAGTTGGATCTCATTCTTTTTCCCGGCACAAAAAGAGGGTAGACTTCATCCGAGACACATGGGTTCTTTTGCTTCCTTCAAAGAACTCATCTTTGAGCCTCTAAAAAAAGGCATAGTATCCCAGCCACCTAGACCACGTAAAAGGAAGGAATTGGTCTTTAGCTTTGAGTGATCCAATCATTGGTGAATGGGTTCAGTAAGGTAGAATGAAAGGGCCCCTCCCGACCTGGGAAATTCACAGCAGGAAAGACTGGCGCCGATCAGCGAAAGCGAACCCTTCAGTACATCGTGTTCAGCCCTCCCTCAAAATCCCATTTGTTTTATTGAGGAATCACTCTTGATCCTCTAAAGGCTCTTCTCCGTCTATAACTCAAAGTCCATCTGTCTCTCGTGGAAGCGCTTTAGAGTGCCTAGAAGATCCAGCAAACGGGGGTGCCAATGCTGTCCCAAGACCAGATCACGGTAGGTAGCTGCTTTAAAGAGGTTGGGAGACAGACTGGTGAACAATCTTCTTCTTGTTTTCTCTGACCTAGAGCACTCTTTTTTTCAATCATACGAAGAAACTCCGTGAAAAACCCAGCTATCACTCCTATGAGACGGCTAACTCCCAACTCCCGATACATTCTTTAGAGTTGACCAAAGGACTCGTTGGTTTGGACATAGTTTCTTTGTTCCTGTGTTTCTGTTTTGCTCTCCCCCTTTTTTTAATTAGTTTAGTTGGAATGGAAAGAGAACTTCCTTCAGTTTTTCTTTTTTTTTTGTTGCCTGGTTCGGTCTCTCCGAGTGGAATAAGTGGGTCCTTCTTTTTCCTGACTGGTGAAGGTCGAAACTGAAGATCGAATCAAGCGGAGTCTGGATTCGTATGTTCGTACCAACTCAAATGATTGATGAATTGGATCTTGAGTATGCTCACTTCGCTACTCAGCAAGGGTGAAAGAATGACAAAGAGACTGACATCACAGAGGATGGGAAGGACCCAATCGCCTACCTCTTTCCTGGTCCCCCCCCCCTGGTGGGTACTTTATAGCTCACAACACGAGATAGGCAGATATGTGACATAGAAAAATTGCTTTCATTGACAACAAGACTCTCTTCCTGATTGGGATTGGTCTGTGCAGGATCTCCTTCCCTATGAGACTCTTGCTTCCCTTTGAAAGAGGCAGACCCCTACTTCAAATGTCATCTGACGACTCTTCCCCAGCTGTGGACTCAGACCTCTCACAACCAAAAAAAAATCAAAATCAAACGAATCCGAACATAACCAATCTATCGCCTTTGATGACTCGTTGACAGCCTCCTCAACCCAAGCTTCCATCTCCTGCTCCAGACATCGGCGCTTGCCCATGCCAGTCCATGAAAGGTGGATGAAGGTGAGTTTGACTACAAACTCGAGGATGCTGGGAACGATCTCTTTTCGGGGAATCACTCCCGTCGAGAGGCCCTCTTCCTCCCTTTTTCTGAATCTGGGAGAGAGGCAAAAGAGAAGTCCAGAGAGACCTCGACTCTTTCAGGGAAAGGAGGGAGATCGAATGCGAGATGGAGTCCCTGCCAAATGGAATGGACATCCTTGGGGACAGCTGGGTAAGACTTAATTTACCATAAAATTGGACGGAAAAACTACTACAAAGATCACAAGAAACCCAGCTCAAAGTGAATGGAGAGAGAATCCCTGCGCCTTGGAAGGATCTGAAGCTGTTCGGACACTCATAGACAAGTGAACTCCAATCCAGGTTCCCTCGAAAAGTGAAGTGAACTAGCCAGGTAGAACAGTCAGGTTAGGAAAAGAGTCTTTCATGTCAAGGTGAACATAGACATACAAGGTTAGTTTTTTTCCCTTAATTCTCAGAGAAAAGACTCGTTGCTGGAACCGAGAGCACTGGCGATTGCTTTCTTTCTGACCTTTAGCCAAGAAATTCCATACCTTCCACTGACTTCTTTTGTGTGTGGCCAGAACGTGATGCTTTCCAATGCCGAGCACTTTTCTTAACAACGTATGAAGCCAGTAAAACCAAAATCGATCCAAATCCACGACCTTGACGATCGAGGAAAAAGGGTATGTATTATTATGGTGTGAGCCTTCTTTCTTTTTGGCCTTAGATTATCATAAGCGAGGAATGGTGCGTGCTAGCCTTCAGACTATACTTTATTGTAGGGAAAGGGAAAAAATGGAGAATATCTTTAAGAACCCTAGAAAGAATTTCACTTGGAGCAACAGGGGTCAGGTCACACTATATCAATATCATAATTCTCTTTTTTTTAATTGATACTGATTAGCCGTAAATCAATTTGATTTTGTTATGCCATTAAGGAAACACTATTTGGGATACAATACCCATTTTAGAACCGTTCACTACTAACAAATAGAAAATATCAAAATAACAAATAATAACAAATAATATAGTTAATGGTTCCAATTTTTCCTAAATTTGGCAGTCTGTGACTGGATATCCTTTCTCTTTTCAATAGAAAGAGAAGGTATTTAAGCAATGTGTGTTTTGAGATACAATCAATCGAAGAGAATAAAAGTGGGTCCAATAAAAAATAGGAATGAATTTATTAAAAGGGATTGGAAAGGGATAAGTACAAAGGGATTCAACGATCTAAAAAAATAAAAAAGGGTTTCAGAATCCCCTCCTACAAATACAAATTAGTAAAATAATGTGGATGAATAAGATTTTGCTCGATTTTGGATCGGATTTGGCGGCATGGCCAAGCGGTAAGGCAGGGGACTGCAAATCCTTTATCCCCAGTTCAAATCTGGGTGTCGCCTGACCAAAAAAATACTTAGGATTTCTTATTGTACTGATTGAACTCGACAAATTCTTGCCCTGCATAAGCAAAGGAAAAGAACTAGGCCTGTCGATACTGGATTTTACCATAGTTCTAGTTCTAAAAAAGACTGTCAATTTCTTCTTAAAAATAGGGCTCTGGCAGGGTTCTGGGTAGTGGCCCAAACCGATACCAATAGGGATGAGGGATATATACTTATTAATTTCATAATTGATTCTATTCCGCAATTCATAACTACGAAAGTAAGAGGTCGGAAATCTTGGTATCCAAAGGTCCCTAAAGGACATTCCTTTTTTGCTCCTAGTATTGAAGAAGAGATTATACAAAAGACTATCAAGACTTCCTAATTATCTGACACTACCTACACTAAAGTAAGGTCTACTGACTCTGTCTGGAATTAGATTGGATAGGCTGATGGGAAATTTAGGAGTTGTGGAAAGAAGAGACTTTCTTTCCATACTTACGAGAGACTCCGAGTACTCAAACATTCGATCAGGATGGTCGGTTAGCTCTTATCTTTTAGAATAACTTAGTAAAAAAAGTAAAAGTAATAAATAAAATGAATCTCCTAACTCGGTAGCCCATGAGGTTCCAATGGTTAGTTTTGGATTTTTTCAGGCAAGAAAGCAAAGAAGAAGGGAGGATTCTCTATTACCAACTTCCCCCATTGTCCTGTCCTCATTGGTCATTCATCTTTCCCGATCTAGTGCCATCATTCTTCAAGGTGTCGGAGGGTTTGAAGCATACCTACTACCCCTCCCCTGAGCTTAGTTCAGAGTTGCCTCAGCGCGCTCGAGTAATAACAGGGAAAATCAAGGCTGGACAGGTCTTCGAGCCAACTTCAGGAAGAAATGCAAGTGAAAGAGAATGCTCTCGAGGGCGTAGGAGTCTTTTTCTGTCTTTCTTATTTGAAATCCAAATCGAAATGCCTCAACTTGATAAATTGACTTATTTCTCACAATTCTTCTGGTTATGTCTTCTCCTCTTTGTTGGAAGATGAGTACACATCGGGTAATCCACCCACGAGAGCCCAATCACAAGAGGATCATACAGAAAGCAATCAGCCCATAGCCCAATATCGAGACCACAGCCTATTATTCAAACCACAAAGGATCCGTCTTTCATCGTCCAATCTTCTCGATCGAACATATTGACATCAATATTCCTTTCCATGGCCATTCACGGCCCGCGAAGATCAACCACTCGTGCCCGAGATCACTATCCAATCAAAAACCAGACTTCCAAGATCGATCTCACTCAGACCCTTTTGAATGTAGCGGATAACAACGGAGTGGGGCTATCGAATTGATATGTATTCGAATCTTAGGAGCTGGTAATCACTGATATGCTCATATTGGTGACGTTATTGTTGATGTAATCAAAGAAGCAGTGCCCAAAATGCCTCTAGAAAGATCAGACAGGAGTAAGATGAGCTGTAATTGTACGTACATGTAAAGAACTCCAACGCGACAACGGTATGATAATACGATATGATGACGGTTGTCATTGATCAAGATGGAAATCCAAAAGGAACTCGAGTTTTTGGTGCGATCGCTCGGGAATTGAGACTTATGAATTTCACTAAAAGAGTCTCATGAGCTCCTGAGGTATTAAAAATACTAGTAGTAGAGACTATGATATAGTAGGGTATCAGAATATAGATCAATTAGTAGATTGTGTCTGACGCATATACATGAAAAAAAAATAAGATAAGAATTCTAATCTTAATAAAAGGAAGGGTTCGAATAGCATCTACTAATATTACCGAAAACTTTGTGAAAATACTTCTACGAGAAGGTTTTATTGAAAATGTCCGAAAACCATAGGGAAAGTAACAAATCTTTCTTGGCACGTGCCCCTGCTCCTGGTCTTCGAACTAGTCATTAATGGTCGGCAACATAGGCACCCTTTTTCGGTATGCGTTGCGAACACTTTCATTTTTAGCGTCTCATCTTCTTTGGAGAAGCTCAAATCGAACGGATAGAGCAGATGGTCCAACTACAGAACTTCTTCTTTTCATTACTTCCATGGTCGTGCCCCGTGGCACGGCAGCACCCGTACTATTGAAATGGTTCGTCAGTAGAGATGTTCCCACTGGTGCCTCTTCTTCCAATGGTACTATAATTTCTATTCCTATCCCTTTATTACCTTTTTTGGTCTATCTACATTTAAGAAAATTCATACGCTCCATGGACAGAGAAAAAAGTTGAGTGTTGGTCAAAGCAAGCCGCCTTATTCTATTACCAGAAAAAATGGAGAGAAGCTCATCCGCTAGAAATGCTTTATTTCGTTTTGTTCCCGTTCTTCATTTCCTTATTATCGAATCCATGGGGGACTTGTCATATTTAGAATCTTTCTGCGGTCTACTCTGTTTACAATTCTTTCGTACTCTCTTCTCTTTACCACGCGATAGGTTAGCGAAGTGTGAGTGGGCGCTCCGAAGTAAAGGCCAAACACTTCGGCCTAAGGGGAATGAGCAAAAAAATGACAAAATGAGGTGCCCCGGGCACCCCCATATAGAAAGAAGGGTCGAAGGTTTTGGGCCTGTAGCTTTCCCCCCCCCCCCTCGTCGAGTGGTGCTTGTTTGGGGGGGGGTGCCACCAGAAAGCGGGCTTGAAGCTCTCGCCTTACCAACGAGCCGACTACTAATGGCTGTTGGTCACGACTACTACACAAAAGTGAAGATGAATCTTTCTATTTCACATGGAGGAGTGTGCATCTTTATGTTGGGTGTTCTTTTGTCGTGCGACCCGATGGCTTATGTGCGACCTGTGGCCCACGCCTCCTATTCTATTTGTTCAGGGTGGGCGGCGTGAACTCTGATTCGATCCGGGTATTCAATCCCGCCGCTGAGATGCTCAGTTGACTCCTTAACCTTGATAGGAAGATGGCTTATTCCAAAATTCGTGCATAAGGGTAAGGAACTTTGGATGAATTAATGGAAATGGGTGTAAGCGTCGCTGCTCGGAAACACCCAGTGCTGACCACACTGAGAGACACGAAAGCGCAGGTAAT
Organism: Secale cereale; assembly: GCA_902687465.1. Taxonomy (NCBI): domain Eukaryota; kingdom Viridiplantae; phylum Streptophyta; class Magnoliopsida; order Poales; family Poaceae; genus Secale; species Secale cereale. The sequence continues at coordinate 193,841,198 of LR738712.1, read as the reverse complement.
GCCAGTTCGCGAAGTGGCGTTAAGCATCCCTAGTGGTACGCAAAGAGAGGTCGTGATGATATCATCTACGTCCGTACCGCTCCTCGTGGAGTAGATCCCGCATCCAACCAACCCTTTTTTGACCAGGGAACGGGAGAATTCCCACTACCGCCGGTAGGCCAGCCGGGCCGTGAGCGCGGTGCGAACGGGCTTCCCAAAAAGCGAGCCCCGGCCCGGGTCAGCATAGAATGGGGGGGACGGCCCTAATGTTGTGTTGGCCGGGTTGCGGGCGGATAAAAGCGGACGTGGGGACTCGGGTCGGGGCACAGCGTAACTAAGAGAGCCATTCCATTTAGGGCGAGACAGAATGGGCGGGCACAAGTGGTCTGGTGTCCGAGCCGATTGGTCAGACGACGACTACTGCACATATTATATTAGCCGCCTATCTCGGAATGGACTGGTATGGAATAGAAAGAACGCGAAGCAGCAAGCAAGGGATGAGCGCTTTGTTGCGCCTGCGCATACGTTTTCTTGCTGGGTTGGTTTGTTTTTGGGGGGTAGGGCAATAAGCTTGCTTCTTCACAAGCTTATCCCCGCCCCCTTTCCTGTCTGTCCCGACCGGCAGCAGTTGGGTCTCCCCATCTCTCCTCAACTTCCCCAGTCTTCGGCCCGAGCTGTATGAGGCAGAAACTCGTCCCACGTATGGTTCGGAGGCCGAGCCCCACCCCTGCAATAATGGTGCGGCTTAGGTCAACTAATACGAATAAGATACAGTTCACTCAACGATTGCCCTTGGGTCCCGAACTCCATATGGGGAAGGAACGTTGTTGTTTGCGAGGTCTCGATCATTTACATGGACCCACTTCTCATTCCATTTGTGGAAATTTGATGATTTATAAACCGTCCCCAATGAGCGAAAGGTTCATGTTTGAACATGATGAATCACTTCATGCCGACCTGTTGCCCATAAACTTTCCTGCCTCATATGAGAATGGAAAACTGGAAGATTTTCTGCATCCGTGGATAAAGAATCACGAACATAAGAATTTCTGGTTTAGCATGTTCCCAGAAAGAAGATACTTTTTTCCATTCAAGAAATGAGGAGCATGACTGAAGTGGCTATACATACAAATCCATTTACGGATCTATATGCTCCGATTGGAACTGGAAGTTCCAGAACTAGCGGCTGGTATACCACCATAATGAAATTGCCTTTTATTTTTAGTATTCGGACAGGATTTCTGTTGGCTTCATCGGGAGGCTCGCGTAATTTGTTACGTCAACTCCAAAAGGATAAGTTGCATTGGAATCGAGAAAGTTTTGTTCATAATTGCATAAAAGGAGTAAAAATTGTGGCTGCAGCGCGTCGAGGGTCAACCTTTGATATCGAATAACCTTTCGAGCCTTCCCCATTGGATCTCTATCCTCCTTTGAAACCAATAGAAGTTCACTGACCTTCCCTGTCAAACATAACCCAAGGTAGGATCGAGAGGAGAAGAATAGGACTCTTGCTAGTATCATAACCTCTCGATGGGAGAATGAAACCATTAGATTAGTGGAAAGAAGAAAGAATGGGAAGAAACCAGCCAACTTACCAAGAGGAAGAAATGATGACCACTTTTTTTATTATCTCGAAAGTTTTCATTGGATCTAGAAGTAATCACAACGTCGCTTTTCTTAGGAGATTTCATGGTAGTTTTTGGAAACTCGAATTGATTAATGAGATCAACTAAATATATAATTCGAGTGACGTGTGGAGGGAGCGGGGCGTCTTACCCGCTGAAATCCATGCCATGGTGTCACGTATACACGAAGGTTATGATTCATTTCATCCCAAATTGGTATACAAAGCCTATAAATATGGGGGAGGTTCTGCTTTCTATTTATAGCTACTGGATTGTAGTATTTCCTAAGAAAAAAGGATACGCGAAACGTAGTTCCAATACCTCTGATGTGGTCCACCCTAAGAGCAAGCCAAAATTATAGGTGAATGAAAGGGCAACTGCAGTTCAGCCTTTGATTGACTTCAACACAACTTACCCTTTAGGGTAATAGGATGCCACTACTTTCCCTTTAATCATTCAAGTTCGATAAAAAGATAGGAATAGGGATTTTCTTCTTGATCCAATCGGTACTCTTCTCTTGAATTGAGGGGTGGCCAAAACACCTTGTACCTTTCCAAATACTTGACCTCCGATGCAATTGTTTACCTTTCTAGTTTTGACGATGGAATGAATCTACTTTTGACTTGTCCTCCATATGCAATAGTTTGATTGTCAGGTTTCAAGAATGCTGGAGGAGAAGGAAAACCTCAGAGGCAGAAGGTAGAAAAACGATTTCATCATCTTATGGAAGGCATTTCCGTTTTGGTAGACCATTGGTGCAGAAGGGACACTCACCATAGGCAATTCGTAACTCTATAGATGCAAACCTTTGAGGTAGGCATTGACCATTTGGTACTGTCACTAGTTCGGCATATATAGAAACCCTTTGGTATAGGTAGACGTGAAGCTACATCAAAAATTGTCATTCTATAGATAGCTTAAGTTTGATACCTTCACAAATCCCCATCGTTGACCGAGATGGAGGTAATCTAACCATTGGAATATTTCCTTTCTGAAACCTGCTATCTTTCCACTTCTATCGGCTCACAACTTTTGGATCAATTCTGCGATAAGGCTGGATAGCCAAGGCGCCCTTTCGAGACTAGGACTCTCAGGTGGGTAAGATTAGGAAAACAGAAAAGCTAACCTGAATTCCTGCTTATCCCTAGGCTGCTGCTCTGTACTGCCTTCCCTCAAGTCGGTATCTTCTTCCATCATGAAAGTCGGTAAGCAATCTAGTCGGCAACCGGGAAATCAGGAACTCAAACTAATAGCTTCCTTGGTCTCTGAACAGAGCACTACACTAGATGAGGGAATCGATGGATGTGCACCTTTTAGGGGAAGAATGCCACAACCCTTCCATCCGATACTTTGGGCCTTACAAGATTCTAGCACGTGTTGGAGTTGTTCCATATTAACACCGGGAGCTACCTTCAACTTCTCAAGTGCACCCTGTATTTTTCACGTCTCTAAGCTTCGACGTGTTGTTCCCTCGCCCACTGTCTCAGGTATCCTCTCGTTTACCATCTGAAACTGACAATCCCTCTGTCCCTATGCAAGTTTTGGTGAGTCATTGGTATAAGTAATAAAGGGAGATCAAGTCCTGGAACAAGGCTTGATTCGCTGGTCCGAGTCGATGGCACTGGACAATACTTGGGAGGACCTCAGCGACCTGAAGACTCGTTTTCCTTATGCACCGGCTTGGGGTCAAGCGCTTTCTCAAGGAAGGGGGAATGTTAGCGCTTCTACTTCGAATACTCGTGCCCCGATTACAACACAAGACGACGTCGGCCCACGAGCCAGACCCAGGAAGAATACGAAGTCCAATTTCCTCAACCGCGCACACGGATAAGACGCGAGACAGTTTCTAAGGGATAGAAGTCTTGATCGGGCCAAGCTGGCATAACAGTTAGTAGTTCGCATTACTTTCTCTTCCGAAGCGCGCACATTCGAGAGCAGTATGGATGCACTGAGCGCTTAAGACCACTCGCTGGATGATATGGTCAATCATACTCCAGAGTGGGGGCAGTATAACAATAACATTCTCTCTTTAGATTCGAGATGTATTGATCGAGACGTGCCTCACTCTAGTGAGGATTTGAGCTCCCCGATAGACGTAGGGCCCGCTCGGTATATTGTCATTGTTTAGGGGGGGTTCTTAATTATAGCATGAAAGTCCGAGTTGGAGGAATTATATTGGGCTTGAGAAGTGAGCAAGGAACCTGACATAACATTCCTATGGTTCCTCTGTCCCGGTCTTGCACCACTCTCATATCCATCAATCAATTTCATAGATAGTTACTATGGTCGTTTCTTCCTCCATTCACTAAAGCAAATGGAGCCTTTCCCTCCTCGAGTCAGCAAGCCAACTCGAGCGTTTTACCCTCGTGTCACTAGCGCAACACGAGCCATTCAAAAAGTCTTGGAACTAAAGAGAAATCCATCTCTATACAAACTCTTTATGTTCTTGATATTGATTGAGTTACGAGAATAAAGAAGCGTAGCACACCTTTTCTCTCAATTCAAGTTTCCATTCAATAAGTGCATCAAGTATTTCGTATAGAAAGAAAAGGAACCACTTCTCTTCTCTTAAGTATATGAAAAATAGCTTTTTGGTCCCTTTCGTCCAGAGGTTAGGACATCGTCTTTTCATGTTGAAGACACGGGTTCGATTCCCGTAAGGGATAGGTACTTATTCCCGGCCGGCGGTATCAAGAACCCGGATAGTCAGTAGGAAACTCCAATCTGCAAGCGGAACAACGAGTTTAGAAGGCACGTTCTTGAAAGAGCAGGCTGACTATGAAACTCATATAAGGCTCGCGATCGGGTGCATTGTTGACTCGGGGGCGGTTCCATAGGCGGCTACTCTAAGACGGATCAAGTTGGGCTATATATTATGGCAAGTTGACCCTACTTTCCAATTTCGTAGATAGAACAGTTCTAGTAGAAGGTTAACCCGGCCTTCCTAAGAGTACTAGGTTAAAGGGGAGACCTCTAAAGCCCAGAAAGAACTATCCTATCCCTTTAGGAATCCAAAAGCACCGTATATGTGGATCACTGACGGCTATACCCAATGAGCAAAGTAGAAAGAGCCTAGGAAAATGCATCTTCTCCCTATTCAGGCAGAAGTTGTCCATCGACTAGTCTTACTTACCGCACCGCCCGGCGAAAAGGGATTTCTCAGTGATAGACCCACGAGAGCGTGTGTGCCGGTGACAAAAGAAGTGCGAGACGATCTGGGAAGTGAGGGATGCCCTTCCTGGGTATCACGAGCGGCAAGGCAGGTACGGCTGGAGGAAAAGCAAGGCAACAGGGTGCTAGGTTTAAGCAAGTATTGTCTGTCCGATCATTGGAATCGGCTTAACTGAAAAAGGCAGATCTGGTTTCACTAGTAGGAAGAACTCCCTTCTAAGGTGAAGGTATTCCATTTCTAAGAAGGAAGTTCTATATATTCGAACTAGAGAGAAGCTCTAAAATGGAAATCAAAAAGGAACCCCTTGTCCGTCCAGGTACTCACCCCGCCGAAACTCGCAATCAAACATAGGGTTGGCAAACTAGGAAGGCACAGAAAAGAAGGCAGTTGCGAAGGCGAGCAAGGTATTTTTGAATTTCCTCAAATTGATTCATCAATGAAGTAGTTAAATTGAAGTAAATGTGCCTACAAAACAAGAGTTTTCGATATGGATATGCGAACAGGAAGAAAGCAAACATATATTACTATTGCATTGGCAACGAACACCGTCAAACAAAGATAGCTGTTGAGGAGGAAGACCTGGATAGGGAGCCGGTTACGAATAAACCTGGGACTAGGAAACCCCGAACTACGAATGGAAACACTTTTTCAAGCAGGGGTAAACGGATCTGGTTAGGAAGTCGGAGATGGAAGAGAGGGTGTCGTGTCGGATCTTCAATCGGGGCAAACAACGGATGCTCGGGATAAAGCTGAACTTCGATTGGTTTTTGATGGATATGAGCTTTCCCTGAATAAGGATCCAAATATGCTTCCTAAAACAGCATGCTCAATGGTGGGCCGAGTACATAGCATAGCGTATATCAAGTATCCAACGCCTTCCGAATAAGGAATGGAAGCCGACTTAATAAAACTACATCTTGCTAATGTAGGTGTAGATAGGTATTCTAAAAGGAGTGACAATATTGGGTGTAAGGATTCTTCTATGCAAACATTGACCACTCGTATGGTAGCCTCACAACCATCTACAAGGGAGACTTCCACCTCAACCTGAAGTTCACCCACGTGGAGCCTTTACTAGTCGGAGTGGTAAGACTACAACCGATCCTCTTCCCCAATGCCAGCGTTGTATGTACCACCTGCCTTCTACCCTAGCCTGCCCAATACCTTCTCCGCAGGGACCTCAACAATCCACTACTTCTGCTGCACAGCCTAGTTCTTCTACACCAGCAGCTATTGCTCCTAATGATCCATCATCAATCTGCTTCACCTGTCAACCCGAAGCTGCCATTTCTAGAACGGTTTGTGAAGTCAACTGAAGACAAGCAGATTGCAAAGTTTCTGGGTATGATGACAGATATGCAGATTACCACCCCCATCCTTGATGGTGTCTTACAGGTGCCGATGTATACACAGTTCTTAAAGGACCAGCTCGCAAAGAAGCGAAACATTAATGAGCCAGAACTGGTTACTCTTACTAAGGAATGTAGTGCACTCGTTCAAATAAGCTACCTCTCAACTTAGATGAGCCTGCCAGTTTCAGTATTCCATGCATGATAGGAAGTCAAACTTTACATGCTTTATGTGGTCTTGGGTCTACTGTGATTCCCTTCACTGTCTACGAGCCACTACCATTGGGTGATGTACGGCCGACTAGCATCACTCTCCACCTTGCTGATCAGGATTCGGCAAACATTTTGGGTGATATCCCTGTGATAGTTGGTAACTTTGCATTTCCAGTTGATTTTGTTGTCTTGGAGATGTAGGATAAGAGCTTTCCTATTTTTTTGGGGGGGGGACCTTTTCTAGCTACTACAGGGGTTGTCATCGATGTGAAAGATGCTAAGCTCACGCTTCAATTTGGTGAGGAGAAAGTATCATTTGACATTAGGTATATCTTCCAACTCACCTTCCTTACTGTCCAGACCATAGTAAGCAATATGAAACGAGTCACTTAAGCCCTAGTATAAGGCTACTCTTTGAATCCCCTCTTTAAGGCATATAAAATTAGTACTCTTCCTGAGCTAGCTTAAGCATATCTCGAGCGAGTGAGTTTCCCTCCATCAAGTTCTAAGCGATCAAATACGGTCCTTGCTCTCGAGCCAATGCCAATACCAATAGAGAGGGTCTAAACGACACCAACTTGTAATGCCTGGGATGGGACTATACCTCCTACGTGTCGAGGCACGACTTAAAGGTATAAGCCCATTCTGGAATGATCTCAAGTTTGGTATCTTTGCACGACTCATGTAGAAATAGGGATGAAATTGCAAAAGGATAGTTGGCTTACACTCGCCACGTCACACAATACATTACATAAGCAAATCATCAACCAAAACATCACAACCCGACTACGGGCGAAGATCCAAAAGAAACATACCAAATACATAAAGCCACAGGTCCGAATCGCCCCTAGTAGAAACCACTGCTGATCGTCGAAAAACGTCACAAGCATACGACCACGCTCTTCATCGAACTCCCGGTGGAGTTCTGATCCATCTCCTGCATCATTCTCGGCTGAACCTGCATCTTGTGTTGTAGTATCTGTGAGCCACGAGGACTCAGCAATCCCATAACCATGGGTATCAAGACTAGCAAAGCTTTATGGGTAGGAAGAGGTAAAGTGGAGAGGTGGCAGCAGCGGCTAAGCATAATATGGTGGCTAACTTACGAGTACAAGAATAAGATGAGCATCTACGCAAGCGGTCGCAAACTAGTAATGATCGCTAGAGATCCTGAACTACCTACGAGTCAAACATAACCCCACCGTATTCTCTTCTCAAAATGAGAAGTGACAGTCACTGTTACTCACACGGTTGTGTGTTTTTCTTTGGATCCTCTGTCAAGTTTTCTACAACCGGACATTAACAAATTCCAATCTGCCACATAACTGCGGGCACGGCTTTCGAAAGATCATTACCCTGCAGGGGTGTCCCAACTTAGCCCATCACAAGCTCTCACGATCAGCTGAAGTGATAAATATAATATCATCACCCCTTATCTTAGGGAAATCCGATCAGGCTCGGCATCCCGGTGCACAAGACATTTCGACAATGGTAAAACAAGTCCAGCAAGACCTCCCGGCGTGCCGACACCCTGATAGTAGCCGCGCGTATCTCATCTCAGGCCACGTCCGGATGGGTGATGCTACAGGTAAAACCAGCCCTCGAGTTTCCCCGAGGTGGCCCCGCAGGCTCCCCGTTTGGGACCAACACCATCAGCACTGGCCCCCGTGTTATGTAGAATTAAGAACCCGGGGACATGCCCCCCTATGCAATTAATTAATTAATTAAGTTGTTATTATGAGAAAATTAAAACCAATGTTGGGCCTTGCTGGAGGAGTTTTATTCAAAGACGAAGTGTCAAGGGGTCCCCATATACCCAACCGTGTAAGGAACGCAAAATCAAGGAACATAATGCCGGTTTATCGGCGCCTAAGGTGGCATGAATGGAACAAAACACCGAGCAAAAGGCCAAGCCTTCCACCCATGCCCAGTATATAGGTGTGTTAATAATAATAATAGATATTGTGATATTCCAACAACAAGTTCCCACCTGGAACGATCTTCATCTTCACCTGCAGCTAACAACGCTATAAGAGGGGCTGAGCAAGCGGGTAACATAGCCAAACAATGGTTTTGCTAGGAAGGTTTCAAAGGTTAGAGGTTTCATGGCAACAAGGAGAGGGGCTGACAATAAAGATGGGTAGCGCGACATGTAACAATAGCATCGAGACACTAAGCATGGCAATGATAGTAAAGGTATCCTAGGGTATGGTCATCTTGCCTGGGATTTCGGGAGGAAGAAGAACAAGTCCATGAAGTAGTTGAACGAAACCTCACAACTCCGGAACGAACCCGAAGCTAACGAGGGAAGCAAACCGGAAAGAAACAAGCAACACGGTAAACACACCACACTGATGGCTTCTCGCCCCTCGTTGGTTACCCCAAGTGGAAGGTTGAGATGTAGCGTAGCGGCAAATTTCCCTTGGCAAAGATACCAAGGATCGAATCCCATGAGACTCCGAGGGTCGACAAGTAGGTGTCAACGGTGCCAGAAACTTAGCGGTTGACGGGACCTGCACACAGATATAGATAACTTTGCTCCCAACGAGTATAGAGAGGTTGTCAATCCCTCCGGCCTTGTTGTTTACAAAGGATCAAACACAAGAGATAATAATGATAGCTATACTGCAACTAGGAAATAAAAACAGGAAGTAAATAGAAGGTGTGATCAGCGGTGGTAATATGGACCGGGGTCCCATGATGTTCACTAGTGATTTCTCTCTCCCAAAAGACGATAAAACAACAAAGCGAGGTAAACAAATTACAGCTGGGCAATTGACAGGATTATGTGCGCAAACCAATGCTAACTATGCTGCAAAGAAAGGTAGAGGCTCAAAAGCATGGGCGGTACGCCAAGGCAAGTAGACCGAAATCCATCTGCATCTACTACTAATCATCCACCTTGAGATATCTATCCAGAACATCTCACTGGTATTAGTTGCGAATCCCACCCAAAGTGTAAACTCAAAGCAACAGACAACTGCATTAAAAGAACTTTGTGTAAAGTAAACAATCCTTGCACCCGCAAGTACAAGCACCATTGTTTTCTCCCTTGTGGCAACAACACATCCCCTAGACTCATGTTTCTGTCACTCAAGCTAGTCATCAGGGGGCATGAACCCACAATCAAGCATAACGCTCCCTCTTGGAGTTACTACCTACTACTTGGCCAAAGCAATAAACAACAACGGAGAACATGCAATAATTACTCAAGAACAAAGATATAAAAGAGGTGAATCAAATATATTACTCAAACACAATCTGAACATAGTCTCATAATCCATCAGATCCCAGCAAACTCAGCAAAGCAACAGCAGAAAGATTACATATGTGCCTCGATCATGTAGGGCAGCTCACGAGGTCTAAACCATGAAGAGCAAAGAGGGGAGGAGAACATCACATAGCTACTGATCATGGACCCATGGTCCAAGGTGGACTACTCACGACTCATCCGAGAAGCGTCCATGGTGGTGGAGAAGCTCCCGTTGGTGGTTCTCCCCTCCGGCAGGGTGCCGGGAAGAGTTCTCCTGATGCTCCCGATCTTGGAAGCGCTGCGGCAGCGGAACAGAGGCGAGATCGCGAAAAAGGGTTCTGTCCTCGGGGGTTTCGGGACGAGAGGGATATATATGCGAAGGGGGCAGCCAGAGGCGGAGCAGGGGCCCCAGGCGCCCCCCCTGGCGCGGCCAGGGGTGGGGCCGCGCCAGGTGGCCGCCTGGGCCTCCCCTGGCCCCCCTCTGGCCCATCTTTGGTTCTTCGCGAAGCTTCCTGTACGCTGATTTTTCCTATATTTTTCCTGGAATTTTTGGAGCACTTTTAATATGGGGGAAACCTGAAATATAAAAACAGCAGAAAACAGGAACTGGCACTGTGGTGCACTGAGTTAATAGGTTAGTCCAAATATGATCAAAAGTGCATGGAAGTGCATCAATATCATAGAAATATCACACAAAAGAAGCATGGAGCAAGCAGAAATTATAGATACGTTTTGGACGTATCACACACGAGACATGACAATATGTTCAACCAAGTATGATGCAAGACAATTCTATATAGGATGCACCACAAGTCTATACAGGAAGCAAAACATGGCAAGGTAGGAAGCACAGAAAAAGAACACAAGTCTATATATGATGCAATACATGGCAAGGTATGATGCAAGACAAGTCTATACAGGAAGCAAAACATGGCAAGGTAGGAAGCACAGAAAAACAACACAAGTCTATATATGATGCAATACATGGCAAGGTATGATGCAAGACAAGTCTATACAGGAAGCAAAACATGGCAAGGTAGGAAGCACAAACAAAACTACAAGTTAAGTGGAGCTCAATATGCAACGAGTTGCATATTGACGAAACACCACATTTTATATATTTAGTTGACTCCCGTTTAATTACAAGACAAGATTAAATGTTCGTTAACATGGAAAGAGGTGAAGCAAAAACAAACTACCTATCTAGACAAGTTTAAATGAGGCCGGAATGACAAACAACAATTCCAGAAAATCCCCATGTTCATATTATGAATTTGGTACTGTTCTGCCTCTTACACCATTTTAATGTTGTTAAACAGCGAAATAAAGTGCATCATGTTATTCTACACATTTTTCCACCCCATTTACATATAAAGTTTATTAAATTTGGAGCTACGGTTATTTAGTTATGAAATAAACCATTTTAGCAAGTTATTTACACAAATTAATGAAAACAGCAAGTTAAACATTTTAAACAGGGGTGAAAGTGGAATATTATGAATCTACACAAAATTCTAAGCATTTTTCATATATAAAGTTCTTGCATATGATGCACAGTTGTGAAGTTATTATATGCATGAAGTTTGAGGGCTAAACTATAAAACTGCAGTTTTCTAGATAAAAATCTAAATTCGCAGATCTGAAAAAAAAACACGGGCCACATCTGAAGCGGACTGGGCCAACAAGAGGAAAAAGAGAAAACAAAAAGGAAGGGCGCGCTGGGGGTGGCCTCACCCAGTGGCCTTGGCCCGATCGGAGAGGAGAGGCAGGCCGCAGGGACGCGCTGGGCCTGGCGCTGGCTGGCGATGCGGTTGGCGCTAGCGCTGCTGGTTCGATCGAAGAGGTGAGGCCCAAGAGGGCGCTGGTCCTATGCGCGGTGGAGTCGGGCGAGCGGGCGAAGCAGGTTGCGGGCGATGCGGATCGGGCGCTCGACGGCTCGAAGCAGAGGCGCCATCCTCCTCTGCTCGATGCAGAGGTAGGAGCCGGGAGTCGCAGCGGATGGAGCAGAGCTCCGATGAAGGGGCGCGAAGGGCGGCGAGATCTTGGGCACCGACGCGGGAGCTCGGTGGCGTCCGGATCCAAGCGCAGGAGAACTCTTCCCGGCGGCGACGGGGCTTGAGGAGGCCGTCGGCCATGGCGGTTCCCTGTGAGACAGGCAGAGACATGAGAGAGAGGGGAAAAGGAACGGGGAGGAGGAGGCGTGAGGGAAAACAGGGTGGAGGAGCGGGAGGCAGGACGGTGGCTGCTGCGGGCACGGGACGAGGAGCTAGAGCTCGCGGCTACAGGGCCGAAGGACGATGGTGCGGTGACTCGAGGCTCCGGTGGCGCGATGGACGGCCGGGTCGAGGGGAGGAGCTCGTCCCCAGGTCGACGAAGAGAGCGAACTGGTTGGTCGAGGGGATTTGGATCGGGAGGAGCTGGTTGGCTCGATGGGGATTGCGAGGAGGAGGGGATCCCAAGGAAGATGGGACAGGAGTGGCGGCGGCTGCGGGAATGAGGAGATGGATGGGACAGGATCCCTAGTTTTCAGGGTTTTGACTCTATATATATAGCATGCGGGTAAAATAGGGGCTATCTAGTCCCTCCGATCGAAATCGGACGGACAAGAATAAATAGGTAGGGAAACCAAATAAAGAATCGATGATATATTAGGGATTTTTGGGGATGATCCGGACCCAACGGTAAGAACAGCCCGGACCGGGTTCGGGGCAGTTTCGGGCGTGTAGACGAGGGGGCAAAACTGGGCTGTGTAGAGCATTAGGCGGTCGCGGACAACTGCGTGGTTGGACCGAGAAGAGAGAGAAGAAGCAACCCGGCATAGGTCTCCGGAACACCGGAAACGTCTGACGCTTATCCAGCTATAGTGCCGCTATAGGTTTAACGGTTGGGCTATCAAACGAACTCCGAATGCGAGGAAATTTGATAGGCGGTCTGCCTATACTATCATAAGACCGCACGCCAAGTTTCAACTCATTCCGAGAACGTTTTTCGACCACTTATAGAATAAATATTCGGAGGTGCCGCGGGCGCGGGCGAGTGTGTCTGGGCTCAGAACGGACAACGGAGAGGACACGGCAACTACGGACGGAGGAAAGTTTTGAAAACATGCTGATGAAATGCACATGATGTCATGACAAAGTGAAACACGCAAGCAAATGACATGGCAACGACGACGAATAACTGGCTGACACCTGGCGCATCGGTCTCGGGGCGTCACAACTCTCCCACACTAACAGAGGATCTCGACCCGAGATCCTGGAGATGGCACCGGATAAAACGGAAAAGGAAGAGGTAAAAACAAGTTGCTTCTTTGACCAACGAGTGAAACCACGAACCTTGAGAGGTTGACCAATCTTGAAAGAAAGAATACAGCAGAGATGAATGAAGTTAAGAGCACTCCAGTAAAAAGAGGAACAAGGAACATTATGAGAACCTTGTAGGTTGAAAGACATGAAACAAGAGCTTACGAACCAAAAGAATATGAAACCGCAACGGTATAGCCAAGGAATAAGAATGGCAGAATTTGGACAGCACCCCGACTGAAAATGGAAGGAATTAACATGAGCTTGAGAAGATGGGGAGATACTTGATGAAATCAACAACACACTGCCTCCGGAACAATTGAAAGGATGGCACAAGAGGTAAGAAAGATTTCAGACAGCACTCTAGTTGAAAAGAGAGGAAAAACTTTGATAAGATGAGAGAACTCGAACGTTGGGCACAACACTCCAGTTAAATAGATAAACAAGGAAAAGAGCATGATCTTGACAAAACGAGATTATGGGACAAGGAGGGCAACACCACAACGCCTCCGGAAGAAACGAGTAAAAGCTAGATCGTTGAAAGAATAGAACGAAGAAGAAAAGGACAACTTCTCCACAATTGAATTTGAAAGAGCATCCTTACGGGGAAGAATTGAACAAAATTGTTGGAAATTCAACAACGAGAAGAATAAGCTTGATGTGGGCTTATGGAAAACATCTCAAAATTATGAGGTGACAACTAGCCACTAATGGAAAACAATTGATTGGATTGAGATCGACGACAAGATGAAAAACTTGTTTCTGCAGGAGGATAAATGAAGAAACCGGGTCATTTATAAGCACCATAATAGCAACAATTATCAGGGAAAGCTTTAGGTGAAATACAACCCAAGATAACTCCAACAAAGAAATTGACGGGATTAAATATGTCATTCTTGATAACTTGTGAATCATGGAACATGAAGGAATTTGTCAAGAATGACATAACACCATCTGAAAAGATAAGGTAGAAAGAATTGCACTTCGGAATGCATGATGAAGAATGCTTGAGCTCGAACAATAATCTTGACGAAGACCTCGAGGATGAATTAAATCATGAAGAACCACCATGAGAACTCCGGTAAAATGAAAGCATGAGAAGCAAAAGATGAAAAGAATAAGATTGAAGCCTTGCAGTGATTTAGATGGAGGTTCCGATGAGATGGCCGAGAAACTTTGAACTTCAGAAAAGAAAAGATGAAACGACTTGGGATTAGAATTTATTCATCATGAACAAACTCCGAACAAAGGAATTAATAACCTTGAGGAAAACAAGAATAAGAATTTTGTCATGCTTATCCTTCACCACTTTAAATTGATGACAACCAAAGGATTTGGCATACTACTTATTCTCGTTGGAAAGAACTAAAGAGAGATCTCGCACAAACTTGAGAAAGTATTCAACGAATCACCGGTAGGATTTCAGAAAGAACGAATTAATTGATATGATGACAAGGGAAATGAATGTTGAATGAACCACCGTAAAAATTGAAACCGGGTGATGATAGAGAACAAACCACCATGAAGAATTAGAAAATGAACGAAGATACACGAGGCAATCTTAGATACAAAAGAACGAATGGATCACGAGCAGAATAAAGAATACTTGAATGATGCACCGGAGAATATGGAGACGAACGGAGAGGCATCGATGAAGAATATTTGGAGGACGAAGTTGAAAACTGAGAACGAGGAAATCTTCTGAAATGATGGCCTTCGGAGGATCACAATGGAAAGAAATCATGAAAGCTTCGGATGGGTATAAAAAGAATTCCTCACAATCGGAACAATAATGAGGAAGGCATGAAGCTAGAACCACGAATCTTCAAGAGAACGAGCCAGGATTTAAGAGAAACTCTTCTCCGGTCTTCAAATATTGAGAATGACAAGGAGAAACACCTTGAAGAATTGTGAGATACTCCGGAAGAATAAAAAGATGGAAGGTTTAACCAAACATGAAAAGAAACAATAACTAACTTGTAATGCCCAGGATGGGACTATACCTCCTACGTGTCGAGGCACGACTTAAAGGTATAAGCCCATTCTGGAATGATCTCAAGTTCGGTATCTTTGCACGACTCATGTAAAAATAGGGATGAAATTGCAAAAGGATAGTTGGCTTACACTCGCCACATCACACAATACATTACATAAGCAAATCATCATCCAAAACATCACAACCCGACTACGGGCAAAGATCCAAAAGAAAGATACCAAAAACATAAAGCCACAGGTCTGAATCGCCCCTAGTAGAAACCACTACTGATCGTCGAAACACGTCACACACATACGACCACTCTCTTCATCGAACTCCTGGTGGAGTTCCGATCCATCTCCTGCATCATTCTCGGCTGAACCTGCATCTGGTGTTGTAGTATCTGTGAGCCACGAGGACTCAGCAATCCCATAACCATGGGTATCAAGACTAGCAAAGCTTTAAGGGTATGGAAAAGGGTAGTGGTGAGGTTGCAGCAACGGCTAAGCATAATATGGTGGCTAACTTACGAGTACAAGAATAAGATGAGCATCACGCAAACGGTCGCAAACTAGTAGTGATCGCTAAAGATCCTGAACCACCTACGAGTCAAAGATAACCCCACCATGTTCTCTTCTCAAAGTGAAAAGAGACAGTCACGATTACTCACACAGTTGTGTGTTTTACTTCGGATCATCTGTCAAGTTTTCTACAACCGGACATTAACAAATTCCAATCTGCCACATAATCGCGGGCACGGCTTTCAAAAGATCATAACCTGCAGGGGTGTCCCAACTTAGCCCATCACAAGCTCTCACGATCAACTGAAGTGATAAATATAATATCATCACCCCTTATCTTAGGGAAATCCGATCAGGCTCGGCATCCGGGTGCACAAGACATTTCGACAATGGTAAAACATGTCCAGCAAGACCTCCCGGCGTGCCGACACCCTGATAGTAGCCGCGCGTATCTCGTCTCAGGCCACGTCCGGATGGGTGAAGCTATAGGTAAAACCAGCCCTCGGGTTTCCCCAAGGTGGCCCTGCAGGCTCCCCGTTTGGGACCAACACCATCAGCACTGGCCCCCCCTGCTATGTAGAAAAGAATCCCGAGGGCGCGACCCCCTATGCAATTTTACTTAATTAATTAAGTTGTTATTATGAGGCAAATTAAAACCAATGTTGGGCCTTGCTGGAGGAGTTTTATTCAAAGACGAACTATCAAGGGGTCCCCATATACCCAACCGTGTAAGGAACGCAAAATCAAGGAACATAATGCCGGTTTATCGGCGCCTAAGGTGGCATGAGTGGAAAAAAACACCGAGCAAAAGGCCAAGCCTTCCACCCATGCCCAGTATATAGGTGTGTTAATAATAATAATAGATATTGTGATATGCCAACAACAAGTTCCGACATGGAACGATCTTCATCTTCACCTGCAACTAACAACGCTATAAGAGGGGCTGAGCAAGCGGGTAAGTTTGGTATCAGAGCACAACTCATGTAAAAATAGGGATGAAATTGCAAAAGGATAGTTGGCTTACACTTGCCACGTCACACAATACATTACATAAGCAAATCATCAACCAAAACATCACAACCCGACTACGGGCGAAGATCCAAAAGAAAGATACCAAATACATAAAGCCACAGGTCCGAATCGCCCCTAGTAGAAACCACTACTGATCGTCGAAATACGTCACAAGCATACGACCACGCTCTTCATCGAACTCCCGATGGAGTTCTGATCCATCTCCTGCATCATTCTCGGCTGAACCTGCATCTGGTGTAGTAGTATCTGTGAGCCACGAGGACTCAGCAATCCCATAACCATGGGTATCAAGACTAGCAAAGCTTTATGGGTACGAAGAGGTAAAGTGGTGAGGTGGCAGCAGCGGCTAAGCATAATATGGTGGCTAACTTACAAGTACAAGAATAAGATGAGCATCTACGCAAGCGGTCGCAAACTAGTAATGATCACTAAAGATCCTAAACTACCTACGAGTCAAACATAACCCCATCGTGTTCTCTTCTCAAAATGAAAAGAGGCAGTCACGGTTACTCACACGGTTGTGTGTTTTACTTTGGATCCTCTGTCAAGTTTTCTACAACCGGACATTAACAAATTCCAATCTGCCACATAACCGCGGGCACGGCTTTCGAAAGATCATAACCCTGCAGGGGTGTCCCAACTTAGCCCATCACAAGCTCTCACAATCAGCTATCACAAGCTCTCACAATCAGCTGAAGTGATAAATATAATTTCATCACCCCTTATCTTAGGGAAATCCAATCAGGCTCGGCATCCCGGTGCACAAGACATTTCGACAATGGTAAAACAAGTCCAGCAAGACCTCCCGGCATGCCGACACCCTAATAGTATCCGCGCATATCTCGTCTCAGGCCACGTCCGGATGGGTGATGCTACAGGTAAAACCAGCCCTCGAGTTTCCCCGAGGTGGCCCCGCAGGCTCCCCGATTGGGACCAACACCATCAGCACTGGCCCCCCTGTTATGTAGAATTAAGAACTCGGGGACATGACCCCCTATGCAATTACTTAATTAATTAAGTTGTTATTATGAGCAAATTAAAACCAATGTTGGGCCTTGCTGGAGGAGTTTTATTCAAAGACGAAGTGTCAAGGGGTCCCTATATACCCAACCGTGTAAGGAACGCAAAATCAAGGAACATAATGCCGGTTTATCGGCGCCTAAGGTGGCATGAGTGGAACAAAACACCGAGCAAAAGGCCAAGCCTTCCACCCATGCCCAGTATATAGGTGTGTTAATAATAATAATAGATATTGTGATATTCCAACAACAAGTTCCCACCTGGAACGATCTTCATCTTCACCTACAACTAACAACGCTATAAGAGGGGCTGAGCAAGCGGGTAACATAGCCAAACAATGGTTTTGCTAGGAAGGTTTCAAAGGTTAGAGGTTTCATGGCAACAAGGACAGGGGCTGACAATAAAGATGGGTAGCGCGACATGTAACGATAGCATCGAGACACTAAGCATGGCAATGATAGTAAAGGTATCCAAGGGTATGGTCATATTGCCTGGGATTTCGCGAGGAAGAAGAACAAGTCCATGAAGTAGTTGAACGAAGCAGCACAACTCCGGAACGAACCCGAAGCTAACGAGGGAAGCAAACCGGAAAGAAACAAGCAACACGGTAAACACACCACACGAGACATGACAATATGCTCAACCAAGTATGATGCAAGACAGTTCTATATAGGATGCACTACAAGTCTATACAGGAAGCAAAACATGGCAAGGTAGGAAGCACAGAAAAACAACACAAGTCTATATATGATGCAATACATGGCAAGGTACGATGCAAGACAAGTCTATACAGGAAGCAAAACATGGCAAGGTAGGAAGCACAGAAAAACAACACAAGTCTATATATGATGCAATACATGGCAAGGTATGATGCAAGACAAGTCTATACAGGAAGCAAAACATGGCAAGGTAGGAAGCACAAACAAAACTACAAGTTAAGTGGAGCTCAATATGCAACGAGTTGCATATTGACGAAACACCACATTTTATATATTTAGTTGACTCCCGTTTATTTACAAGACAAGATTAAATGCTCGTTAACATGGCAAGAGGTGAAGCAAAGACAAACTACCTATCTAGACATTTTAAATGAGGCCGGAATGACAAACAACAATTCGGGAAAATCCCCATGTTCATATTATGAATGTGGTACTGTTCTGCCTATTACACCATTTTAATGTTGTTAAACAGCAAAACAAAGTGCATCATGTTATTCTACATATTTTTCCACCCCATTTACATATAAAGTTTATTAAATTTGGAGCTACGGTTATTTAGTTATGATATAAACCATTTTAGCAAGTTATTTTCACAAATTAATGAAAACAGCAAGTTAAACATTTTAAACAGGGGTGAAAGTGGCATATTATGAATCTACACAAAATTTTAAGCATTTTTCATATATAAAGTTCTTGCATATGATGCATAGTTGTGAAGTTATTATATGCATGAAGTTTGAGGGCTAAACTGTAAAACTGCAGTTTTCTAGATAAAAAGCTAAATTCGTAGATCTGAAAAAAAATACTCGGGCCACATCTGAAGCAGACTGGGCCAACAAGAGGAAAAAGAAAAAAAGAAAAAGGAAGGGCGCGCTGGGGGTGGCCTCACCCAGTGGCCTTGGCCCGATCGGAGAGGAGAGGCAGGCCGCAGGGACGTGCTGGGCCTGGCGCTGGCTGGCGATGCGGTTGGCGCTGGCGCTGCTGGTTCGATCGAAGAGGTGAGGCCCAAGAGGGCGCTGGTCCTGTGCGCGGTGGAGTCGGGCGAGCGGGCGAAGCAGGTTGCGGGCGATGCGGATCGGGCGCTCGACGGCTCGAAGCACAGGCGCCATCCTCCTCTGCTCGATGCAGAGGTAGGAGCCGGGAGTCGCAGCAGATGGAGCAGAGCTCTGATGAAGGGGCGTGAAGGGCGGCGAGATCTTGGGCTCCGACGCGGGAGCTCGGTGGCATCCGGATCCAAGCGCAGGAGAACTCTTCCCGGCGGCGACGGGGCTTGAGGAGGCCGTCGGCCATGGCGGTTCCCTGTGAGACAGGCAGAGACATGAGAGAGAGGGGAAAGGAACGGGGAGGAGGAGGCATGAGGGAAAACAGGGTGGAGGAGCGGGAGGCAGGACGGTGGCTGTTGCGGGCACGGGACGAGGAGCTGGAGCTCGCGGCTACAGGGCCGAAGGACGATGGTGCGGTGACTCGAGGCTCCGGTGGCGCGATGGACGGCGGGGTCGAGGGGAGGAGCTCGTCTCCCAGGTCGACGAAGAGAGCGAACTGGTTGGTCGAAGGGATTTGGATCGGGAGGAGCTGGTTGGCTCGATGAGGATTGCGAGGAGGAGGGGATCCCGAGGAAGATGGGATAGGAGTGGCGGCGGCTGCGGGAATGAGGAGATGGATGGGACAGGATCCCTAGTTTTTAGGGTTTTGACTCTATATATAGCATGTGGGTAAAATAGGGGCTATCTAGTCCCTTCGATCGAAATCGGACGGACGAGAATAAATAGGTAGGGAAAGCAAATAAAGAATCGATGATATTTTAGGGATGTTTGGGGATGATCCGGACCCAGCGGTAACAACAGCCCGGACCGGGTTCGGGGCAGTTTCGAGCATGCAGATGAGGGGGCAAAAGTGGGCTGTGTAGAGCATTAGGCGGTCACGGACAACTGCGTGGTTGGACCGAGAAGAGAGAGAAGAAGCAACCCAGCATAGGTCTCCGGAACACCGGAAACGTCTGGCGCTTATCCGGCTATAGTGCCGCTATAGGTTTAACGGTTGGGCTATCAAACGAACTCCGAATGCGACAAAATTTGACAGGCGGTCTGCCTATACTATCATAAGACCGCACGCCAAGTTTCAACTCATTCCGAGAACGTTTTTCGGCCACTTATAGAATAAATATTCGGAGGTGCCGCGGGCGCGTGCGAGTGTGTCTAGGCTCAGAACGGACAACGGAGAGGACAGGGCAACTACGGACGGAGGCAAGTTTTGAAAACATGCTGATGAAATGCACATGATGTCATGACAAACTGAAACACGCAAGCAAATGACATGGCAACAACGACGAATAACTGGCTGACACCTGGCGCATCGGTCTCGGGGCATCACAGGTCGCTTGCCTCTGGCGCACCCACATGCCGGTGGGTCCTGCCGCCTGCTGGCCCTGCGGCCTGTGGGTAGTGGGATCGTGGCTTCCTCTGACCAAGGCTTGGTCACTGGCAGCATGGCTACAGTGATGCGCCGTTTAAGAGGCGTCCATAAGATACGCATTCACTGTAGCCACGCCCTTATAGATTCTCTAAGGACATGATCAACTGTAGCCATGCCCTAGCCTTGTCGCGGCTCCCCAGCACGCGTCCTGAGGGGGAGGCGTAGGGCCGTCTGCTGGCCGCTGGCTGCGGAGCTGCCGCCTGTTCGGGTTCCTACCGCCTGCTGGCAACCGGCTCCTGGGTTTAGCTGTCCCAGGAGGCTGCCTGATGAGCAGGCGGCCGGGGGTAACAGGCGGCCCCCAATTGTCTTGAAATACCATGGGTGGTCGATGAGGACACCCGTGGTCAATATCTCCGACAGTAGTCCCTGGAGCTGGTGGAACTCTGTGGTTGCGATTGGGGCTGCGGGGTTCCAGCAGCTTCCCTCTCCAAGTAGGATTGGGATCCCTTGTCCGTCTTCTGGAAAGGGCCGGCTGCTGGCAGCCGGACCTCTGCAAAGGGGCTGGCTCCTAGCAGCCGGACCTCCGTCTTCAAGTCTTCGTGAGGAAGATACCGTCTGGAAGGCGGGCTGCGGCGTGGGTCTGCTGACCATTGGCAGCACTCCATGCGTCGTCGCCCTGTCGTGTCAGCCTGCCAGCCCACGCGCGCGACGGGACGTAGCAACGGGCGGTGGCCCGCCACTACAGGGCCTTGGTCCACGCGCGGATCTAATGTGGCAGAGGCAATCGATTGCCCTCCCCACGCGCATTTAATGCGTGCGGATTAGGCGCGAAAAAGGTGGGGATCGTGAGGGGCATGGAGCAGTTAATCCCACGCCCCGCCCCCTCGGCTCTGTCGCCCCGAGCCTATAAGTAGGCCGGGGGAAGGGGGTTAGCGTCGTTTGCGCACATACCCCTCTCCATTCTTCTTCTTCTTCCTTGCTCTCCCTCGCGCTCCTTGCCACCTCCGCTCACAGCTCTACGGCGGAAAGAATCAGTGCCCCGAGCCATGGCTTCAGCGGCGCAGCCACCGGCCCGCCACTCCGGCGAGTGGGACGGCAGCGAGGTCCTCGCCGCACACATCTTCTACCTCCGCCGCATGCGGAAGTTGCACTCCGAAGACAAGGTCGCCGTGCGCTTGGCGCCGGTGGCGGAAATCCGGCCGACTCCACGGTTCGGCGAGCGGGTCATTTTCCGCTCGCATTTCCCGTGCGGCTTCGGGCTCCCCACCAGCGGCTTCTTCTGCTCCTTCCTCGAGTTCTTCAACATCCAGCCCCACCACCTCACACCGAACACGGTGGTGACGCTATCCGCCTTCGTCGTCCTCTGCGAGGTGTACCTCGGGATTCTCCCCACAATGGAGTTGTGGACCGAGCTCTTCTATATGAAGCTTGGCACCGCGGTCCAGGGCGTGGCTGCCTAGTGTGGGGGAAGCATTGCGGTGAAGCGCAGCGGGGCCAAGAACTACTTCCCGCCGCCTTAGCTTGTGCAGTCGGTGAAGCTGTGGCAGAAGACGTACTTCTACGTCTCCAACGTCGACCCCGCGCAAGATTACCTCGGCCTACCGGACTGGGCACCCGGCCCGCCTGTCGAGCCCCGTGACTCTTGGAAGACCCGGCCCGTCTCCCTCACACAAGGGGCCTCCATCGTTGTGCGGCACCTCCGAGAGTTGAGGGACAACGAGGGCCTAGTGTTCTCGGATCTCCTGCTTACTTTTGCAGAGCGCCGGGTGCTGCCGCTGCAGTCCCGCCCGCACATAATCTGCGACATGAGCGGGCACCGGGACCCGAGCCGGACATGCACCAAGCCGATGCCATATAAGGAGGTGGCATACTTGGTGAATTCTGTCTCCAATTGCAAGCTCTCCGACTCGGGATGGGCCTTCGGCGAGCCGCCGTACAGCCGCAGCAACCAGCCGCCTGCGGTGAGCTCTCTTTTTCCTTATTCTTCTTTCTTATCTCTCCGCCAGTCCCAGCTGCCTGATCCTTGTGCCGCCTGCAGATCTTCCCCGGCCAGCCAGCGCTGGGCTCTGACCAGTCGGGCCGCCCCTGGAACCAGACCGCTCCCAGAGCGACACGAGCGACCCCGATCTTGGGGCCGCCGCTGTCGAGGAGGAGGAGGTAACAGGCGGCAGGGGCCAGCCAGCAGACGGCCCGCCAGAAGGCGGCGTCGAGACCTGGCCAGACAATGAGGAGGAGGAGGAGGAGGAGGCGCCAGCTCGCGTCCGAGAGGCGAACCTGCAACCGACGGTGTGAAGCGACAGTACACTGCTGGGCCGACTGGCAGCAAGCCCAAAAAGCTCCAGCTGTCGGTCGCCGCCTCCAAGCGCCAGGAGGCGGCCGCCAAAGCGGTCCTTCCTAGGGTTCCCAAACCTAGGCCAGTTGTGTCCGGGTAAGTACCGCATTTTCTTTTTCTTTTGTGTTTATCTTATTCCCCCACCTCCTTTGTGGCTGATTTGCTGTCTTCTTGGGAATGCCCACACAGCGCGCCGCTTTCTCTCTCGCGGGCGCCTGTGGGTTATGTTGTTGGGGGCACGGATGTCCCCCCCCCCCCCCCCCCCCCCCCC
>LR738712.1:193804939-193817958 GCA_902687465.1 Secale cereale | reverse complement strand
CCCCCCCCCCGCCGCGCCACGTGGATCCCGCCGCCGCGCTCCGGGAGGCGATGGAGAGAAACGCCCGCGAGGCGCACGAGGAGCAGGATGCCGCGGCCCGTGAGCGGGCGGAGGCTGATGCTGCTGCCAAGGCGGAAGCCGAGGCAGCCACCGAGGCCCAGGCGGACGCCGCCGCCCAAGTCCAGGAGCAGGAGGCGGGTCTCAAGCAGCCGGCGGACCGCACCAACCCCCAGGACATGGGCTCTCTGGAGCCGTCCGTCCAAGGGCCGGCTGCTGACGAGCAGCCGGCTATCAACAATGAAGGAGACGGCCGTGCCGCCATGGAGATGGAGGTGACGCCCCCCGCGTTGCCTGCCGGGAGGCAGGACAGCCGGCCTGCGGGAGCGGAGGTGCCGCCGGCTGAAGGCACGCTGGTGACAGGCCCGCAGCCAACCCCCTGTTCGTCCTCGTCCTATGAGGGCGGTCTCAGCGTCGCGGCGAGTAGAGGCCAGCGTTCCCAGCTCGTCGTCGCCAAAGAACAAAGCCACCAGCTCGGCGCCGCTAGGCTGGATGCCCGGTGGTGGCGATGCGTTGATTGTTGCATCGCGAGACGTCCTCGGCCGCTTCAATTCTCTGGGCGAAGTCGTGCAGACGGTTATGCGGGAGTTCCTGGCCACGCGAACTTCCGTTCGGGTACGTCGACTTGTTGTTCTAATTTTTATTCCTTCAATTTCTTCCATGGGGGCGCGTCTGCGCACCCACTGGGTGTAGTCCCCGAGTTCCGAGCCGCCTGCGGAGCAGGCGGCTTGGAACTCCAAGGTATACTTTGTGGGCTAACTTGTTTCTTGTTGCAGGATTATCACAATCTTCTGGTGGCGGCCTTCAACTCCCAGCGTCAGGAGCTGGCGCAACTGCGGACTGCTCTGGCCGACAACCAGGGTAAGTGTTCTTCTCTTCCTTGAGGGGGCGCGTCAGCGCACCCGCTGGGTGTAGTCCCCGAGTTCCGAGCCGGCTGCTCAGCAGGCGGCTTGGAACTCCAAGGTTGTCTTTTCTTTCTGCTGATGTTGGTGCTCCTCTTCCTCTCTTGCCAGCGGTTGCGACCAACCTCCGCAACCAGCTGGGTGAGGTTCAGGCGAAACTTGCCGCCAAGGAGCGGGAGCGTGACCTCGCCGCCCAGGATCATGACCGCCTGGTCAAGGAGCTGGTCGACTAGTCGGCGATGCACAAGGCGGAGCTTGGGAAGCTGGCGGACGCCGAGGTGCTCCTTCAGGCTGAGTTCGAGACCGAGCGCTCGAACTAGGCCGAGAAGGAGGCGGCTCTGCAAGACGGCTACGGGGCCATTGTAGACATGGTCGACGGTAAGCCGCCTGCCCTACTTTCTTGTGCTTGCCGTCTGCTATGGATAGCTTTCTTTCTTTTGACTCTTTGTCTACTTCTTGTAGAATTCTTCCCGGGCCATTCTGTGGCCGCCAGCCAGGCCATCGAGGCCCAGCGCGGCGAGAGGCACGAGGCGGGCTGGGTGATTGCGCCCAACGTAGCCCGGACTCCCGCCGAACAGCTCCTTGCTGTCAAGGCGCGCCTCCAGCCGGCCCACCGCCTGCTCCGCCGCCTGCAACATGCTGGTGCCCAAGTACTGGCCGCCCTCTTGCTAGGCGTTCCAGTACTCCGCACTCCCAGCCGGACTGCCGACTGGCTGGAGGTGGCCAGCCGCCACTTCGAGGCCTGGAAGGGTGCCGCAACGAGGGCCGGTGCGTGGACCGCCCTGGAATTCGTCAAGCGCTGGTACCCGGACCTGGATCTCGCCCAGCTGGAGACCTACCGCCTGGAAGCTGAACCCGAACAGGCAGCGGTGCGAGGGGATCTTGTCAAGCGCGCCGCCTCCCTCGCCAAGTATGCCGACACTGCCGTTTTCATCCCAGAGTTGGATGAAAACGGCCAAGTGGTGCCACCCGACAACTTCGGGCTGGACCTGGCGGCGCCGAAGGAGCTGGATGAGGACATTTGCTCCAGCAATGACGCAGAGGACGAGGGAGACAGCGACGAGGAAGCCAGCTCCCAGGAGGCGGAGCCGTTTGCTGGCTACCAGCCCGATCAGGCCTCTACAAGCGGGCCTAGTGGGACGGCGTCGTCTGCTGCAGGAGGCGACCAGGCTGAGACCCATCAGGAGGCTCCCCCAGCAGCCGGCCCTGTTGACCCCATCGTGCCACCTGCTCCGCCTGCTACACCTTAGGCGTCATTTGTGTATCTTTACTTCCTGTTTTTACTTAAGACTTGGTAGGATTAGTCCGAACAATTCCACCCACCGGGTGTATCCGTAAGCTATTGTTGGAAGGCGGCCTTCGAGGCCTTTTTTGCTATAAATATTCTCTTAATGTTGCATATGTCTATGCTGTTTGCCGGGTTCTGGGGTTAGCATCGTCCTTTGTTCCTTCTGGCGTTTTTCTTTTGTCGTTTCCTTTAACTGCCGTCCTGCCAGCCAGGCAGCCACTTTGTGGTCTGCGACTGGGTCAGGTACTTAGCTATTTTCCGGATAGGCAAGTATCCCGCCTTCTGGAACGCGATGTGGCTAAGTCGGAAGCCGGCCAACTTGTATGAAGGGCTGTCTTGCCCTATGTTTATTTTTCCTTAGCCATTTTTCATGTAGGCACCACTTCCTGCCTTTGACTCCCGCCGGTCGGACAGCCGTGTTCTGTGAGTCTGTGATTGTAGGTGGGAGAGGGCTTGGATGCCGTCACATTACTTGTCCGACTGTTGAAGAAAAAGTTTTAAACATAGGGCTAGGCGGAAAGTCCCCGGGCCGTTTGCTTGGTCCCGGTGCCGGACGAAGGAATGAAAAATACTCATTCACACGCATAATTCGTATCATATAGATAAAGGGTTGGACAGTCCCCGAGAACTCCTCTGGGGTCCCATTGTTTCTCAAAATAAAGTAGATAGCGCAACACATACTGTCTTTAGCTATAAAAGCGGCGAAGTAGGTTTGCATTCCACGGGCGCTTCGACTCCTTGCCTGAGTCGTCTCTCTTGCATGCTCTTGGCTTCTGCGCATCGATGAGGTAGTAGGCATCGTTGCCTAGTACCTTGCTGATGATGAATGGTCCTTCCCAAGGGGCTGAGAGCTTGTGCTGGCCGGCTGTTCGCAGGATCAGCCGGAGCACAAGATCCCCCTCGCGGAAGGAGCGTGGCCTTAACCTCCGGCTGTGGTAGCGACGGAGACCTTGCTGATAGATGGCGGACCGGTGGAGTGCTACCAGCCAGGCCTCCTCCAGCAGGTCCATGTCGTCTTCTCGTGCTTCTTTTGCTTCGGCTTCTATGTACATGGTGACGCGAGACGAGTCAAACTCAACGTCTGTTGGGATGACGGCCTCGGCCCCATAGACGAGGAAGAAGGGAGTGAAGCCGGTTGACTTGTTCAGAGTTGTCTTGAGGCTCCAAAGGATAGACGACAACTCTTCGATCCAGCAACCGGCTGATCGTTCCAAAGGTTTGACCAGCCGGGGCTTGATGTCGGACATGATAAGTCTGTTAGCACGCTGAACTTGGTCGTTTGACTGTGGGTGGGCAACGGACGCCAAGTCCAGCCGGATGCCCTGTGTTGCACAGAAACGGGCCAATGCGCCTTTGGCAAAGTTTGTGCCATTGTCGGTGATGATGTTGTGCGGTATGCCATACCAGACTGTGATGTCTGCGATGAAGGTCACAACAGTTGGGCCGTTGAGTTTCTTGATCGGCTTCACCTTGATCCACTTGGTGAACTTGTCCACTGCTACGAGCAAATGCATCAGGCTGCCTCGGACTGTCTTGAAGGGACCCACCATGTCCAGTCCCCAGACAGCAAATGGCCAAGTGATCGGAATGGTCTTGAGTGCAGAAGCTGGCAAGTGTTGCTTGGAACTAAAGCGCTGGCAGCCATTGCACCTCTTGACTAAGTCTTTGGCATCGTCCAAAGCAGTCGGCCAGAAGAAGCCGTGGCGGAAGGCCTTGGCAACGAGGGATCTTGAGGCCGCGTGGTGGCCGCACTCCCCTTGATGAATATCCTTCAGAATAGCCAGACCCTTTTCTGCTTCCACGCAGCGCTAGAAGACGCCTGTTGCACTTCTTCTGACAAGCTCTCTGTTGACTATTGTATATGCTGAAGCCCGGCGTTGAACTTGCCGTGCCAAAGTTTCATCTGCTAGCAGCTCTCTTCTAAGCAGGAAATTGAGGATTGGCTGTGCCCAAGACGGCGCTGAGACTCCTGGTATTTCTGCCACTGAGACCAGGGCAGTTGGGTTGGGAGGCGGAGGGCTGGGGTGAGCCGTCTGCTGTGCTTCTGGAGTCCCCAGGCCGGCTGCAGCAGTCCCTGGGCCGTCTGCTGGAGTTGACGCTTCTTGGCCGCCTGCTGGAGCAGTCCCCGGGCTAGGAATCGGTGCAGCGGCTGCTGGGCTGTCTGCTGGAGTTGGAGTATCTAGGCTGTCTGCTCCAGGATCAGCTCGTATGAAGATTGACTCTGACTCTCATGATGGCTTGATAGGCGGCTTGCACAGGCACTGGAGGGATACGCCAGCTGGTATTGCCTGGCGGGTGGAGCCAATTCTTGCCAAGGCATCGGCTTGCACGTTGTCGGCTCGTGGCACGTGGAGGAACTCGCAGCCGTCAAAGTGCCCACTGATCTGCTGGACAAGGAAACGGTAACTTGCCATGTTTGCGTCCTTGGCATCCCAGTCCCCGGAGGATTGCTGGACAACCAAGTCTGAGTCACCACAGCACAGCACTCGGCGGATGCCAATCTCTTTGGCCATCCGGAGCCTGTGAATGAGTGCCTCATACTCGGCCACATTGTTGGAGGCGGCAAAGTGGATTTGCAGGGTGTATTTGAGCTTGTCGCCCTTGGGAGAGGTGAGGACAACGCCGGCTCCCAAGCCAGTGCGCATCTTTGATCCATCAAAGTTCATCCGCCAATGGGTTGAATCTAGAGTAGGCGGTAGGTACTGGATCTCGGCCCAGTCGACGAGGAAGTCGGCCAGAGCTTGCGATTTGATGGTGGTGCGGGGCTGGTAGAAGATGGTAAAGGGGGCAGCTCAATGGCCCACTTCGCCACTCTTCCTGAAGCATCTCTGTTGCCCATCATTTCAGCAAGCGGGGTCGTGCATACGACCGTGATCGGATGCTCTTGGAAGTACTGCTTGAGTTTCTTGGTGGTTAAGTACACGCCATAGCACATCTTCTGGTAGTGGGGTTAGTTCTGCTTGGAGACTGACAGCACCTCGCTCAAGTAGTAGACCGGCCTCTGGACAGGCAAGGCTTTGCCGTCCTCTAGCCGTTCAACCACAATCATAGTGCTGACCACCCGGCTGGTGGCTGCTATGTAAAGGAACATGGGTTCCTTGTTTGTTGGCGCCGCCAGGACAGGCGGCGTGGACAGCACTTTCTTGAGCTGCTGGAAAGCTTCATCCGCCTTGTCGTTCCACTCAAAGCAAGTAGTCTTCTTCATCAGTTGGTACACGGGGAGTGCCTTTTCACTCAGCCGGCTGGTGAATCGGCTGGGCGATGCCAGGCATCCGGTAAACTTCTGGACGTCTCGTATGCAAGTCGGTCTCTCCATTCTCTCAATGGCATTGATCTTTGCGGGGTTGCACTCGATGCCGCGTTCAGATAGCAGGAAGCCAAGGAGCTGGCCTGCTGGTACCCCAAAGACGCATTTCTCCGGGTTTAGCTTGATCTGAAAGCGGCGTAGGTTTTTAAGGGTCTCTTGGAGGTCCTCCAAGAGAGTTCCCCTCTTCTTCGTCTTCACCACGATATCGTCCACGTAAACATGGGCATTTTTGCCAAGTTGCTTGAGGAGACACTTCTGCATGCAACGCTGAAAAGTGGCACCGGCATTCCTCAAGTCGAACGGCATGGTCATGTAGCAGAAGGCCCCAAATGGCGTGAGGAAGGCGGTCTTCAGGTGGTCGGCCGGATCAAGTTTGATCTGGTGGTACCCGGAATAGGCATCAACGAATGACAGCAGCTCGCATCCGGCTGTGGAGTCAATCACTTGATCTATTCGTGGCAGAGCAAACGGATCTTTAGGGCAAGCTTTATTGAGGCTAGTGTAATCAATGCACATACGCCATTTGTTGTTCTTCTTCAGCACTAGGACCGGGTTGGAGAGCCACTCGAGATAAAACACTTCCATAATGAAGCCGGTTACTAGCAGGCGTGCGACCTCTTCTCCAACAACTCTTCTTTTTTCTTCTGAAAGGCGGCGGAGCGGCTGTCGAACAGGCTTTGCATATTCTCTCACATGTAGCTTGTGCTCGGCGAAATCCGTCGGGACACCCGGCATGTCTTTGGGGGACCATGCGAAGATGTCTCGATTCTCACGGAGGAAATCGACGAGCTTGCTTTCCTATTTGCTGTCTAGGTTTGACCCTATGACAGCAAATCGCTCTGGGTGAGATGGGTCCAACGCAATCTTCTTTGTCTCCTTGGCCGGCTGGAACGAGCCTTGCGGCTCCGCCTCCCTGGGGTCGGCTGGTATGGCTGGCTTCTCGCCAGCCATTGCCACCAGCAGTTCCAGGCGGCGCTTCCCTTCAGCTACGACAAGGGACTCGGCCAGACGGTGATACGTCCAAAATGCATCACTATTTTGTATTATAATTTATCCTTATTCATTGATATATTCCACGTTATGATGATGTTCTTATGTTGTTTTGGTCTATTTTACACAGTTTGCAACTTTCCGATGCCGAAACAGCAGACGCAGGATTCAGTAGGAAAAAGTGGATACTGAGTTGCTGAAGAAGAACACCTCCAAATTACCTGAAAATTGACGGGACGTGTTTTTCAGAAGAATAACGAAGACACGCAAAAGGGGAGTCAGAGGGGGGCCACAGGGTGCCCAGGCGGCCTGGGGGCGCCCCCCTGGCCGCGCCGGGGGGGGCGCCTGGAGCCCCTGGCCCACCTCTGGCCGCCCCCTTTTGCATATATGCTCTCCGTCTCCCGAAAACCCTAGGCACGGGACTTTTTACGGAGTTCTGCCGCCGCTTCGAGGCGGAAACCTACAGAGAAGAAAAGGGCATCTCCGGTGGGCAGATTCCGCCAGGGAGATCACCTCCCGGAAGGGGAGATCGTCGCCATCGTCATCACCATCATCACGGGCATCATCGAGATCATCATCAACATCATCCCCAACACCAGCACCATCTCCATCTTCATCCAAATCTCATCTTTCCATCGCAACTCGTGTTGTAACTTGTACTACCTATCCTCTCTACTCCATCGGTGTTGATTACTACTTTGTGGTGAATGCTATTGAGTTTTGTTGGAGAAATATTATTATGTCCAGATTGTTTATCACATATTTATCCTCTCTGATCATGATCTCTTTTATGTCTTGTGAGTAGTTACTTTAGTTCTTGAGGACATGGGGAAAGTCTTGTTGTTAGTAGTCATATGTCGTTGAAGTAATATGTGTTGTTTGATACTTAAGTTGTGTTGTCATTCTACTAGTGGTGTTGTGTGAGTCGAACACCCAACACTTCGCCTTATTAAGGACCTAGGGGAATGCATTGTGTATAAAGAATGCTTATGGTGGGTTGCCAGAGTGACAGAAACCTGAACCCCAGTTCGCACGCTTTTGCATAAGGGAATAATGGATCCTCGATCGTATTGCTATGGTTAGGCTTTTGCCTTAAATTCTATCTTGTATTTGCGGATGCTTGCAAGGTGTTTAATCATAAGAGTGCATTCATCTTAGTCTAGAGAGTGCACTAGCATAGATCCACCCACCAACACTTATCAACACATAACATAGTATCGATACGAAATATGACGAAAGCACATGACTGCCTCTCCCGTGTGTCCTCAAGAACGCTTTAGTCTTCATAAGTTCAGTTGCTAGGCCTCTCCTTTGCTAAGAAAGGATTGGGCCATTTGTTACTTTCAGTACCTTTTTCATTACTCGCCATTACATTCTTGTTGCTTATATCGAGAAAACCCCTAAAAGTTATCTTTCAGTGCTTGCAGTAATTTCTTGCTCAGAATCGCTTATCAATACCTTCTGCTCCTCGTTGGGTTCGACACTCTTACTTATCGAAAACGCTGCAACAGATCCCTTACGGTTGAGGGTCATCAAGTACCATTTTCTGGCACCGTTGCCAGGGAGCGTAGCGCTATTGGTAAAGTGAAACTGGTAAGAAAGTCTTTTTATAATTCTGTTTTTTATTTTTATTGCTATCCTCTGTCCTTATGGATAACCCTATTATTGGAGCATTGCTTGCGGGAAGACACCCCACACCTGTGGTGGTTGATCCTCCCCCTACTGAAATTGTGCCTTATAAAATACCGGATGGCATTATCAATTATGTTTTGGCTAATCGGTATGCAGGAGACAGACATCCCGGTGAACACTTGCTATATTTGTCACGACTGTGTTTATTATTTAAGCTTGCAGGTGTATCGAGGGAGTTTGTCATGAGGAAATTGTTTGTCGTATCCCTTATAGATAAAGCTTCAGATTGGTATGGGCTTCTCGATAACCCACACTTGCTGGACTGGCAGGAGCTTATGTCTCTCTTTTATACTAAATTTTATCCTCTTCATGAAATTCATCGAGACAGGAATTATATCTATAACTTTAGGTCTCATGACGGAGAAAGCATTGCTCAAGCTTGGGGGAGACTGAAGTCTCTAATGCTCAAATGCCCTATTCATAAGCTTCCCATGGAGATTATACTTACAAATTTTTATGCCAGGCTTTCTCGTCAGGATAAGGAGATGCTGGATGCCTCCTCTAGTGGGGTATTTCAGAAGAAGAGTGTTGAAGAAAGGTGGGATCTCCTTGAAAGAATCCAGAGGAATACCGAAGATTGGGAAATTGATAAAGGTATTGAACCCGCTATAACTTATGAACATGATTATATTGAGAGCTATGTAGAAACTGATTACTTCAATACTTTTTGCTCTAAGATTGGTCTTGATTCTCATCTAGTGATTGATTTATGTAAGAACTTTGCCTCTCATGTTGATTCTTTTAAAAAGAATAGAGACCAGCACCATGCACCTTTTAAAGAAAAACCTATTGATATTTATGTTGCTGAGCCTATTTTGCCTGCAGTTATATATGAACAGCCTCCTTTTCCCACGAGGATAAAGGAGCACTCTCTTGTGACAGGCATAATAAATAAAAGTGAGAGAAAAGTTGATGAACCTGAGGACCAGATCAGGGTCGATCCTCGAGTTGCATGGATTAAAGACCTTGTTACTGATGATGTTTTGGATTCCAATATAACTTTTTGTGCTGTTTCCACTAACCTTGTCACAGCCAAGAACAAAGGCCCAATTTCAGGTACTCCGGTGGTATCTGTTAAAATAGGAGATCATAATTATTATGCGCTATGCGATTTGGGATCGAGTGCAAGTGCTATTCCTTATTCACTTTATGAAGAAATCATCGGTGAGATTTCCCCTTGTGAACTTGAAGAAGTTGATGTTACTATTCATCTTGCAAATAGATCAACTATCTCTCCTATCGGAATTGTGAGGGACGTTGAAGTCCTATGTGGAAAGGTAAAATACCCTACCGACTTTTTGGTACTTGGTTCAGCCAGGGATGATTTTTGTCCCATCATTTTTGGTAGACCTTTTCTTAGAACTTGTGGAGCTATAATAGATTGCAAGAAAGGTAAGGTTTCTGTTGAATTCAATGGTGAGCCATATGAATTTAATTTTTCTAAGTTCTCCAAGCAGCCTCGTGGTACTAATTTACCTAGTGATGATAAAATTATTGAAAGTATTGCCTCTATTGCTATTCCTCCTGATGATCCTTTGCAGCAATACATGGAGGACCACGAGAATGATTTACATATGCAGGAAAGAAATGAACTAGATGAAGTATTCTTGAGGCAGCCTGCTATCCTGAAGAACAACCTTCCGGTTGAACCTTTGGGAATTTTATGAAAACCAAAAGAAGACCCGGTGTTCGATCTTAAACCTCTTCCCGATACGCTCAAGTATGCTTATTTAGATGAAAAGAAAGTATATCCCGTTATTATCAATTCTAAACTTTCAGGATATGAAGAAGAGCGATTATTGGAAGTACTTCGTAAACACCGAGGCGCAATTGGATATACCCTTCATGACCTTAAGGGGATTAGTCCATCTATCTGTCAACATACTATCAACCTTGAGCCTGATGCTAAACCAGTTGTTGATCATCAACGACGGTTGAACCCGAAGATGATGGATGTCGTGAGAACTGAGATTCTCAAGCTTCTAGCCGCAGGTATTATCTACCCTATAGCTGATAGTAAGTGGGTAAGTCCGGTACACTGTGTTCCTAAGAAAGGAGGTACAACTGTGGTTCCTAATGATAAAAATGAACTAATACCTCAGAGAATTATTATTGGATATAGAATGTGTATTGATTATAGGAAGTTGAATAGAGCAACCAGGAAGGATCACTACCCGTTGCCGTTCATCGACCAAATGCTTGAAAGGTTATCCAAAAACACCCACTTTTGTTATCTCGATGGTTATTCTGGCTTCTCTCAAATTCATGTTAACACTGTCGATCAAGAGAAGACCACTTTTACTTGTCCTTTTGGTACTTATGCTTACACACGTATGCCTTTTGGTTTATGTAATGCCCCTGCTACTTTTCAAAGGTGTATGTCTGCTATCTTTCATGGTTTCTGCGGGGATATTATGGAAGTCTTCATGGACGATTTCTCCGTCTATGGAGCCTCATTTGACCATTGTCTTCACAACCTTAATAAAGTTTTGCAGAGATGCGAGGAGACAAATTTGGTACTCAACTGGGAGAAGTGTCACTTTATGGTTAATGAAGGAATTGTTCTTGGTCACAAGATTTCCGAAAGGGGAATTGAAGTGGACAAAGCCAAGATCGAAGCTATTGAGAGGATGCCTTATCCAAAGGACATCAAAGGTATTCGCAGTTTTCTCGGTCATGCAGGTTTTTATAGAAGATTTATTAAAGACTTTTCTAAAACCTCGAGACCCCTCACTAATCTTCTCCAGAAGGATGTTCCTTTTGCGTTTGATGAAAATTGTAAGGAAGCTTTTGAAATCCTTAAGAAAGCTTTAATAACTGCTCCTATAGTACAACCACCTGACTGGAACTTACCTTTTGAAATTATGTGTGATGCAAGTGATTTTGCTGTTGGAGCTGTCTTAGGACAAAGGGTTGATAAGAAATTGAATGTTATACATTATGCTAGTAAGACCCTTGATAGTGTTCAAAGAAATTATGCTACTACTGAGAAGGAATTCTTAGCTGTAGTTTTTGCTTGTGATAAGTTTAGGCAGTATATTGTTGATTCCAAAGTTATTATTCATACTGATCATGCTGCCATTAAATATCTTATGACAAAGAAGGATGCTAAGCCAAGGCTTATCAGATGGGTACTCCTTCTTCAAGAATTTGATTTGCAGATTGTTGATAGGAAAGGAGAAGACAATCCGGTAGCGGACAATCTTTCAAGAATGGAAGATATACCGCATGACCCCATCCCAGTTAACGATAGTTTTCCAGACGAGCAACTTGCCGTTGTAAAAGTACAACCTCTCTCCGATCCTTGGTATGCAGATTATGCTAATTTTATTGTTGCAAAGTATTTGCCTCCAGGTCTAACGTTTCAGCAGAGGAAGAAGTTCTTTCATGATTTGAGGCACTACTTTTGGGATGACCCACATCTTTTCAAAGAAGGTCCCGACGGGATCGTGAGAAGATGCATTCCGGAACATGAGCAGAAGGACGTTCTCCGACGGTGCCATGACAATCCCTATGGAGGACATCACGCCGGTGAGAGGACTGCACATAAGGTTCTTCAATCAGGTTTTTATTGGCCCACTCTCTTTAAAGATGCTAGAAATTATGTTTTAGCTTGTGATAAATGTCAGAGATTTGGTAACATTAGTAGAAGGAATGAGATGCCTATGAATTACTCACTAGTGATTGAACCTTTCGATTGTTGGGGTTTTGATTTTATGGGTCCTTTTCCTTCTTCGCACAAGTACACTCACATTTTAGTAGCTGTTGATTATGTGACCAAGTGGGTTGAAGCAATCCCCACTGAAAGTGCTGATCACAAAACATCTTTGAAAATGCTTAAAGATGTAATTTTTCCTAGGTTTGGTGTACCGAGGTACCTCATGACCGATGGAGGATCACACTTCACGCACGGAGCTTTTAGAAAAGCTTTGGCTAAATACGATGTTAATCATAGAATTGCTTCACCTTATCATCCTCAAACTAGTGGGCAAGTTGAGCTCACCAATAGAGAGATTAAGTTGATCTTGCAGAAAATAGTAAACAGAAATAGGAAGGATTGGTCAAATAAATTGGGAGATGCTTTGTGGGCATATAGAACTGCTTGCAAAAACCCCATGGGTATGTCCCCATATAAGATGGTATATGGCAAGGCTTGCCATCTGCCATTAGAACTAGAGCACAAAGCTTTCTGGGCTGTTAGAGAGCTTAACGCTGACCCAAAACTAGCTGGTGAGAAGCGTCTCATGAACTTGACTTCTCTAGATGAATGGAGAAGTGAAGCTTACGAGAGCGCTAAAATGTTCAAAGAAAAGGTAAAAAGGTGGCATGATAGGAAGATTCTGAAACGTGAATTTAACGTTGGTGATAAAGTTTTGTTGTTCAGATCCCGTTTCAGGTTTTCTCCAGGTAAACTACTTTCCAAGTGGGAAGGACCATTTCATATAGAAGAAGTTTATCGGTCTGGTGCAATTAAGATTAATAATTTTGAAGGCACCAAACCGCAAGTTGTGAATGGGCAAAGACTTAAGCATTACATAGCAGGAGACCCTGTCGATGTTGATGTGAATATAATATACACAACAACCCACGAAGAACATGTTGCAGCCCTGTTTCAGATGCCAGCAGAAGCAGAATAAAGAAAAGGTACGTAGTACGGTAAGAAAACACCGCAAAACATCATAAAAGTTCCGTATTACGCGTTTTTGAAAAAATAGTAAAATTCCGAGTCGAAGTGGAGCCGGAAACGACCACCAGGGAGTCCAGGCGCCCCCCTGGCGCCCCC
>LR738712.1:193782481-193804822 GCA_902687465.1 Secale cereale | reverse complement strand
CCCCCCCCCTGGGCCGCGCCGGTAGGCCGCCTGGACACCCTGGTGCCCGACTCCGACCCCGCTTTGATCCGTTACCTTCCTTTCTGTGCATAAATTTTTCCTATATATTTGCCCGGGTTGTTCCGGCAACGTATCTTGCGATTTCGCGTGTTTTCTCTTCGATCTGTTTCTGCCAGGAAATCTTTCAGCTAAATTTAGGTGCCATGGCTTCTCCAAGTTCCCCCAAGGACACGTTCGTCGTCAACGTCATCAACCCTTACCTCGCTGAGGTGAAGAAGCATCCTCAAGTGGTTCAGATGAAGGAAGGCATCCTTCATCAAGAAGATCTGAAGGGACCTATCAAGGAGGGGAGCGTCCAGGCCAGGCTGGAAGAAGTGGAGCAGGAAGTCTTCAAGTACAAGAAGATAACCGAGCGTGGTGTCGAAGCTAACTTTGACATCACCAGCGAGCTGAAGAACTACTTTCTGAAGGAGATGAAGGAGATGTGGGAAATAATCGCCGCGGCTGAAGACAGAATCATAGAACTCCAGGGGCAAATTAATGATCTACATAACCAAAACTGTGAGTATGAACTAAGGTTTCTACACATGGGTTTGGGTGCTGAATGCAGGATCCAGGAGACGAGCTTCTCATATGAGACTGGAGAACCCCTTCCATGGAAGAGTTTCGCCAAGAATTACTTGATCAACGCCAACAAGGATGATGAGTGAAATATCCATGGGTAATGGCATTCCCTTGGCTTGTTCCAAGCTTGGGGGAGTGCCTGGTATCTTTATCTTTTACCTTTTGTCTTTTAGAAGTCAAGTAGAGTTGTATCACGTCTAGGGAAGTTATTATATGAGATAGGTGTGTGCATTGAGGTCTATCGCCCCCCTGGTGAAGAATTGTATCCGTGTGTGTGGAGTCGTCTACGATGGAATATTAATGAGAAGTTTATCGGTCCCTTTTTGCTGCACTCGGTATTCTCTTCACGCAATCGACCTTATATGATGATTCTTATGGGGAGTATTGACCTTATGTCAGGTATGGCTATGAAACTTTATTTAAGCTTGGCAAACATAGCTTTGGTCATAACAACAAGCATGATTCTCTTAGAGTATCAACATAGCCAAAACCTTTATGTTATTATACTTGAAGTGTTATGTTGACAAGGAAGACAACTTGATGTGTTATGCTTATTTCAATGTTCATGCTTTATATTGCTTTGCATCTTAGTCATCATCGATTGTCTGCTCTCTCAAAACCTTTGCTAGCCTAACTCTGTACTAAGCGGAATTCTGCTTGTGCATCCATACCCTTAAGCCAATACCTTCCATATGAGTCCACCATACCTACCTACTCGTGGTACTACACTACCACCTCCTAAAAGTATATAATTTATGTGTTGTCCTTAAATGTTCAAAATCTTTTATTTTGTGCCTCTGCTTTAGCTCATGAGGAAGTAGTAGCTAATTCATGACCTTTTTGAGTTGGACAAGCTTCACCCCGGGATTGCATGTATAATGTGCAAACCCATAATACGAACAGGAACTGGCATTGAGTGCGCCCGGCTTAAAAATAATATAACAAACAAACCCTCCTTCACGCTTTGTTCATGAGAAATCATAAAACTTTGGCAGTGATAAACAAAGGAGAATAAGAGGATGTTATCGTCCTCATACGGGAGCCGTTCCTCGAAACTTGTCCAGTTCAAGAAGCAATTGAGTTATCTATTAGCATTCGTTGACAAATCATGCACCTCTCAAAAAAATTTGTTTTCATTTTGTTTGATTTGAGGATAGCACATGAGTTTTCCCTACTACCCTAGAGCAGGGCCTATCTTTTAATTTTAAGTTGAGTTAGTTATTCCTGCTTCCTTCTATTTCTCAAAGAGAGCAAACGTTTGATGTTGATAAGGATTCATGCATATAAATCTGCATTAAGATTTGTCATATCATATCCTTGTTGACATTATCATTTGATAAGCAAGTTGTTTGTCATGCCCAGCTAAGACAAATATCTTCCTTTGTGTTAACACTTTCACTTCTTGCTTATTAACTTGTTATTTCAAAAAGCTTCAATTTAATCCCATTAAAAGCAAAAGTTAAAATTATTTGTTGTTCCTTGACCAAAGGACATGTTTGCCATGATATAATGAGTTTCTATTGGTCCTACTTTCGAAGATAAGTGTTGACACTCTTTCATAAAAGCCTTATGAGTTGAAGATTGTTGCTGAGGATATTTGAGTTGGTGAAGAGACTATGATGCTTCTTGTCCGTATTCTATTTATCGACACTTCACTCTCTAAACTTGTGGACAAGTTTACCGAATTCATTTTCGCTTGGGGACAAGCGAGGTCTAAGCTTGGGGGTGTTGATACGTCCAAAATGCATCACTATTTTGTATTATAATTTATCCTTATTCATTGATATATTCCACGTTATGATGATGTTCTTATGTTGTTTTGGTCTATTTTACACAGTTTGCAACTTTCCGATGCCGAAACAACAGACGCAGGATTCAGCAGGAAAAAGTGGATACTGAGTTGCTGAAGAAGAACACCTCCAAATTACTTGAAAATTGACGGGACGTGTTTTTCAGAAGAATAACGAAGACACACAAAAGGGGAGTCAGAGGGGGGCCACAGGGTGCCCAGGCGGCCTGGGGGCGCCCCCCCTGGCCGCGCCGGGGGGGCGCCTGGAGCCCCTGGCCCACCTCTGGCCGCCCCCTTTTGCATATATGCTCTCTGTCTCCCGAAACCCCTAGGCACGGGACTTTTTACGGAGTTCCGCCGCCGCTTCGAGGCGGAAACCTACAGAGAAGAAAAGGGCATCTCCGGTGGGCAGATTCCGCCGGGGAGATCACCTCCCGGAAGGGGAGATCGTCGCCATCGTCATCACCATCATCACGGGCATCATCGAGATCATCATCAACATCATCCCCAACACCAGCACCATCTCCATCTTCATCCAAATCTCATCTTTCCATCGCAACTCGTGTTGTAACTTGTACTACCTATCCTCTCTACTCCATCGGTGTTGATTACTACTTTGTGGTGAATGCTATTGAGTTTTGTTGGAGAAATATTATTATGTCCAGATTGTTTATCACATATTTATCCTCTCTGATCATGATCTCTTTTATGTCTTGTGAGTAGTTACTTTAGTTCTTGAGGACATGGGGAAAGTCTTGTTGTTAGTAGTCATATATTGTTGAAGTAATATGTGTTGTTTGATACTTAAGTTGTGTTGTCATTCTACTAGTGGTGTTGTGTGAGTCGAACACCCAACACTCCGCCTTATTAAGGACCTAGGGGAATGCATTGTGTATAAAGAATGCTTATGGTGGGTTGCCGGAGTGACAGAAACCTGAACCCCAGTTCGCACGCTTTTGCATAAGGGAATAATGGATCCTCGATCGTATTGCTATGGTTAGGCTTTTGCCTTAAATTCTATCTTGTATTTGCGGATGCTTGCAAGGTGTTTAATCATAAGAGTGCATTCATCTTAGTCTAGAGAGTGCACTAGCATAGATCCACCCACCAACACTTATCAACACATAACATAGTATCGATACGAAATATGACGAAAGCACATGACTGCCTCTCCCGTGTGTCCTCAAGAACGCTTTAGTCTTTATAAGTTCAGTTGCTAGGCCTCTCCTTTGCTAAGAAAGGATTGGGCCATTTGTTACTTTCAGTACCTTTTTCATTACTCGCCATTACATTCTTGTTGCTTATATCGAGAAAACCCCTAAAAGTTATCTTTCAGTGCTTGCAGTAATTTCTTGCTCAGAATCGCTTATCAATACCTTCTGCTCCTCGTTGGGTTCGACACTCTTACTTACCGAAAACGCTGCAACAGATCCCTTACGGTTGAGGGTCATCAGACGGCTACTAGCAGTCGCACATGCGATGGACTTCTCATAGTCCCCGGCTATGGTGATTATTCCTTTGGGACCCGGCATCTTCATCTTGAGGTAGGCGTAATGGGGTACTGCCATGAACTTCGCAAGAGCTGGTCGGCCCAAAATCACATGACGGGGGCTTTCCAGGTTCACCACTTCAAACCAGACTGGCTCCCGCCGGAAATGCTTCTTGTCACCAAACAGGACATCAATCTTGGCCTTGCCGATTGGTGAGCAAGAGAGGCCCGGAGCGATGCCATGGAACACGGTCCTGGTAGGCTGAAGTTGTTTTTCTTTGATGCCCAACTTCTCCATGGTATCACGGTACATGATGTTGATGCTACTGCCGCCGTCTACTAGCTCTCGGGAGAAACGACACGCCCGCCTGTCGGTGGAAAGAGTTGCATCCAGAACCAATGCGTAAGCCCCTGCTGAAGGCATGACAGCCGGGTGATCTTCACGGCTCCAGCTGAAAGGCCTTTCAGACCAGTGCATAAATTCTGGGGCTTCGATGGCAACGGTGTTGACTTGTCTGCGCTGCTAGCGCCGGCTGTGCCTATCGTCTGCTTGGCTTGTGAAGACGACGTAGGCTCCATTCTCTTCTGGGAACTCGTCCTGGACCTGGCCGCCTGGACGAGCAGACGGTGGTTTGGGAGGCGGAGCCGCCTGCCCAGCAGGCGGCGGTGGCAGAGCTTCCCCTCTGGCAATCCGCGTGAGCCAATGACACTTTCGTGTGGTGTGATTGGAGGGCTTCGTGCCGCTGTGAAACTTGCAGGGGGGCATCCAAAGCTTGATCGAAGGAAAAGGCGGGCTGCCAGGTTGGCTTGCCGCCCTTCTGGCGTTTGGGACCTGCTTGTGCTTCTGGCTGCTGGCCGTCAACTACTGCCACCAGCCGGCTGTTGGAAGCCGGCGGATGGGACTTGCGCTTATGATCAGTCTCCTGCTGGCGCCGACTGCACTCTCCAGCCGGCGTTTTAGGAGCCGGTGGAGCCATCTTTTCGGAGGCATCCACTTGTAGCTCTGACTTCATGGAGGAGTCGGCAGCAGCGTATTTGTCTTCTATGCTCAGCAGCTCATCCAACGTGGCGGGCTTGTCACAGAGGAGTTTGTGCTTGAGCAAGGTGCCGTCTCTGCACCCGGCTGTGAAGTACTCGATGGCTTGCACCTCGTGCACTCCCTCGCAAGAGTTGCGCAGCTCTGCCGAGCGTGTCAGATAATCACGGGCAGACTCATTCGGGCCTTGGATGCATAAGGAGAGCTGGCGTGGCTTGGGAGGACGCTTGTAGGTGCTGGTGAAGTTGTGGGTGAAGGCGTTGGTGAAGTCTAACCAGCCGTTGATGCTGTTGGGCTTGAGGCTGTTCAACCATGTTCGGGCCGTGCCCTGGAGCATGAGTGGCACATACTTCACCACAACGCGCCTGTTGCCAGCTGCTATGCTGACAGCCGTGGAGTAGTCCACCAGCCAGTTCTCCGGCTTCACCGATCCGC
Source organism: Secale cereale (assembly GCA_902687465.1). Classification (NCBI taxonomy): domain Eukaryota; kingdom Viridiplantae; phylum Streptophyta; class Magnoliopsida; order Poales; family Poaceae; genus Secale; species Secale cereale. Next base: position 193,799,449 of record LR738712.1, on the reverse strand, counting down.
TGTACCCGGGGGTGTCTCTGGGGAGCGAGAAGCCCTTGGGAAAAGGCTCATCACGGATGCAGGGGCCGAAGCAGGCTGGGCCGAGATCATCTTCTTCTTCGACCGCCTGGGACCGAGCCAGTTGGTCGAGGCGGTGGCGGGCGTCATTCTCCCCAACCCCCTAGCGGCGGCCCAAGTGGCCTGCGAGAGTATGGTGGTTAACAGGCGGAGGAGACACACGCCTCTCTCGGTGGGGATGAGGCGGGCACTCCTCTCGCCGCTCTACAGCCCTTGGGCGACCGTCTTGATCGCGCTCGATGGTGATGCGAGTTTGTCTGCTGCGGCTAGCAGCCGGCTCTGAGTCACGCCGGTTGCGGACTATTGGAGAGCAGGACGTGGCTCCTTATTCCCGCCGAAGAGGGCGGTTATCTGCCTGCGCGTCGGCCTCTGATGCCCGGCGACGGGCTTCTTGCCGCGCAGCAGCCGCATCGAGGAGCTGGCGGGCGCGCTGAGTCATGCAGCGAAGCTCGTCTCCCTCCAAGTGGCCTAGCTCATCGACTGCCGCCTGGGCAGCCCTTAGGTTCTCTGACGGAGTGGGGTACATGGGCCGCGGGGCCCCCAACATATCTGCCAGCACTCCGCCGCGATCGCGAACGGCACCAGCCCGGCCCGGCTCACCAGCAGCCGGCGTGCCGCCTATGGCACGGTCCATCTCACGGCGGTAGGCTTCGGTGAGGCGTCGGGAAGCGGCAAGCTTGTTGGCGTTGTCGAGGATCGAGACGCGGAGCGCCTCCAGCACCGCGCCGTCCGCCCGCGCGGTGATGGGGGCGGAGAGGCTCTGCATGGCTGCCTACAGCGGGTTTTGGCCCGACCCGCCGGAAGGCTCGTCGTGGCTGGTGGCCAGCACCTCCGTGACGGTGCTGACGCCACTGCCGCAGGCTGCAGTGGGGAGGGGATCGTCGATGATCACCACGTGCTCGGGGAAGGAATCGGCGGACGCCGCGTTGAGGTCGATGATCATGTCAACTGGTGGGTCAGAGGAGCCCACAGACTCCATGTCGGAAGCGCGCTCGTCGACGATATGGAGCTTGTCGAGGAGCTCGACGAGGCAGCTCTCCGGAGCAATTGGCTCTGCGGCCGGAGAGGGCTCGTCGTGGATGTGGACACCGACAAGAAGGTCGCCGAGTCCGCTCGCGGCCTCAGCGCCGCGAAGCATCCCGGCATCCATGCTTGTGGGCGTGCCGGGCTGGCTATGCAAGCCAGGGAGGAACAAACTTCCCGTCCAGAACATGTCTCCGGACGACGGTGCACCTGGCCCCACATTGGGAGCCAAATGTCGGGGTTTTGGCATGGCATATGCCAACGGATGGCTTATCATGCATGGGGACAATAGAACGTCATTGGGCCCTGGAAGCGGGATGAGGCGATACTTAGGACGCCTACGAATCTTACCCAGGTTTGGGGATCTCCGTGGGGATAACACCCCTAGTCCTGCTCTACGGGGACTCCGCGTCATGACTGATGTCAATAGGGTGGCTACAAGGTTGCTCCTTGAGCTGTGTCGTCTCTACCTTCGCTCTAGGGAATCGAAATGGTTGCTAGGGTTTCTCCCTATCTCTCTATGTGTCTCTCTTTTTCTTGGAGTTCAACCCCTCCATATGGAGGACCCTGGGGGGTTTATATAGGCCTACCCCCCCCCCCAGGGGTACAATAGTAATCCAGGCGGAATGGCCCCCAACTGTCAGCGTCTTCGGGTGTTGGGCTCTCCGCCTATCTGCTAGGGCCCGCCGTCTGTGGGCCCCCATGACAGCCTTTTACTGTAGGCGCTCCTCTGCTGACGACAGCATCGTCTGGAGGGAAATGGCTGCAGTGTCACCGTCTCCCGCCGTACGCTGCCACCACGTCATGTCTTGTCATCTTGATGAGGTTCAGACTCCTAGGGCATGGTGAGCCGCCTGCTACCAGGCGGACCGTCTCCCCAGGCCGCCTGCCAGGGGTCGTTTTCCTCTGGCTCATCCACTGGCCGGTGGGTCCTGCCGCCTGCTGGCCCTGCCGCCTATGGGTAGTGGGATCGTGGCTTCCTCTGACCGAGGCTTGGTCACTTGCAACATGGCTACAGTGATGCGCCGTTTAAGAGGCATCCATAAGATACGCATTCACTATAGCCACGCCCTTATAGATTCTCTAAGGACATGCTCAACTGAAGCCATGCCCTAGCCTTGTCGTGGCTCCTGAGCACGCGTCCCGAGGGGAGGCGTAGGGCCGTCTGCTGGCCGCTGGCTGCGAAGCTGCCGCCTGTTCGAGCTCCTGTCGCCTGCTGGCAACCGGCTCCTGGGTTTAGCTGTCCCAGGAGGCAGCCTGATGACCAGGCGGCTGGGGGTAACAGGCGGCCCCCAATTGTCTTGAAATCAATGTTGGGGATATCGCTTATCAGGAACTTATCGGCCGACCAATGATAAGGGGTAAATCGGCCAGTTTATCGGCATATCGGCCGATTTATCGCCATATCGGCTAATTTATCAGCCGATTTATCTTATCGGTCAAACAGCGGTAAGCGATAAATCGGCCGATTTATCGGCATATCGGAAGATATCTTGAACAGTGCTTGAAATACCATGGGTGGTCGATGAGGACACCCGTGGTAAATATCTCCGACACAAAGTTTGATCAAGTCAGATTCGAACCACTCTGTGTGAGGAGCACTCGGAGTCCCCGATTGTTCATAGACTGAAAAATTCAAAACCTCTTTGTGCATTTCGGTATGACCGAGTCATGCACTTCGGTCACACCGACTTCACTAAGTTGCTCTAGGTTTTCAATCTCAGTGCAACCGATTTGAACTTTTCGGTCACACCGAGTTGTAGTAACTGCTAGCAGTTTTGCATCTTAGTGCCACCGAGTTATTCCACTCGGTCACAGCGATAGGGTCTGGTTATATATACCGTCGGGTCAAATTTTGGAAAACTTTCCAAAACCTTCTCGCGCGCTCGTGACCTGCTCTGCCGTCTCGGGTCTTCGGTTCGTCTCCTCACTGCCAACGACCTCCCGCCGCTGGTCTCCGCTGCCGTCAATGGCAATCTACTCCAATGTTGCCGCCGTAGCGAGCTCACCGCCAAGTTAGGGTATGAGCTTGATCTATGTGCTATTCCTAACTCTGATTCATAGCACATTACTTTGCCATGATTCTTGCCACGATTGAAATCATCATGTCCAGCAGAAACTCCATATAGATTAGTTTCGATTCGAAAATTTAGGGTTAGGTCTCCGCCAAACTCATCTCGGACCGACCGAGTTGTAGAAATCCATCTCACCGATTTGGCTTAGGCCATTGCACTTGCACTTTTCGGTCTGACCAAAAATTGCAAATCGGTGCGACCGAGTTCGACTCTATGTGAAACCCTAGAAATCTCGGTGCCTCCAAACTGTGACTCGGTCTAACCGAGTTCACTAGTTTAGGTTCCAAAATTGCTTTGGTATCACCGAGTTTCACAAATTGGTAGCTCCGAAATGCTTTTTGTGGAGAACTAAAACTTAGTTTTTGAGTCATCTATTTTGCAAAAGCTCTGCACTTTGTGATGCTTATCCACTCTACCTCATCTATATCTATTCACAGGGTTTGTTGTCAGTGTATTTGCCAAGATGTCTAACGAGAGTGACAGCCAGAATAGGTCTGAGGAGCAATTTAACATGAGTGAGGGCACTATTCCCTCTAGCAGTTCTGATGAGGGGCTGCTACCAAGACAAGGAAGAAGAAAACTTCTGACAGTGATGATGAGGATTTTGTGGCTGATGAGGCCACTTCAAAGAAGAAGGTGTCGAGGAAAGAATATGGCACAACTGCTGCAACAAAGCCAGGTCTGAACAAGAAGGTCCCTGCCAAAAGAGCTCCAATGTCAAAGGCCAGATCATCAACTCAAGAAACAATGGTGTTCACTCTTGAAACCAGAGATGATGAGCTGGGAGGAACTAAGAAGAGAGCTAGAAAGACAACAGCCAGAGTGATTGGCAAGCCATCCATGAGGGATGATGATGATGATGAAGCAGAAGAAGAGGAAGAGGATGTTGCACCAGCATCCAAAGCTCAGAAGCTTATGGGAGATGCAATCAAGTCAGGGGCTGCTCCTTCAAAGCCCAGGACTTCCCCCAAAGCTGCTGCTGAAGCCACCAAGTTTGCACCCAAGAGAAGCACTAGGAACATTCCAGCTGCAGAAAAGAACAAGGCCCCAGTGCCTGAGATTGATGAAGATGCTGAGGTCCAAGTGCTCAAAAAATTAAAGCCCAAGATCCCTGATCATGATAACACTCATGTTGTTGTTGAGGACATGAAGTTGAGGAAGGATGCAGGTCTCAGAAGATGGAGACAATCTGATCCATATGTTGTGAGGATAAGGACTATTGTGGATTACAGGTTCCACACCAAAGAACAGAAAGACTTCTATGAGACAGTTCTGCTTGACAAGTAGCCAATCGTATGTGACATGAGATGGGTTGATTGGGATTACAGCAAGGAAAATGAAGATCACTTCCCAAGTGTGCATGAAAGCTTCAAGGCTTGTGGTGTTGACAAGTTTGTGGGTCAGAAGCTGACAAAATGGAATGATGAACTCATCATGCAATTCTACTCCACAGCTCACTTTTATCCCAATGGTAGAATTGTATGGATGTCTGAAGGTACAAGGTACCAGTCAACTGTTGATGAGTGGGCCAAGTTGATAAAAGCCCCTCAAGAGCATGAGGATGACTTGGATGTGTATGCCAAGAAGAAGAAAGACCACAACTCTATGGCAAGCATGTACAAAGAGATCCCTGATAAAGCTTTGGAGACACATAAGTTTGGATCTGTACATTACTTGTTGTCTGGTCTAGTTACAATCAACACCATCTTGAGGCATACATTGTTGCCCAAGTGAGGAGGTCACAAGATGATCCGAGGACATTCAATCAACTTGCTGCATATTTTTGATGTCCCTCAAAAGTTCAAGTTCATGAGTTTGATTGTAGAAACAATCAAGAGGACTGTTGCAGATCAGAAGAGATCATGTGGGTATGCTCCACACATTCAGGAGCTCATCAACTCCAAGATGGGCACAGGCACATACTTGTTGGATAAGGAGCATTTACCCCTATATCCTGAATTTGAGGACAACACATTTGTGATGGATTAGAATGAACCTTCATCAGTGCAAGCACACAAGAAGAGAGCCAAAGCTAGAGCTGAGAAACTTGCTAAGATGCCAAGTGTTGAAGAGGCATCTCAAGTGTCCCTCAAGTCAAAACAAGATCAAATGGCATATCTAATTCAAGCAACTTTGAGGATTGAGAAGGGCTTGGCCACCCTTACTCAAAATCAGAAGAGCTTGGAGAGGATCATCGAAACAAAGTTTTATGATCTTGATCTGAAAGTGACTGAGATACAGACTGCAGTTGAGCAGCTCCAGGAGGACGCAGAGGAGAGGAAAGGCAGGCTACTACAGATGCCTTTCAGAGAGTGCCTAGAGGTCAGAGATCTGCTGCAGTGCCAGTACCTCATACTCGAGCTACTACATCTGCACCAGCAGCCACAGCTCCAGTGCCACCTCCAGTTGCCACTCCACCAGCTCCAACTACATATACAGATGCCTTCGTCCTTGGAGTCCTCTCAACACCGCCTCCAGAAGATCAAGCCTGAGAGACGCATAGCACTATGCATTTTCAAACTTTTTGGTAACTTGTTGCCAAAGGGGGGGAAATATGTATAGATCATAGGCTTCGAGAGAGAGTGTTTTGCTTCTTTGTCTCTCTTGCTATTTGGTTGATACATTTGTGTGTTTGCTTCATACTTTACGTTATGTGTGTGAGATACTTGTTTGATCATGTGATTGATCGTATGCCACTTTAATGCTTGCTTGAATGATATTATCTTTCGTATCTCTATATGATCATTCACTTTGCTTGGTGATGAGTGCATGCTTTTAGTTTATATCATTTTAAGCGCTCCACCAAGATGTATGTGACATGGAAGAGTAACTCATGATCCTAATCGATTGTGCATTTGCATTCAAACGCAAATTTTAAATAATGCACAAATTTAGGGGGAGCTCTTGCTTATCACATACTTCTCAAAGCGACGATGTATTTAAATCTTATTATCATTTGTCGAAGCTTTGATCTATATGATGTCATCAATTACCAAAAAAGGGAGATTGAAAGTGCAACTATCCCTGGGTGGTTTTGGTAATTACTAACAACATATAGCTCATTGAACTAATGCTATCTCAAGATAAATATTTCAGAAAGTTCAATGATTGGCATGGCATGGATTAGAAATGTGCACCCCTCAAAATGCTAAGGACACATATTGGCTCAAGCTCAAGACTCTACATTTTCTATTTTAGTGATCCAAGATCACATTGAGTACATAGGAAAGCCAATACTATTAAAAGGGGATGAGGTGTTGCTTAATGGGTTTCTGCTCAAAATGCTTAGTGATATGCTCCAAAACCCTCAACCACTTTCTCACTTCCACATATGTCCTAAACCAAAAGTCAAACTCGGCCCCACTGAAACTTCCAATTCGGCGCCACCGAGTTCAGTTGACATAGCCACTGCCACAAACCCTAGTCATTTCGGTCTCACCGATAGGGATCTCGGTCTCACCGAGATGGGATTGCAAACTCTCTATTTCCCGTAACATTTCAGTCTAACCGAGATGAGCGATCAGTCCCACCAAGTTCGCAATGCAAACTCTATGTTTCCCTTTCGTAACATTTCGGTCTAACCGAAACGAGCGAATCGGTCCCACCGAGTTTTCCTGACCAACTCTCTAGACATACTTTTGATCCTATAGTAGTTAATCTCCGATAAAATTCACGGGGTTCTTCATCTTCGACCATGGCAAACTCATCGGCTTCATCTTGCACAACTTCATAGTTTGAGCGTTGAATGCTTGCACTTCCCTTGTACAAGGAAATGACATGCTCCCATGCTTCCTTGGCCACAGAGAAAGGTCGGAGATGTGCGATATCTTCGGGAGGAATGGCTTCTTGAAGAATGCAAAGAATGGACTCGTTGAATTGATGATCCACGGCTTCTCTTAGAGTTAAGTTGTATGGGTCATGCGGGTAGAAGCCTTGCTCAATGATTCTCCAAAGATTAGTAGAACAATGATTTGAATGATGTTTAAAGCGAAACATCCAAGTAGAAAAATCAACATTTTTTACAAACTTAGGGGGAGGACCAACGTAACTTAGATGTGGGGAGGGAACGGGTCCTCCATAATTAATGGGTGGTTCAACATGGGCAAAGATGCCACTCCCGATCTTAGACACGGGAACTTGATCACTACTAGCTTCTCCCATTTCCGGAAGAGCATCCATCACCTTGTTAGTGGGATGAGCCACTTCCAACGGTGCGGTGGGTAATTTAAGACCATCAAGAAATTCTTTGAACATGCCTTTGACCTCGGTCGTCAATGAGTTTTTCAATGTGTCCAAAGCCACATTGAACTCCTCACGAGAAACCGAGGGTCCCTAATCGGATGTTGGCAAGGACAGATTCCCACCGGAGTGCCCCTCTGTCTCGACTATGTTGTCACCCATACTCTTTGGACGGTAAAGTCCTTAATAAAGAGACGAGGCTCTGATACCAATTGAAATGGTCGATATGGTTGACTAGAGGGGGGTGAATAGGCAACTAACAATTTTTAGCTTTTCTTATCCAAATTAAACTTAGCAACAATATAGGTTGTCTAGATATGCAAATAGGTGGGCAACCTATATGATGCAAGAATAACAAGCACACAAGCAAGCTAGCTATGGAACACAACAAAAGCTTGCACAAGTAAATGTAACAGATAACCACGAGTGAAGCCGGTGGAGACGAGGATGTGTTACTGAAGTTACTTCCCTTTGAGAGGAAGTAAGTCTCCGTTGGAGCGGTGTGGAGGCACAATGCTCCCCAAGAAGCCACTAGGGCCACCGTATTCTCCTCACGTCCTCACACAATGCGAGGTGCCGTGATTCCACTAGTGGTGCCCTTGAAGGCGGCGACCGAACCTTTACAAACAAGGTTGGGGCTATCTCCACAACTTAATTGGAGGCTCCCAACGACACATGAAGCTTCACCACAATGGACTATGGCTCCGAGGTGACCTCAACCGTCTAGGGTGCTCAAACACCCAAGAGTAACAAGATACGCAAGGGATTAGTAGGGGGGAATCAAATTTCTCTTGGTGGAAGTGTAGATCGATGCCTTCTCAACCAATCCCTGGGAAATCAACAAGTTTGATTGGCTAGAGAGAGAGATCGGGCGAAAATGGAGCTTTGAGCAACAATGGAGCTTAGGGAGGAAGAGGTGATCAACTTTGGGAAGAAGACCCCCCTTATATAGTAAGTGGAAAGATCCAACCGTTATCCACCAGCTCAGCCTGCGACACGCGGTACTACCGCAAGGCCATGCGATACTACCGCAAGGTGGTGCGGTACTATCGCTCGCACGGCAGGAGCCAGACGTTGCCATGTTGAGTATAGCAACAAACGGTAGTACTGCCAGAGCGGTACTACCATGCGCCCTTGCGGTACTACCGCAAGGCAGGGTTCAGTCTGGGCTGGGAGAGACACGGATTAATAAAATTACATCCGCGCCGATGAGTTTCAATCGATGCAAAAACCTGGCACGGTACTACCGCACACATCGATCGGTACTACCGAGTAGGATGTGGAAGTAAAAAATTACTTATGCACCTACTTCCGCACTAGCTACGGCGATGGGGCAGAGGCCACGGTACTACCGTGAACCTGGCGCGGTACTACCGCAGCCGCAAGGCATTACTACCATGGGTCTCCGCGGTACTATCGCTCCTTTGAGCGGTACTACCGCATGCCACAGAACAGTAGTAGTAGTAGGAAGCCTCTGTCTTTGCAACGACAAGGAAAACAGCCGGTGCTCCAAAGAAGTGAAGGAAAGGTGGTGCAAAAGGATAGATGTGTATGTGTTGATTCCACCCTAACCTTTCTGAAGCGGACCCCTTCTTAATAGTATGGCTTTCCTATGACTCAATTCCACCGAAAAGAAACAATAGGAAACACCGTCTTCGATAGGCTCCGAGGGGCAATGAATCATCTTGTGCCTAGACATGAGATATCTGAAATGCTCAATGCACACGATTAGTCCGCAAAAACATTTTCATCAATCACCAAAACCACTTAGGGAGAAATATGCCATTACAACAATTCCCGAGCTCTTCGTTGTGCTCAAAGCTGCAGAGGTAGAAATCAAAAAGGAGCATCAAGTGTTGATGGTTAACAAGACCACTACTTTGAATAAAAAGGGCAAGGGAAAGATGGGGAACTTCAAGAAGAATACCAAGCCAGTTGCTACTCCCGTGAAGAAACCCAAGTCTGGAGCCAAGCTTAAAACTGAGTGCTTCTACTGCAAAGGGACTGGTCACTGGAAGCAGAACTGCCCCAAGTATTTGGCGGATAAGAAGTGTGGCAAAGTGAACAAAGGTATATTTGATATACATGTCATTGATGTGTACCTTACTAATGCTTGTAGTAGCGCATGGGTATTTGATACTGGTTCGGTTGCTCATATTTGTAACTTGAAACAGGGGCTACAGATTAAATGAAGATTGGCTAAGGACGAGGTGACGATGCGTGTGGGAAATGGTTCCAAAGTAGATGTGATCGCCGTCGGCACGCTACCTCTACATCTACCTTCAGGATTAGTTTTAGACCTAAATAATTGTTATTTGGTGCCAGCGTTGAGCATGAACATTTTATCTGGACCTTGTTTGTTGCGAGACGGTTATTCATTCAAATCAGAGAATAATGGTTGTTCTATTTATATGAGTAATATATTTATGGTCATGCACCCTTGATGAGTGGTCTATTTTTGTTGAATCTCGATCCTAGTGATACACATATTCATAAAATTGAAGCCAAAATATGCAAAGTTGATATTGATAGTGCAACTTATTTGTGGCACTGCCGTTTAGGTCATATTGGTGTAAAGCGCATGAAGAAACTCCATGATGATGGACTTTTGGAATCACTTCATTATGAATCAGTTGGTGCTTGTGAACCATGCCTCATGGGCAAAATGACTAAAACTCTGTTCTCCGGAACAATGGAGCGAGCAACTGACTTATTGGAAATCATACATACTGATGTATGTGGTCCAATGAGTGTTGAGGCTCGCGGCGGGTATCGTTATTTTTTGACCTTCACAGACGATTTGAGCAGATATGGGTATATCTACTTGATGAAACACAAGTCTGAAATATTTGAAAAGTTCAAAGAATTTTAGAGTGAAGTAGAGAATCATCGTAACAAGAAAAATAAGTTTCTATGATCTGATCATGGAGGCGAATATTTGAGTTATGAGTTTGGTCTTCATTTGAAATAATATGGAATAGTTTCACAACTCGCGCCACCTGGAACACCACAGTGTAATGGTGTGTCCGAACATGGTAACCGTACTTTATTAGAAATGGTGTGATCTATGATGTCTCTTATAGATTTACCACTATTGTTTTGGGGTTATGCTTTAGAGACAGCTGCATTCACGTTAAATAGGGCACCATCTAAATCCGTTGAGGCGACACCTTATGAACTGTGGTTTGGCAAAAAAAACAAGTTGTCATTTCTTAAAGTTTGGGGCTGCGATGCTTATGTGAAAAAGTTTCAACCTGATAAGCTCAAATCCAAGTCGGAGAAATTTGTCTTCATAGGATACCCAAAGGAAACTATTGGGTACACCTTCTATCACAGATCCAAAGGCAAGATATTCGTTGCTAATAATGGATCCTTTCTAGAGAAGGAGTTTCTCTCGAAAGAAGTGAGTGGGAGGAAAGTAGAACTTGATGAGGTAATTGTACCTTCTCCCGAATTGGAAAGTAGTTCATCACAGAAATTAGTTCCAGTGATTCATACACCAATTAGTGAGGAAGCTAATGATGATGGTCATGAAACTTCAGATCAAGTTACTATTGAACCTCGTAGTTCAACTAGAGTACGTTCCGCGCCAGAGTGGTACGGTAACCCTGTTATGGAAGTCATGTTACTAGACCATGATGAACCTACGAACTATGAGGAAGCGATGATGAGCCCAGATTCCGCAAAGTGGCTTGAGGCCATGAAATATGAGATGGGATCCATGTATGAGAACAAAGTGTGGACTTTGGTTGACTTGCCCGATGATCGACAAGCAATTAAAAATAAATGGATCTTTCAGAGGAAGACTGGCGCCGATGGTAATGTTACTGTCTACAAAGCTCGACTTGTTGCGAAAGGTTTTCGACAAGTTCAAGGAATTGACTACGATGAGACTTTCTCACCCGTGGCGATGCTTAAGTCTGTCCGAATCATGTTAGCAATTGTCGTGTTTTATGATTATGAAATCTGGCAAATGGATATCAAAATTGCATTCCTTGATGGATATCTCAAAGAAGAGTTGTATATGATGCAACAGAAGGTTTTGTCAATCCTAAAGGTGCTAACAAAGTGTGCAAGCTCCAGTGATCCATCTATGGACTGGTGCAAGCATCTCGGAGTTGGAATATACGCTTTGATGAGGTGATCAAAGCATATGGTTTTATATAGACTTTTGGAGAAGCATGTGTTTAGAAGAAAGTGAGTGGGAGCTCTATATCATTTCTGATATTAGATGTGGATGGCATATTGTTGATTGGAAATGATGTAAAATTTGTGGATAGCATAAAAGGATACTTGAATAAGAATTTTTCAATGAAAGACATCGATGAAGCTGCTTATATATTAGGCATCAAGATCTATAGAGATAGATCAAGACGCTTAATTGGACTTTCACAAAGCACATACCTTGATAAAGTTTTGAAGAAGTTCAAAATGGATCAGTCAAAGAAAAGGTTCTTACATGTGTTACAAGGTGTGAAGTTGAGTAAGACTCAATGCCCGACCACTGTAGAAGATTGAGAGAAAATGGAAGTCATTCCCTATGCTTCAGCCATAGGTTCTATCATGTATGCAATGTTGTGTACCAGACCTAATGTCTGCCTTGCTATAAGTCTAGCAGGGAGGTACCAAAGTAATCCAGGAGCGGATCACTCGACAGCGGTCAAGAACATCCTGAAGTACCTGAAAAGTACGAAGGATATGTTTCTCGTTTATTGAGGTGACAAAGAACTCGTCGTAAATGGTTACGTCGATGCAAGATTTGACACTGATCCGAATGACTCTAAGTTACAAACCGGATACGTTTTTTTATTGAACGGTGGAGCTGTCAGTTGGTGCATTTCTAAGCAGAGCGTCGTGGCAGGATCTACGTGTGAAGCGGAGTACATAGCTTCTTCAGAAGCAGCAAATGAAGGAGTCTGGATGAAGGAGTTCATATCCGATCTAGGTGTAACACCTAGTGCATCGGGTCCAATGAAAATCTTTTGTGACAACACTTGAGCAATAGCCTTGGCGAAGGAATCCAGGTTTCAGAAGAGAACCAAGCACATCAAGAGACACTTCAACTCCATCTGCGATCAAGTCAAGGAGGGAGACATAGAGATTTGCAAAATACATACGGATCTGAATGTCGCAGACCCGTTGACTAAGCCTCTTCCACGAGCAAAACATGATCAACACCAAGACTCCATGGGTGTTAGAATCATTACTATGTAATCTAAATTATTGACTCTAGTGCGAGTGGGAGACTGGAGGAAATATCTCCTAGAGGCAATAATAAAGTTGTTATTTATATTTCCTTATATATCATGATAAATGTCTTTTATTCATGCTAGAATGTATTAACCGGAAACTTGATACATGTGTGAATACATAGACAAAACAGAGTGTCCCTAGTATGCCTCTGCTTGACTAGTTTGTTAGTCAAAGAAAGTTGAGTTTCCCAACCATAGACATGTGATGTCATTTGTTCAACAGGATCACATCATTAGGAGAATGATGTGATGGACAAGACCCATCCATTATCTTAGCACAATGATCGCTTAGTTTTATTGCTATTGCTTTCTTCATGACTTATACATGTTCCTCTGACTATGAGATTATGCAACTCGTGAATACCGGAGGAACACCTTGTGTGCTATCAAACGTCACTACATAACTGGGTGATTATAAAGATGCTCTACAGGTGTTTCCGAAAATGTTTGTGGTGTTGGCATAGATCAGTGTTAGGATTTGTCACTCCAAGTGTCGGAGAGGTATCTCTGGGCCCTCTCGGTAATACACATCATAATAAGCCTTGCAAGCAAATGACTAATGAGTTAGTCACGAGATGATGTATTACGGAACGAGTAAAGATACTTGCCGGTAATGAGATTGAACTAGGTATGATGATACCGACGATCGAATCTCGGTCAAGTAACATACCGATGACAAAGGGAACAACGTATGTTGTTATGCCATTTGACTAACAAAAATCTTTGTAGAATATGTAGGAGCCAATATGAGCATACAGGTTCCGATATTGGTTATTGACCGAAGAAGTGTCTCGGTCATGTCTACATAGTTCTCGAACCCATAGGGTCAGCACGCTTAACATTCGATGACGATTTGTATTATGAGTTATGTGTTTTTGATGATCGAAGATTGTTCGGAGTCCCGGAGGAGATCACGGACATGACGAGGACTCTCGAAATGGTCGAGACATAAATATTGATATATTGGAAGGTTATATTCGGACACCGGAAGGGTTCCGAAGTGTATCGGGTATTTTTCGGAGTACCGGGAGGTTACCGAAACCCCCCGGGGAGTCAATGGGCCTTAATGGGCCCTAGTGGAGAAAGAGGGTAGCAAGCAAGGTGTGGGGCGCCCCCCCCCCTAGACCCAAACCGAATTGGTTTAGGGTTTGGGGGCGGCCCCCCTTTCCTTCTCGTCTCCTCCTCTTTCCTCCTTCTCCTAGTAGGAATAGGAAAGGGCGGGGGCAAGCCTACTTGGAGTAGGATTGCACCCCCTTGGCGCGCGCCTCCTCCTAGGACGGCCTCCTCCTCCCTCCCTCGTTGATATACATGGGGAAGGGGCACCCCAAAGGCACACCAAAGTTTTTCTTAGCCGTGTGCGGTGCCCCCGTCCATAGTTACACACCTCGGTCATTTCGTTGTTGTGCTTAGGCGAAGCCCTGCGCCGGTAACTTCATCATCATCACCATGCCGTCGTGCTGAGGAGACTCTCCCTCGTCCTCAACTAGATCAAGAGCTCGAGGGACGTCATCGAGATGAACGTGTGCTGAACACAGAGGTTCCGTACGTTCGGTGCTTAGATCGGTTGGATCGCGAAGACGTTCGACTACATCAATCGTGTTACTAAACGCTTCCGCTTTCGGTCTACGAGGGTACATGGACACACTCTCCTTGCTCGTTGCTATGCTTCTCCTAGATAGATCTTGCGTGATAATAGGATTTTTTTGAAGTACAACGTTCCCCTACACCTTTGTTCACTTTGCCATCCTTCTTATTCGCCAAATACTTGGGGTAGTTCCGCTTCCAGTGACCGGTCCCTTTGCAGTAGAAGCACTCAGTTTCAGGCTTGGCTCCAGACTTGGGTTTCTTCCAGGGAGTAGCAACTGGCTTGATATTCTTTTTGAATTTCCCCTTATTTCCCTTGCCATTTTTCTTGAAACTAGTGTTCTTGTTAACAATCAACACTTGATGCTCCTTTATTATTTCTACCTTCGCAGCTTTGAGCATTGCGAAGAGCTCGGGAATTGTCTTCTGCATCCCTTGCATATTATAGTTCATCATGAAGCCTTTATAGCTTGGTGGTAGCGATTGAAGAACTCTATCAATAACACTATCATCATCAACTATGACTCCAAGTTGATTCATGTGGTTGTGGTACCCAGACATTCTGAGTATGTGTTCACTGACAGAACTGTTCTCCTCCATCTAGCAGCTATAGAACTTGTTGGAGATTTCATATCTCTCAACTCGGGCATTTGCTTGAAATATTAACTTCAACTCTTGGAACATCTCATATGCTCCATGACGTTGAAAACGTCTTTGAAGTCCCAATTCTAAGCCGTAAAGCAAGGCACACTGAACTATCGAGTAGTCATCAGACCACGTCTGCCAGACGTTCAAAGCGTCTACATTAGCGGGAGGGGACCTGTCACCTAGCGGTGCTTCAAGGACATAATTCTTCTATGCAACAATGAGGATAATCCTCAAGTTACGGACATAGTCCATGTAGTTGCTACCATCATCTTTCAACTTAGCTTTCTCTAGGAATGCATTAAAATTCAAGGGGACGGTAGCATGGGCCATTGATCTACAACAACATAGATATGCAAAAAAACTATCAGGACTAAGTTCATGATAAATTAAATTTCAATAGATCATATTACTAAAGAACTCCCACTTAGATAGACATCCATCAAGTCATCTAAATGATCACGTGATCCAAATCAACTAAACCGTGTCCGATCATCACGTGAGATGGAGTAGTTTTCAATGGTGAACCTCTTATGTTGATCATATCTACTATATGATTCACGCTTGACCTTTCAGTCTCCAGTGTTCCGAGGCCATGTCTGTACATGCTAGGCTCGTCAGGTTTAACCCGAGTATTCTGCATGTGCAAAACTATCTTACACTCGTTGTATGTGAACGTAGAGCTTATCGCACCCAACCATCACATGGTGTCTCAGCACGACGAACTGTCGCAGCGGTGCATACTCAGGGAGAACATTTGTACCTTGAAATTTTGTAAGGGACCATCTTATAATGCTACCGCCGTACTAAGCAAAATAAGATGCATAATAAGATAAACATCACATGAAATCAAAATATGTGACATGATATGGTCATCATCATCTTGTGCTTTTGATCTCCATCTCCAAAGTATCGTCGTGATCTCCATCGTCACTGGCTTGACACCATGATCTTCATCATAGCGTCCTGGTCGTCTCGCCAACTATTGCTTCTACTACTATTGCTAACTCATAGTGATAAAGTAAAGCAATTACATGGCATTCGCAATTCATACAATAAAGAGACAACCATAAGGCTCCTGTCGTTGCTGATAATTTACAAAACATGATCATCTCATACAATATCATATAACTCATCACGTCTTGACCATATCACGTCCCAACATGCCCTGCAAAACCAAGTTAGACGTCCTCTACTTTGTTGTTGCAAGTTTTATGTGGCTGCTACGGGCTTGTAGTAAGAACCGTTCTTACCTACGCATTAGCACCACAATGATGTTTCGTCAAGTGTGTTGTTTTAACCTTCAACAAGGACCGGTCGTAGTCACACTCAATTCAACTAAAGTTGGAGAAACTGACACCCGCCAGCCACCTATGTGCAAAGCACGTCAGTAGAACTAGTCTCATGAACGCGGTCAAGTAATGTCGGTCCGGGCCGCTTCATCCAACAATACCGCTGAATCAAAGTATGACGTTGGTGGTAATCAGTATGACTATTATCGCCCACAACTCTTTGTATTCTACTCATGCATATCATCTATGCATAGACCTGGCTCATGATGCCACTGTTGGGAACGTAGTATTTCAAAAAAAATCCTACGATCACGCAAGATATATCTAGGAGAAGCATAGTAACAAGCGGGGAGAGTGTGTCCACGTACCCGCGTATACCGAAAGCGGAAGCGTTTAGTAACGCGGTTGATGTAGTTGAACGTCTTCACAATCCAACAGATCCAAGTACCAAACGTACGGCACCTTCGTGTTCAGCACATGTTCAGCACGATGATGTCCCTTGAGCTCTTGATCCAGTTGAGGACAAGGGAATGTTTCGTCAGCACGGCGGCGTGGTGACTATGATGATGAAGTTACTAGCGCAGGGCTTCGCCTAAGCACTACAACGGTATGACTGAGGTGTGTAACCGTGGAGGGGGCACCGCACACGGCTAAAAGATTGGCTTGTG
Source organism: Secale cereale (assembly GCA_902687465.1). NCBI lineage: Eukaryota > Viridiplantae > Streptophyta > Magnoliopsida > Poales > Poaceae > Secale > Secale cereale. The sequence goes on along the minus strand of LR738712.1, from coordinate 193,782,614 downwards.
TGTCTTTGGGGTGCCCACTGGCCACGTATATAAAGGAGGGAGGGAGGAGGAGGCCGGCCAAGGTCTTGCGTGCCCAAGGGGGGAGTCCTACTCCAAGTAGGATTCGCCCCCCCCCCCCCCCCCCCCCCCCCCC
>LR738712.1:193770386-193782410 GCA_902687465.1 Secale cereale | reverse complement strand
CCCGTTCCTATTCCTACAAGGAGAAGAGGGGAAATAGGAGGAGGAAGAAGGAAAGGCGGGGCCACCCCCCTCACCCCAGTCCAATTCGGTTTGGGATAGGGGCGTGCGCCTCCACCTGGCTGTTGCCTCCTCTCTTCCACTAGGGCCCATGAAGGCCCATTGACCCCCGGGGGGTTCCGGTAACCCCTCGGTACTTCAGAAAATACCTGATACACTTTGGAACCATTCACGTGTCCGAATATAACCTTCCAATATATCAATCTTTATGTCTCGACCATCTTAAGACTCCTCGTCACGTCCGTGAACTCATCTGGGACCTCGAACAATCTTTGGTCATCAAAATCACATAACTTATAATACTAATCGTCATCGAACGTTAAGCGTGCGGACCCTACGGGTTCGAGAACTATGTAGACATGACCGAGACACATCTCCGGTCAATAATCAATAGCGGAACCTGGATGCTCATATTGGCTCCTACATATTCTACGAAGATCTTTATCGGTCAAACCGCATAACAACATATGTTGTTCCCTTTGTCATCGGTATGTTACTTGCTCGAGATTCGATCCTTGGTATCATCATACCTAGTTCAATCTCGTTACTGGTAAGTCTGTTTACTCGTTCTGTAATACATCATCTCATGACTAACTCATTAGCCATTTGCTTGCAAGGCTTATTATGATGTGTATTACCGAGAGGGCCCAGAGATACCTCTCCGACACTCGGAGTGACAAATCATATTCTCGATCTATGCCAACACCACAAACACCTTCGGAAACACTTGTAGAGCATCTTTATAATCACCCAGTTATGTTGTGATGTTTGATAGCACACAAGGTGTTCCTCCGGTATTTGGGAGTTGCATAATCTCATAGTCAGAGGAGCATGTATAAGTCATGAAGAAAGCAATAGCAATAAAACTAAACGATCATAGTGCTAAGCTAACGGATGGGTCTTGTCCATCACATCATTCTCATAATGATGTGATCCTATTGATCAAATGACAACACATGTCTATGGTTAGGAAACTCAACCATCTTTGATTAACGAGCTAATCAAGTAGAGGCATACTAGGGACACTCTGTTTTGTCTATGTATTCACACAAGTATCAAGTTTCCGGTTAATACAATTCTAGCATGAATAAAAGACATTTATCATGATATATAAGGAAATATAAATAACAGCTTTATTATTGCCACTAGGGCATATTTCCTTCATGAACTGCACATTATAGCAAGTTCTCTTTGGTAATTATTCAACTTGGGCAAAAAAAAAACCACAGTTGTTTTGTAGCCCAGCGTATAAGCTGGATCAAAGGGTAATCATAGCTATGCTGAGTGAGTAAGAAGCCCCCATGTATTTTGTAACAAGGCGTGCAAGCCGGATCAAGAGGGTAATCATAGCTATGCTCAATAGGCGGTAAGCCCCCAAGTGATCTTATGACGTAACAATAAAGGCTCAGATTATGATAAATGAAACGACCGAGGCCCCGAGTTATTCAGGGATGCTAGCTTTATTATATTAATCATAATATATATACATTGGTATAAATATGTACAGCACAAGAGCCAATTGCTCAGGTGTAGTAAGGCCGAAGATGAGCAATATTCCACGGCCGACGGGTCTCCTCCTCCGACGTGCGTGTCCTTGTGGTCTCAAACATCGATGAGGTAATATGATCTGTTGTTCAGATTTTTGCTAACCACAAAAGATCCTTCCCAAGGTGGGGATAACTTGTGCATGTCGGTTTGATCCTGGATGAGCCAGTCGACCAAATCGCCTTCTTGAAAGGTGCGAGTTTTAACCCGGTGGCTATGATAGCGACGCAGATCTTGCTGATAAATCACAGAACGAACCGCTGCATGGTCACGCTCTTCATCCAAGAGGTCAAGGTCATCCTGACGTGCATGTTCATTATCAGCTTCGACATAAGTCGTCACACGGGACGAGTCGTGACATATGTCACTGGGAAGAACTGCCTCCGCTCCATAAACCATGAAGAAGGGTGTATAACCCGTGGATCAGTTGGGAGTAGTATTGATACTCCAAATCACGGAGGGTAACTCATCAAGCCAACAACCCGGCATCCTCTGCAAAGGGACCATAAGCCAGGACTTGATGCCTCTTAAGATTTCTTGATTAGCCCTTTCGGCTTGTCCATTGGACTAGGGGTGAGTCACAGATGAAACATCGAGACGAACATGCTCTTGTTGACATAATTGTTTCATAGCACCCTTAGATAGATTAGTACCATTATCGGTGATGATACTATGAGGATATCCAAAACTAAATGTCGCCTTTTTAATGAATTGAACCATTGTCGCTGCATCACACTTGCTGACCGACTCAGCCTCAATCCACTTTGTAAATTTGCCAACTGCCACTAAGAGGTGAGTCTTTTTATATTTAGATCTTTTAAAAGGCCTAACTATATCCAGCCCCCGGACTGCAAACAACCAAGTAATTGAAATCATCCTCAATTCTTGAGCCAGCACGTGAGCTCGTCTGGAAAACTTCTCACAGCCGTCACACTTGCTAACCAGATCTTCTGCATCAGCATGAGCCGTCAGCCAATAGAATCTCATGGCCCTCCTCAGGAGAAATACAACATTGAAACACACCTGAGACACTACATCGGTGCAACTCGCCATTGACAGTCATCGACTTAGATTGCCGGGTTATCTGCCTGGCCAAAGTTTCATTCTCGGTTAACTCGCCCCAGGTCATATAAGTCAAATATGGAATTGTCCAATCAGAAATGACATGAAGAGCCGCCACCAATTGTGCCTCCGAGTCAGGGATAGCAAGATCCTCCTCCGTAGGTAATTTAATCGAATGGTTATTCAAAACATCAAGAAAACCATTGGGTGGCACCGGCTTACATTGAGAGCCGAGCTGGCTTAACGCATCAGCCGCCTCATTTTTCCTATGATCGACATGTTCCACCTGATAACCCTTGAAATTAACAGCAATTGCATCAATCGCTCGGCAATAAGCCGCCATGAGCGGGTCTTTGGAATCCCATGTTCCTAAAACTTGCTGAGCCACCAAATATGAGTCATCGAAACACCTCACCCGGCTTAGATTCATCTCTTAAGCCATCCGAAGACCATGGAGCAAGGCCTCATACTCATCTGCATTGTTAGTACAAGGAAACATCAATCTTAAAATATATCAAAACTTATCACCTCGTGGGGAAGTCAAAATAACTCCAGCCCCCGAGCCTTCCAACTGTCTAGATCCATCAAAATGAATAGTCCAATAGGTGTCATCAGGCTTTTCCTCAGGTATCTTCAGCTTTGTCCAGTCATTGATGAAATCCACAAGTGCCTAAGACTTGATAGTTGTCTGAGGCATATATTTCAAACCATGAGGTCCAAGCTCAATGGCCCACTTGGACACCCGGCCTGTGGCTTCTCTGTTTTGAATAATATCTCCTAGGGGAGCAGAACTGACCACAGTGATGGGATGACCAAGGAAGTATTGTTTCAACTTGTGGCTAGCCATGTGGGTATCTCTGTAAACCAGCTTCTCCCAATGTGGGTATCTCTGTTTAGATTCGATGAGTACCTCACTGACATAGTAAACCGGCCTCTGAACCAGATATTCCTTGCCTGACTCTTTTCTTTCCACAACAACCATCACGCTGATGGCTATGCTGTTGGCAGCCACATATAAAAGCAAAGGCTCCTTATCAATGGGAGCTGCAAGGACCGACGGCTCAACCAATTGTTTTTTCAGTGCCTCAAACGCTTGATTAGCAGCATCACTCCAGACGAAGTGGTCTGTTTTCTTCATCATCTGGTACAAAGGGATAGCCTTCTCTCCCATGCGGCTGATAAACCGGCTTAAGGCTGCAATACGGCCCGCCAAACGCTGAACATCATTAATACACGCCGGTTTAGCCAAAGAAGTGATAGCCTTGATTTTTTCCGGGTTAGCTTTAATGCCTCTCTCAGGAACCAAAAAGCCCAATATTTTACCAGCCGGAACACCAATAACACACTTGGTCGGGTTAAGCATCATTTTGTAGACCTGTAGGTTGTCAAAGGTCTCCTTTAGATCATCTAACAAGGTCTCTTTCTTCCTTGACTTCACAACTATATCATCCACGGAGGCATGAACATTGCGTCCAATTTGACTGTGGAGGCAATTCTGGACACAACGCTGATAAGTTGCCTGGGCACTCTTGAGCCCAAAAGGCATAGATACATAGAAGAAGGCTCCAAAAGGAGTGATAAAAGCTATCTTCTCATGGTCCTTAACTGCCATCTTGATCTGCTGATACCCAAAGTAAGCATCAAGAAAACTCAAACGCTCACAACCCGTCGTAGCATCAATGATTTGATCAATATGAGGGAGAGCAAAAGGATCAGCCGGACAAGCCTTATTAAGGTCCGTGTAACCCACATGCATACGCCAAGTGCCGTTTTTCTTAAGCACCAGCATCGAATTAACCAACCATTCTGGGTGAAAGACTTCAACAATGAACCCAGCCGCCAAGAGCCGGGCCACTTCTTCCCAAATGGCCTTGCGCCTCTCTTCATTAAAGCGACAAAGGTATTGCGTGACCAGTTTAAACTTTGGATCAATATTAAGAGTGTGCTCAGCGAGTTCCCTCGGTACACCTGGCATGTCTGAAGGCTTCCATGCAAAGATGTCCCCGTTCTCACGGATGAACTCGATGAGTGTGCTTTCCTATTTCGGATCCAGGTTAGCACTGATAGTGAACTGTTGGGATGAATCGCCAAGAACAAAATCGACATGCTTAGTGTCATCTGCCGACTTAAACTTTAGCAAAGGGTCATGGCCGTGTTTGGTTCTTCAAGGGAGTCATATCCGCCGGGTCAACATTATCTTTGTAGAATTTCAATTCTTCTATTGCGCAAACAGATTCAGCATAAGCAGCATCGCCCTCTTCACACTCTAGAGTTATCTTCCTATATTCGTGCACGGTGATGGTGCCCTTATGCCCTGGCATTTTAAGCTGCAAATAAACATAACAAGGCCGGGCCATAAACTTAGCATAAGCCGGCCATCCAAACAAAGCATGATAAGGACTCTTGATCTTGACCACCTCAAAGGTCAATTTTTCAGCCCTGTAGTCCTGGTCATCGCTAAAGGCCACTTCCAATGTTATCTTACCCACTGGATACGTCGACTTACTAGGCACCACCCCATGAAAACAATAGTGGATGGCTGAAGATCTTTACCAGTCAAATTCGTACGGCGAAAGGTATCATAATAAAGAATATTGATACTACTGCCTCCATCCATAAGCACCATTGTAACCTTGTATCCTCCCACCCGAGGAGCCACCACTAAAGCCAATTGACCCGGATTGTTAACCCGGGGCGGGTGATCCTCACGGCTCCATACGATAGGCTGCTCAGACCACCGCAAATATCGAGGGACCGCCGGCTCATCCGAGTTCACGTTTGCATCTCACGAGTTTGATTTGTGGCTGTCCTGATTCGAATTCCCACCCCCGAATCTACATATCACGTTTATTGGCACTAGGTGTAGTGGGAAGTTTAGTCTCACCCCGGAAGTGGAAGAGGAGTTGGACCTCCTTCCAAGGGATTCTCTTCCACATGCTATTGGAGCTTGAGAAGAGAAGAGGCCCTCGCGCACTCCTCCTCCGCCGCCCGCCTCGTCACGACGCGACGCGACGCGACGCGGGTTGTAGGATTGAGCCGAGCCGAGCTCACACCTATGCACTTATTTTTGCTAGTTCGTAACGGAGATTTTTCTGACATTTGGGCGTCACAGACTCGAACGTGGGTCGAGCCCATGTCTCTCCGCACGGCTGCACCTATATAAGTGTGAGGTGTCTCCTAACCCTAGCCGCCACAATAGATCGCATCCACGCCCTCGCTCACCATCGCTCTTTTGCTGCTACTGCCGCCGGTGACTCCATCTTGTCCGACGCGTACACGGCTGACGGGAGAGAAGGTCTACAAAACCCCGCCTCTCTGGCTCATGTACGGGAGAGAGGCGAATAGGTTTTTAGGAAGCGACTACGCGACTGCTCGTCGTTCGTCTACTTCCTCTACGTTCGCGTTGCCCTCGTCATCACCATGTCCACCCACGCCGAACATGCTGCCGTCGAGAAAATTGAAGCCGACAAGAAGGCGGCTGAGGACGCCGCTGCTGCCACCGCCGCCGCAGCTTCTGTCTGGCCTATTGGTGTGTATAACATGTTTATCCCGCTCCCCTTTATTTTCGTATTAGCAGTACTAGCAGTATATTTATATGTGTCTACTGTTTGCGTAGTACGTGCATGTTTAGATCAGAATCAGTATGTTGTTAATTCAGTCATTGCCATGCTAGTGATTTATCTAAGGATTAAATTAGTCGAAAAATTGCCTATTTACTCAGCAATGGTAGTGTGTTGGCCTTGTAGTCCCCTGGAATATACAACCAGAATGACTTAGATTGAAAATAAACATTTGCAACTCAGTGAGTTAACGACCACAACTCACAAGATAGAGAGAACATACAATAATGCCAGCATGAGCACACATGTAGAAATCATAGTTCCTGGGATGGCAGATTCCTCTATCAACCAAAGTATGTACACAGGGGGAAATAGGAATGTGTAAAAAAGCCTAGGAATTGCTCGTTTAATCCAATACAAAATTGGAAATAATGGTTCTGTGGTAGTTGTGTACTACCTCCGTTTCCAAATATTTGTCTTTCTGGAGATTTCAACAAGTGACTACATACGAAGCAAAATGAGTGAATCTACACTCTAAAATATGTCTACATACATCCGTATGTTGTAGTCCATTTGAAATGTCTAGAAAGACAGAATATTTGGTAACGGAGGGAGTAGATTCTATGAGATGCATTTGGTTTCGTTTAAATCGCATAAGCGGGCAACCTAACAAATCCCATTAAAAGGCCCTACAAATCAAACAACCTAACAAATAACAATTGGCAAGGTTTCCAATCCTCCATAAAAATTGGCAGATTAGAAAAAATATCTAGATAAAAGATGTAGGTTACCAAGGGGGCCTTAGTAACTCGATCAAGTCTCTGTCCCTTTTGTAGGAAAAATCTAGTGTGATGATTCTTCTGTGCAACTATCACTATGAACTTGGGGAACCAGTTGCCACTACAGTGCTTGCAACCAAAAACTTGCATGCCTGTATCAATTAGTAAGATATTACTATCCAGGACCGGCTCATGAGAAATTGGATATAATTTATGTTTACCTCCATGATTTTAGCTAGCTCATCGTTCAACACCTGATTGAATTGGCTCTCGCTAACACCATCCCTAACATCAGGACAACAGAGTTTCCTTAGATAGAATCAGGGTGCCAAAGTAAACTTAGAGATGGCATCGAGTATTTAGAGTCACTTTGTACTCTTAACATCCAGGGACAACACACAATTAATTCAACATTTTCTACTGAAAAATTATGCTACTTAATGGAAAGCCCCATTATCCTTTAGTGTTTTGCGCACATTGTCTCAGGGAGGACCACTGACCTGAAAATGATAATTTGTTCCGGCTTCTGATTATCGTTGTTTTTTAGGAAGTTAACTAGTGAATCCGTGAAATGCTATTGTCCCAGCGAGTAACAAATTAAAAGCATATGCATAATTAGGAAGCACTATTATTAAAATTGTATAAATTGCACTTATATAAATCTAAGCAGAAAAAACTCACTCAATGAGGACATGATCATCATCTCCGACTGGCTTAAACAAAGTATGATCATTTCCAGCCTGGGTGACTGAGTGCACACACAAGCTCTGTAGTTTGAACTGATTGGCCACTTGAATGAACTAACCACCTAGGCAAAAAGCCAGAAACACCCATGTGAGTCAGCAAATTGTCGGCTTGAAACTCTCTCCACGGCCATCGGCTGACACCCAAGTCCTTTCGGGAAGGAACTGAATACATAAGCAAAACTTACTGCAACAACCGATGGCACGTCAGACCGTCCTGGTGAACCATGGGAAGAATCCATACCAAAGATGATGGTTGTAATCCTCGAGACATGAGGAATAGGACAGGTTGTTCCATTTTTCAGCAATGAGTTCAACCCACCAAGCTGATTGGCAGCACAAAACAACAGCAAAGCATTCCGTTTTTCAGCTCTCTTTTTTCCAAATTATGTCGTAAATTGAAGATGGCAATGCAGATCACTTCAAACCTTGGCATGTATCTTTAGCAACACATTTATGAGGTACTGATCTTTGACATTGGCAGGAGGAACAAAGCATTGTGTAACAATTACCATATTGTCCAAGGAATTCGCGCTTCCATGGTCCTGACAAGAAGAAAAAAGGTTTGTTACAAATTACCAAGCACTCTAGTTTGTTTGGGAAGCGTCACGTTACACTTACTTATTTCTTGTTTTTGGGCAAGTGAAGGATATGATTTTATGTTTATTTTTTACTGTCTATTTTATAATTAATTAACTTGTTCGCTTATGTCAACAATTACATTCGTTTGGGTCATATTTTTTATGTAGCCCCACCGACATCTTTCATCGTGGCCAACGCTCTTTGCACACAACTTTCGCCCACCCCTCAAGATTAACTATTTTGCCCTTCCTCCTTGATCACCGCCAAATCCTCAATCATCTTACACCGTACCCCCAAGCTCCATCATCGCAGTCCATACCACAATTTTTCGCAAGCCGGAACCAAACCTAGGGCATTGCGGGAGTCCGTACACGAGCCACGTAGGACTCTGACGCCCCCGGCCCATACAAAACTGAGGCAGAGCCCGCGCTTTTGTAGCTAGCCACACTGTTTCTGCGGCAAAATCCCCCACTCCTTCCATCATGCCGCTCTCCACCCTGTTCCCACCATTTTTTATCAACTCTCTTATTTCCTCCCGCCGTTGACGCATGGACCGAGAGGAGAACCTACCGTAGACGGAGGTGGTGGAAAATCCGAGCATCATGCTAGCCCAAAAGATCAACTCGGCGACATGGCAAAATCACCGCATCAAAGCAAAGGCTGCAAAGGCGGAAACGCTCAAGAACCAGAAGGCCAGTGGAGAGCGTGTTGGTCGAGGACGTGGTGGAGGTCTGGCCCCGCCACCCTTACCAACCATGCAGACACCACCATGGTCGGACCATTACAAGGCTTTGTACTACTACGCTGCCAAGTAGCTGGATAGGTAGTCCCCGGCATCCACTGCCTGGAAAGTGCCATTCATCGCCAATGTCAACGCGGCGCCGCTGCTTTTCTTGCAGTGTTCATCGCCGCAGCTTGTCCGGACGCTAGCATCGGGCATGGAGCAGCTAGGTGTCCCCACACTGTTCGTTGATATGCCTAAAGCGGGTGAGCTAGAGTACGACGACGTGGATAGGGAGATGTTTAACATCATCCATGAGGGAGGCAGAGGAGGAGGTTGCTACGAGGACGGGCAGGTGGATGACTCAGAGCCCACCCAGGCAGGCTCGTACTCCCAGCCGGGATCACGGTATACCCAGTCCGACACGTTCACCCAGTCGGGCACGCGGCCAGGCTACACCCAGTCCGGCACATTCAACTAGTCAGCCCCAGGCACACAGTAGCGGGATTGGGTCGTCGGACAGCAGGAGGAGGAAGACGGCGAGGACGATGATCCGAATGAATATGCTATCAATCCGAAGAAGACGGGTAGAGGAGAAAGCTTCTAACATACTGGAGGATGAGTTATTGTGCCATGCGTGGTTGGCCACTAGCCTCGATCTGATCAATGACGCGGAGCAAAAGGGCCCAACTTTTTTGGTAACATTCACACTTGGTTCCATTAACACAAGCATTTCGAGCCCTACTCCGACGCGGTCATCTGCAACCGTGATCCAAAGTCGCTCAACCATCGATGGTACACCATCCAAGAGGCCGTGTCGAAGTATTGCATAGTGGCCAAGTGGTGCGCAAAACCAGGCAATATGTGTACATCATTTGGTCGGGTACGCGTAGTTCCGTAGATCATTTGTAGTTGGACATACATAGTTTTGTAGATCATTTTGGTGGATATGCATAGTTTTGTGGTCGGATATGCATTGTTATGTAGACCACTTGCCCGATATGCATTTTTGTTGATCATCTGTGACCGTATTTATATGCATTGTTTTGTTGATAATTTGTAGCCGGATGTGCATTGTTTTGTAGCCGGATATGCATTGTCTTGTAGCCGGATATGCATTGTTGATAATGTTTTATTTTGTAGCTTTCTCGTGTGTGTAGTGTGTTCCTGAAGTCGGAGAAGAAAAACTTCACCGTCATGTATTGTTGGTTTAAGTTGAATGGACATCCCAAGTGAAACCTATACATTGCCAAGACCGTCGCCTATGGCACTGAGGAAGAAACCAGTGATCCAACCAATCCAAGAAAAGAACCGTCCAAGAAGGTTAGAAGAGGGTGTAGTGGGAGGAGAGGGTGAAGCTAGAAGGTGTGGTGGCCAAGATGATGGAGAAGTTTGAAAACATCTTGGCGAGGAAGGAGGAGGCATACATCAAGCGCTCAAACGTCAAGGAGACATGCAAGGCCAAGAGGTTTAACATGTTGATGACGGCGACCGAGAAGATCAACCTTGAAGAAAATAAAGCCATGCTCGAAGAGAAGAAGGCCATCCTCGAGAAGAAGATGGAGATCGCAGCCGCTTTCGAGGACGCGAAGATGCTCACCTTGAACATGGAGGATTTAGATGAGGACGCAAAGATGATCGTGCAAGCAGTCCATTTCAAAATGTTACTGTAAGTGCATCTAGTGCCACCCCTAGTTGGTTTTGGAGTATTGACGACAAACCTGGTTGAGGGACTAATGTGTTTGTGAGAATTGCAGGATAACACAGGTAGTAGTCCCTCATTGATTCGGTTTACCTACTGGAGATGACCCCTAAAAATGTATGAAGACATTGACGACAATGGTGGTACATGAAGATAATCATATTGAAGTCTATGACAAGAGAAGACATTGTGTGAATACTATGGAACGCAAAGACTTGGATGTTTCGTTGTTTCCTTTTCTTCTTTGTTGAGTCATAGGAACCACCGTACTGTTAAGTGGGGTCCAAGTGAACTAAGTCGGAGTGACTGAAGTGATGCTCAACCAAATCCTATGTCTTCGAGCGAAGAAAATGAGAACAAATCTTATCCAGAGCTGGATGAGTCAGCTTTGCTTGTAGCCCAAGTAAAGCTGTCGTGTATGTTTGAAATCTAACCGTTGGAACATGTGTCAGTTCCTTAGTGACCCAAGGTCACTGGACAAATCAGGTCGGGTTGCCCAGTAGCTATAAATAGCCCACCCCCTACACCATAAATTGGTGGCTTCTCAGAGTTATTACACGGCTTTTGTCGTTTGAGAGCAACCCACCTCTAAAGCATTTGAGAGAGAGATCCTTGCGAGGACAAAGCCTAAACACCCAGAGCCAAAGAGTGTTAGGCATCACTGAAGTCTTTCTGTCTGTGTGACCTGAAGACTTGTTACACTTGAGGATTGTGTTTCCTCCAGCCGGTTAGGCATCGCGTTCTGAGCATCCAAGAGTCATTGTGGATTGCCAATGAACGAAGTCTGTGAAGGTTTGGAAGTCTACCTTGAAGACTTACCAGAGTGATTGGGCGAGGACTAGGTGTCCTTAGCTCAAGGGGAACAAGGTGAAGACGTGGTCTTCTGAGTTAAATCTCAGCCTCCCTAACCAGACGTACAGTTGTCACAGCAACTGGAACTGGTCTAACAAATCGTTGTCTTCCCCGAGCTACTGGTTCTATCATTTCCTTCTCTTTACTTGATGTCTTTCATTGTGACGTCTTTGCTTGCTTGCCTATCTGTTTGACTTCACTGTGTGACTACTTGTTCTGATTGGCTTCATGCAATCTTCCATCCTGATCCATACTACCTAGCTGCTATTAGTCTTCATGCTTTCACTTCATTGAGTACTTGATTATGGCTTGTCTAGTGTAGTCTACCTTCCGCTGCATATAAATAGGATTGGTTTTATTGTTTGTCTTTGAAACTTCCATGTTTTGAAGACTTTCATAAAAATCGCCTATTCACCCCCCC
>LR738712.1:193727475-193770309 GCA_902687465.1 Secale cereale | reverse complement strand
CCCCCCTCTAGTCGATATACAGCACTTTCAATTGGTATCAGAGCAAGGTACTCCCTTGTTCTGTGTGATTCGGTTTAACCACCTGGAGTTTTAGCTATGACGGCTGCAGGGATAATCAAAGTCTCTGTTGTGTGCCCCATCTTCGATGGCACTGAATATCCCTACTGGAAGAACAAGATGCGCATGCACCTTGAAGCCATTGATGTGGACCTCTGGTTTGTCGTCAAGAACGGTGTTCCCAAGACTGGTGAAGGTATCACCCCTGCTGATGTCAAGAGACTCGTTCAACTGGATTCAACGACCAAGAACATCATTTGTGGTCATCTGACCAAAGGACAGTACGGTCGTGTGAGTGCTTTGGAAACGTCAAAGGAAGTCTGGGACTGGCTCTCTAAGGTCAACGAAGGCGTCTCAACCCAGAGAGATCAAAGAATCAGTGTCCTTCGCAATCTCTTCAATCGCTTCAAGAGAAACGACAATGAGAATGTCCAACACACATTCGATCGCCTCACTGACATCACAAATGAGCTTCAGGCACTTGGCACAACTGAGATCACCAAGCATGAAATCGTTAAGACACTCCTGAGATCACTTGACAGCTCTTTTGACATCCTTGCCCTGATGATTCAAGAACGCCCTGACTTCAAGACTCTCGATCCGTCTGACATACTTGAGAGGCTCAACACACATGAGTTCCAGCTATCTAAGAAACGTGACATCTATGGTCCCAACTATGGCCGAACTCGCGCTTTGAAGGCAAAGGCTGCTTCCTCATCCGAAGAAGAATCTGACTACAGTTCTGATGATCCTGAAGACATTGGAAAGGAGCTTGCCATGCTTGTGAAGAAGTTCCAAAATTTCACTAGGAATAAAGGCTTCAGAAAGTCTTCACGATCCAGCCCAAGGAATGATGAAGCTTCTACCCATGACTACAAGAAGAGAACATGTCATAAGTGCAAGAAACCTGGTCACTACATCTCTGAGTGTCCTCAATGGGACAATGAGAAGAAGAAGAAGAAGAGCAAGGAATATGATTCTGAGGACAAGAAAAAGAATAAATACTCAAAGTCTTCTTCCAAGTCTTCATCGAAATATTCATCACACAAGAAGAATTCATCTGGCAAGGCTCGTGCGTTTGTTGGCAAGGAGATGGATTCAGAGGAGGAGTCTGCTTTAGAAGAAGCGGAGGTGGAGTCTAAGGAGGAATCCGATTCTCGTGTTGCAAGTCTGGCTCTAGCCACAGCCTACGTTGCCAAGTCCATCTTCAACACTGAAGACAATGGCTTCGTCAACAACACTGATGACAATGAGAACGACGACTCTGCTCCCACCTACTGCTTCATGGCACGCGGTGCCAAGGTAAAATCACGCGATGCTTACTTTCAAACATCCAGTGAAGATGACTCTGATTGTGAATCAAAACCTAGCTACAAAACACTTGCTAAAATTGCCACTGAACAGCAAAAAGCTATGGAACATATTCAAAAACTGTTAGACAAAAGCGATGACATGTTGGACGCGGAAATGACTCGTTCTTAGTCCTTAATTGAAGACATAAAAAATCTTCATGTTAAGTACGAGGAACTTGAAAGTCTTTATGAATGGCTCTCAATAACTCATGAAAATCTTTCCCACGATTACCTTCAAAGGAAGCGAGAACTTGAGAAATTGAAAGCGGCTCATGAAGATCTTCAAAAAGAAAATGAGTCACTCCGCGCACAACTGATCAGCTCGCTCAGGAAGGATTTGAACCACCATGTCTAAAATGCATTGAGCGTGATAACGCTACATCTGTTGCTGAATGTTCTACTGCTGCCACTGTTGCAATGTCTTCAACTGCTGATGTGGTAACTAACCCCTCTGCTGAGGATACCACTACTAGTGCTAATGAAAATGCTAGGTTGAATACTTTGCTTGAAACAGGGATGTACAAAAGCCTCAAAGGGCATCAGACTTTATGTGATGTCCTCAAAAAGCAGATATTGAATCGAAACCCTAGGAAAGAGGGTGTAGGGTTCGAGAGGAAAATGAATGTTGATGGTTCATACTGGAAGCCTGAGCAGTACCCCAAAACCACATGGGTTGCTGCAAAGGAACCTTCAGCAGATCTGTCTACCTTATCTGGCTTCACTTGTGCTAATCCTATTATCATTGATGAATCCTTTGATGCAAACTATAAACTGTTTAAGAATCAGAATGGTGAAGTGTTTGCCAGGTATATTGGTACTAACTGTAGGAACGGGTCACCTATGAAGAAGATTTGGGTTCCCAAAGGTTGTCTTGAGAAGCTTCCAGTAAATGTCATCATGACACCACCTGGGAAGAAGACAAACCCCAGACCAAAGGCTTCATACGGTCCTAAGGCTTCACACATACAGAGGACTCACCTGAGTCATCGTAACGCCAATGTTTTGCAGGGAAATTATACTCAGACCCATCAATATGAGCGTGTTTCCTCAAACCGCTATATTCACAAAACAAAGAACTTCTCTGCTTATTCTTATGAGTATTATTCTCCCACTGCAAAATTATTTGCTAGGGCTCCAAAGCCAAAATTCCCAGATGCTTCTCTTAGACTAATTGCTTCCAAGCCACCCCTAAAGATGTGGGTGGTTAAGAAGAACTAACTTTCTCTTGCAGGAAAGGTCTCCAGACGAAAATCAAAGGCGTCTCATGCTATTGCTGGGGACCTAAAACATCTTGTAGGGCACAAGATCAAATGCCCAAATGATCTTACTATCTATTTTGTTCCTGAATCGCTTGCTAATCATCTTATCAGTCCTAACTTGGATCTAAGCTTTCATAATCCACTTGTACGTCAAATGGTTATGCTTCACATTGACTATTGGTGAAGCCTATCCCCCTAACTGCATTGTAGGGAGTGACACCAAAGACTTCAGAATGGATTATGGACAGCGGATGCACAAATCATATGACTGGAGATCGAAGTCTTCTTATGGACTCAACCTTACGTCCATCTAACAAGAATCACATCACATTTGCTGATACTGGTAAAAGCAAAGTGTTGGGTCTAGGTAGAGTTGCAATCTCAAGGGATCAGCACATGGATAAAGTCATGCTTATTGAATCCCTTGATTTCAACTTAATGTCTGTCTCAATGCTTTGTGACTTAAACATGATTGTGATATTTGGAAAATATTGTTGCCTTGTACTAATGGAATCTGACAAGTCTCTAGTCTTTGAAGGATACAGAAAAGGTGATCTGTATATGGTAGATTTCTCAGCTGGACCGCAAATGGCCGTATGTCTTCTAGAAAAAGCTTCAGAGTGATGGGCATGAGGAACTTGCACACTCTCGCGAAGAAGAAGCATGTCGTAGGCATCGAGGGCGTCAAGTTCAAGAAAGATCATCTGTGCGGTGCCTGCGAAGCTGTGAAGATGACTAGGGCCAAGCATCCCTCGAAGACAATCATGACGACATCCAAACCCTTCGAGCTGCTTCACATGGACTTATTTGGCCCTACTCACTACTCCACGTTCACCACTACAGCTTGTCTATATGGCTTCGTCATCGTTGATGATTATTCAAGATACACATGGGTGCATATAATTCTCTACAAGACTGAAGTGCAAGATGTCTTCAGACGCTTCGCCAACCGTGCCATGAACAACTATGGCGTAAAGATCAAGCATATCAGAAGTGACAATGGAACTGGGTTAAAAAATACAGGCCTTGATCTTTATCTGGATACAATGGGAATCACTCATGAGTTCTCAGCTCCATACACACCTCAGCAGAATGGGATCGTTGAGCGCAAGAACAGAACCCTAATTGAGATGTCTCGAACGATGCTCGATGAATACAAGACACCAAGAAAGTTCTGGCCCGAAGCTATTGATACTGCATGACATATCATCAATCGTGTTTATCTTCACAAGCTTCTGAAGAAAACATCCTATGAACTCCTTACTGGCAAGAAGCCAAATGTCAGTTACTTCAAGGTATTTGGAGCTAGGTGCTGGGTCAAGGATCCATATCACAAGTCAAAATTTGCACCAAAAGCACATGAAGGTTTCATGCTCGGCTATGGAAAGGACTCACACTCCTACAGAGTCTTCAACATCTTTCTCTATAAAGTGGTTGAAACTATGGATGTGCGGTTTGATGAAACGAATGGTTCACAAAGATTGTTCCTGTCAGATGTGCTGGATGAAGCTTCACCTAGTGAATCTATCAAGCTAATGGGAACAGGTGAAATCATGCCTTCTGAAGCACAGCCTGACGAGGAACTCGTCATTTCTGCTCCAAATCAACCTGAAGACAATGCTCAGCCTGAAGACAATCCTCCTGATGATGACAATGAACAGCAAGAGCAAAATCTTCGTCCAGCTCATCCCCGTGTTGCAAATGAAGTACAAGTTGAGAAGATAATTGACAGCATAAATGCACCTGGTCAACTCACTCGTTCAAGAGAAACACAGCTAGCAAATTTCTGTGGGCACTTTGCATTTGTCTCAATATCTGAACCCAAGAAATTTGCTGAAGCCTTTATGGAACCTGAATGGATTCAAGCAATGCAAGAAGAGCTTCAACAGTTTGAGTTGAACAACGTATGGGAACTTGTCAAGCGTCCTGACCCTCGCAAGCACAACATAATAGGCACAAAATGGATATATCGCAACAAGCAAGATGAGCATGGTCAAGTTGTCAGAAACAAAGCTCATCTCGTTGCTCAAGGATACACTCAAGTTGAAGGGATTGACTTTGATGAAACATTTGCTCCTGTGGCTAGGCTTGAAGCTATTCGCATACTGCTAGCCTATGCAAATCATCACAACATACTTCTGTATCAAATGGATGTGAAGAGTGCCTTTCTCAATGGAAGGATTGAAGAAGAAGTGTATGTTGCACAACCACCTGGCTTTGAAGATCCAAAACGTCCTGATATGGTATACAAGCTCAACAAGGCACTGTATGGCCTCAAACAATCCCCTCGTGCTTGGTATGGCACACTCAAAGACTTCCTGAAGAGCAAAGGCTTCAAACCTGGTTCCTTGGATCCCACACTCTTCACGAAGACATATGATGGTGAACTGTTTGTCTGCCAAATCTATGTGGACGACATTATCTTTGGCTGCACGGACAAAAGATACAGTGATGAGTTTGGTCACATGATGCAAGAGCAATATCTGATGTCCATGATGGGTGAGCTGAAGTTCTTCCTTGGTCTTCAAATTCGTCAGCAAAGCGACGGCATCTTCATATCTCAAGAGAAATACCTCAAAGATTGCCTGAAGAAGTTTGGTATGCAAGACTACAAAGGATACACGACGCCTATGCCAACTAAAAGTCATCTGAGTCCCGACGCCAATGGTAAAGATTTCGATCAAAAGGTATACCGCTCCATGATTGGTTCTTTACTTTATTTATGTGCATCTAGGCCAGATATTATGCTTAGTGTTTGCATGTGTGCTCGATTCCAAGCGGCACCAAAGGAGTCTCATCACTTAACTGTGAAGCCAATTCTTCGATATTTGGCTTAAACCCCAACACTAGGATTATGGTATCCAAAGGGCTCAGAGTTTGATCTAGTTGGATTCTCAGATGCTGATTATGCTGGTGACAAATTTGATCGCAAGTCTACATGAGGCACAAGTCACTTTCTGGGACGATCACTTGTCTGTTGGTCTTTAAAGAAGCAGAACTGTGTATCACTCTCCACTATTGAATTTGAATACATTGCTGCTGGATCTTGCTGCGGTCAGCTTCTCTGGATGAAGCAAACGCTCAAGGACTATGGTGTCCATCTGAAGCATGTGCCACTCTACTGCGATAATGAAAGCGCCATCAAGATAGCCAACAACCCAGTTCAGCACTCGAAGACAAAGCACATTGAAATTCTTCATCACTTTCTCAGAGATCATGTCATGAAGGAAGATATTGATATCATACACGTCAACACTGAAGAGCAACTGGCAGATATCTTCACAAAGCCCTTGGATGAGAAAAGGTTTTGCAAGTTGCGGTGTGAGCTAAATATCTAAGAATCCTCAAATGTCATGTGATCAGGCACACATCCTAACACTTATGCATATTGATGACTTAGATGTGCAACACACGAAGTAAAGCATATCTTCAATCAATGAAGACTTACATTCTAAGTGTGAATACATTAACGCAGAATTTGACTTCAGAGCGCCACGATAATTGTGCGCCATGTCTGGGTCTAATACTTCCTATACGGTGGGTAACGCCACCACCAAATCTTTGTTTGAAGTGTTTCTCTTGGCGTTACATTTGCAAAGTCTTCGCATTTGGTTTATCTTCATATAGGACAAATATAGACTTGTGTTTTGTCCTCTATAGCATTCACTTATAGCTATGTCTTCTTATTTGAATCTTTTGCACTAAGTGAATGTGATCGGACCCTAACCTCTCTATGCTTCCTCACTCAAACTCTATCTATCCAAATCATATGCATTCTGTTGGAACCGTCGAATATCTTCTCTGCGTCCTTGTCAGCAGAAGATACAGAGACAAACTTTAAATCTGTTTTTAATGCTCAATCCTTTATGCCTAAAACCTGGAGAAGTCGGAACGACCACCCCGACAGTCCAGGCGTGCGTGGGATCGTGGGACAACTCCCAATGTGTTACATGTCTGCCACGTGTCCCTCAGATGTGAACCGCCAGGGGCACCTGCGTAATTGCGGTGTGCCGTCTCCCATGCTTATAAATGCACGTCCCATCATGGTCAAAAACTCTTCTACCACCTCTCCACCTCGACCAACCCTAGCACCTCCGCTAGCTCTCGACGACGCCGGCGACGAAGCGCTTCGCTGCCGCGACCTCGTCGACGCCGTCTTCACGCCGGCCGCAGACATCGTCTTCTCCGCTGCCGCCGTAGGTGTCTTCCGTCGCCAAGTTAGGGCACGGAAGATCGAACTGCTTGGCATCCACTTCTTCTCCGTCTAGCAGTTCATCGTGTGGTAAATTAAAACTCTCTTTTTACCATCTTCTTGATCCAATAGATTCATCACTTTTTACCATAAGAAGTTTCTGCCTCCACATGTTTGGATCTATCATGTCTGCATCTCATATCTTGCCTAGTACATTCACATATGCTTCAAACATAGTTAGATTCCTCACTTGTACCTATTCTTGGATTCGTACAAATCTGGAACCAACTCTCAACATAAAAGTGAATGTCTTCGCGATATGAGGTCAAAGTCTTCTAAACTGATTTATCTTCAAAATCTTCTGAGAATGCATATGACCTCTTCCCCTTCCCTTGCATCTCTAATGCTGTCACAGGTACATGTCCGTGGGAGAATCCCTTGGTTCTCATAGTCTGCATTCATTTGCAGAATTCTTGCAGCGTCATATTCATTCTCCCGAAGCCAATTCCTGTCTGACCAGCAGACCGAAGCATTTGCCCGTGTTGAAGCCTTTCAGTTTGAAGCCTTTCAGGTTGAACCCAATGGCTACTGAAAAATCTGTTAGGAAGGGTGGCAGGCAGGGCCGTGGCAATACCTCCAAAGATTTGCCTCCTGACCTCATTGAGATGTACAAGACTGATCCAGAGGAGGACTATAATCAAAGTAAGACTCGAATCCAATGGATTCGAAGATATTGGGCAGAACAATGGTTCGAGTACAGATTTGTGCCCCAAGAATATGCTGAGAAGAATGCCATCAAGCCACCCTGGGGAGACAGTCTATATAAAAATCTTCCACCCAGGACTCAAGCTGAAGCCATTGCTCAAGGTTTCTATCCTTGTATGGTCAGAGGGCCACAACCAGCTGATGCCGACCCATTTTCACTGCTATGGTGTCGCGACGACAATTTGTTCAAGCACAATCTTCAGTATGCCAAGAACTCGGCCAAAGAAAACAAGAAGAATTGGGGATTAGACTTCAATCCTGGCCCCTCTGCGTCCCGTGTCGATGGCACGCGCGAAGCCGAACCTAACCTGGTTGGGCCCTTCTACAACTTAGAAGGTCTCATCAGTCATATAAGGGTTCAAGGGGCGGATGTGGATCAACCTGCACACGTCGCTGATTCTGATGAAGCGCCTGCATCTCCGAAGCCAAAGAAGAAGAAGAAATCAAAGGCTTCGAAGACCACTCCACCAATTGCTTCGAGAGTGAAGCCGTTGGCCACTGCTCCACCAGCACCAAGTGTGCAATCTGAGGAGCACTCTCGCATTTCCAAGAGCAAAAAGCTAAGGAAGAAGCCCATGCACAACCCCAGTCCGGCTCTAACTCCTGATGCTGTTCTGAAGAACGCTAATGAAGCCATTGATCTTTCAAGTGATGAAGATCTAGCTGATGACGCTCTGGAGCAATTGATCAAGAGCAAGCAAGATGCAGAAATCTTCAACGATTTGCCGCTCTTTGACGTGAAAGTGTTGAACAACTTCATTCATGAGTGGTTTGACACCCCCAACCTCAGCTTTGACGATCTGCAACTTCCCGTTGGCCTTAGCGTCTCCTTCAATGGCGCCATTGCTTCTGAGCTAGCTCTTGCTCAGAGAATTGTTGAGCTAAAGCAAAAGATTGAATATGAAAAGGCTTAGTTCAAGAAGCATGTGGCCAAGCTCAGCGTCCAAGAAGTCCAGAATTTCAAAGTCATGATGCATGAGCTCAAGGAAGCCTTTCGCAAGAGGCGTGAAGAAGCCAAAGGTTCTCGTGAGCGCATCAAGGCCTTGGATGCCAAGTGCGTCC
The DNA here is from genome assembly GCA_902687465.1 of Secale cereale. Taxonomy (NCBI): domain Eukaryota; kingdom Viridiplantae; phylum Streptophyta; class Magnoliopsida; order Poales; family Poaceae; genus Secale; species Secale cereale. The sequence goes on along the minus strand of LR738712.1, from coordinate 193,761,622 downwards.
AATCCTACAATGAAGCTGAGAAGCGCAAGGCCCTTGGGCGTCCTGGCATCGACCCCATAATGGCTGCCAAGAAGAAGAAGCAAAATATGGCCCAAGCTGAAGGATCAAGGCAGGAAGAACCTCGCATTGTCTTCCTTGCTAGCATGACAGGCACGAAGCCTAAGGTCACCCCAGTCGCTTCAGAGCTTAAGAAGACAAAGGTGGCTGAAGCTGAAGCCCGCAAGCGCAAGAACACCACTGATGATGCTCCCCCCACTAAGAAGCGAAAGACCAAGAAGGTCCGGGCTGCTCCCACAGAGCCCCTTGTCGTCGAGCCCATTTCTGTTGCTCGTCATGCATCTGCACACCAGGAACGTCGCATGACTATTCATGAGCCTGCTCCCATAGAGGCTGAAGACATTCCAGCTGTTGACCCCACCGCAGCTGAAGACATTGGTCCTCATGACAATGTTGAAGATGATGAAGTCCTTCCTCAGATCAAGTATAATGTGGTATCATCGCCTGTTCTCACGAACAGCGAACGCATCAGCATTGGTCGTCCATTGATGCCAATTGCTCAGGATGACTCATGGGCTGATCACCCACAAGAATCCCCACGTGTTGAAGACACACCAGTAACACCCCCTACTCAAGTCACCAGTTCGGTGCTTGAAGATGAAGACTTTGTGGCCCAACCAACTCCATCACCAAAAGCGTCGCCAGCATTCCGCAGGCTTCGCAAAGGACCAAGGCCCCAAGTCATTCCTTCAAGTGTTCCAGAAGAGAAGAGCAACAATCTGTTCCTGAAGCTTCTCCTACTGTGAACCTTCCAGAGTCTGAAGCCAAAGCAGCTGAAGACATTCCGGCTGCATCAGCCGATGAAGAACAACACGAAAAAGAAGAAGCTCGTGCTGCCACACCCCCTGTCCTCGAGGAGAACGTGTCCGACCCTCCAGCTCCTGAAGTGGAGGTTACAAATTCTGAGGCTGCCACCAACACCAACACTGAAGCCAATGACGTTGTCATGGCTGAAGCTAATGTGGCGACTGAATCCAATGTGGTGCCAGATGTGATGGCACATGAAGTCAATGTTGCACCTGAAGCCACTCAGCAGCCCGAAGCAAATGCCACTGCTCCTGTTCCGCCTCCACGGCCCCATACAATTGAGCAAGCATACGACAAAGATGATCAGCTCGTCTCTGTCAGATGGCCCATTCTGGTTCCTCCGCCTGCTGCTAGTCCTCAATTTGACTACCATGTTGAGCACATGCCTCAGGTTCAGAAGCCTAAGCCAAGACTGCCAAGGTTCCAGGTACTGCCACTTCACCAGGATCCTTCAATGCCACTGGCTTCACGGCGCACAACACTTTCTTTGACAGTGCCAAGAACCCCTATTCCAAACCAAGGATATCATCAGATAGGTTCTGGAGCCATCAGCATCGCAGTTATTATTCACGAGTACTCTATGATCAAGGGCGCATCTTCCCTCATATGCGTCTTGATACTGAAGCCATTACTGGACTGCCCTGTCTTGAGGAAGCTCTTGATTGCTTCCGTGATGCTGGCCTGCTCAATTTTGTGACTGACAAAGAGCATTGGAATGAAGAGCTGCTTCTGCAATTATATGCAACCCTCCACATTTGAGGTTACAGCAGGGATCCGAAGACATGGATCCTTGAGTGGATGACAGGCAATGTCCATCATGAAGCCAAAGCCTTTGACCTCATTGAGCTTACTGGCCTGCCCACTCCAGGAGAACTGTATGAACCTGGCTGTCAACTACACAACGAAGCTTTGGAGAGCATTTTTCATAAGCCCAAGCCCAACATGAGCCAAATGCTGAGCATGATGAAGCCTTTGCCAATCGATGTTCAATATCCAAAGAAGTTCTTTGTTGAAGACCTTGAGTATCTGCCACGCACCATATATCATATCATTAGGCGAACTCTATGGCCTATCAAAGGACACTCTTCATCAGCCAAGCTTGAAGGCACAATGAAGACATTGATCTTCTATATCTTCAATGGCATCAGCTTCAACGCTCAAGACTTCTTTATCAGGCAGTTGGCTGTTTCAGGCTCTGATCTCTTTGGACTCAAGTTCTACGCTCCATGGATCATGCGCCTCATCAACCTTCATTCTGCTATCAACTATCAGCCTTCTGCTCGCAACCATCATATATTCTTGCCAGAGGTTGATATGTCATCTGAAGCCATATACCAAGAGTCTGCCAAAGAGCCAGTTAGTCTTCACAACGCTGATCACCAGAGCTTCACTCGGAAAATTGAAGGAGTTCCAGCTGTCTCTCGCGTTTATCCTTTGGCTGACCGTACTCGCTTACCTCGCCATGCAGAGACTGAAGCTACTAAGAGCACCATTGCCCAAAGGCCTCGGAAGTGTTCTCGTGTTCTCAATGACCGAGAGCTTCTCGTTGCCTTACATCAGAAACAGGATAAGCATCACTACTGACTGAAGCATCAGATGCAAAGCCTCTTGGTGGACGTCAATCGCATTCGCAACCTTGCCACCAAGAATGCCTTTGTTGCTCATGAAACCTGTCGGAGGTCTTGGAAGAGTTTGACTTTGTTGAGTGTTGAAGCGGATCTTCAAGACGATGGCTTCACAGAAAGATTCAAGTTTGACCACACTCCTCCAAGGAATGATGTTCTGCGTCGAACTCCGTCTCTTGAAGACTCTGACTACTCCTCCTCCGTTGCAACGGTTGACACCAGGGTGATAGATGATCAAGATGATGCTACCTCACCACCTCCTCCCTCAGCATGTGTCGACACTGCACCAACTACTTCTGCACCGCCAAACACCAACGCCGACCCTGCATCCTCTCCTGCTCCAACTAGGAACGAGTAGAGACTCTATGTCTTCAAACCTTTTTGGTCCTTACTGACAAAAGGAGGAGAAGCATATGAGTTGATAGTCTTCAAGTGGGTCCATATGGGCGGGTGCTTTATATTTTGCCTAGTGTTTACAACTCTCGTTTTGCTACATTTGGTTCCTTGAGTTGTAACACTTAAACTTGATGGTCGTCTGCTACGTTTTCTGGTACTCTGTAATGCGATGATAAATTCCGCATGTGCTACGATATATTTCGCACTTAGTCATTTTGCAGACGTCCATTTCTTCATAAATTGAAGAGGATCTCCACAAGTACAACCTGCCATGTGCATTTGCATTCAAAAGCAAATCAACTATATGCACATCTTCAGGGGGATCCTTTTGCTACTTATGACGACAATACCTTTATCCTTTACAATTTCACGTACTTTTATCCTCGTTGAAAACTTCAACCAGTTTGTCATCAATCACCAAAAAGGGGGAGATTGTAAGTGCATCTAGTGCCACCCCTAGTTGGTTTTGGAGTATTGACGACAAACCTGGTTGAGGGACTAATGTGTTTGTGAGAATTGTAGGATAACACAGGTAGTAGTCCCTCATTGATTCGGTTTACCTACCGGAGATGACCCCTAAAAATGTATGAAGACATTGACGACAATGGTGGTACATGAAGATAATCATATTAAAGACTATGACAAGAGAAGACATTGTGTGAAGACTATGGAGCGCGAAGACTTAGATGTTTCGTTGTTTCCTTTCTTCTTTGTTGAGTCATAGGAACCACCGTACTGTTAAGTGGGGTCCAAGTGAACTAAGTCAGAGTGACTGAAGTGATGCTCAACCAAATCCTATGTCTTCGAGCAAAGACAATGAGAGCAAATCTTATCGAGAGCTGGATGAGTCAGCTTTGCTTGTAGCCCAAATAAAGCTGTCGTGTGTGTTTGAAATATGACCGTTGGAACACGTGTCAGTTCCTTAGTGACCCAAGGTCACTTCGGACAAATCAGGTCGGGTTGCCCAGTGGCTATAAATAGCCCACCCCTACACCATAAATTGGTGGCTGCTCAGAGTTATTACACGGCTTTTGTCGTTTGAGAGCAACCCACCTCCGAAGCATTTGAGAGAGAGATCCTTGCGAGGACAAAGCCCAAACACCCAGAGCCAAAGAGTGTTAGGCATCACTGAAGTCTTTCTGTCTGTGTGACCTGAAGACTTGTTACACTTGAGGACTGTGTTTCCTCCAGCCGGTTAGGCGTCGCGTTCTGAGCATCCAAGAGTCATTGTGGATTGCCGGTGAATGAAGTCTGTGAAGGTTTGGAAGTCTACCTTGAAGACTAACCAGAGTGATTGGGCGAGGACTAGGGGTCCTTAGCTCAAGGGGAACAAGGTGAAGACACGGTCTTCTGAGTTAAATCTCAGCCTCCCTAACCAGACGTACAGTTGTCACAGCAACTGAAACTGGTCTAATAAATCACTGTCTTCCCCGAGCTACTGGTTCTATCTTTTCCTTCTCTTTACTTACTGTCTTTCATTGTGAAGTCTTTGCTTGCTTGCCTATCTGTTTGACTTCACTGTGTGACTACTTGTTCTGATTGGCTTCATGCAATCTTCCATCCTGGTCCATACTACCTAGATGCTATTAGTCTTCATGTTTTCACTTCATTGAATACTTGACTATGGCTTGTCTAGTGTAGTCTACCTTCCGCTGCATATAAATAGGATTGGTTTTATCGTTTGTCTTCGAAACTTTGGTTTTATCGTTTGTCTTCGAAACTTCCATGTTTTGAAGACTTTCATAAAAATCGCCTATTCACCCCCCCCCCCTCTAGTCGATATACAACACTTTCAGTTACAACAGTAGAAGGATGAGTTAAAGAGGGAGGACGCGATGGAGAAGGAGGCGGCGGATGCTCTTTGTCATATTCTGACTCGGGCTGTCGCAGCTGGTCACATTACTCATGTCAGCTCTCACCTTATCCCTAATGGAATTTCACACTTACAATATGCGGACGATACTATCATTATGGTGGATTTAAATGAGGATAGCATAACCCACCTGAAATTCCTGCTTCTCTGCTTCGAAGCGTTGTCTGGTCTTAAAATTAATTTTGCCAAGAGTGAAGTCATTGTTACTGGAGTCTCGAACGTTGAAGCTCAAAGAGTCGCTCACCTCCTTAATTGATCCCTAGGCTCCTTTCCTTTCAATTACCTTGGCCTTCCGATCTCTCCCCCAAGCTCCTGGCTAAAGACTTTGCTCCGACTGTCACTAAGGTGGGCAATCGGGTCCTGCCGTGGAGAGGCCGGTACAATACCCAAGCGGGCAAGGTTGCCCTTACCAATGCATGCTTATCTTCCCTCCCCATGTTACTGATGGATTTTTATCTCCTCTCTGGAGGGACTCACGCTGGCTTTGACAAACACAGGAGTGCTTTTTATTGGAACTCGGCTGATAACAAACGCAAATACAGGATGGTGAAATGGAAATTTATTTGCCGCCCCAAAAATATGGGAGGGTTAGGCATTATTAATACGGCTGTCATGAATAAATGCCTCATTTTAAAGTGGTGGTGGAAAATCCTGTCGTCTGTGGAGAGCCCCCTTTGGCTAACTATTCTCAAGGCTAAGTACTTATCGGTTTCCAGCCCCATGTTTGCTCCGCCCTCTAGTGGCTCTCAATTTTGGCGCCAGCTCGTTAAAGTTCGACCGATTTTCCAATCCTTGGTCAAGTTTGTAGTTAGAAATGATAAGTCTACTCACTTTTGGTTAGATTGGTGGTGCGGGGACTCCACCCTCGCAGTGGCATTCCCGACCCTTTTTTCTTATTGTCCTAATCCGGAGATCTCTATCTTCGAGCTCTCTCTAAATAATTGGGACCTAGAACTTTGCAGGACGCTTTCTCCTGTAGAGTTGGAAGACTGGCACCGCCTTACTGCTTGCTTCCCCTTGCTCTCGGAGGAAGAGGACTCCGTCGTCTGGCCCCATTCCTCTTCTGGTCGCTTTTCGGTTAAGTCTGCCTACGCTAAAATTACATCTGACTCTCTCACGTCTAAGTTCAAATGCATTTGGAGTGCTCGTATCCCTCCTAAGATCAAAATTTTCATGTGGCAAGCTTTTCGTGGGAAGCTTCCCGCGGCTGATCAAATTCGGAAAAGGAACGGTCCGGGCTCTGATAGATGTGCATTATGTGGGGCCATCGAAAACACAGACCATATCTTTTTTTCATTGCTCTATGCCTAAATTCGTGTGGTGTTGTATTCGCCTTTGGCTGCAAATGAACTGGAACCCTTCATCCTTCTTGGACTTGAGGAGACTATCCAGCGGCTTATCTGGGGCTTCAAAGAGGATTTTCTGGGTCGGGTTTGCGGCGATTTGTTGGTCGCTATGGACCACTCATAACAAGTTTACCATCGAGCTTACATTCCCGGCTAGTCCTGTGAGTTGCTTATTTAAGGCTGGTAGATTTCTACAGCAGTGGAGATTATCGATTAAGGAGGCGGGCCTCGAGACTTTTGACGCTATGGCATCTAAGATCTGGCTCGCGGCTTCCTCCTTGACGCGGCGGAATCGGTCGGCGCCGTAGCTCTGACTCCTTTTATCCTGTCTTTTGACTGCTGGCATGCGTGCCATGATTGGCTTGACAGCCATGTATGCGTACCTTCCTTTATGTTGGCGGCCACTTTGTTGGCTTGGTGTTGGTTGTGACACTCTACCTGATGGCTTTATTTATAAAGTCAGGCGTATGTCTTTTCTCTAAAAAAGGAGGCAACGGAGGACGCGGCATCGGCCGAGAAGGCGGCGATGACAAATTGAGCGTGGAGGCTCGAATTGCTGGTCCGGTCGGGCAAAGACGATAGATTGAGCGTGGAGGCTCGGATTGCTGGTTCGGTCGGAGACGACAGATTGAGATTGAGCGTGAAGGCTCGGATTACTGGCCGGGCAAAAAATCCAATTTTTTGTACGGATCTGAATTTCAAATTTACTTTACTTGCTGACTGTAAAGTAATCCGATGATATAGTGAAGTTTGTCTTGGGTCTTCTTTGTGGTAGTCTAACGAGGAAGGAGAGTTTTAACGAGTGAGGGCTTTTGGCGGGCGACCTCCATGGAGGTGGTTATTTTGAAAATTTTAATAATTACATTTTGGAGTTTCAAAAAATTCTGAAGAAAAATTCTACACATTCATATGGATGTATTCTACCTGTGTACAAAATCTGACAACGAAATATATTATGGTAAGAGCTACACAAAAAAGAGAAAAACCTGCATTTCTAATAGTGAACAGTGTTCGCACTGTTCATCCGTCTGAAAAACGAGATTTGCCTTTTTTGTGTAGCTCTTACCATAATATATTTCGTCTTAAAAAGTTTACATCCATGTAGAATACATTCATGTTAACATGTATGATTTTTGTCAGAATTTTTTGAAACTTCAAAATACGTTTTTCGATTTTTTCAAAATACCCACCTTCATGGAGGTTGACCGCCGTTGGCATTTTGCGAGTTTAACGGCCTACAATGTGAGAGGTCGGTGATGTTAGTTTCACTTATATTGATAGACAATCGATGTCATACCAAAATGTTTTCTGCTTTTGAGGGAGTACTTCAAAACCCTGCAGGTTAAGGTTCATTTAGGCCTTGTTCGGTTACACCCCTTCACAAGAGGATTGGAGGGGATTTGAGAAGGTTTTGACTTATAGGGGATTAAATCCACCTCAATCCCTGCCAAACCCCCTTCAAATCCCCCTCAACCGAACACAGCCTTATAGGGAAAGAATCAAATTGGGATTCAAGCATTGGGTCGAACTCTTCCTTGCATTGATGGGCACTTCAGTGTGATTTTCAACTGATTTGACGAAATGTGTCGCTGCAAATCACAACGCAACCAAGTGAATGAAATGCAAGAAAAGGCTTGCCAATGGAGGACAACCAACCGAACAAGAACAAGCCTAACAGGTTCAGTAAGAGTGCACAAAAGAAAAGTGCCAGGTTCGACCTATTTCAGCTTCCAAACTGTACTGTGCTACCTAGAGAACAATCCCATAGCGGCATGCCAAATAGTGGGATGGATTTTTGAATTACTTGTTGCCATAAAACAGCAAAGACTTTTGAACAAGGTATATATATCTAGCTCATCCTACCAACTCTAGATTCAGAACAAGTGATTATCCATGCAAGACCACAAAACAAACAGTAAGAAAATCAAACTGAGCAAGCAGAGAGAAGGAAAGCAGCAAATTAGATGGTTCGATAGTAAAGGTTCGACAGCAGCATCTTAACAGGATTCAAAGGTTCTGAGGCACCAAGTGCAGCAACCAGCTTAGGAACATAACATCCCAGGAGTCCAACAGGCCATCACAGGCCACTACTCCACTACTACACTAGATAACCAAGCGCATCACCAACGCGCGACTGCGGCGGGCAGGCTGGCTGGCTCAGCAGAAGAACATGCTGCTGCGTACTTTCTCATGGAGGCGAGGCAGCTCCTGCACTGGGGCGCTGCCGGCAGAGGTGTGGCCACCGCCCTGGCTCGACGACGTCTCAGACATCTCATCAAACTTGATGAACTGCGCCACCTGAGCAGCCGCAAGATGCGCATAGCAGATTGGAGAAACTGCAAGGAAGCACAACAAGGTTGCAAAATCAGCACGGGATTCACACAAGTAACAGTTGGAAGCTTTGCAGATGCAAAAAACAAACGCAGCCAAAACTCACCAACTGATATGGCTGTTGTGCTCCTTTGGTACACATAAGAGAGCGAGTGCACAAGATCCTGCAGGTCATCCGCAGCAAAGTGTATCTCATCATGCAGGATATGGTAGTGTGTTGGCCTTGTAGTCCCCTGCAACAAAGAAATAAGATTAGCCTTATAAAATCTACACGTCAACAAACTGAAAATTGTCACAAAGGCCTAACCAAAACAACTGCCAGTCATTCAAGAACGATTTGGCATGCCCAGGATGCAAAAGAGCTGGATAAAGTATTGCATATGATCCCAATACCAACTTGTACATATTAACAATGTCCCACTGACCAGAGTTTTTCATCATACTGTACTTAAAATATGCTAAATGCATCAACCAAAAAGAAATACTCTTCCAAAATGTAAAACACATGCAAAGATAATCACAAACAACCATGGTAAATCACTGCTGGCAATATATATGTCTCAAGGACATACGGGTCAGTATTAACTGATCAAGGGAACTGCCAGTCGTATAAAGCTTTCAATTTTCGGCTCTATTCAGAGGAAAATGGCATAAATCACAAACAACGGCACTAGGGCAAACAATGGGAATACTAGCTACAGATGGTTCACAAACAACCAGCACTAGGGCAAACAATAAGAATACTAGCTACAGATGGTTCACAAACTTGCAGCACTAGGGCAAACAATGAGAATACTAGCATGAAACAGATCACAAACAGAACAGCACTAGGGTAAAACATTTAACAAGCAAATGTGATGCACCACAGAGAATACTTACGATCATTCCGGCATGAGCGCACATGTAGAAGTCATAATTCCTTGGATGGCAGACTGCATTATCAACGACTGTGCCTACAGAATGGTGACATCCAAACATTAGTATCACCAAGGCACAATTTGACATAATTAGGGATAGAAAACAGCAGACAAGCGGTGTGTATGTTACCAGGAGGGACATTGTCAGGAGATCCAGGCATGAAAAACTTGGTGTGGTGATTTTTCTGAGCAACAATCAGCGTGAACTTGGGGTTCCAATTTTCATCCAAGAACTTGCAGGCCTGCACCAAATAGAATAAACACAGAGTCATGTGCAATAGATGAATAAGATACTCATGTATAGTATAATTTGAGCCAAACTAGAACCGCACGAAAGTACCTCAATTATTTGATCTAATTCAATGTTCAGCACCTGATGAAACTGGCTCTCGCTAACACCATCCCTGTAATGAAGATAGAGAGATCAACATCTAAAACAAAATGGTCACAAGCGTCCTCGAGAGAATCAGGCAACCAATCTACACAACTGAATGACCCTGGTTTCTCTCCAATATTGACCAGTAGTTATTCGGGAAGGACGACAAACCTGAAGATGATGATCTGATCTGGTTTTCTTTTTCCAGAACTGGTGTAGAAGTCAATAAGACACTCCCTGAAACAGTTCGGAATAGCAACAGGAAAAGTAAACATCAAGGGAACCACCATAGTACATTTGTATGGACGATTGAACAAAAAACAAAAATATATTACCGAACAAGGCCATCATCATCAGTTCCTTGTGGCTTGAACAATGAATCTATCATTTCTAGCTTTGGTGACTGCGAGCGCACAGAAGCCCTATATTTCGAGACAAGAGGCCATTCCCGAGAACCAACAACCTATAATCAATATGGAAACAAATATCAGATATAATAGTTAATGATTGTCAGAAATGTGCATACTACTTGTGTTATCTTAGATTTGTTAGTACTCTAATGCAGATAGAGGAAATTAAGTAGCATACTGCTGCAATGGATGGTATATCAGACTGTCCAGGCGATCCATGGGACACATCCATTCCCAAGATGAGAGTTGGGACCTTTGATACAAGAGGTATACTTGGGGACATTTCAATTTGTAGCAGTGAGTTCATTCCACCAAGCTGATTACAAAAAGGATTAGTACAAAGAAGATGATAATGTAAGCACTGTTTCAATAAGAATTAGATGTGGTGGAGGCACAAACCTTTGCATTGATCTTCAGCAGAACATTTGTCAGATATTGGTCATTGACCCTTGTTGGGGCCACACACTGAGTGACAATGCCAAAGTCAGCAAGGCATTTTCGCTTCCATGGACCTATAAAAGAAAAACAACCGGATGATACAGATGATTGTCCTAAACTTATTGAAGGATACATACAATAAGAATTTCTAGAACCGACCATAAACATCAGAATTTTTCCTCTCAGCAAGAATACACAGCAGAAATTTGGGAGCCCCGGGAAGCTTAGACTTGATTTGCTCAAACATATCCTCCACCCTTTTTGGAGCAGGTGCGCGTCTCATTGAACCATTCTCTTCAATTACAATATGAGGTTTTTCTACTGTCTGCAAAAAAAATTAAAAAAAAGTGAGTGCAAACACATTTCAAGAAATGTGTAGTTAGGTTAATGGAAAACCTACAATGCCCTTCATGGCCCCACACTTCATGAGGTCATTGACAAGGTTCGTGGTGTTACACCTAGCTGAAAAGTTAACAACTGCCCATCTATCCACGACGCAAGCTCTAGCAAGCCTCTGCAGAAGCAGAACTAGCAAAGTTATGGATGACAACATGCATGATAAAAGAGTAAACACAGAATGCAAGTCAAAACAAGCTGACCTTGTTATTGAAATTCCAACGCCCATTCCTTGTGAAAATATCTTCGCCATTCCCAGCTTTGAGCTACATTACAGGATTCAATCGAGATGCATAAAGGTTTCACAATCACAAAAGGTGACTAAATAAGATGTGGAGCAGTTAGTTGTGACTGACCTTAGGGGCCTGCAGTACCCTACCAGCCACTTGGGTAAAACCTTGAGCTATCGAAATTCCACATGCCTTCAGCATGGGTTCTGTATCATAGCTGCTGCGTTTTAGTACCTGCCAAATTGACATTGATGAAACAGTTAATAACAAAACCTACAAGTAGGTATATTGGTACTGAGACAGAATAAATAAGCCACTCACATCAGACAAAACTGACATCCTCTCTTGAGGCTTCTGCCTGGACTTCTCAACAAGAGATGATCTTTGTAGGGTACTCAAAGATTTGGTATACCTTTGCAAGGGCACCAGCTGGCAGAGCTGGCAAACACAGAAAGATTCATCAGGGAATTGCACAAATAAGGCACAACCAAGAATTTAAATTTCAGGAATAGTCAAATCAAACCTCAATGGGAAAATATGTTGGCCGCTTTGGTTTCCCAACATTTATACAAGGGAAATCACCAGAGTACCTCAGCTCAATGCCACGGTTCTTCACAAAGTAATCATAAACAGATATTTCGATTGCTTCAGGGTCACCATTCCCACCATTCCTTTGCTTGAGGGAAAACCTAGATAGGCATAAGAAGCACAAGTAGTTAAAAAAATAATGAAAGCGGCATGAAACTATAAAAGTATCTAACAAAAGGGCTCTCAATCAAATCTACACTGCAAAGATGTCATGCAACAAGTCCAAACAATTAATTAAGCGCCATTTATACAACAGATGTCAATATGTTCACTTACATTTGTTCATAACAATTCCTCTCACTCAAACCAACAATCTTGTATTCTGTATTTGCTGGGCTTGTTTTTATCCGTAAATTCTTAAGTGCACGCTTGGCCTACAAAAACAACAAAGGTTTAGATATATACAGAGATAAATACACATTAGATATACAAACATATATTATCAATGGATTTCATAAGCAAGTTGAGGAGAAATCGTACCTTGGCCCAATCAATTTTATTAGGGTGGTCAACTTTCTGGTTGGCCAGCAGAAAATCAACAACAGGGCCAGGTTTCACAATCATTGTTGTAGAAACATCTGCACAATTAAGCAGCTGTCAATATGAAGTGTCACCTAATTTAAAATGCTGTCACAAGATTGCATACAGAATTGGGCTCAGTGACAACACAGCATACCAATATTAAGAGAAAGCCCACTCTGTGTTGCTCGAAAGCTTGAGTGGAAACCTCTGCAGCCCATCACACCCCCACCCAAGTCCACGAAGTTTGAAGGATTGTTGTGAAAAAATGACTGGCGGACCAACAGGCAGCCCCTGCAAACACACAGAAATATACACAAGGAAATTAGATAAGATTTAGCATGGTCCGAACACTGAGAACAAAAATCAAGAACGGTAAATTAGCATTCAGAAGTACATAGAAACAAACATACTGTTTGGCAGAGTGTTGTCTTAATATGATATCAATAACCCGAATGGCTTCTTGTGTGTGCTCTGATTCCTGGCCTTTTAGTGCCATTGCAATAGCACTCATGGGGATTCTAGCTGCAAAGCTTAACTCCACCTTGAAGGTTTTAGTCTGATATGGCCTTTTCACTCTTTTCTTGTCATTTCCTGGACTGTCGTTTCCAGGGCTGCCATTTGCAGGAGTCCTACAAGCAACGAAGTTACATCAGCAACAAGGCATAGTAACAACAAAAGACAACCTAAAGCAAGAAAGTTACATGCAAGAAGACATAGTAACAGCAAAAGACAATACTGGACCAGGGCAAAGAGAGTTAATTACTTTCCACTGGAAACGTCTTCAAGGACAACAACAAACTCATTGTTGATTTGTGGGAGGGCACCAATGGTAAAAAGACTCTTTTCACCATCATAGGCAAAGTCTTTATTGGCTAGATCCGATGCATAAGTCTGCTGCAGCTTATCAATGACTTTTCTACCAACACCTTTTCCATCAACAGGCCTGTCATCTTCATACTTCAGATTTACCTGCATTGAATTAAACAATGGAGGGATGACATTAGATGGTAGCACAAGAAGTTCAACAACAAAGTAAATGAGGATAGAGGCATACAACAAAGTAAACGAGGATAGAGGCATACATAGTAATGATGGAAGAATTCATCTGTCGTCTTCAATGAGACTTTGAAATGATTTGTCACAAGCTGTATAGGATTTCCCCTCTTGCCAAAACCAGGACGAGCGATCAGGGCCCTCTTAGGCTTTGAGATCTTCTTTGCTTCTTCAGATTTGTTAGGCGGCAGGGGTGGTGGTGGTGGCAAGTCATCAGCCAACTCAGCTTTTATCGGCTCTGCATTTGGCGGGAGTGGTGGTGGTGGTGGCAGGTCATCACCGTGTGACTCCATCTGACAGTACATCAGTTAATCAGCTTCCAACAGTACACAAGTACAAATTGTACAACTAACAGCCAAGGAGAAGATTTGCAGAAAAACAAGTGAAATAAGTTATCAAACAGACCAACACAGATACAGTACACAGGTGGCACAAGTGGGAGTATGTAAGTAATATTGCCCAACTTAACAACAAATCAAGTATAAAGGGCACATAAAGAAACCACTTTTTATTTAATCCATGGAAACAGAGGTGACAAGTAGGCCTAGCAAGACTGGTAACCAGATTATATAAAAAAAGACCAACATAAAAAAAGCAATGTTGACACTAGAGACACAAGAATGGTAACCAGATTACATTAACAAACCAAATAATTAAGTCATTTATGTTTATTGAAAGAAAATCTTAATTAACAAACAAGGGATATATAGAGAGAAAAACATCAATTCATAATGCATAGGCACAAAAAGAGGCATCTCTCCCACCTTCCATTCCTTATTATATATACTTAGATTTAAGCTGGCCAATTGTTTCAATGGTAATAATTTAAGGCAAATAAAACAATGGTAATACTTTTCTGACAGGATTAACTACATTCTTGTTATTATGCAATGAGGTAAGGTCATTCCAGTGAGGGAATTGGTAAAAGATGCTCCTACAGAAGTACTCATACATCAAACATAACTAGGATAACCAAGCATGTACAGATGGATAAAGAGATGAGGAGTAAATGCTTATACAGTACGGTAATGGCCAAGCATGCAAATTGGACAACTACTAACACATCAGGTAGGGCAAAATAATATAGTGGTACGTCACAAACGTAACTAGGACTAACATCTCTCAGGCATCAGCAATATTAACATGGAGGGAAGTCATATAGCAGGTCCTACTCAGCACACAAGGATTAAAACAGTAAATCATGATAACAGAGTTTACTTACTTGCGCGAACCAAAAATGGCCCGGAGGAGCCAAACCACTGAACTGATCTGCTGCACAAAAACAAGTTAAGTAAGTCATCTGCCAGTGATAAAGTGTAGGAATACAGTAAAAAATGGCAGAAAGATTAAAAAAACAGAGAGAAAGGCACAAGGCACAAAAATAAGACATGTTTTCCCCTTGCCTCCATGTTTTTACTTTGCTTCCACGGGAACAAGAGATGCAAAATTGCAACAAAAAAAAAATCCGAGCAATCAAGCATATAAAGAAAGCATCGATTTGAGGGACAACCTTTTTCGGAGGGAGTGAGTATTAAATACTCAGTAATGGTACCCAAGAATAGACAGAACAGAGGGGGGAAAGAAAGTATTTTTTTTCCGAGCAAATGGGAAATCAGACCCCGGGGAAACCTCTGAAAAACCCTCTGAATTTATATTTCACTCAAAAGAAAACCCCCAAAAGTTAGTTTTTTTGGAGAAAAAAGAAACGGTCCCTGGCACATAGCTCGCACAAGAAGCAAAACGAAAACCCTACACTTTTAAAAAAAAAACTGTCCTCTGGCATAGCACCCAACAATTTCTTACCGCGGAAGTTGGATTATTTTTTTTGAAAAAATAAAGTATATCCTCTGACATAGGACAAGATGCAAAACGAAAAACCCTACACAAAGATATTACAAACAAAAAACGGTGGAAAATAAATACGAAGAGAAGATGAACAGATGAAGGGCCAAACAAGAACCCGGAAGGGAGAACCCGGTGGCACGTATCATATTCGTGGACGAAAGAATCAAAGAAAAAGGAAAATAGCCCAAAACCCCAGAAAACACGCCAAGAACGCGGGCGAACGGGACCAAATCCCAAATCCAACGCCCTGAGGAACATGCACACAAATGCATGACCTCCGCCGGAGAAAAAAATCCAAGAAGAAGGAGAAGAAGGATCGCAACAGAGGAGGAGGGGAAAAAACCCCATCCACGAAATCCGTCGAACGAATCCGGCCAACCAAGAACGCGAGGAAAAGGACGATCTAATCTACAGGACTAGAACCCTAGATTTGTCCATTACCGAGGGCGCAAGGGAGGCCTCCGCGAGAGAGGGCTTGGCTTTCTTTTCCGTTCCCCTTCTCGTCTCTCCCCCTCCCCTCTTTGAGCAACACTCCCTAGACAGTGCCCCTGCCCCGGCACCGGCCCCCTCTTCTTGTAGCACCCGAGGTGGAGGGCAGGAAGGTAAAAACGGACGGAGGCTTGCCATCCATGAGGCGCACGCATCGCCGGACACGTGGGGACATGGGAGTTCGTCGGGCTGCGTGATTTTGGGCAACGCTTTTGAGCCGCATCAATAAAGGGCGGTTGGTAAATTGCCATCCCCATTGCTGCCAACTGCCCACAGTACTCACTCCCCTGCTGCGGGGGCTGCTGCTTGTACGACTACGCGACAGCTCGCGTCCCTTCTTCTCTCCATACAAATGGGCCCCGGCACGTGACTGGTAAAGGAGAGGCCAGCCTCTGGAAAAAAGGACGTTTCAAATCGAAGGTGATTATTGCCGCGACTAGTGGAGGATCTTGGGTCATAAAACTAGGATCGATACTGTTTTTTTTAGGGAAAGGATCGACACTGTTTATACGTTATACAACTTGATTGACTTCAGTAAAACGATTCAAATTTTCTAAAAAAAACATACATACTATATTATCTCCGTCTCGGTGTATAAGTCATTTGCGTAGTTCTAGATCGACAATTTAACTATTCAAATATGTATTATATGTGATAAAATATATATTTAGAAACTACATCAGTGTAGAAATCTAATGATATATTTTTCATGATATATAACACATAGTATTTAAGTCCTCAAATCGATGACCTAGGACTACACGAATGACTTGTACACCGAGACGGAGGGAGTACTACCAATAATTTTGTCTAGATATGTCATCGCAATTCTGACATATAATCTCAGTATGTACTTTAAAATGTTAGGCCGCTAGTGTTAAGCGCATCTCCAGCCTTTGGCCTCAGGGGGCGCGTAAAATCGTCGCCTGGGGGCGAATCGGCGCTAAACCGCGTTGTTGGGTCGTGATGCTCCCTAGTCGTCGTCCCCATGGCGCATTTTTGTTTTTTTCAAAAATAAAATTCGATGTCGCATTCGGACAAACAAGGCGCAAATTTAACCAAACTTCGGCGAGTTTATCAAATATTTTACAAAAAAAACACGACATTACTAGACCCGCCGTCGTCCTCGCCCTCGTCGTTCCTCGCCGCCCTGAAGCTCTACATGCCGAGGAGCCTATAGAATTGTGTGTAGTCGCCGCCGTCGTCGCCGTCGTCGCCTCCGCCGTAGCCGTCCCTGTTGCTCCCCTGCCCAGGGTCGCCGAGGCGCGGCAGGTTGGACGGTCCGGGGGCGTCCTCGTCCTCGTCGCCGTCGCGGATGACGACGTTGTCCTCCCCCTCGCGCCCACGCCGGCGGGCGGCTATCTTCTCCAGGGCTCGGCGCTGCCGGACCATCTCGTCGCGGAGGTAGTCGTCCCGCGCCTACTGTAGGGCGGCCTCGTCGGAGAAGCCGGACCGGGCAATGACCTCGTACTCCGCGGGAAGGCCCGACTCCACCTTCGGCCTAACGAGTCGGGCAGAGGTGGGGGAGGACTCGGCGATGCGGATGCCGCCGCTGCGGGTATGTCGGCTGATCGGCGTGTCCTGGGGCTCCGGCTTGATGGGGAGGAGGGAGGGAGAGCCGGACGAGCGGCCGGACAAGGAGGAGGACGCCAGGTCCATGCGTCTCGGCATCCACGAGCTACCACGCCGACGGGAGAAGGTGGGGGGGCGCGGGGTACTCCAGCCTCGGCGTGTTACCGCCCTCGATGTACTCGAGAACGGCCTCCAGCGTGCGGCCGGGCACGCCCCGCCATCGGCGACGCCCTTCGGAGTTGTAGTTTCTGGAGGGCACGACGTCGTTGGTGGCCTCGAACTGCTCGGCGTGGCGACGCCGAAAGTATGGTTCCCACAACATGTTGTTGGAGGTGTACCTCGGCTCGTCTTTCGCCGCCTGCGGCAGAGAGGAGCGGATGCGGGCGATCTCTGCACGCCTGGCCGCCCCGGTGGGCGGCGGTGGCACGGGGACCCCGCCGGTGCTTATTTTCCACGTCCCGGGCACCCGCATGTCCGGCGGGACCGGGTACTCGGCATCATAGAGAAGCCGGGCTTCGTCCTCGTGAAGATGGCGGCGGCCGAAGCCGTTCGCCGCCGCACCATCGCCTGGTAGCGCTCGGGCATGGGGTGGAACAAAAACGGCGAGAAAAGAGGAGGAACGAGGGGCGTCGACGGTGGAGAGTAATGTCTGTGCGTGGCTCACCGGTGCGGGGAGGGGGCGACTTATATAACAACGGCCGGGCGGCACCCGCGTGGCCGCCGTGTGTACACGTGGCGGGCGAGGGCGGGACATGCGTCGCCGCGCCTTCACTGCGCTGCCCGTGAGGCATCTATGGAGGCTGACCGGCGCGGCAGCTTTGGCATTGGTTCCCCCGCGGGAACCGAGGAGATGAGAACGACGAAGCGGCGAGAACCGCCGAGTCGTTGCCAAGGAGGGCGCGCCGGGTTCGGCTTGGGTTCGCCGGCGCCAATTTCGGCCCGAGTCGGTGAAAAAAGGGTCTTTGGGAGCACGATTGGGTCGATTTTTCGGCGCCGGCGGCAAAAAAACGCCTGAAGGACCTTATTTGGGGCGCGGCTGGAGATGCTCTAAGTATGTGATACACATTGTTTTGTGTTTTAGGAGGGGGTGCCACGGCATCCATGGAACCCCGCTAGGTCAGTCCGTGCGGCGAAGATTTGATATATATTTTTACTTGTTTGGGGATTCAATTCATTTTGGGGAAATGGAGAGGATTTGTAAAGTAATTTTGTCCAGGTTTACTAGGGTAAAATGGATTTGAATCTGACAGCTCAAAATGCTCTCGCACGATGGCACGAACCCTTTGTTGGAAGAGTTTTAATGTCAATATAATATTACTATCCTATTTCAAATTACTTCTCGTTTTGCTTCTGCTTCTATCCTATACTATTTATGCTCCTATACTATTCATGCTCCTTTTATTTACTTCCTAAGATCCATGCAATCAAATTTGGCCTATGATTGTAGCAGAGAAAATTGACCAATGGATTTATTCATTTTGGAGAAAAACTTTTGTAAAGTTTTATGTGGAGGTTTGGTGCCTGATAAATTGAAATTTCTAGTGTGACTACGACGACTGCGTTGCATGTACAATATTTTTAGGGGGGGTTGATGTGGTTTTATTACTTTTTATTACTACTTTCCCAGCAAAACTACTTATAATTTTATTTTTGATATTCTTTTTAAATACATAGATTTTTTTTGTTTACGTACATTTCATTGGTGCGACAAATCATGTTGGGACAAATTAAGAGGATATGTAAAGTAGTAACGTGAAAATTTAATCAGGGGTAAATCGGGTCTCAACTGGGATGTCAATGCACCGTGCAGTGTCGAGAATTCTTTCCCACGCAAATGTTAACGTGGTCATACTACAACTACATTGTTGAATTTATTTCTGGTCCAGTTTCATATTTTCAATGTTTGGCATTCGTGTTCTTTTTGTTTACTTCATAAAATATGAATGGTCAAACATATAGAAATCACTATATCACGTGACTTACCATCTATTTTTTTTTTTTAAAAATGCAAATTTAGTAGTGAATCTCAGTATGGTGTCATAAAAGTTAATAAACAAAGTAACTTCTCCCTGACCAATGAGTTTAACATAGAAGTGTCAAAGTCAAAACAAACACATGAAATAAGAAAATATTATGACTTCCGAAAAAGTTTGAATAAGTTAAAATATGCATTACTCAAAGATAGCATGACGTGGAGCAGAAAACCTAATGCTTTAGAAGAAGAAGAAATGATGTGTCCAAAATTATATTGACACTTCTATATGGTGTTGAATCTTACTTGTATACGTGTCATAAACGATAGTGAACTATATAAGTTGAATTTAGAATGATGGTGCTTGAGTTAGCATATTGTTCTACATGTGTGTTTCAAGAATCAATATGAAATAAAACCTTCCGAGAACTACTTACATTTGTAAGGAGGCCATTGATGAATGTGATAGGTGATCACGATATTTGAACCGTTCACATTTATTTTAAGTTGCATTACAACTTATGTTTGGAAGAGTTGCATATAACCTCAAGCCAACAGTGTGTCACACACAATTGTAGCGCCAATAGAACTAGAAACTATGTAGGGCAAAGTGCATCACACAAGTTTATCCGGATCGCTCCAACACAAAGTGCTTGCCAGAGGAAAAAGTGTAAAAAGGAAATGTGATGATCACCATGACTCTTGTATAAGAGTAGAAGATAATAGTAAAAGATAGGCCATTCACAGAGGGAAGCAGAGGTTGCCATGCGCTTTTATGGTTGGATGCACAAAATCTTAATGCAAAAGAACATCACTTTACATTGCCGCTTGTGATAAAGACCTTTATTATGCAGTCTGTCGCTTTTATTTCTTCCCTATCACAAGTTCGTATAAAGCTTATTTTCTTCGCACTAATAGATCATACATATTTAGAAAGCAATTTCTATTGCATGCACCGATGACAACTTACTTGAAGGATCTTACCCAATCCTTAGGTAGGTATGATGGACTCTCATGGCAAAACTTGTTTAAGGGATGTTTAGAAGCACAAGTAATATTTCTACTTGGTGCAAAGAATTTGGCTAGCATGAGAGAGAAAGGGCCCAACATGTTGGATGATCCAAGACAATATAACGTTTCAGATATAGGAAAACATAACCCATTAAGTTGTCTTCCTTGTCCAGCATCAACCTTTTAGCATGTCATATTTTAATGAGTGCTCACAATTACAAAAGATGTCCAAGATAATATATTTATATGTGAAATCTCCCTTCCTTTAATATCCTTTCATGAATTGTTCAAGTGACCAATTTTGCGTTTGCTAACTTTCAATAAGTTTACTACCTATACTTATTCTGTGTGAAGTCATTACTCCCCATGGTATAAGCATATGAAACATATATAAATTCAGATTTATGATATTCAATTCATTCAACCATTTACTCATAGGATGTACGTGAAGCACGTGAGTAAATGCCAAATTACTCCAAAAGATATAAGTGAAGGACACTGAGTACTCAAATAATTAACTAGACATGGGAGGATTCTTTTTCATTCAAGATTTCGGATCCAATGATTTTATTCAAACATCAAGTAAAAATGAAAATACACTCCAAGCAAAACACATATCATGTGACGAATAAAAATATAGCTCCGAGTAAAGTTTCTGTTTTTTTACAGCAAGATCGCATTTACTTTCACCCAAGTCTTCACAAAGGTCTTACTTGGCACTTTATTGAATCAAAAGCTATAAAACATGATTACTATAGTGGCTTAATCATGTAAACACAAAAAAACAGTAAGGGTAAATATTGGGTTGTCTCCCAACAAGCGCTTTTCTTTAATGCCTTTTAGCTAGGCATGATTATTTCAATGATGCTCACATAAAAGATAAGAATTGAAACATAAAGAGAGCATCATGAAGAATATGACTAGCATATTTAAATCTAACCCACTTCCTATGCCTAGGGATTTTGTGAGCACATAATTTATAGGAACAAGAATCAACTAGCATAGGAAGGTGATACGTCCAAAACGTATCTATAATTTCTGCTTGCTCCATGCCTCTTTTGGGTGATATTGCTATGATATTTATACACTTCCATACACTTTTGATCATATTTGGACTAACCTATTAACTCAGTGCACCCCAGTGCCAGTTTCTGTTTTCTGCTGTTTTTGTATTTCAGGTTTTCCCATTACGAGAACTGCCAGAAAAATCCCGGAAAAATTATATAAAAAATCAGCATTCCAGAAGCTTCCCGGTAGCCAAAGTACAGCCGGAGGGGGGCCACCAGGGCTCCAGGCGCCCTGGTGGCGCGGCCCCCCTGGCCGCGCCGGGGGGGCGCCTGGGCCCCCCGGGCCTCCGCTGATGCCCCCCTTTGGCATATATTTATATCGTGTCCCGAAACCCTCGAGACGGGAACCCTTTTTCACGATATCATCTCTGTTCCGCCGCCGCCGCGCTTCCAAGACCGGGAGCACCAGGAGAACTCTTCCCGGCACCCTGCCAGAGGGGAGGATCACCACCGGGAGCCTCTCCACCACCATGGACGCCTCCCGGATGAGTTGTGAGTAGTCTCCCTTGGACCATGGGTCCATGACCAGTAGCTATGTGATGTTCTCCTCCCCTTCTTATGCTTCACTAATTAGTCCTCGTGAGCTGCCCTACATGATCGAGGCACATATGTAATCCTTATGCTGTTGCTATGATGAGTTTGCTGGGATCCGATGGATTGTGAGATTATGTTCAGATTGTGTTTGAGTAATATATTTGATCTACCTCTTTTATATTTATGTTCGTAAGTAATTCTTGCATGTTATCCGTTGTTATTTATTGCTTTGGCCAAGTAGTAGGTAGTGACTCCAAGAGGGAACGTTATGCTTGATTGTGGGTTCATGCCCCTCGATGACTAGCTTGAGTGACAGAAACATGAGTCTAGGGGATGTGCTGTTGCCACAAGGGGGAAAACAACGGTGCTTGTGCCCGCGGGTGCAAGGATTGTTTACTTTATGCAAAGTTCTTTTAATGCAGTTGTCTGTTGCTTTGAGTTTACACTATGGGTGGGACTCGCAACTTAATACCAGCGAGATGTTCTGGATAGATATCTCAAGGTGGATGATTAGTAGTAGACGCAGATGGATTTCGGTCTACTTGCCTTGGCGTACCGCCCATGCTTTGAGCCTCTACCTTTCTTGTAACATAGTTAGCATTGGTTTGCGCACATAATTCTGTCAATTGCCCAGCTGTAATTCGTTTACCTCACATAGTTGTTTTATCGTCTTTTGGGAGAGAGACATCACTAGTGAACATCATGGGACCCCGGTCCATATTACCATCATTGATCACATCCGCTATTTACTTTCAGCTTTTACTTACTATTGCAGCAATACCTATCACTATTATCACTTGCGTTTGATCCTTTGTAAACTACAAGGCCAGAGGGATTGACAACCTCTCTGTACTCGTTGGGAGCAAAGTTATTTGTATCTGTGTGCAGGTCCACGTTGATTGCTAATATCTGGCGCCGTTGGCAGTCGACACCTTCTTGTTGAAACTGGGAGTCTCAGGGAAATCGATCCTTGGTATCTTTGTCAAGGGAAAACTTCCGCTACACTGCATCTCAAACCTTCCACTTGGGGTAACCAATGAGGGGCGAGAAGCCATCAAGCAAAGTTTTCTGGCGCCGTTGCCGGGGACTCCACTCTTCAGGATAGGGGAGTTGCACGCTATCTTTTACCTTTGCTTTTTAGTCTTGTTAGTTTACCTTTCAGTTTTTGCTTTAGTATCTTTTATCGAAAATCACAAAAATAGTTATCTTGCTTGCTTGCTACTATGGGTTCCACCGAGAACACCAAATTGTGTGACTTCACTAGTCACAACAACGATGACTTTATCTGCACACCTATCACTACACCTGCCACTTCAACACCTTCTATGAAATTAAACCTGCTTTACTGAACTTAGTCATGAAAGATCAATTCTCCGGTGTGGAGATGATGCTGCTTTACACTTAAACAATTTTGTTGAACTTTGTGATATGCAAAAGTACCAAGAAATAGATGGTAATATTGTTAAGCTTAAGCTTTTTCCTTTCTCCTTGAGAGGAGGAGCTAAAATTTGGTTTCAGTCTTTGCCTAGAAATAGCATAGATTCTTGGGACAAGTGCAAAGATGCTTTTATTGGAAAATACTATCCACCTGCTAAAATTATCCAACTAAGAAGTAACATAATGAATTTTAAACAATTGGATAATGAACACGTTGCCCAAGCTTGGGAACGTATGAAATCTCTTATTAAGAACTGCCCTACTCATGGTTTGACTACTTGGATGGTTATCCAAACTTTTTATGCAGGCTTGAACTTTACCTCGCGGAATTTGTTAGATTCGGCTGCGGGAGGAACTTTTATGTCAACAACACTTGGTGCTGCCACAAAACTTCTCGATGAGATGATGACCAACTATTCCCAATGGCACACCGAACGTGCTCCAACAGGTAGGAAGGTAAACTCTGTCGAGGAGATTTCCTCCCTAAATGAAAAAGTTGACTTGATCATGTCTCTACTTTCGAAGCAATCTTCTGTTGATCCTCGTGATGTTCCTTTAAATTCTTTGATTGCTCAAGAACAATTAGATGTGAACTTTATCTCTAGAAACAATTTTAACAACAATGCTTATCCTATCACCAAGAACTCCACTACTGAACTAGAGATCATGCTTAAAGATTTCATCACTACCCAAAAAGCCTTTAATAAGAGTGTAGAAGAAAAACTAAACAAACTAGATGATCTCTCTTTGAAGGTAGACAATTTAGCCAATGAGGTAGAATTGCTTAAAATTAGAACTTCTCCTCTTGAGGAGAGGAAGGTCACTCCTATGAATGCTATTCAAGTGCAAATTAATGAAAATATTAGGATGATGGCTAAACTTAAAGAGAGATGGGCTAGAGAAAGGGAGGAAGAAGATAGAATTAAGAACCTTCCTACCCACCACACTGTTGCTACTATCCAAGTTGTTGAGGATATCCAAACTCTTAGCACCCAATGCACTCCTGGTCCCATTGGATCTATTAATGGTGATGCTATGACTATAGAAACTACCAAACAAGTGAACCTAAAGGACACCACTACCACCTTACTTGATAGTAGTGACCTTGATTTTGATAATTGCACTCTTACCGAAGTTATTGATTTCCTTCACAAGATGTCTAGAGATCCACGCACTAGCACGCTTAACCTTGCCTTCACAGAGCATATCACTAATGCTCTCATCAAAGCTAGGGAGGAGAAACTTAGAGTAGAAGCCTCCATACCTAGAAAGCTAGAAGATGGTTGGGATCCTATGATTAAAATTAAATTGAATAACTTCTCTTGCTATGCTTTATGTGATGTTGGAGCTAGTACCTCCGTTATGCCCAAAAGGATATATGATATGATTAAATTGAAACCTTTTGATTCTTGTTCTTTTGGTGTTTGTCTCGTTGAATCTTCCATAAAGAAACCTTTGGGGAGGATCAACGATGTTCTTATCATTGTCAATGACAACTACGTTCCCGTTGATTTTACTATTATGGATATTGAATGTGAACCTTCGTGTCCAATTATTTTGGGACGTCCTTTTCTACGCACCGTTGGTGCTATCATTGACATGAAAGAGGGGAATACAAAATTCCAGTTTCCTCTCAATAAAGGGATGGAACACTTCCCTCGAAAGAAGATTAAGTTACCTTTTGAGTCCGTTATACGGGCTAGCTATTCTTTTACTCTTGATAAAACTTGATCTCTTTGCATTATGCCTAGCTTAAAGGCATAAAAGAAAGCGCTTTTGGGAGGCAGCCCACATGAATAAATTTTTTATTTTGATTTTGTTGTGTCTTGATGTTGTTACTACAGTAGCATCATCATTGTATCTTTGCTTTTCAACTTTGTGCCAAGTGTAGCCTCTGATTGCAAGAAAGTTCAAAAGTTGTGACGTGCTGTCCAGGAAACAGATTCTGTCCTTGGATAGAAAAATTCGTATAAAATCACCAGATCATCTTTTTGGTCTGAATTTTTTCGACAGCATGCTCTATATAATTCTCTTTCGTGCGTATGTTTTGAGTTTTTTGATTAGAGTTGCAGAAGTGCCCGGAAAAAATCATTTACTACCCGATGTTCTGTTTTTCACAGATTCTGTCCTGTTTTGCCTTTCCTTCATTTTGCAAACCTAGAGCTTGCTTTTTCTTTGCAAAAACCTTTTGGCAATCTTGAGAAACAGTAGACCTTCAAGAATATCCTTATTTCCAGCAAGGAACAATTATTTTATTAAGGGTACTAACCTCGCTAATCAGATTATGATGAGTTATGTATGAAGGGAGTTTTCAAGTGTGCGAGGGAAGATGATAAAAAGATTCAGGAGTGTCAAACGCTCAAGCTTGGGGATGCCCCCATGCACCCCCAAGAAATATTCAAGGAGACTCAAGCGTCTAAGCTTGGGGATGCCCCCGTGCATCCCCTTCTCCATCAACATTATCAGTTCGTCTTTCGTTCCACTATATTTTTATCACTTCATGTGTTATGTGCTATGCTTGGAGCGTATTGCTTTTAGTTTTCCTTTTTAGTTTTCTTTAGCTTTTCATAACGAGTCGGAACTCAGCTTTCTTTATGTGGGAGAGAAACACGCTCCACTTCTACCTAGAACATAACATAGAATTTTCATGTCTATCTTTGCTGTGTGTGTTCTTTGTCTTTCAATAGCTACTATCATGCTTAGCTTTTAGTTTTCATGCTTATCTTTTTAAAGAGCTTTTGTTTAGTTGGTTGCTTGAACTCTCTTTATTTATCATGATTATCTTATTAAGAGAGTTTGCTTCTGTTGCATTGGTTGATATGTCTATGATAAAAATGCTACGTGCATAATGGTGCTTAGTAGTTCATGTTTTCTTATGGTTAGTCTCAAATAGCTGGGGGGGTTCCAATGTGTTATTGGAATACCAACATGATTTGTTTGCTTATGATGTGGTATGGTTTAGTAATATCTTCCTTCAAGAATTTATTTTGATTGACTTGGCGTATGCTCACACATATTTAAGACTGTATAGAAAGTCTGTCAAGCCTTGATGATCTTTTGTTTCTGAGTAGCGATATGACTACCATGCCTGATTCAATGTTGCTTTGTCGCTCTGCATGATTATGACCGTCATTGCTCTCTTAGTTGGTCGCTCCCAGTCTTTTGCTAACTTTCGCCTGTACTAAGCGGACTGACTGCTTGTGCATCCAAATTCTTTTAAACCAATTATGCCATACGAGTCCACCATACCTTCCTACATGGTATTTACCTGTCATTCCTAACGAAGACTTTCATGTACCATCTCGAAATTATTTAAAAATAAAAAAAATGCATTCCTATTTTGTGCCTCTGTTTTAAGTCCATGAGGAAGTAGTAGTTAATTCATGATCTTTTTAAGTTGGACAAGCTTCACCCCGGGATTGCATGTCTAATGTGCAAACCCATAACACGAGAAGGAACTGGCATTGAGTGCGCCCGGCTCAAAATTAATATAACAAACAAACCCTCCTTCACGCTTTGTTCATGAGAAATCAGAAAACTTTGGCAGTGATAAACAAAGGAGATTAAGAGGATGTGATCGTCCTCATTCGGGAGCCGTTCCTCGAAACTTGTCCATCTCAAGAAGTGATTGAGTTATCTGCTAGCATTCGTTGACGGAACATGCATGATAAAAAAAAATAACTATTACCTCTGTTTTTAAAACCAAGAGCTCTGGTACATGTTTTGTCTTTGTTTCCGACTACGGGTTTTCAACCTTGCCAACAAAAGCCACGGTTCGAGAGTCTCCACCTTCTTTTAAAGCACCAACTACTGAGAGCATGATTGTCATTCTGAGTGTAATGTGCATTGTCCCAAAGTAGCATTGTCTTTTGCATGATTGTGATATCGTTTATTCTGAAATCGTTGTATCTAGTCATCACTTGAACCTTGAAGGTGCCCCTGTATTTATGTTTTGCTTCACTAAAGGGGGCAAGCGAGATATCACTTTATCATATTTGCACACCATGCTCATTACAAATCTATTTGATGTTTCAATACCATATTGTAAAACTTTCAGTTCTTTGTGATTTTCTCATGAGGCAACTTAATTACTACAGATTCATTGTCTCAGTAAGCTTTTGTCATATGACTATGAAAAATCCTTATATGGTTAATAGCATGTCACCACAGAAATTATTCTTGTTATCATTTACCTACTCGAGGACGAGCAGGAATTAAGCTTGGGGATGTTGATACGTCCAAAACGTATCTATAATTTCTGCTTGCTCCATGCCTCTTTTGGGTGATATTGCTATGATATTTATAAACTTCCATACACTTTTGATCATATTTGGACTAACCTATTAACTCAGTGCACCCCAGTGCCAGTTTCTGTTTTCTGCTGTTTTTGTATTTCAGGTTTTCCCATTACGAGAACTGCCAGAAAAATCCCGGAAAAATTATATAAAAAATGAGCGTTCCAGAAGCTTCCCGGTAGCCAAAGTACAGCCGGAGGGGGGCCACCAGGGCTCCAGGCGCCCTGGTGGCGCGGCCCCCCTTGCCGCACCGAGGGGGCGCCTGGGCCCCCCGGGCCTCCGCTGATGCCCCCCTTTGGCATATATTTATATCGTGTCCCGAAACCCTCGAGACGGGAACCCTTTTTCGTGATCTCATCTCTGTTCCGCCGCCGCCGCGCTTCCAAGATCGGGAGCACCAGGAGAACTCTTCCCGGCACCCTGCCGGAGGGGAGGATCACCACTGGGAGCCTCTCCACCACCATGGATGCCTCCCGGATGAGTTGTGAGTAGTCTCCCTTGGACCATGGGTCCATGACCAGTAGCTATGTGATGTTCTCCTCCCCTTCTTGTGCTTCACTAATTAGTCCTCGTGAGCTGCCCTACATGATCGAGGCACATATGTAATCCTTATGCTGTTGCTATGATGAGTTTGCTGGGATCCGATGGATTGTGAGATTATGTTCAGATTGTGTTTGAGTAATATATTTGATCTACCTCTTTTATATTTATGTTCGTAAGTAATTCTTGCATGTTCTCCGTTGTTATTTATTGCTTTGGCCAAGTAGTAGGTAGTGACTCCAAGAGGGAACGTTATGCTTGATTGTGGGTTCATGCCCCTCGATGACTAGCTTGAGTGACAGAAACATGAGTCTAGGGGATGTGCTATTGCCACAAGGGGGAAAACAATGGTGCTTGTGCCCGCGGGTGCAAGGATTGTTTACTTTACGCAAAGTTCTTTTAATGCAGTTATCTGTTGCTTTAAGTTTACACTATGGGTGGGACTCGCAACTTAATACCAGCGAGATGTTCTGGATAGATATCTCAAGGTGGATGATTAGTAGTAGATGCAGATGGATTTCGGTCTACTTGCCTTGGCGTACCGCCCATGCTTTGAACCTCTACCTTTCTTGTAACATAGTTAGCATTGGTTTGCGCACATAATTCTGTCAATTGCCCAGCTGTAATTTGTTTACCTCACATAGCTGTTTTATCGTCTTTTGGGAGAGAGACATCACTAGTGAACATCATGGGACCCCGGTCCATATTACCATCATTGATCACATCTGCTATTTACTTTCAGCTTTTACTTACTATTGCAGCAATACCTATCACTATTATCACTTGTGTTTGATCCTTTGTAAACTACAAGGCCGGAGGGATTGACAACCTCTCTGTACTCGTTGGGAGAAAAGTTATTTGTATCTGTGTGCAGGTCCACGTTGATTGCTAATATCTGGCGCCGTTGGCAGTTGACACCTTCTTGTTGAAACTGGGAGTCTCAGGGAAATCGATCCTTGGTATCTTTGCCAAGGGAAAACTTCCGCTACACTGCATCTCAAACCTTCCACTTGGGGTAACCAACGAGGGGCGAGAAGCCATCAGAAGGCAAGAGAAGTATAACTTCAAAACTTTAAGCACATAGAGAGAAATCTTGATATTATTGCAACTTCTACAAGCATGTATTCCTCCCTCATAAAAAAATTCAGTAGCATCATGAATGGGTTTAACAATATAACCATCACATAAAGCATTCTTTTCATGATCTACAAGCATAGAAATTTTACTACTCTCCACATAAGCAAAATTATTCTCATTCGGAATAGTGGGAGCAAACTTGAAATAGTGGAATCATTACTAACTAAAGTTGACACTCTTCCAAATCCACTTTAGATGATAGTATTATTCATACTCCAAAAGATATACGTGAAGTTCATGGAGTATTCTAGGATTAATATCGACTATAAAATATCCAAGCTCAAAATAGATAAGTGAAGCAAACGAAGCATTCTATAAAACCGCACTCAAAAGATTTAAGTGAAGCACAAAGATCATTCTGTAAGATCATACTAAAAAGATATAAGTGAATCACATGAATAATTCTATAAATCAGGGAAGGACTATCTCATACTAGCATGGTTCTTAAATAAAAAAGGAAAAATAAAAACACAAGGGACACAAATCATGTGAACAAAACAAAAACCGAGCTATACCGATAATTGTTGAAGAAGAAAGATGGGATGCCAACCGGGCATCACCAAGCTTAGATGCTTGAGTATCCTTGAAATATTTACTTGGGGTGCCTTGGGAATCCCCAAGCTTGAAATCTTGCCTCTCTTTATTCTTCTCATATTGATAGCTCCTCGATATTCGAACACTTCATCCACACAAAACTTTAACAAAAACTTTGTGAGATCCGTTAGTATAATAAAGCAAATAACTACCTTTAGGTACTGTTACAAACTTATTCCAATTTCATATTATCACTTTATCTACTGTGTTCCAACTTCACCATGGTTCATACCCCCCGGTACTACCCATGGATTCATCAAAATAAACGATCAACACATAGAAAACAGAATTTGTCAAAAACAGGACAATCCATAATAATATGTAACATTCGAATACTTCTGTAACTCTAAAAATTCTGAAACAAATATGATAATTTTAAAATTTTGTATAGAAGTAATGTGCAAAAAGTTTCAGACCCATTTAACCTTCCAGTAAAAAAATGTAAAATCACGCGCTATAGTCAAAGTTTCTGTTTTTTGTTCTGCACATAGAAAACAAGCAATCTAAACATCCTAAAACCAAAGCTTGGCACATTATTTTTGTTATACAATGGATATATACAAGGGTATGATTATTTATAGAGAAACTTCCATGAAAAATTCTACATTGTTTCCGTGAGCATGAACACAAGTGCTCAAGGTCGACCCTCACGTCTTCAATGCATAACTTTCCAATCACTTCTCTTTTTGGAAAACTTTTTAGGCATAAGAGGCAAGTAATTTTTTTTGTATTTTCATTCTTAAAAAAATTGTATGTTTCACCCAAAAATAAACAGAAACAAAAAGGAAAAACAAAATCTACTTAGTGAATAAAGCAAACAAGCACACACGAGAATATCAACCCCACGCTATTGCTCCCCGGCAATGGCGCCAGAAAAGAGCTTGATGGTTCCCAAGTGCAAGGAATCATCGTAGCAATTCCCAATGGTGGAAGTGATAAGTATGGAGTGTCGAACCCACAAGGAGCTAAAGGTAAGATCAATATTCTCTCAAGTCATATCTGCCACTGATACGACTCTATGTACACCGAACGTTTGCTTCCAACTAGAAACGAGAAATAAAACTATGTTATGGGTATGAAGAGGATAACTTTGCATGATATCCGAGAGCTAAAATATAAAAGTAGGTTCTGTTATCATAAAGTTAGAATATATTACTAAATATTATAAATATCGAGGGTGGAATAATGATGGATCGGTGTGCGGAATTGTCCTAGGCAATTGTTAACAAGACCGGTAGTCGTCATTGCAATTTCATATGAGGGAGAGGCATAAGCTAACATACTTTCTCTTGTTGGATCATATGCACTTATGATTAGAACTCTAGCAAGCATCCTCAACTACTAAAGATCATTAAGGTAAAACCCTACCATAGCATTAAAGCATCAAGTCCCCTTTATCCCATACGCAACAACCCCCATACTCGGGTTTATGCTTCTGTCACTCAAGCAACCCACTATAAGCGAATCATGAACGTATTGCAACACCCTACAGCGGGAATCTCTCACGCTTGCGCAACACGGAGGGCACCATAGGACAACACCAAAATAAAACATACAACTCGTACCGATCTAGATCATCAATCAACCCCAAAACAAAGGATATCTACTCAAAACATCATAGGATGGCAACAAATCATTGGACCATAATATGTGGCATAAAGCACCATGTTCAAGTAGGGATTACAGCGGGGTGCGGGAGAGTGGACCACGTAAAAGAGATGAGGATGGTGATGATGATTGTGATGTTGATGAAGACGATCACCGCGGCGATGATTCCCCTCCCGATGGCACTCCGGCGCCACCGAGAGAGAGGAGGAGAGGTTCTCCCCGTTGTTCTTCCTCCTCCATGGCCTCCCCCTAGATGGGAAGAGGTTCTCCCTCTGGTCCTTGGCCTTCATGGCAATGATGGCCCCTCCGGGATCCTCCTCCATGGCCTCCGATGATGATTGGCCCCTCCGGCAGGGTGCCAGAGAGGGCCTAGATTGATTTCTCGTGGTTATAGAGGCTTGCGGCGGCGGAACTTCCGATCCAGGTTATTTTCTGAAGGTTTCTGTATTTATAGAAATTTTTGGCGTCGGTCTCACGTCCAGGGGGTCTCCGAGTCATCCACGAGATAGGGGCCCATTCCCAGGGGGTGGGCGCGCCCCCACCCTCGTGGACAGTCCGGGACTCTTCTGGCCCAACTCTTTTACTCGAGGGGCTTCTTTTGGTCCATAAAAAATCATCAAAAATTGGCACGTCAATTGGACTCCATTTGCTATTCCTTTTTTTATAAAACTCAAAAACAAGGAAAAACATAAACTGGCACTGGGCTCTAGCTTAATAGGTTAGTCCCAAAAATTATACTCCCTCCGTCCTAAAATAAGTGACTCAAAATGACTCAACTTTGTACTAACTTTAGTACAAAATTGAGGCACTTTTGAGTCACTTATTTTGGGACGGAAGGAGTATAAAATAGCATATAAATGTATATAAAACATATAAGATGGATAATATAATTCATAAATTATAGATACGTTGGAGACGTATCAACATCCAATCATATGCCCATCGGCAAGAAACATAAACCTTTTACAGGACACAGGTCTGCTCTCGATGAACTCCTAGATAAGCCTTGCCTAATACATGCAACCCCAGGCATGATCCCAACCCACAGCCTTCGAGCGTGTTGGGTACTCCGGCATATAGCTAAAAGCGGTGAAGCCATCCTCGCCACTGCAACTCCAGAGGAGGACAATTTTGACGCCCTCACGGTCTTCGAGACCTTCTCTTCAAACAACTGGCGCAAGAGAGCACATCGCAAACTCGCCCGGTTCATCAAATAACCGCTGCAAGCCCATGGAATGACGTGGCAATCACTTTCACTACGGACGATGAACCACGAGTTCGGCCAGTCCGAGCCCAAGCCGCTCTTGTACTAAACCCAATAGTAGATGCCTTTCGCCTTACCAAAGTGCTAATGGACGGCGGCAGCGGACTCAACCTCATATATGAGGACACGCTTGGAAAAATGCAGGTCCATAAAACCCGCATTGAGCTAAGTAATACAACCTTTCGAGGAATCATCCCCGGCCGGGATGCCCGGTGTTCGGGAAGTATTAAATTTGACATAGTATTCGGCACGCCCGAGAACTACAGGTCAGAAGAACTGCTCTTCCACATTGTCCCCTTCAACAGCGGATACCACGCCCTCCTAGGGCGGGATGCTTTCTCATGCTTTCAGGCCATACCCCATTATGGGTACATGAAGCTTAAAATGCTAAGGCCCAATGGAATAATCACTATCATAAGTGATCCGGACAGAGCACTCCGTGCTAAAAACAAAACCGCATCCTTGGCCCTAGAGGCACTATCCGAAGCCTTAGCGATCGAAGAATTAACCACCTTACAATCCACGGTGGACAAGGATGACATAGTCCTTGATAAAAGATATAAGTCCACCTCCTTCAAGCCATCAGATGAAATTATCAAATTTCAGGTGCATCCGACGGACCCCAATAAGACAACATCCATTGGAGCACAGCTGGACCCAACGGTAGACAGCACCCTGCGCGCATTCCTACGAGAAAAGTGGGATATATTCTCCTGACATCCTTCAGACATGCCAGGGATCCCACGCAGGCCGGCCAAACAAAACCTCAACATCATCAAAGGGTTCAAACCAGTCAAGCAGTCACTGTGACGATTTTCAGAACCCAAAAGACAAGCTATGGGGGAGGAGCTGACCAAGTTACTGGAAGCCGGATTCATCAGGGAAATTAAACATCTGGATTGGCTAGCCAATTTGGTCATGGTACCGAAGAAGGATAAATCCTGGCGCCTTTGTGTTGACTTTAAAGACCTGAATAAGGCTTGCCCTAAGGATCCTTTTCCTCTGCCCCGCATCGATCAGATCATCGATGCAACAACAGGACATTGTTGGGAATGTAGCAGAATTCAAAAAATTTCCTACGCTTCACCAAGATCAATCTAAGGAGTCATCTAGCAGCGAGCATAAAAGAGTGCATCTACATACCCTTGGTAGATCGCGAGCGGAAGCGTTCAAGAGAACGTGGATGATGGAGTCGTACTCGTCGTGATCCCTATCACCGATGATCCCAGCGTCGAACGGACGGCACCTCCGCGTTCAACACACGTACGGTACAGCGACGTATCCTCCTTCTTGATCCAGCAAGGGGGGAGGAGAGGTTGGTGGAGATCCAGCAGCACGACGGCGTGTGGTGGATGCAACGGGAAAAACTGCAGGGCTTCGCCAAGGACCTGCGGGAGGAGGGAGGGGTGTAACGGGG
>LR738712.1:193717269-193727269 GCA_902687465.1 Secale cereale | reverse complement strand
GGGGGCGCCGGCCCTATGAGATGGAATCTCCTAGGGGGGCGGCGGCCAGGGGGGGGGGGACTTGCCCCCCAAGGCAAGGGTGGCGCCCCCCACTGTAATGCCCAGTACGGGATTATACCTCCTACGTGTCGAGGCACGACTTAAAGGTATAAGCCCATACTAGAATGATCTCAAGTTTGATATCTTTGCACGACTCATGTAAAAATAGGGATGAAATTGCAAAAGGATAGTTGGCTTACACTCGCCACGTCACACAATACATTACATAAGCAAATCATCATCCAAATAACATCACAGTCCGACTACGGACGAAGATCCAAATGAAAGATACCAAATACATAAAGCCACAAGGTCCGAATCGCCCCTAGTAGAAGCCACTACTGATCATCGGGATAGTGCACATAGTATCGACTATGTTCTTCATCGAACTCCCAACACAGATCGGTGCCGTCACCTGTGTAGTCCACCATAGTACCTACATCTGGTGTTGTGTAGAATCTGTGAGCCACGGAAGACTCAACAATCCCGTTCCCGGGTAGCAAAACTATCTAAGCCTTGGGTGTGGAACAAGGCTGAAGAAAGATAAAGGTTGCAGCTGCACTAGCACTAGCTTACGTGTTTAGAGCGAGAAGAGAAGTGCCACGAGCGTCAAAGTGATCATGAAGTGATCCTATCTAAGCACGTCAATCATAACCCCACCGTGTTCACTTCCCGAACCCCTTTAGGAAAATGACCGTCACGGTTACTCACGCTGGTAGTGTATTCTGAACATGGTGTCAATTTTTCTACAACCGGATATTAACAAATTCCCATCTGCCACATAACCGCGGGCACGGCTTTCGAAAGTTCAAACCCTGCAAGGGTGTCCCAACTTAGCCAATTGAGGGAAGGAGGGGCTAGAGGTAGGTGGAGGTGGTTTAGGCTGCCAAAAATGGCATGGGGGATGTTTATATATGGTAGGTGCTAGGGCTTGAGGGATTTGGAGGGTTTTAGAGCCCTCCGATCGCGATCCGACGGATCCGATCGCGAGGGGAGTTAGGATGGGCCAAGAGGAGGGAAGTGGGCTGTTGGAGGGGTGTCTCGGGCCACAAAGTGGAGGCACTTTGAGCCCACACGAATAACTGTTGGGGTAGCAACGAGCTCCAAAAGCGACGGGATTTGACAGGCGGGTTACACAAACCAAAACAACAACACACGACAAGTCTCGCGCCAAACCGGTAACATTACACGGCCAAACACCAAAGTAGGCCTACGGGACGCCACGGACACGTGAGGGAGCTCCGGAACGCGAAACGGACAACGGGAAGGAACGCGTGGAACCGGATGCAAACGACAACACAAATGCAATGCGATGCATATGACTACATGCTATGAATGAATGCCACACACGCACACAACAAAACGACGAAAACCCGAAAGAGAAAGAACCCGAAATGGAATAGATGAAGCCGGAGATATATTATATGCCCAAAAGGGAAAGTATTACATCCGGGGCATTACAAACTCTCCTCTACTACAAAAGATCTCGTCCCGAGATCTAGGACTGGAAAAAGGAAGGGTACTCGGAACGAAGATGATCTTCTCGTTCCCACGTAGCTTCTCGGTCGGTGTGATGTGACCACTTGACTTTCAAGAATTTGATGGACTTGTTGCGGGTCTTGCGCTCGGTTTCTTCGAGAATAGCAACGGGATGCTCTCGGTAAGACATGTCTTGTTGAAGATCAATCTCATCAAACGGAATCATGCGCTCAGGTGCCTTGAAGCATTTGCGAAGTTGAGACACATGGAACAGATCATGAACATTGGCGAAGTTGGGGGGGAGCTCAAGTTGATAGGCTAGGTCGCCTCTTTTGCCAAGAATCTTGAAAGGCCCGACGTATCTAGGAGCAAGCTTTCCTTTGATACCGAATCTTTGGGTGCCTTTCATCGGAGAAACACGGAGATAAACGTGATCATCAATGTTGAAGGCCAAATCACGATGCTTGCCGTCATAGTAGCTCTTCTGACGCGACTGAGCGGCCTTGAGATTCTCACGTATGACTTTGCACATTTCTTCGGCTTCTGAGATCAAGTCATTGCCAAGAAGTTGACGTTCGCCTGTTTCAGACCAGTTGAGAGGGGTACGACACTTTCTGCCATAGAGGATTTCAAACGGAGCTTTGCCTGCACTTGCTTGAAAGCTGTTGTTGTAAGAGAACTCGGCAAATGGAAGGCAATCTTCCCATTTCATGCCAAAAGATATGACACAGGCTCTGAGCATGTCTTCTAGAATCTGATTCACTCGCTCGACTTGACCACTAGTCTGAGGGTGAAAAGCAGTGCTGAACCTGATCTTAGTGCCCATGGCGGACTGAAAGGAGTCCCAGAACTTGGAAGTGAACAAACTTCCACGGTCTGAGGAGATAACTTGAGGAATCCCATGTAAGGACACAATTCTGGAAGTGTACAGCTCTGCCAATTGAGCTGCATTGATGGATTATTTGACTGGAAGGAAGTGAGCGACTTTGGTAAGCTTGTCAATCACCACGAAGATAGAATCATTCCCTCTCTTGGATTTAGGAAAGCCAGTGACGAAATCCATTTCGATGTGGTCGAACTTCCACTCGGGAATAGGAAGAGGTTGGAGAAGACCGGCTGGACGTTGATGTTCTGCTTTCACTCTTCTCCAAACATCACATTCATTCACGAATTGGGCAATTTCCCTTTTCATGCGTGTCCATGAGTAAGATTGCTTGAGATCTTGATACATCTTGGAACTGCCAGGATGAATGGAAAGGAGAGAAGCATGTGCTTCTTCCATTATGAGCTTCCTGAGATCACCTTTGGGAACAACGAGTCTGTCCTCGAAGAACAAGGTATCTCTCTCATCAACACGAAAGCACTTGTATTTCGGAGTGCCCTTTGCAATACCATGTTTCACCTTCTGCACCATGGCATCATTGAGTTGGGCCTCACAGACCTGATCTTCCAAGGTAGGAGCAACTTGAAGATTTGCAAGAAAACCCTGCGGAACAACTTGGAGGTTGAGTTTCCCGAATGCTTCACAAAGCTCAGGCTGGAACGGCTTGATAAGAAGGCTGTTGCAATATGCCTTTCTGCTCAAAGCATCTGCAATCACATTCGCCTTGCCAGGAGTGTATTCAATGCTGGGATCATACTCTTGGATCATTTCAACCCAACGAGTCTGGCGGAGGTTCAGATTCGGCTGTGTGAAGATGTACTTCAAGCTCTTGTGATCAGTGAAGATGTCGACTTTTCTGCCCAACAACAGATGTCTCCACATAATCAAAGCATGTACCACAGCTGCTAGCTCGAGATCATGTGTGGGATAGTTCTTCTCACTTGGCTTGAGCTGACGAGAAGTGTATGCCACAATTCTCTTATCTTGCATAAGCACACCACCAAGTCCTTGAAGAGAAGCATCACAGAATACTTCATAGGGCTTGGACTCATCTGGAGGAGTAAGAACTGGAGCAGAGACATGCTTTTCTTTGAGAGTTTTGAATGCCACTTCACACTCTAGAGACCAAAAGTATTTGACATTCTTCTGAAGCAAGTTGGAAAGAGGCTTGGCAATCTTGGAGAAGTTCTCAACGAACCTTCTGCAATAGCTGGCAAGACCAAGAAAACTGCGGAGTTGCTTGACGTTTTGAGGAGCTTCCCAGTTGAAAATTGCTTCAACTTTCTCGGGATTAACCGCAATACTGTCAGCTGAGATGATATGGCCCAGGTACAAAACCTTATCGAGCCAAAACTCGCACTTGGAGAACTTGGCATAGAACTTATGCTCACGGAGTCGATCAAGAACCAGACGTAAGTGCTTTTCGTGATCTTCTTCATTCTTGGAAAACACCAGAATATCATCCAGATACACAAGCACAAACTCGCGAGTATAGGGGTTGAAGATGTAGTGCATCATCCTCGAGAAGGTAGGAGGAGCATTGGCGAGACCAAAGGACATGACGGTATACTCGTATGAGCCGTAGCTCGTTCTGAAGGCCGTCTTGGGAATGTCTTGCTCGCGAATGCGAATTTGGTGATAGCCCATTCGGAGGTCGAGCTTAGAGAACACTTTAGCTCCCTTGAGCTGCTCGAACAGTTCGTTGATGTTGGGGAGCGGATACTTGTTCTTTATCGTCTTCTTGTTCAATGGCCGGTAATCAACGCAGAGACGCTTCGTGCCATCTTTCTTCTTAACAAATAAGACACCACAGCCCCAAGGAGACGTACTAGGCCTGATGAGACCCATACGCTCCTGTTTATCAAGCTGCTTCTTCAATTCCTTCAATTCATCAGGAGAGAGCTTGTACGGACGCCGACATGCTGGCTCAGTACCCGGCTCGAGTTCAATGACGAATTCCACCTGACGGTGTGGAGGCATGCCTGGAAGTTCTTCAGGAAAGACGTCTTGATATTCGTTAACCACCGGAATTTGAGATATGGCATTAATTTCGCCCTTATCATTGAGAGAGAAAAGCCTGATAGTGTTATCCCTGGAGGCAAAGATAATCACATCTTCATCAGGATGAGTCATCTTGACTTCCTTCTGTGCACAATCAATGTGAGCATCATGCTGAGAAAGCCAATCCATTCCGAGGATGAGGTCAATGTCGGAATTACCAAGAACCACCGGATTAGCCAGAAATCGATAATCACCCATGCGAATAGACACATTCGGAACAAAGTTGTTGGAGTTCATAAGCAAACCCGGAGAAAGCACAGACATCGGTCTCGGCAAAGATTGCAATGGCATATCATGTGACAATGCAAAAGGTCTTGACATGAAGGAATGTGAAGCACCTGAATCAAACAAGACTTTAGCTGGAAAAGAGTTAACTGAGAGGTTACCCAAAATCACATCAGAAGAATTCTCCGCTTCAGCTGCACTCATCAGATTGACCCTTGCTTGCTTGGGGTTATGCTTGACAATAGCTGAACTGACAGGAGGAGGAGGTGGAAGGCGCTTCGGGTTCGGACATCTGTTGGCATAGTGATCCTTCTGGCCACACTTGTTGCACACCACTTCTGAGAGAGGACGGAAATGAGAACCACTTGACTTGGAACCTTGAGACTGAAACTGATTCCTCGACTGGTTGCTCGGGTTGGGTGGGTGGGAGAAACCACGTCCACCGGAGTTCTTGTTGCTGTTGGAGTTGTTGGAGTTGTTGTAAGGAGCTCGAATCACTGGAGGAGGAGGAAGCCAAAATTTCTGTTGCTTCGAGACCATCTGAGACGATGAGGAGGAGTGAACGGCATCTCGAATCCTCTTTTTAGAAGCCTCCATCTTAAGCTGAGCTGCCTCTTGTTTCAAAGCCATGTTATAGAATTTGTCGAATTCATCGGGCTCGAACAAAGTGAGAGCAAGTTGAAGTTCATCTTTCAGACCTCCACGAAACTGGTAGATTTTGCTCTTGGCATCAGGAATGTCTTGCTTAGCATAGCAGGCGAGGTTTTGGAACTTGACATTATACTGGTAGACTGTCATAGAGCCCTGCTTCAGGTTGCGGAATTGCTCACGCATACCCTCGATGACACTTGTAGGAATGTGGTGAGAGCGAAAATCCTTGCAGAAATCCTCCCAAGAGATCACACGACCTGGCCTGGAGTCTTTGTACTGCTGCCACTGGTCAGCTGCTTGGTCTTTGAGTTGGAAGGCTGTAAACTTCACGTTGTCCTCTTCCTTCACGTCACTGCACTCAAAATGCTTCTTTATGTCGGTTAACCAATCTTCAGCATCAAGAGGGTCGACACAGTAACTGAAAGCTTTTGGATTATTGGCCAAGAACTGGTTGAGGGTAGCATGGTGCTGCTGGTTGAAGAAATTGCCTTGATTCCCTGGAACACCCTGATTAGCTTGATTAGCTTGCATCTGCTGCATCATCTGCATCAACATCTGGGTGTTCTGAGTTATAGTCTGCATAATCGCTCTCCAAGCCTCAGACGGAGGAGGAGGGGAAGGAGGACGATCTGGGACCTCTTCACCCTCTGGGTTAGCGTTGGGAACCCTTTTCGGAGCCATCCTGAAAGAGATGACCACGAATCAACAATTGATTGACAAAAGGTATAAGCTGAATCAATGGAATGAATTGCAACAAGTCTTCACAATAATCATTCGAACAATAGGAACGAATGAAATCATTCGAACAAGAGGAACGAATGAAATTCTCATTTAATGATAACATCAATCTTCACGAGAAGCCACATAGGGGACAAAAGGTAAAATAAGAAAAAACAACAAGGTACAGACGGGAACAAACACAAGATAGGAGCTTCGTTCTAACATCTTTGTGCTGAAAGCATATGAACGCGTTACGAAAGGGTTTTGCAATCCCCGGATCAGCATAGCCAAGGACCCTTTAAGATGCAACTCCTGATCGGAACATCAGTCATAATACCACTTCACTCAATGTAGAACCCCGAACTCGCTAACCTGCATTCGTTGGAAGAATGCCTACGATCTACTGGATAAACCCACCTATTAATTTCCGAAAGATTCCGGTTATGCAATCAGGTGTTGGGGATACAGGGGAAGCACCGCGCAATCAACTCTAAACCTACATCCAGCTGTATCCATCCTTCAACACATAACCAGTCTTTCTCGGAAACTGTCTACCTCGGACCTTCGAAAAGCATCCACTATACCAAGCTATGGCAATACTCCCGAACTACCTCCCCAGTACTGGGTGATGTCGGGGTTATCTTGCCACTAACCGTATAGGAGAGATTTTCGATGTCGGCCGTCTTAAGTATTTAGTACTGCCGCGATATGCTTGTGACGACAATACCCCGAAGCTCAACTCCCCGGGACACTACCACAACCCCTAATGTCAGGAGGCATCGAGAACAATATTCTCGTCACAAGAACATCGAAACAATCCCAGAATACTCGCGAGATTCCTAAAAAAAATTTGGTGCAATTTTTGAAGATAGAAGAGACAAGAGTAGACATCAGGAGTCCTCACCAGAGAGAAAGGGGATGAGAAGCAAAGAAATCCTACTCTCCGATATAATATAGGACTCAAAATATTTTCAGTGTGTGCCTAGACTCGACCGTCAACGATTCGATCAATCAGTGGGGGCTCCTAGGTCGGAGAAGGCTCTGATACCAACTTGACTTGGAATGATGTGATACCTGGCTCTGATACCAACTTGTAATGCCCAGGATGGGACTATATCTCCTACGTGTCGAGGCACGACTTAGAGACATAACCCCATGCTGGAATGATCGCAAGTCTGGTATCTTTGCACAACTCATGTAAAAGATGGGGATGGAAAACATAAAATAGTTGGCTTACACTCGCCACGTCACACAAATACACTACATGTCCAAATCATCATTCAATAAAACATCACAACCCTCTAAGGGTAAAATCCAAATGACAAGATACCAAACATAATTTAAATCCACAGGTCGGATCGAATCCTAGTAGAAGTCTCCACTACTG
The DNA here is from genome assembly GCA_902687465.1 of Secale cereale. Classification (NCBI taxonomy): domain Eukaryota; kingdom Viridiplantae; phylum Streptophyta; class Magnoliopsida; order Poales; family Poaceae; genus Secale; species Secale cereale. The sequence continues at coordinate 193,719,824 of LR738712.1, read as the reverse complement.
ATCATCAGGATAACGAACATAGTATCGACTACGCTCCTCGTCATACTCCCAGTCTAGCTCGGTGTCATCACCTGGATAGCTCACCACTGGACCTGCATCTGGTGTGCTGAAGTAACTGTGAGCCACAGAGGACTCAGCAATCCCGTTCCCGGGTAACAAGACTATTTAAGCCTTGGGAGAGGATAAGGCTGAAGAAAAGAATAAGTGCCTGCAGCAGCAACTAGCACTAGCTTACGTGAAAGAGTGCGAGAAGAGAAGTGCCTCGGTCGAGAGGTGATCACGAAGTGATCCTAGCTAAAGCACCACAATCATAACCCCATCGTGTTCAACTCCCGAAACCCTATTCGGAAATTGACAGTCACGGTACACACGCTGGTAGTGTATTAGAACAATGTGTCAAGTTTTCTACAACCGGATATTAACAAGCTCCCATCTGCCACATAACCGCGGGCACGGCTTTCGAAAGTTCATAACCCTGCAGGGGTGTTCCAACTTGGCCCATGACAAGCCCACGATCCGCGGAGTCGCAACTCCAAGGTGGGAAGACCCGAGTATCCTCGGAATCCCGTGCTCAAGATACTCCGAACTAAGGTAAGGCTAATCCAGCAAATCCTCCCGGCGTGCCGACACCCTGATAGTAGCCGCGTGTATCTAGTCTCAGGCCACGACCGGATGAGCACAACGTACAGTGGCCGAAATACCCAAGTTGCCAAGGGGGGCCCGCACACGACTCTAGTTTGGACCAACACTCACATCGAGCACTGGCCCAGGGGGGTTGAATTAATTAAGCCTCGGGTTAATTACTCCCTCGGAAAGTTTTATTTGTTTAGGTGAATAGTACCAATGTTGGGACTTGCTGGAAAAGACTTAGCACTTAGCGGTTTATCGAGGGGGTCCCATACACCCCAACCGTGTTAGGAACGCATAATCAAGGAACATAACACCGGTTTAAACGGTTCCTAACGGCATGAGTGGAACAAAACACCAAGCAAAAGGCTTAGCCTTCCACCCTTGCCAATATATAGATGATTTCATTTAGCAATTATTATAGTGTGATATAACCCAACAAACTTCAACATGAGGCAAAGCATCTTCAATCTTCACCTGCAACTAGCAATGCTATAAGAGGGGTGAGCGAAGCGTACTTAGCCATTCAACGGTTTGCATAGGTAGGGTGGTTAAACATGGTCATGGTTACAAGTAGGAGGCTGATGGGCCTCGAACCCCTCGTTGGTTACCCCATGTGGAAGGTGTAAGATGCAGTAAGTAGAAGTGTTTTCCCCTAGCAAAGATGCCAAGGATCGATTCCCCAGAGACTCCTAGGTTCAACAAGTAGGTGTCAATTGCTACGGCGCCATATTAGTAGCAACAAACGTGGACCTGCACACAGATACAAATAACTTTGCTCCCAACGAGTACAGAGAGGTTGTCAATCCCTCCGGCCTTGTAGTTCACAAAGGGTTAAAAGCAATGATAGTAGTGATAGATAGTTTTTGCAATAGTAAATAATAACGGGAAATAAATAGTTGATGTGATCAATGATGGTAATATGTACCGGAGTCTCATGATGTTCACTAGTGATGTCTCTCTCCCAAAAGACGATAAAACAGCTATGTCAGGTAACAAATTACAGCTGGGCAATTGACAGGACCACGAACGCAAACCAATGCTGACTACATTGCAAAAAAGGTTGATGTTCAAAGCATGGGCGGTACGCCAAAGTAAGTAGACCGAGATCCATCAATATCTACTACTAATCATCCACCTTGAGATATCTATCCAGAACATCTCGCTGGTATTAAGTTGCGAGTCCCACCCATAGTGTAAACTCAATGCAACAGACAACTGCATTAAAAGAACTTTGCGTAAAGTAAACAATACTTGCACCCGCGGGCACAAGCACCGTTGTTTCCCCCCTTGTGGCAACAGCACATCCCCTAGACTCATGTTTCTGTCACTCAAGCTAGTCATCGAGGGGCATGAACCCACAATCAAGCATAACGTTCCCTCTTGGAGTCACTACCTACTACTCGGCCAAAGCAATAAGTAACAACGGAGAACATGCAAGAATTACTTATGAACTAAAATATAAAAGAGGTGAATCAAATATATTACTCAAGATCAATCTGAACATAATCTCATAATCCATCGGATCCCAGCAAACTCAACATAGCAACAGCATAAGGATTACATAGGTGCCTCGATCATGTAGGGCAGCTCACGAGGACTAATTAGTGAAGCACAAGAACGGGAGGAGAACATCACATAGCTACTGGTCATGGACTCATGGTCCAAGGGAGACTACTCACGAGTCATCCGGGAGGCGTCCATGGTGGTGGAGAAGCTCCCGGTGGTGATCCTCCCCTCCGGCAGGGTGCCGGGAAGAGTTCTCCTCGTGCTCCCGATCTTGGAAGCGGCGGCGGCGGCGGAACAGAGATGGGATCGCGAAAAAAAGTTCCTCCTCTGAGGGTTTCGGAGGGTCCTTTAAATATATGCTAAAGTAGGGCATCGGGGGAGCCTCGGGGGGCCCAGGCGCCCCCCCGGCGCGGCCCGGG
>LR738712.1:193679141-193717043 GCA_902687465.1 Secale cereale | reverse complement strand
CGGGGGGGGGGGGGGGGCGCCCACAGGGCGCCTGGAGCCCCTGTGGCCCCCCAGGCTGCCCTTCGGACGCAGTGTTGTTTCCGGATCACTTATTTTTTATATAATGTTTCTAGATTTTTCTGGGCAGTTCTCGAAACGTTAAAACCTGAAATACAAAAACAGCCGAAAACAGAAACTGGCACTGGGGTGCACTGGATTAGTAAGTTAGTCCAAATATGATCAAAAGTGTATGGAAGTGTATGAATATCATAGCAATATCACCCAAAAGTGGCATGGAGCAAGCAGAAATTATAGATACGTTTTGGACGTATCAACATCCCTAAGCTTAATTCCTGCTCGTCCTCGAGTAGGTAAATGATAACAAGAATAATTTCTGTGGTAACATCTATTAACCATATAGGACTTTCTCATAGTCATATGACAAAAGCTTAGTGAGACAATGATTCTAAAGTAATTAAGTTGCCTCAAGAGAAAATCACAAATGACTGAAAGTTTTACAACATGAAACTGAAACATCAAAAAGATTTGCAATGAACATGATGTGCAAATATGATAAAGTGATATCTAGCTTGCCCCCTTTAGTGATGCAAAACATAAATGCAAGGGCACCTTCAAGGTTTAAGTGATGACTAGATACAATCATTTCAGAATAAACGATATCACAATCATGCAAAAGACAATGCTACTTTGGGACAATGCACATTACACTCAGAATGACAATCATGCTCTCAGTAGTTGGTGCTTCAACATAAAGGTAAAAGAAAGGTTAAGTGCTAAAGCTTTTTATTTTGAAAACATGGAAGCAATTGTGTCAACGGTAGTAGTACTTCATATGTGTCATGCATAAAACATCCTATAAGTTGCAAGCCTCATGCATCGAATACTAATAGTGCTCGCTCCTTGTCCTAATTAGCTCGGATTCCCATGGGTTATCATTGCATTGCGTATGTTTCAACCAAGTGTCACAAAGGGGTACCTCTATGCCACCTGTACAAAGGTCCAAGGAGATAGATCACATTTGATTTCTCGTTTTTGATAGATCTCAACTTGAGGACATCCATACCGGGACAACATAGAAAATAGATGATGGACTCCTCTTTAATGCATAAGCATATTCTCATGAGAGATTGAGGATTAAGGTCCAAGCTAAAACTTCCACCATGATGCATGGCTTTGGTTGGCGGCCCAATGTTCTTCTCTAACAATATGCATATTAATTCAACCCACGGTAAATCACCCTTACTCCAGACAAGACGAACATGCATAGCAACTCACATGATATTCAACAAAAGTGTGACAGTTGATGGCGTCCCCAGAAACATGGTTACCGCTCAGCAAGCAACTTATAATAAATAAGATACATAAGCAACATATTCTTTACCACAATAGTTTTTAGGCTACTTTCCCATGAGCTATGTATTGCATGGTTAGTTTGCTTAGTATAGGTGGAGGTTAGCAAAAGACTGGGAGCGACCAACTAAGAGAGCAATGACGGTCATAATCATGCAGAGCGACGAAGCAATATTGAATCAGGCATGGTAGTTATATCGCTACTCAGAAATAAAAGATCATCAAGGCTTGACAGACTTTCTTTATAGTCTTGAATATGCGTGAGCATACGCCAAGTCAATCAAAATAAATTCTCGAAGGAAGATATTACTAAACCATACCACATCATAGGCAAACAAACCAAGTTGGTACTCCAATAACACATTGGGAACCCCCCAGCTATTTGAGATTAACCAAAAGAAAACCTGAACTACTAAGCACCATCATGAAAGTAGCATCTTTATCATAGACACATTAACCCATGCAACGGAAGCAAACTCTCTTAATAAGGTGAGCATGGTAATTAAAGAGAGTTCAAGCAACCAACTAAACAAAAGCTCTTGAAAAGATAAGCATGAATACTAAAAGCAGAGTATGATAGTAGCTATTAAAAGACAAAGAACACACAAAACATAGATAGACATGAAAATTCTATGTAATGTTCTAGGTAGAAGTGGAGCGTGTTTCTCTCCCACATAAAGGAATGCTGGGTTCCGACTCGTTATGAAAAACTAAAAAATAAAACTAAAAGCAAGACGCTCCAAGCATAGCACATAACACATGAAGTGATAAAAATATAGCGAAACGAAAGACGAACTGATAGTGTTGATGGAGAAGGGGATGCACGGGGGCATCCCCAAGCTTAGACGCTTGAGTCTCCTTGAATATTTCTTGGGGGTGCACGGGGGCATCCCCAAGCTTGAGCGCTTGACACTCCTGAATCTTTTTATCATCTTCCCTCGCACACTTGAAAACTCCCTTCATACATAACTCATCATAATATGATTAGCGAGGTTAGTACCCTTAATACAATAATTATACCTTGCTGGAAATAAGGATATTCTTGAAGTTCTACTGTTTCTCAAGATTGCCAAAAGGTTTTTGCAAAGAAAAAGCAAGTTCTTAATTTGCAAAGTGAAGGTAAGGCAAAACAGGACAGAATCTGTGAAAAACAGAACAGCAGACAGTAATTGATCTGTTCGGGATACTTCTGCAACTCAAATCAAAAAACTCAGAAATGACGCACGAAAGAAAATTATATAGAGAACGCTGTCGAAAAAATTCAGACCAAAAAGATGATCTGGTGATTTTATACGAATTTTTCTATCCAAGGACAGAATCTGTTTCCTGGACAACACCTCACAACTTTTGAACTTTCTAGCAATCAGAGGCTATACTTGGCACAAATATGAAAAGCAAAGATACAATGATGATGCTACAGAAGTAAACAACATCAAGACACAACAAAAGCAAAAAATTTATTTATGTGGGCTGCCTCCCAAAAGAGCTTTCTTTTATGCCTTTAAGCTAGGCATAATGCATATAGATCAAGTTGTATCAAGAGTAAAAGAATAGCTAGCCCGTACAACGGACTCAAAAGGTAACTTGATCTTCTTTCGAGGGAAGTGTTCCATCCCTTTCTTGAGAGGAAACTGAAATTTTATATTACCCTCTTTCATGTCAATGACAGCACCAACGGTGCGCAAAAAGGGACGTCCCAAAATAATTGGACAAGAAGGATCACATTCAATATCCATAATAGTGAAATCAACGGGCACATAATTATCATTGACAACAATAAGAACATCGTCGATCCTCCCCAAAGGTTTCTTTATGGAAGAATCAACGAGAACATTACCAAAAGAACAAGAATCAAAAGATTTTAATTTAAGCACATCATATAGTCTTTTGGGCATAATGGAAGTACTAGCTACAATATCACATAAAGCATAGCATGAGAAGTTGTTTATCTTAATTTTAATCATAGAATCCCAACCATCTTCTAGCTTTCTAGGTATGGAGGCTTCTACTCTAAGTTTCTCCTCCCTAGCTTTGATAAGAGCATTAGTGACATGCTCTGTGAAGGCAAGATTAAGCGTGCTAGTGTTGGGATCTTTAGCCATTCCATGTAGAAAGGTGACAACTTCTGAAATACTACAATTATCAAAATCAATTTTATCATTAGTGGGCAGAATTGTAGTGTCATCCTCTTTGTTTAATTCGCTCTCTATTATAAGAGTTTGAACATCTTCCCAAGTTTGGGGAAGCTTAGGAGCAATTTTAAACTGAGGCTCATACTTTTTTCCTGGAAGACCATGCCATGGGCATAACTCTCCGTCAAAACTAGTATAATCACAAGGTTTATTACTTTTGTAAATCCCGTCAGTGATAATTGGGGCAATGGAAGTAGGGGTGTACTCCTCCCATTTAGTGTTTTTGGTAGAACCCATAGTAGCAAGCAAGCAAGATAACTATGTTTGTGATTTTCGATAAGAGGAACTAAAGCAAAAATGAAAGGTAAACTAACAAGACTAAAAAGCAAAGGTAAAAGATAGCATGCAACTCCCCTATCCTGAAGAGTGGAGTCCCCGGCAACGGCGCCAGAAAATACGCCTTGATGGGCCTCGAACCCCTCGTTGGTTACCCCAAGTGGAAGGTGTAAGATGCAGTAAGTAGAAGTGTTTTCCCCTAGCAAAGATGCCAAGGATCGATTCCCCAGAGACTCCTAGGTTCAACAAGTAGGTGTCAATTGCTACGGCGCCAGATTAGTAGCAACCAACGTGGACGTGCACACAGATACAAATAACTTTGCTCCCAACGAGTACAGAGAGGTTGTCAATCCCTCCGGCCTTGTAGTTCACAAAGGATTAAAAGCAATGATAGTAGTGATAGATAGTTTTTGCAATAGTAGGTAAATAACAAAAAGTAAATAGTGGATGTGATCAATGATGGTAATATGGACCGGAGTCTCATGATGTTCACTAGTGATGTCTCTCTCCCAAAAGACGATAAAACAACTATGTGAGGTAAACAAATTACAGCTGGGCAATTGACAGGACCACGAACGCAAACCAATGCTGACTACATTGCAAGAAAGGTTGAGGTTCAAAGCATGGGCGGTACGCCAAAGTAAGTAGACCGAAATCCATCAATATCTACTACTAATCATCCACCTTGAGATATCTATCCAGAACATCTCGCTGGTATTAAGTTGCGAGTCCCACCCATAGTGTAAACTCAATGCAACAGACAACTGCATTAAAAGAACTTTGCGTAAAGTAAACAATCCTTGCACCCGCGGGCACAAGCACCGTTGTTTTCCCCCTTGTGGCAACAGCACATCCCCTAGACTCATGTTTCTGTCACTCAAGCTAGTCACCGAGGGGCATGAACCCACAATCAAGCATAACGTTCCCTCTTGGAGTCACTACCTACTACTCGGCCAAAGCAATAAGTAACAACGGAGAACATGCAAGAATTACTTATGAACTAAAATATAAAAGAGGTGAATCAAATATATTACTCAAGATCAATCTGAACATAATCTCATAATCCATCGGATCCCAGCAAACTCAACATAGCAACAGCATAAGGATTACATAGGTGCCTCGATCATGTAGGGCAGCTCACGAGGACTAATTAGTGAAGCACAAGAACGGGAGGAGAACATCACATAGCTACTGGTCATGGACTCATGGTCCAAGGGAGACTACTCACGAGTCATCCGGGAGGCGTCCATGGTGGTGGAGAAGCTCCCGGTGGTGATCCTCCCCTCCGGCAGGGTGCCGGGAAGAGTTCTCCTGGTGCTCCCGATCTTGGAAGCGGCGGCGGCGGCGGAACAGAGATGGGATCGCGAAAAAAAGTTCCTCCTCTGAGGGTTTCGGAGGGTCCTTTGAATATATGCCAAAGTAGGGCATCGGGGGAGCCTCGGGGGGCCCAGGCGCCCCCCGGCGCGGCCTAGGGGGGGGGGGGCGCCCACAGGGCGCCTGGAGCCCCTGTGGCCCCCCAGGCTGCCCTTCGAACGCAGTGTTGTTTCCGGATCGCTAATTTTTTATATAATTTTTCTGGGCAGTTCTCGAAACGTGAAAACCTGAAATACAAAAACAGCCGAAAACAGAAACTGGCACTGGGGTGCACTGGATTAGTAAGTTAGTCCAAATATGATCAAAAGTGTATGGAAGTGTATGAATATCATAGCAATATCACCCAAAAGTGGCATGGAGCAAGCAGAAATTATAGATACGTTTTGGACGTATCAGAGGCTGACATGAAAGACATGGGCATCGAGGCAAAACTATAGAGCGAAACTACTAGCAATAGGCAAAGATAGTAATGTTATATGGGTTCGGTCATCTTGCCTGAAGAGTAGATGTTCGGATCGTAAGAAGGGTCCTCGTGCTCAACCTCGTTGGTAACCTCGTGCTCGTACTCGTACTCGGTCTCAGCTTCCGGCTCTAAACAATACAATCACACAAGGCACGAATCAACAAGATGCAATGCGCACACCAAAATGATGGATGCATGATGGATGCACTAAGGGAGCACACGGAGCACGGAAAAATAGCACTCAAGCAAAAAGCTTCAAAACATGATAACAATAGGAGATTATGAATCTACACGGAAAATCAATCAAGTTTCATATAAGACTCGCTGAAATCGGAGCTACGGGCTAAAAGTTATGCCCAAAACAAGAAATATGCACAAGCTGAAAATTACAGCAACATAGCAACTTCGGAGCACTAGAAAATTAAGCTACAGCACTCAAACACCATGGCAAAGAGCATGAACATAAACTAGACATATCCTACAGCAAATAAGTCCAAAGGTGCACCCCCAAAGGAGCCACGGATCAATAGCAACAAGCTTGGACATATTGAACTTGACAACAAAATCCTGACAGCAGAATTTTATTGAAACTTTGGAGCAAAAGTTAAATATGCTACAGCCACTTAAATAAGCATGTGAGAACATGAATGGATAGCCAACAATATATACTACAAGGAACCATCAAGATCCACCCCAAAACTATCATGGATTGTCCTAGAATAGCAATCAAACATGGCATCGGAGAATAACAGATTACAGACTTAGTGAAAAACCACTAAGTGTTAAAACAGCAGTTTCATCATGGCATCTATAAGAGCAAGTTTAAGTCACCTAGAAACTAAACATGGCAAGTGGTAAGCACCACATCAAAGTACACATGATGGTGATTCCGAAACATACAAGCATGCATCAAGGAGATAAACACAACGATAGCAACGAGCTCAACAAGATGGCATTTCATAACAAGTTAAATAACTAAACAACCACATAGCACTTTGCAACAAAGATATACATGGCAAGAATAAATCTATCATGCAACCTAACACAAGAAACATGTAGAGCATGGCAAGACGAACACGTGGACATGTCATTTGCATCATTCGGACAAACGAGCTAAAAGATATCACTATGCAAAGGTGGCATAAAAACAACACATAGCAGCAGTTTATATCGGGATGCACTCTTGCAACAGAAAAATAAGCATCTAGATGATCACAAACATGCATGGCACAATGGAATGAATCATAGTGCTAATCACCACGAACGTCTGGACACCTCATTTGCGCAAAACGGAGCAACACACAAGAAGTTATCATCATGCTAAAACTGCATCAGAGAGTAAACCAACAGGGACTTAGGAATATGGGGGCAACCTCTCTCAGATCTGATGGAAAAAGGGCTGGATCTGGATCCGGTCGGCCCGGTTCGGAGGCGGAGGATCCGGCGCGCAGTTGGGCCCGCGGCGGCTGGCGGAGGAAGCTGGGGAGCGGCCCAGCCGCGGCGGCGAGGCCTTGGAGGGCGCGGCCCAACGGAGGGAGGCCCACGGGAGGAGGCGATGCGGGCTGGGACGAGCTCCTGGCACGGCCGAACAGCGGCTCGGGAGGAGCGGCCCGGCGGCTGGGCTACGGCCCAAGGGCGAAGCGGCGGAGGAAGTGGGCCGGCTCGGGGCCCAGGAGGAGATGCGATCGACGAGGGCGAGCGGGAAGGCCCGAGCGGGATCTGGAGCGATGCGTTGACCCGGCGATCTCCAGATCGGATCGAGGGGTGGTCGCGCTGTTCCCAGGCGCGACGGCGGCGGCTGTAGCTCGAAGCCGGCGGCGGGATTCGAGGAGATGGATCCAAGTGACGTTTTGGATCTGGTGTGGCACGAAAATTGAGGGAAGGAGGGGCTAGAGGTAGGTGGAGGTGTTTTAGGCTGCCAAAAATGGCATGGGGGATGTTTATATAGGGTAGGTGCTAGGGCTTGAGGGATTTGGAGGGCTTTAGAGCCCTCCGATCGCGAGGGGAGTTAGGATGGGCCAAGAGGAGGGAAGTGGGTTGTTGGAGGGGTGTCTCGGGCCACAAAGTGGAGGCACTTTGAGCCCACACGAATAACTGTTGGGGTAGCAACGAGCTCCAAAAGCGACGGGATTTGACAGGCGGGTTACACAAACCAAAACAACAACACACGACAAGTCTCGCGCCAAACCGGTAACGTTACACGGCCAAACACCAAAGTAGGCCTACGGGACGCCACGGACACGTGAGGGAGCTCCGGAACGCGAAACGGACAACGGGAAGGAACGCGTGGAACCGGATGCAAACGACAACACAAATGCAATGCGATGCATATGACTACATGCTATGAATGAATGCCACACACGGACACAACAAAACGACGAAAACCCAAAAGAGAAAGAACCCGAAATGGAATAGATGAAGCCGGAGATATATTATATGCCGAAAAGGGAAAGTATTACATCCGGGGCATTACAGAAGGCCCGAGTATTCTCGGAATCCCGTGCTCAAGATACTCCGACTAAGGTAAAACTAATCCAGCAAATCCTCCCGGCGTGCCGACACCCTAGCAGTAGCCGCGCGTATCTAGTCTCAGGCCACGACCGGATGGGACAAGCTACAGGTTTTTACCAGCCCTTGAGTTTCCTCGAGGTGGCCCCGCAGCATGCCTAGTTTGGACCAACACTTATGTGGAGCACTGGCCCGGGTTTTTGATTAAGAAGAGGGTTTATAACTCCCTATACAAGTTTTAGTTGTTTAGGCAAATGTGGTACCAATGTTGGGACTTGCTGGAAGAGTTTTAGCGCCAAGCGGGTTATCAAGGGGGGCCCATAAACCCCAACCGTGTTAGGGACGAATAATCAAGGAACATAACACCGGTTTAAACGGTTCCTAGGGCGGCATGAGTGGAACAAATCACCAAGCAAGAGGCTTAGCCTTCCACCCATTACCAATATATAGATGATTTAGTTTAAGAGTTTATATAGTGTGATATCCCAACAATAACTTCAACATGAAGCAAGAATCTTCAAATCTTCTCCTGCAACTAGCAATGCTATAAGAGGGGCTGAGCGAAGTTTACGTAGCCATACAAAGGTTTTCTAGGTTGGGTGGTTATACAGGTTCATGGTTACAATAGGAGGCTGACAAACAAACATGGGCATCGAGGCAATAAGCTAAAGAGCGAGACATCTAGCAATAGGCAAAGATAGTAATGATATCTGGGCCAGGTCATCTTGCCCGTCGAGTCGTCGATGGGATCGTAAGACGGCTCCTCGTACTCAACCTCGGTAGTAACCTCATTCTCGTTCTTGGTCTCGGCTCCCGGCTCTACTCAACACAAGAACACAACGTAGCACGAGAATCAAACAAGGTGCAATGCACAATCAACATGTTGCAAATATGATACATATATGATGCAATACATGTCAGGGGATGAAGCACACAAGAACAACACAAGACACCAAGTTTAAATGAGGCCGGAATCAACATATAGCTAATCCGGTAAGTCCTCATATGCATATTATGAAATTGGTCCAGATCTGAATAAACCTTAAGTTAAAGTTGTTAAACAGCAAGTTAACATGCACCATGATGATCTACACGAAATTCTAGTCAAGTTTTATATAAAGTTTGTTTAAATCGGAGCTACGGTGTAGAAGATATGAGCAAAACAAGACAAGCATGGCAACGGTGCAAGATGCACTCAAACATCAAGCAAACACACTCCAAACATGTTAACAACATGATATTATGAATCTACATGAAAAATCACACAAGTTTCATATAGGGCACGCTCAAAACGGAGCAACGGTTCAACACATACACACGAAAAAAGAATTCAATGCAAAGCTGAAATTAACAGCCACATAGCAACTTTGGAGCAAGAAATATATACTCTACAGCACTCAAACATGGCGACAAGACGCATGGACATGAAGTAGACATATTGTACAGCAAACAACTCCACTGGAGCAACTCCATAGGAGGCATGGATCAATAGCACCAAGCTACACCGTTTTGATCATGTTGTTAAAAACCTGACAGTTATAATTTATAGCAACATGGGAGCAAGAAATAAATAAGCTACATCAATCCATATGAGCAAGTGAGGGCATGGATGGATAGACAATAACATGGACAACAAGGAATGATCATTGGCCACTCCAAAACTAGCATGGATTCATCTAGGGCATCAAGCAAACATAGCATCAGGATATGACAAATTCCAGACTTAGTAGAATTTTCACTAAGTATAAAACAGTTATGTTGGCAAGGCATGTTTACAAGCATGTTTAAATCACCTCAAGGCATACCATGGAAAATGGTTTTCACCACAACAAAGACCACATGATAGAGGTTCTAAAACATTTTAACATGTGACATGGGGACAAACACATCAATAGCAACGAGCACTTCAAATCAGCATCTCATAACATGTTACAAAACTTAACAGCCACATGCACTTTTGCAACAGAGATTAACATGGCAATAAGAACCCTAACATGAATGCTACAACAACCATCATGTAGACCATCTCACAATGAACATTTTGACATATCATTTGCTTCATTTGGATAAACATGCACCAAGTTATCATATCTCAAACATGGCATGAAAATAACAAGTATCAGCAGTTTATAACAATTAGCACTCTTGTCACAAAGATTAAGACATCAAGATGAAGTCAAACAAGCATGGCACAATGGAACAAAGTGTAGAGCATATCACCATGATCATTTTGACATATCATTCACTCAAAACGGACAAGTATGCACAAAGTCACACCCACTAGAAGTATGCAACAAAATATAACAGAAAAAGGACTTAGTAAAAAAAAAGATAGCAACCTCGCGGATCGGGTCGAACGGAGCGGATCGGGTTGGGTCGGACCCGACCCGTTAGGGTTCGGCCCGGCTGGATCGATCGGATCTGGCGCGCGGTTCCTCCGTGGCGGCGGCTGACGGATCGACGGGCGGTGGCCGCTGGCGGGCTCCTGGGTGCCCGGCGGCAGGGTAGATCAGCGCGGAGGCGGAGGAGGCCGGCCGGCGGGCGCGGCGAGGAGGAGGACGCGGGGCGGCGTGGTGGCGGAGGGACGAGCCGGCGGCGGGGTAGATCTGGCGGCGCGGCGGCGGCGGCGGGGTAGATCGACGACGAGGGCGGCGGGTGCTGCCGGCGGCGGAGCAGCGAGGCGGAGGCTTCGGCCCGGAAGCGGCCCGGGGCGGGTCGGCCTCAGGCCCCTGCGGGCTGGCGGCGGCGCGGTGGAAGAAGGCGACACGTGGCAGACAGTGATTGGTGCGGAGGTCGGCTGGACGCGTCCGGCGACGTACGGACACGTCCGGTGGGTGCGGGAGGAGAAAATTTAGGGTTTCATCTGCGAAAATGGAGGGGTGTGGACTTTTTTATAGGCACAAGGAGCTAGCAGACTCCAAATGGGGAGCGGTTTTCGGCCACAAGATCACGATTCGACGACCGAGATGATGGGAAGGGTTGTGCTGGGTTAGTGGGCTGTTGTGGAGGGGGTCTTGGGCCTTAAAGAAGAGGTTATTTTAGCCCACTAGGTTAACCGTTGGAGTACCAAACGAACTCCAAACGCGATGAAACTTGGCAGGCGGCCTACACATACCAAAACAACATCGCACGACAAGTCTCACGTCATTCCGGAAACGTTACACGACCACACACGACAGAAGGACTCGGGGATGCCACGGGCACGTGTGTGAGCGTCGGATCTCGAAACGGACAACGGGAAGAGACGAGTGGGACCGGGTGCAAGAGACAACACAAATGCAATGCAATGCACATGACAACATGACATGGATGAAATGCACACACGCACACGACAAAACAAAGAAACCCGAAAGGAAAGAAGAGCCCAGAAAGGAATTGATGAAGCTAAAGTTTCATATATTGCCATATTTGGAAAGTGTTACATCTGGGGCATTACAAACTCTCCTCTACTACGAAAAGATCTCGTCCCGAGATCTAGGACTGGAAGAAGGAAGGATACTTGGAATGAAGGTGATCTTCTCGTTCCCACGTAGCTGCTCGGTCGGTATGGTGTGACCACTTAACTTTCAAGAACTTGATTGACTTGTTGCGGGTCTTGCGCTCAGTTTCTTCAAGAATAGCAATGGGGTGCTCACGGTAAGACAAGTCTTGTTGAAGATCAATCTCCTCGAACGGAATGGTGCGTTCAGGTGTCTTGAAGCACTTGCGGAATTGAGACACGTGAAACACATCATGAACATTTGCAAAGTTGGAAGGGAGCTCAAGTTGATAGGCTAGATCGCCTCTTTTGCCAAGAATCTTGAAAGGGCCGACGTATCTAGGAGCAAGCTTTCCTTTGATACCGAATCTTTGGGTGCCTTTCATAGGAGAAACACGGAGATAGACATGGTCTCCAATGTCCAAAGCCAAATCACGATGCTTGCCGTCATAGTAGCTCTTTTGACGCGACTGAGCGGCCTTGAGATTCTCACGTATGACTTTGCACATTTCTTCGGCTTCTGAGATCAAGTCATTGCCCAGAAGTTGATGTTCACCAGTCTCGGACCAGTTGAGAGGAGTACGACACTTTTTGCCATAGAGGATTTCAAACGGAGCTTTGCCGGCACTTGCTTGGAAACTGTTGTTGTAAGAGAACTCGGCAAACGGGAGACAATCTTCCCACTTCATGCCAAAAGAGATGACACAAGCTCTGAGCATGTCTTCGAGGATCTGGTTCACTCTTTTGACTTGACCACTAGTCTGAGGGTGAAACGCATTGTTGAAACGAATCTTAGTTCCCATGGCTGACTGAAAGGAGTCCCAGAACTTGGATGTGAACAAACTTCCACGGTCTGAGGAGATAACTTGAGGAATGCCATGTAACGACACAATTCTGGAAGTGTACAACTCTGCCAGCTGAGCTGCATTGATGTATTCTTTGACTGGAAGGAAGTGAGATACTTTGGTTAGCTTGTCAATCACAACAAAGATAGCATCATTCCCCTTCTTGGACTTTGGAAACCCAGTGACGAAATCCATTTCAATGTGATCAAATTTCCACTTGGGAATAGGAAGAGGTTGGAGGAGACCGGCTGGACGTTGATGCTCTACCTTCACTCTTATGCAGACATCACATTCATTCACGAATTGGGCAATTTCCTTTTTCATGCGAGTCCACCAGTAAGATTGCTTGAGGTCTTGGTACATCTTGGAACTTCTGGGATGAATGGAGAGGAGGGAGTCATGTGCTTCGTTCATTATGAGCTTTTTGAGATCACCCTTGGGAACCACAAGTCTGTCCTCAAAGAACAAGGTGTCTTTCTCATCAACGCGATAGCACTTGTATTTGGGAGTACCCTTTGCAATACCATGTTTCACTTTCTGCACCATAGCATTACTGAGCTGGGCCTCACGGATCTGATCTTCCAAGGTAGGAGCAACTTGAAGATTTGCAAGAAAGCCTTGCAGAACAACTTGGAGGTTGAGCTTCCTGAATGCTTCACAAAGCTCAAGCTGAAACGGCTTGATAAGGAGACTGTTGCAATATGCCTTTCTGCTCAAGGCATCTGCAATGACATTGGCCTTGCCAGGTGTGTATTCGATGCTTGGATCATACTCTTGGATCATTTCAACCAACGAGTCTGGCGAAGGTTCAGGTTCGGCTGTGTGAAGATGTACTTCAAGCTCCTGTGATCGGTGAAGATGTCCACTTTTCTACCCAACAGAAGGTGTCTCCACATGATCAGGGCATGTACCACTGCTGCTAGCTCGAGGTCATGTGTGCGGTAGTTCTTCTCATTTGGCTTCAATTGACGAGAAGTGTATGCCACAATTTTCTTGTCTTGCATTAGCACACCACCACGTCCTTGAAGAGAAGCATCATAGAATACTTCGTAGGGCTTGGACTCATCCGGAGGAGTAAGAACCGGAGCAGAGATGAGCTTTTCTTTGTGAGTTTTGAATGCCACATCACAATCCGGAGACCAGTTGTACTTGACATTCTTCTGCAGCAAGTTGGAGAGAGGCTTGGAAATCTTGGAGAAGTTCTCAACGAACCTTCTGCAATAGCTAGCAAGACCAAGGAAGCTTCGGAGTTGCTTGACGTTCTGAGGGGGTTCCCAGTTGACAATCGCTTCAACTTTCTCGGGCTTGACAGAGATACCCTCAGCAGAGATGATATGGCCAAGATACAAGACCTTATCTAGCCAGAATTCACACTTGGAGAACTTGGCATAGAACTTATGTTCACGGAGTCTCTCGAGGACCAAACGGAGGTGCTTGGCATGATCCTCTTCAATCTTGGAGAATACCAAGATGTCATCCAGATAGACTAGCACAAATTCGTTGGTGTAGGGGTTGAATATGTAGTGCATCATTCTCGAGAAGGTGGGTGGAGCATTAGCGAGGCCAGAAGACACGACTGTGTATTCATAGGAGCCGTAGCTGGTTCTGAATGCAGTCTTGTGAATATCTTCTTCACGGATGCGGATCTGGTGATAACCCATCCGGAGATCGAGCTTTGAGAACACTTTTTCTCCTTTGAGCTGCTCGAACAATTCATTGATGTTGGGAGCGGATACTTCTTTATTGTCTTCTTGTTCAATGGCCGGTAATCAACGCAAAGGCGCTCCGTGCCATCCTTCTTCTTGACAAAAAAAAACACCACAGCCCCAAGGAGAAGTGCTAGGCCTGATTAGACCCATACGCTCTTGCTCATCGAGTTGTTTTTTCAGCTCCTTCAACTCATAAGGGGAGAGCTTGTACGGACGCCGACATGCTGGCTCGGTACCGGGCTCGGGTTCAATAACGAATTCAACTTGACGATGCGGAGGCATGCCTGGAAGCTCTTCAGGGAAAACCTCTTCATATTCATTGACCATCGGAATTTGAGAGATGGCATTAATCTCGCCCTTGTCATTGAGAGAGAATAGCCTGATTGTGTTATCTCGAGAGGCGAAGATAATCACGTCTTCGTCGGAATGAGTAAGCTTGACTTTATTATTTGCACAATCAATGTGAGCATCATGCTTGGAGAGCCAATCCATCCCTAGAATAAGATCAATGTCGGAATTGCCGAGAATAACCGGAGAAACCAGAAAGCGGTAATCACCCATATAAATAGATATGTCCGGAGCATACAATCCAGAATTCATTTGCTTCCCCGGAGAAGTAATCGATAACTCCCTTGGTAAAGCCAGTGTGCCCACATTGTGCTTGAATGCAAATGGATATGACATGAAAGAATGTGATGCACCAGAATCAAACAAAACTTTAGCAGGTTTAAGATTGACTGGAAGGTTACCAAGTATCACATCTGAAGAGTTCTCTGCTTGAGCTGCATTCATCCCAGTATGGGATTATACCTCCTACGTGTCGAGGCACGACTTAAAGGTATAAGCCCATACTAGAATGATCTCAAGTTTGATATCTTTGCACGACTCATGTAAAAATAGGGATGAAATTGCAAAAGGATAGTTGGCTTACACTCGCCACGTCACACAATACATTACATAAGCAAATCATCATCCAAATAACATCACAGTCCGACTACGGACGAAGATCCAAATGAAATATACCAAATACATAAAGCCACAAGGTCCGAATCGCCCCTAGTAGAAGCCACTACTGATCATCGGGATAGTGCACATAGTATCGACTACGTTCTTCATCGAACTCCCAGCACAGCTCGGTGCCGTCACCTGTGTAGTCCACCATAGTACCTGCATCTGGTGTTGAGTAGAATCTGTGAGCCACGGAGGACTCAGAAATCCCGTTGTCGGGTAGAAAAACTATCTAAGCCTTGGGTGTGGAACAAGGCTGAAGAAAGATAAAGGTTGCAGCTGCACTAGCACTAGCTTACGTGTTTAGAGCGAGAAGAGAAGTGCCACGAGCGTCAAAGTGATCACGAAGTGATCCTATCTAAGCACGTCAATCATAACCCCACCGTGTTCACTTCCTGAACCCCTTTCGGAAAATGACCGTCACGGTTACTCACGCTGGTAGTGTATTCTGAACATGGTGTCAAGTTTTCTACAACCGGATATTAACAAATTCCCATCTGCCACATAACCGCGGGCACAGCTTTCGAAAGTTCAAACCCTGCAGGGGTGTCCCAACTTAGCCCATTACAAGCTCACGATCTGCGGAGTCGCAACTCCAAGGTGGGAAGGCCCGAGTAGTCTCGGAATCCCGTGCTCAAGATACTCCGACTAAGGTAAAACTAATCCAGCAAATCCTCCCGGCGTGCCGACACCCTGACAATAGCCGCGCGTATCTAGTCTCAGGCCACGACCGGATGGGACAAGCTACAGGTTTTTACCAGCCCTTGAGTTTCCTCGAGGTGGCCCCGCAGCACGCCCAGTTTGGACCAACACTCATGTGGAGCACTGGCCCGGGTTGTTGATTAAGAAGAGGGTTTATAACTCCCTATGCAAGTTTTAGTTGTTTAGGCAAATGTAGTACCAATGTTGGGACTTGCTGGAAGAGTTTTAGCGCCAAGCGGGTTATCAAGGGGGCCCATAAACCCCAACCGTGTTAGGGACGCATAATCAAGGAACATAACACCAGTTTAAATGGTTCCTAGGGCGGCATGAGTGGAACAAATCACCAAGCAAGAGGCTTAGCCTTCCACCCATTAACAATATATAGATGATTTAGTTTAAGAGTTTATATAGTGCGATATCCCAACAATAACTTCATCATGAAGCAAGAATCTTCAAATCTTCTCCTGCAACTAGCAATGCTATAAGAGGGGCTGAGCGAAGCTTACGTAGCCAAACAAAGGTTTGCTAGGTTGGGTGGTTAGACAGATTCATGGTTACAATAGGAGGCTGACAAACAAACATGGGCATCGAGGCAATAAGCTGAGACATCTAGCAATAGGCAAAGATAGTAATGATATCTGGGACATGTCATCTTGCCCGTCGAGTTGTCGAGGGGATCGTAAGACGGCTCCTCGTACTCAACCTCGGTAGTAACCTCGTTCTCGTTTTTGGTCTCGGCTCCCGGCTCTACTCAACACAAGAACACAACGTAGCACGAGAATCAAACAAGGTGCAATGCACAATCAACATGATGCAAGTATGATGCATATATGATGCAATAAATGTCAAGGGATGAAGCACACAAGAACAACACAAGACAACAAGTTTAAATGAGGCCGGAATCAACATATAGCTAATCCGGCAAGTCCTCATATGCATATTATGAAATTGATCCAGATCTAAAAAAACCTTAAGTTGAAGTTGTTAAACAGCAAGTTAACATGAACCATGATGATCTACACAAAATTCTAGTCAAGTTTCATTTAAAGTTTGTTTAAATCGGATATACGGTCTAGAAGATATGAGCAAAATAAGACAAGCATGACAACGGTGCAAGATGAACTCAAACATCAAGCAGACACACTCCAAACATGTTAACAACATGATATTATGAATCTACATGCAAAATCACACAAGTTTCATATAGGGAAAGCTCAAAACGGAGCAACGATTCAACACATACACACGAAACAAGAATTCAATGCAAAGCTGAAATTAACAGCCACATAGCAACTTTGGAGCAAGAAATATATACTCTACATCACTCAAACATGGTGACAAGAAGCATGGACATGAAGTAGACACATCCTACAGCAAACAACTCCATTGGAGCAACTCCATAGGAGGCATGGATCAATAGCAACAAGCTACACCGTTTTGATCATGCTGTTAAAAACCTGACAGTTATAATTTATAGGAACTTGGGAGCAAGAAATAAATAAGCTACAACAATCCATATGAGCAAGTGAGGGCATGGATGGATAGACAATAACATGTACAACAAGGAATGATCATTGGCCACTCCAAAACTAGCATGGATTTGTCTAGGGCATCAAGCAAACATAGCATCGGGATAAGACAGATTCCAGACTTAGTAGAATTTTCACTATGTATAAAATAGTTATGTTGGCAAGGCATGTTTACAAGCATGTTTAAGTCACCTCAAGGCATATCATGGAAAATGGTTTGCACCACAGCAAAGACCAAATGATGGAGATTCTAAAACATTTTAACACGTGACATGGGGACAAACACATCAATAGCAACGAGCACTTCAAATCAGCATCTCATAACATGTTACAAAACTTAACAGCCACATGCACTTTTGCAACAGAGATTAACATGGCAATAAGAACCCTAACATGAATGCTACAACAACCATCATGTAGAGCATCTCACAATGAACATTTTGACATATCATTTGCTTCATTTGGATAAACATGCTCCAAGTTATCATATCTCAAACATGGCATGAAAATGTCGGGATCCTGATCCTAAGTCACACAGGTCTAGCATGTAACACATCATATCACTTTGCGGCCTCACGCACGGTATTCCCACGGGTGCCACCTTACCTGGCCCGGGACCGTTTGCGCATTTTGGCACACGTATATGATAGTGTCGCTAGCATCCATATGACAGAGAACCCGGGCCGACATGACTAGTTATAAACCAGAAGTGGCGCTAAATTACAGAGACAGGCATACATGACCCAGCAACGAACGTGTCGGTCATCAACGTATGAACCCAAGTCGTAGCAAGCTACAAGGACTTAAAGGAACAACACGTGACATTTCCCCTAAGGGACAGACACAAGAACGAAGAAGGACACATGCCGGCCAGCCTACGTGTTCCGGAGCAGTAGCAAGCTACCAAGGCTCAGTGGAAGCACTAGGAGACATTTCCCTGTAAGATAGGCTACTATGGGTAAACAACTAGGTGTCGGATCCCACACATAGCAATACACATTACACGTACGCATAACATGCAAGTATGTGCTATACAACATGGCATCACAACATAACTCAACAACTCATATAGATAAAGGCCCAGAAGAGCCATCATAGCATTTATTACAAACAGAGGTCACATGACCCAACATACAGAGCATACAGGCAACGGAAGCATAACATGTTTGAGTACAGACAACTACAAATGAAAAGGGCTGAGAAGCCTGACTATCTACAAGACCCTCCCAAGGGTACAAGACCTTAGCTGAGGTAACAAGCTAAATGTCGAAGTCCACGTGGAACCACTAGCGAGACTGAAGTCTCTCTACAAAAACATAAATTAAGCAAACATGAGTACAAAGGTACTCAGCAAGACTTACATCAGAACTAGCTACATATGCAACAATATCAACAAAGGGGTGGTGGACTTTGACTGCAGCAAGCCAGCTTTGACTCGGTGGCTAACCTGAACTACGACTGCAAGTAACTCTTTTGAGGTGGCGCACACGAGTCCACATATTCACCAATCAATACACCACTATGGATCCGCTCCCGTCTTCCTACGAGAACGCCATCCATAGCACTCACACTTGTCTTGAGCATTTTAGAGTATCCACTTTCATTTGTCTATGTACCACGTAAGCATCCAAGAAGTCCATAACCGCGGACCCGGCTATTCGAATAGATCATGTTAACCCTACAGGGGTGTACTTCTTCACACATGCTCTCGCCACTTACCTCCATGTACACGTCGTGTATCTCGGCAACCTTCAAGCAGAAGCCTGGCGAGGGTGTCGGCCACGACCTGACTGACCACACAAGACTCTAGTCCAGGTTTATCGCCTATTCGGGTTCCATCCGTGGGGAGATCCGGTCGGGGTGTCTCTCACGGCCCCAAACGATGTGTATAGGGTTCCCAAGCCCACCAACCGGGTGCCACTTGGTACACCGGGCCACTGCACCTAGTCTGTCCCAAGCCCACTTGTACCGGGTGCCACTTGGTAGACTACTAGCACTACCTACAAACACCAGAAACTAGTTGCAACTCCTAGACAGAGATCGAGTTGATTAATAAGTCGAGAGGGGCACTTAAGCATTCCAATGCGTGGCAGTAGCTATGTCATTGGACAACTTACACAGAACTCAGTTCTTAAGGATGGTTCCAGTGAGACAACCCACCATATACTCCTACATGGCCTCTCACCGCTACCTTTACCAAAACGTGTTCACACACTTAGCTCTCAACGGTAGGACATGTTCATTACTTTCCAATTCATCCCCGATGAATCAGACCTGACACAACTCTAAGCAATAGCAAGCATGACATACAAGCATGGATGAGTAGGCACAACATGGCTCAAACAACTCCTAATCATGCTAGTGGGTTTCAACTATTTACTGTGGCAATGCCAAGTCATGCAGAGGAAAGGGATTCAGCTACCGCAGCAAAAAGCAGTTCAAAACGTTGTTGTCCTAATGCAGTAAAAGAGACCAGGAGCGAGAGAGTGGGATTGTACCGGGATGCTCAATGGTGGGTTTGCTTGCCTGGCACTTCTGAAGATAGTAATAGTTCTTCATCGGTGTCATCGAACTCATCGTCGGTACATCGTCTACTGAGAGGGGACAAAACCGACAAACAGAGAAAGAACACAATCAATGCAATGAAACAATATGATGCATGATCATGACATGGCAATATGCTGTGGATAGAGCTAATGCAACTAGCAACACAATTAAATGAAGTTGGTTTGAACCCAAGGTTCAAATTCAAGCTCCACATGTGGTTATTTAATTATCATTTAATTGATTTGACCTGATCAGCAGGTTTAACTTGTTCAAACATGCATGAAAAAGCCATAAACAGATTCCTCATATTTTTCTGATCATTTTTCATATATAAATTATTTTCATCTGAGCTACGGTTGATTTTATATGACTTTTATAAGTTTTGGCTATTTTCTGAAATAAATAAATCATTTCTGATTTATTTAAAATTCCAGAAAAGCATTTATGACATCAGCACTGTGTCATTCTGACGTCACGTAGTCAACAGGGTCGGCCAGGGTCAAACCTGACGCGTGGGACCCATTGGTCAGTGTCACATGCTGGGTGGAGTCACTGACGGGTGGGGTCGGTCAATGGCCACGTCAGCTAGGTCAATGCTGACGCATGGGGCCACTGTTATTAAAATAAACTAAACATGATTAAATCTGTGGTTAGTTAAGGGCGTGGGGCCCATGTGTCAGTGGCTCTAGGGGCGATTAGTGGTGTAATTAGCTCCTAACTAAGTGGCCACGTTGGCAGTCACCGAACACTGGCCGACGGCGACCAAAACAACGGCGGAGCCTCGCTGGAGTTGCTCGGGCTCGCGCTACAGACGGCGGGAGGACGCGCGTATGCCACCAGCAGATAGCCCGCACACGCCCGCATCTAGCTGGCTGCTCGGGAGATCGCGGGGTCGCTGGGAACGACTGCCACGTCCACGGAGGCGGCGGCCGGAGTTCGGGCGTTGATGGAAACGAGGCCACGATGCACTAGGGGAGGAATTGGTGGGTGTTGCGTGCTCCTGGGGGTCCACTGAGCACGTTGACACGCCCAGACGCAAGCTGCACTTGCTCCAGCCACGGCGGCGACACGGCCGGCGGAGCTGAGCTTCGGTCGGAGGTGGAGCCGCGGCTAGGGAACGTGGAGAGGCAGGGGAAGAGCGTTAAACGACGGCGGAGTTCACAGTGATCACGAGGAGGGTCTCGGCTTGCTTGTGGACGCGATGATATGATGAGGGAACGGCGGTGGCTGCGGTGGTCTCGGCGGCACGGCCATGGCGGCTTCGGCCATGAGGGGAGAACGAGAGAGAGGACAAGGGAGAAGGCAGAGAGTGAGGGGAAAAGGCCAGGGGGGCTCGAGGCTTCTCCAGCGGCGCAGATCGGGACGAAGGGGCGGCCTCCAGCGCGAAGCAGGAGGTGGAGGCCTCCCAGCGCGCGCGTGCGTCTTCGCCTCTGCCTACTGGCAAAGGTTGAAGATGGCACGGCTGCCTGGTGGGCTGGGCCGCCTAATGGGCCAGCCAGGTAAGAAGGCGCAGGTACTTCTCTCTCTCTCACTGCTTTTGTTTCCGTTTTCTATTTCTTTTGTATGTTTTTTTGATTTAGTTCAAAGACCAAACCATTTTGATAAATCATGAAATAAATTGTGGGCACCTATTGAATTATTTCTAACAGCCCTCAACTAGTTTCACAATTATCAGAGCATTTAAACTATTTAAAAAATTTAAATGCCCCAATTCAAATACAATATGGATTAATTCAAAAATCCAAAAATGTCCTAGAAATATATTCATCATTTTTGGCAGGGGTTTCTACCTTAACCAAAAATCATGAACTTTTCTTGAGGGACTTTGGGTGCAATGAAAATATTTTTAGGTTGAACCTAGTTGGGTTCTTTTGGTGCTAGGGTTTGGTCATTCCCCAATTCAAGTTTAACAAAATTTAAACATGATGCTCATGCAAGATCAACCCAAGTGCAAGACAAAAATAGGGATGTGACAACTCACCCCCACTAAAACAAGAATCTCGTCCCGAGATTCAAGACGTGAGGTAAGAAAACAGAGGGGACAGAAAGCCATCACAAACTTCTCGATTCAACTCTCCTTCTCGGAGATGTTGATTTATTGCATCATATTGATCTTGTCATCCTTGCTTTGAGATCTTCATCCGACACGGTGTCGACGAAAGAAACTCTACAAAATTGATCCTCTGAAAGGGTCGAGCAACTTAAGATCAATTCATGGGGTGAGACGTAAGAACACCTCTTGAGTTGAGACACGGAACACACATCTGGAGGGATGGAATAAAACAAAAGATGAAGATTTACTTGGCAGGAAAAATTCCACACCTAAGAAGATGGTGATCGGTGTCACCAGACGGGGCACCTTAGAGAAGGTGACACATAGAATTATTCCCTTAAGTGTCAAAAAGAATTACTTTTGATATAGAGATCATTGAAATTCTCTATACCAGCTTAAGGTATTCACAAACGATCGTTTGACGGAGTCCGAAAGAATGACATTCTCGGGCCAGAATGGATGATATGGACTACCTTGTTGAAGACAACACAAGGGATGATTTGCTTATCTTCGGAAATGAATGGGACCCATGGCAAGTCCACTTCTGAAGATAATCCTGAACAGCAGTGGCTGAGAAAGGCAACCCATGGAAAATTGGCACATTGGCGGTGCAAGCTGGAAACAAAATGCAAATGCTGGGAATGATTCTTGTAACTTGGAAGAAACCCAACAGTAGAGAGTGAATCTACTCTCTGAGAGGTCATGGCATAACCAAGAACACTGGGAGCAATCCCGGTTAGAGCCAGAGATAACACCTAGTGCTTGTGCGTGCTCTCAAGAACTTGAGCATTCCCATATTCATCAAGGTTTTACCAATATCCGTGTCAAGGATCCTGGCAACACCACATACTACCATGATGAATAACTATGGACGATGCAGATGCAAAGGAAGATAACACTTTCTCAAATTTCACCTTAGTGGAGTCAAGGGGCAAAATCTGGATGATCGACCGAGAGACATTTAGCACTCCGCTTCTAATGTTCTCCTTGATGTGTTAGCGTAATCCATTCATAGATATGTTTGGTGTCTTGAACATCAAGTAAAGGTTGGACTTCGGGAGCACAAGAATCCATAAGGATCAATTGTTGGAGTAAATCCTACAAACTCCCTATGGGGAGGTGGCCAACTTCTTCAATCAAGATACTACAATAATAGGTCTTCCGGTTGGGTGTGTTGGCCACGACATCCACTTTACCGGTTATCGATAGACCAATATTATAGTTCTTGGAAAAAGCTCCAACCATCATATCTGCCCGAGATTCAGTTCTGGTTGGTGTCAGGATATTCCAGACTCATCGAGTCTAGAAAGAAAAATGAAAGTTTGCAACACAAATCGACGAGACGGCGTTGCGAGATTCTCGGGGAGTGAACTACGATAGCAAGCTCCAAAACATGAGCTGGTTCTGCTACACACATGTGAACACACTGTCGCAGACAAGCATGACCACGTAGTAGTCTTATAATAAAACACTACCGAGTTCAGGTGGGGAATCATCATCGAGGATATCAAAGTCCTTACATAAGTCATATGATTAGCTCTTATGATGGAACTTCTTCTCCTTGAACAAATCAATCAGTGGCTTGATGTGCTAGGGAATACATATGGAGTGGAGGTAATTAATCTGCCAAACCATAGTATACATTCGAACATGCATAACTGACTTGGAATGATTCCAGAAGAAGCAAAACAATCTTTTCTCAAATTCATGGCGGCAACTTGCATCAAATGCACATGAATTGGAGGAAGTCACTTCTTCCATCCAAGCATAAGCTTCATGACGGAACACGAAGGCATTGCTTACAAAGTTTCCAACACTAGATTTAATGTTCAACATGAATCATGGAGGGGATAAACATGTTGCCGATGGGCTTGACAACAATTCATCGAGGCTTCCATAAAATGGAATTCCATAACTATGTGAACAAGGTGATAGCATTGGTCAGACCAATAGATGTAACGGTGTATACTCGAGGGATCAACCACGAGTAAGACAACATTATGAATACCATTTGTTCTGATT
The DNA here is from genome assembly GCA_902687465.1 of Secale cereale. Lineage (NCBI taxonomy): Eukaryota > Viridiplantae > Streptophyta > Magnoliopsida > Poales > Poaceae > Secale > Secale cereale. The sequence continues at coordinate 193,692,987 of LR738712.1, read as the reverse complement.
TGACTTGTCGATAGCCCACACTCAAATCAAAGTTTGGACAAGACAATAGATCCAACAATTGATCACAAGGATCAAACGAGGAATATATCATCTTTCTTCAACACACACACACCATGAATATCCCTTCAGAATGAACTAGGTGGGCAAGCTTTTATCTTCCAACTCTCCAAGTTGTTGTTTAGCTTAACCAACTTGCTCAGGGTATCCGTCACAGATTCTTGGAGAAAGGGTGGTTTAGAGAGAAACCAGCTTGATCACGAGCTCAACATAACAGTCAGGGAGCAACCTGGTAATACTTCCGAGAAGATATTCAAAAAATCATGGACCACCAATATGTTACTAAGCTCGCAAACAATCTTGCTTTTCAGGTTAAGATGATATGATCACAAGAGTGAGGGATTTATGCAATCCTAACTCATTGATCAAAGAGTGTACCAGAAAAATGGACTAGGTAGCACGATCAATCTTAGAATGATGGTTCAGTAACCAGCACGCTAAGAATGAAATTGTTGTCCTTTAACTACCAAGCAACGAGGTTGCTAGGGTTATTGATTCACACATCATGATTCACTTGTCGGCGTTCCAGTTACAATAACACGGGGACCGAGAAATGAATAATGAGGACGAGAAGTATTACTGTATCAAGAGTTCATAGGAGGTGGTGCAATTCCCATGACATTCTTGACATAAGATGGTAATGCTCCAAGATAGAACAGAGCAAAAGCTGAATTGGCATTTTGCCCTGCGAAACACAACTACTCTGACCCAATCCTGGATATGGATAAGGCACTGGAGTTTGTTTCTCCTAGTCATTCCAGAATAGAATGGCTTGACAGACCACAAGAGTAATAGGCATCGATGAACGAATGCACGCATACTCTTGACTATCAATTGATAGACGAAGGTCAAGATACAACTAAAAAGGGGACAACTCAAGGAACATATGATTGTCTGAGTTGTTGATGCATAGGTTAGTATGTCGAACGAGTTCCACATATTTCTTCCGGATAACCCATGCAGAAAGGTAGGATTGGCAGAATCACAATCATGATTGGAGTACTACTCAAGAGCACTCTGGTTGTGATCTTTTGGTTCGGGAGAACTTCTGCCAAGGATGGTTCATGGTATTTGGAAGAAGGATATACCACGGACCTCGAGGACTATCACAAGGTTACTAAAATCCTAAAGGGACGAGCAAATACTACCAACAGGAGGTAAGTGGAGTGAGTCTTGGGTTCAAGAACCTAGAAATAGAATGCCTACTAACTAAACGGCATCACGGGATGCTTTCGAGAATAATGGCCAGAATCGTCACACTGGGAATACAGAGTATTGCTAGATCACTGGGTGATTCTCTAAGATGCTTAGGGTCATAATAATAACTCCAACATATGTGTCGAGGTAACATGGTACCTCAACACACTGGTTAGTGTGGTTAATCTGGCCCAAAGGAGCATCGGAAACAGGAAGGAAAGATTTGCAAATGCATCAGACTATTTAGAAACCTGGGATGACTCGGACAGCATAACGGTTGTAAATGCTCGAAAATACTTTTGAGACTCATGCACAAAGATAGCATAACCACTCAACATCATCATGTCAAGGTTCTGAGATCAACAGTTGAACACACAGAAGTAGAATAAACTGAACTGAGAGTTGAATCCACTATTAACGTGATCCTGAAAAATAGAATGAGAAGCCTAGTTTTCTTAATCCCCGTAGAATAGAAGAAGGTGACTCAGATCAGAACGTCATAAGGTAAAGGAGTAAAAAGAGCCTTACGTTCCCTTCCACAATCAATTCCCTTATATAACTAAAGAATTTCTAGACACGACTTCGACCAGTTTGGCTTACTAATCCTACACGTAGTCAGGCTCTGATACCAAAGCTGTCGGGACCCCGATCCTAAGTCACACAGGTCTAGCATGTAACACATCATATCACTTTGCGGCCTCACGCACGGTATTCCCACGGGTGCCACCTTACCTGGCCCGGGACCATTTGCGCATTTTGGCACACGTATATGATAGTGTCGCTAGCATCCATATGACAGAGAACCCGGGCCGACATGACTAGTTATAAACCAAAAGTGGCGCTAAATTACAAAGACATGCATACATGACCCAGCAACGAACGTGTCGGTCATCAACGTATGAACCCAAGTCGTAGCAAGCTACAAGGACTTAAAGGAACAACACGTGACATTTCCCCTAAGGGACAGACACAGGAACGAAGAAGGACACATGCCGGCCAGCCTAAGTGTTCCGGAGCAGTAGCAAGCTACCAAGGCTCAGTGGAAGCACTAGGAGACATTTCCCTGTAAGATAGGCTACCAAGGGTAAGCAACTAGGTGTCGGATCCCACACATAGCAATACACATTACACGTACGCATAACATGCAAGTATGTGCTGTACAACATGGCATCACAACATAACTCAACAACTCATATAGATAAAGGCCCAGAAGAGCCATCATAGCATTTATTACAAACAGAGGTCACATGACCCAACATACAGAGCATACAGGCAACGGAAGCATAACATGTCTGAGTACAGACAACTACAAATGAAAAGGGCTGAGAAGCCTGACTATATACAAAGGTACTCAGCAAGACTTACATCAGAACTAGCTACATATGCAACAATATCAACAAAGGGGTGGTGGATTTTGACTGCAGCAAGCCAGCTTTGACTCGGTGGCTAACCTGAACTACGACTGCAAGTAACTCTTTTGAGGTGGCGCACACGAGTCCACATATTCACCAATCAATACACCACTATGGATCTGCTCCCGTCTTCCTACGAGAACGCCATCCATAGCACTCACACTTGTCTTGAGCATTTTAGAGTATCCACTTTCATTTGTCTATGTACCACGTAAGCATCCAAGAAGTCCATAACCGCGGACCCGGCTATTCGAATAGATCATGTTAACCCTACAGGGGTGTACTTCTTCACACACGCTCTCGCCACTTACCTCCATGTACACGTCGTGTATCTCGGCAACCTTCAAGCAGAAGCCTGGCGAGGGTGTCGGCCACGACCTGACTAACCACACAAGACTCTAGTCCAGGTTTATCGCCTATTCGGGTTCCATCCGTGGGGAGATCCGGTCGGGGTGTCTCTCACGGCCCCAAACATTGTGTACAGGGTTCCCAAGCCCACCAACCGGGTGCCACTTGGTACACCGGGCCACTGCACCTAGTCTGTCCCAAGCCCACCTGTACCGGGTGCCACTTGGTAGACTACTAGCACTACCTACAAACACCAGAAACTAGTTGCAACTCCTAGACAGAGATCGAGTTGATTAATAAGTCGAGAGGGGCACTTAAGCATTCCAATGCGTGGCAGTAGCTATGTCATTGGACAACTTACACAGAACTCACACACTTAGCTCTCAACGGTAGGACATGTTCATAACTTTCCAATTCATCCCAGATGAATCAGACCTGACACAACTCTAAGCAATAGCAAGCATGACATACAAGCATGGATGAGTAGGCACAACATGGCTCAAACAACTCTTACTCATGCTAGTGGGTTTCAACTATTTACTGTGGCAATGACAGGTCATGCAGAGGAAAGGGGTTCAGCTACCGCAGCAAAAAGCAGTTCAAAACGTTGTTGTCCTAATGTAGTAAAAGAGAGCAGGAGCGAGAGATGGGATTGTATCGGGATGCTCAATGGGGGGTTTGCTTTCCTGGCACTTCTGAAGATAGTAATAGTTCTTCATCGGTGTCATCGAACTCATCGTCGGTACATCGTCTACTGAGAGGGGACAAAACCGACAAACAGAGAAAGAACACAATCAATGCAATGCAACAATATGATGCATGATCATGACTTGACAATATTCTGTGGATTGAGCTAATGCAACTAGCAACACAATTAAATGAAGTTGGTTTGAACCAAAGGTTCAAATTCAAGCTCCACATGTGGTTATTTAATTATCGTTTAATTGATTTGACCTGACCATCAGGTTTAACTTGTTCAAACATGCATGAAAATGCCATAAACAGATTCCTCATATTTTTCTGATCATTTTTCATATATAAATTATTTTCATCTGAGCTACGGTTGATATTATATGATTTTTAGAAGTTTTGGCTATTTTCCGAAATAAATAAATCATTTCTGATTTATTTAAAATTCTAGAAAAGCATTTATGACATCAGCACTGTGTCATTCTGACGTCACCTAGTCAATAGGGTCGGCTAGGGTCAAACCTGACACGTGGGACCCATTGGTCAGTGTCACATGCTGGGTGGAGTCACTGACGGGTGGGGTCGGTCAATGGCCACGTCAGCCAGGTCAATGCTGACGCGTGGTGCCACTGTTATTAAAATAAACTAAACATGATTTAAGCTGTGGTTAGTTAAGGTCGTGGGGCCCATGTGTCAGTGGCTCTAGGGTTGATTAGTGGTGTAATTAGCTCCTAACTAAGTGGCCACGTTGGCAGTCACCGGACACTGGCCGGCGGCGACCAAAACAACGGCGGAGACTCACCGGAGTTGCTCGGGCTTGCGCTACAGACGGCGGGAGGATGCGCGAATGCCACCAGCAGATAGCCCGCACACGCCTGCATCTAGCTGGCTGCTCGGGAGGTCACGGGGTCGCCGGGAACGACGACCACGTCCACGGAGGCGGCGACCGGAGTTTGGGCGTTGATGGAAACGAGGGCACGATGCACTAGGGGAGGAACTGGTGGGTGCTGCGTGCTCCTGGGGGTCCACTGAGCACGTTGACACGCCCAGACGCAAGCTGCACTTGCTCCAGCCACGGCGGCAACACGGCCGGCGGAGCTGAGCTTCGGTCGGAGGTGGAGCCGCAGCTAGGGAACGTGGAGAGGCAGGGGAAGAGCGTTAAACGACGGCGGAGCTCACAGTGATCACAAGGAGGGTCTCGGCTTGCTTGTGGACGCGATGATATGACGAGGGAACGACGGTGGCTGCGGTGGTCTCGGCGGCACGACCATGGCGGCTTCGGCCATGAGGGGATAACGAGAGAGAGGACAAGGGAGAAGGCAGAGAGTGAGGGGAAAAGGCCAGGGGGGGCTCGAGGCGTCTCCAGCGGCGCAAATCAGGACGAAGGGGCGGCCTCCAGCGCGAAGCAGGAGGTGGAGGCCTCCCAACGCGCGCGTGCGTCTTCGCCTGTGCCTACTGGCAGAGGTTGAAGATGGCACGGCTGCCTGGTGGGCTGGGCCGCCTAATGGGCCAGCCAGGTAAGAAGGCCCAGGTACTTCTCTCTCTCACTGCTTTTGTTTCTGTTTTCTATTTCTTTTGTATGTTTTTTTTTAATTTAGTTCAAAGACCAAACCATTTTGATAAATCATGAAATAAATTGTGGGCACCTATTGAATTATTTCTAACAGCCCTCAACTAGTTTCACAATTATCAGAGCATTTAAACTATTTAAAGAATTTAAATGCCCCAATTCAAATACAATATGGATTAATTCAAACATCCAAAAATGTCCTAGAAATATAATCATCATTTTTGGCAGGGGTTTCTACCTTAACCAAAAATCATGAACTTTTCTTGAGGCACTTTGGGTGCAATGAAAATATTTTTAGGTTGAACCTAGTTGGGTTCTTTTGGTGCCAGGGTTTGGTCATTCCCCAATTCAAGATTAACAAAATTTAAACATGATGCTCATGCAAGATCAACCCAAGTGCAAGACAAAAATAGGGATGTGACAGAAAATAACAAGTACCAGCAGTTTATAACAAGTAGCACTCTTGTCACGAAGATTAAGACATCAAGATGAAGTCAAACAAGCATGGCACAATGGAACAAAGTGTAGAGCATATCACCACGATCATTTTGACATATCATTCACTCAAAATGGACAAGTATGCACAAAGTTACAACCACTAGAAGTATGCAACAAAATATAACAGAAAAAGGACTTAGTGAAAAAAAAGATAGCAACCTCGCGGATCTGGTCGGGTCGGACCCGGCCCGTTAGGGTTCGGCCCGGCTGGATCGATCGGATCTGGCGCGCGGTTCCTCCACGGCGGCGGCCGGCGGCGGGCTCCTGGGCGCCCGGCGGCGGGGTAGGTCGGCGCGGAGGCGGAGGAGGCCGTCCGGCGGGCATGGCGAGGAGGAGGACGCGGGGCGGTGCGGTGACGGATGGACGAGCCGGCGGCGGGGTAGATCCGGCGGCGCGGCGGCGAGGTAGATCGGCGACGAGGGCTGCGGGTGCTACCGGCTGCGGAGCAGCGAGGCGGAGGCTTCGGCTCGGAAGCGGCCCGGGGCGGGCCGGCCTCGGGCCCCTGTGGGCTGGCGGCGGCGCGGTGGAAGAAGGCGACACGTGGCACACGGTGATTGGTGTGGCGGTCGGCTGGACGCGTCCGGCGACGTAGGGACACGTCCGGTGGCTGCGGGGGGAGAAAATTTAGGGTTTCATCTGCGAAAATGGAGGGGTGTGGACGTTTTTATAGGCACAAGGAGCTAGGAGACTCCAAATGGGGAGCGGTTTTCGGCCACGCGATCACGATTCGACGACCGAGATGAGGGGCAGGGTTGTGCTGGGTTAGTGGGCTGTTGTGGAGGGGGTCTTGGGCCTTAAAGAAGAGGTTCTTTTAGCCCACTAGGTTAACCGTTGGAGTACCAAACGAACTCCAAATGCGACGAAACTTGAAACGCGGCCTACACGTACCAAAACAACATCACACAACAAGTCTGACGTCATTCTGGAAACGTTACATGGCCACACACGATAGAAGGACTCGGGGATGCCACCGGCACGTGTGTGAGCGTCGGATCTCGAAACGGACTACGGGAAGAGACGAGTGGGACCGGGTGCAAGAGACAACACAAATGCAATGCAATGCACATGACAACATGACATGGATGAAATGCACACACGCACACGAAAAAACGAAGAAACCCGAAAAGAAAGAAGAGTCCGGAAAGGAATTGATGAAGCCAAAGATTCATATATAGCCATATTTGGAAAGTGTTACATCTGGGGCATTACACCCACCCCTAGGGTTCCCAACCCTAGGCGCAGGGGGGAGGCCCAAGGGGGTGCGCCAGCCCACTATGAGCTGGTCCCCTCCCCCTACGGCCCATGGGGCCCTCCGAGATGGGTGGCCCCACCCGGTGGACCCCCGGGACCCTTCCGGTGGTCTCGGTACACTACCGGTGACCCTCGGAACTCTCCCGATGGCCGAAACTGGACTTCCTATATATAATTCTTTACCTCCGGACCATTCCGGAATTCCTCGTGACGTCCGGGATCTCATCCGGGACTCTGAACAATATTCGGGTTACCGTGTGCATTTATCTCTACAACCCTAGCATCACCGAACCTTAAGTGTGTAGACCCTACTGGTTCGGGAGACACGTAGACATGACCGAGACGACTCTCTGGTCAATAACCAACAGCGGGATCTGGGTACCTATGTTGGTTCCTACGTGTTCCTCGATGATCTCATCGGATGAACCATGATGTTAAGGATTCACTTAATCCCGTATGCAATTCCCTTTGTCTATCGGTATAGTACTTGCCCGAGATTCGATCGTCGGTATAACGATACCTTGTTCAATCTCGTCATGGCAAGTCTCTTTACTCGTTCCGTAATACATCATCCCGTGACTAACTCCTTAGTCAAATTGAGCTCATTATGATGATGTCTTACCGAGTGGGCCCAGAGATACCTCTCCGTCATACGGAGTGACAAATCCCAGTCTCGGTTCGTGCCAACTCAACAGACACTTTCGGAGATACCCGTTGCGTACCTTTATAGCCACCCAGTTACGTTGTGACGTTTGGCACACCCAAAGCATTCCTACGGTAGCCGGGAGTTGCACAACCTCATGGTCTAAGGAACAGATACTTAACATTGGAAAAGTTCAGCATTACAAACTACACAATCTTGTGCTAGGCTTAGGATTGGGTCTTGTCCATCAATCATTCTCCTAATGATGTGATCCCGTTAACAATGACATCCAATGTCCATGGCCAGGAAACCGTGACCATCTGTTGATCAACGAGCTAGTAACTAGAGGCTTACCAGGGACACGTTGTGGTCTATGTATTCACACATGTATCACTGTTTCCGTATAATACAATTCAAGCATGAATAACATACAATTATCATGAACAAGGAAATATAATAATAACCATTTTATTATTGCCTCTAGGGCATATTTCCAACAGTCTCCCACTTGCACTAGAGTCAATAATCTAGTTACATTGTGATGAATCGAACACCCATAGAGTTCTGGTGTTGATCATGTTTTGCCCGTGGAAGAGATTTAGTCAACGGATCTGCGACATTCAGATCCATATGCACTTTACAAATATCTATGTCTCCATCTTGAACATAATTCCGGATGGAGTTGAAATGGCGCTTGATGTGCTTGGTCTTCTTGTGAAACCTGGGCTCCTTGGCAATGGCAATGGCTCCAGTGTTGTCACAGAAGAGAGTCATCGGGCTTGACGCGCTTGGAATGACTCCTAGGTCGGTGATGAACTCCTTCATCCATACTCCTTCCTGTGCTGCTTTGCAAGCAGCTATGTACTCCGCTTCACATGTAGAATGCGCCACGACGCTCTGCTTGCAACTGCACCAGCTGACTGCCCCTCCATTCAAAATATACACGTATCCGGTTTGTGACTTAGAGTCATCTAGATCTGTGTCGAAGCTAGCATCAACGTAACCCTTTACGACGAGCTCTTCGTCATCTCCATAAACGAGAAAGATATCCTTAGTCCTTTTCAGGTACTTCAGGATGTTCTTGACCGCTGTCCAGTGTTCCATACCGGGATCACTTTGGTGCCTCCCTACCAAACTTACGGCAAGGTTCACATCAGTTCTGGTACACAACATGGCATACATGATAGAACCTATGGCCGAGGCATAGGGGATGCCACTCATGTTTTCTGTATCTTCCGCCGTGGTCGGGGATTGAGCCGTGCTCAATCTCATACCTTGCAATACAAGCAAGAACCCTTTCTTGGACTGATCCATATTGAACTTCTTCAATATCTTATCAAGGTATGTGCTTTGTGAAAGACCAATGAGGCGTCTCTATCTATCTCTATAGATTTTGATGCCTAATATGTAAGCAGCTTCTCCAAGGTCCTTCATCGAAAAACTCTTATTCAAGTAGGCCTTAATGCTTTCCGAGAATTCTATATCATTTCCCATCAGTAGTATATCATCCACATATAATATGAGAAATGCTACAGAGCTCCCACTCACTTTCTTGTAAATACAAGCTTCTCCCCAAGTCTGTATAAAACCAAACGCTTTGATCACATCATTAAAGCAAATATTCCAACTCCGAGATGCTTGCACCAGTCCATAGATAGAGTGCTGGAGCTTGCCTACCTTGTCAGCATTCTCAGGATCGACAAAACCTTTCGGCTGCATCATATACAGTTCTTCCTTGAGGAAGCCATTAAGGAATGCCGTTTTGACGTCCATTTGCCATATCTCATAATCATAGTATGCAACAATTGCTAACATGATTCGGATGGACTTCAGCATCGCTACGGGAGAAAAATTCTCGTCGTAGTCAATCCCTTGAACTTGTCGATAACCTTTAGCGACAAGCCGAGCCTTATAGATGGTCACATTACCATCTGCACAAGTCTTCTTCTTAAATATCCATTTATTTTCTATGGCGTGCCGATCATCGGGCAAGTCCACCAAAGTCCATACTTTGTTTTCATACATGGATCCTATCTCAGATTTCATGGCTTCAAGCCATTTGTTGGAATCCGGGCCCGCCATTGCTTCTTCATAGTTCGAAGGTTCACCGTTGTCTAACAACATGATTTCCATGACAGGGTTGTCGTACCACTCTGGTGCCGAACGTGTCCTTGTGGACCTTTGAAGTTCAGTAGTAACTTGATCTGAATCTTCATGATCATCATCATTATCTTCCTCCCTAGTCGGTGCAGGCACCTCAGAAACAATTTCCTGCGCTGCGCTACTTTCCGGTTCGGAAGGGGTGACTGTCACCTCATCAAGCTCTACTTTCCTCCCACTTACTTCTTTTGAGAGAAACTCTTTCTCCAGAAAGGATCCATTCTTGGCAACGAAGATCTTGCCTTCGGATCTGAGGTAGAAGGTGTACCCAATCGTTTCCTTTGGGTATCCTATGAAGACGCATTTTTTCGATTTGGGTTCGAGCTTTTCAGGTTGAAGTTTCTTGACATAAGCATCGCAACCCCAAACTTTCAGAAACGACATCTTAGGTTTCTTGCCAAACAAAATTTCATACGGTGTCGTCTCAACGGATTTTGACGGGGCCCTATTTAAAGTGAATGCGGCAGTCTCTAAAGCATATCCCCAAAAAGATAGCGGTAAGTCGGTGAGAGACATCATAGATCGCACCATGTCCAACAGAGTATGATTTCGACGTTCGGACACAGCATTACGCTGAGGTGTTCCGGGCGGTGTCAATTGTGAAACAATTCCACAATTCCTTAAGTGCGTGCCAAATTCGTGACTTAAATATTCACCCCACGATTCGATCGTAAGAACTTTATTTTTCTGTCACGTTGATTCTCGACCTCATTCTAAAATTCCTTGAACTTTTCAAAGGTCTCAGACTTGTGTTTCATCAAGTAGACATACCCATATCTACTCAAGTCATCTGTGCGGGTGAGAACATAACGATAGCCTCCGCGAGCTTCAACACTCATTGGACCGCACACATCGGTATGTATGATTTCCAATAAGTTGGTCGCTCGCTCCATTGTTCCGGAGAACGGGGTCTTGGTCATCTTGCCCAAGAGGCATGGTTCGCACGTGTCAAATGATTCATAATCAAGATACTCTAGAAGTCCATCTGCATGGAGCTTTTTCATACGTTTGACACCAATATGACCAAGGCGGCAATGCCACAAGTATGTGGGACTATCATTATCAACTTTACATCTTTTGGCATTCAAACTATGAATACGTGTAACATCACGTTCGAGATTCATCAAGAATAAACCATTGCCCAGCGGGGCATGACCATAAAACATATCTCTCATATAAATAGAACAACCATTATTGTCGGATTTAAATGAGTAGCCATCTCTCATTAAACGAGATCCAGATACAATGTTCATGCTCAAAGCTGGTACTAAATAACAATTATTAAGGTTTAAAACTAATCCCGAGGGTAGATGTAGAGGTAGCATGCCGACGGCGATCACATCGACCTTGGAACCATTCCTGACGCGCATCGTCACCTCATCCTTCGCCAGTCTTCGCTTATTCCGCAGCTCCTGCTTTGAGTTACAAATGTGAGCAACTGCACCGGTATCAAATACCCAGGAGCTACTACGAGCGCTGGTAAGGTACACATCAATAACATGTATATCATATATACCTTTGATGTTGCCGGCCTTCTTATCTGCTAAGTATTTGGGGCAGTTCCGCTTCCAGTGACCCGTTCCCTTGCAATGAAAGCACTCAGTTTCAGGCTTGGGTCCATTCTTTGGCTTCTTCCCGGCAACTGGTTTACCGGGCGTGGCAACTCCTTTGCCATCCTTCTTGAAGTTCTTCTTACCCTTGCATTTATTGAACTTAGTGGTTTCATTGACCATCAACACTTGATGTTCTTTCTTGATATCCACCTCCGCTAATTTCAGCATTGAATACACCTCCGTAATGGACTTCTCCATCCCTTGCATATTGAAGTTCATCACGAAGCTCTTGTAGCTAGGTGGGAGCGACTGAAGGATTCTGTCAACGACCGCTTCGTCTGGGAGATTAATTCCCAACTGAGACAAGCGATTGTGCAACCTAGACAATTTGAGTATGTGCTCGCTGATAGAACTATTCTCCTCCATCTTACAACTGTAGAATGCGTCGGAGACGTCATATCTCTCGACTCGGGCATGAGCTTGGAAAACCATTTTCAGCTCTTGGAACATCTCATATGCTCCGTGGTGCTCAAAATGCTTTTGGAGCCCCAATTCTAAGCTGTAAAGCATGCCACACTGAACCAGGGAGTAATCATCACAACGTGACTGCCAGGCGTTCATAACGTCTTGGGCTGCCGGGGAAACGGGTGCATCACCTAGCGGTGCTTCAAGGACATATGATTTCTTGGCAGCTATGAGGATAATCCTCAGGTTACACACCCAATCCGTATAGTTGCTACCATCGTCTTTCAGCTTGGTTTTCTCTTGGAACGCGTTGAAGTTGAGGGCAACATGAGCGTGGGACATTTGATCTACAAGACATATTGTAAATATTTTAGACTAAGTTCATGACAATTAAGTTCATCTAATCAAAATTAATGAACTCCCACTCAGATTGACATCTCTCTAGTCATCTAAGTGATACATGATCCGAATCGACTAGCCCGTGTCCGATCATCACGTGAGACGGACTAGTCATCAACGGTGAACATCTTCATGTTGATCGTATCTTCTATACGACTCATGTTCGACCTTTCGGTCTTCCATGTTCCGAGGCCATGTCTGCACATGCTAGGCTCGTCAAGTGAACCCTAAGTGTATTGCGTGTGTAAATCTGGCTTACACCCGTTGTATGCGAATGTTAGAGCCTATCACACCCGATCATCACGTGGTGCTTCGGAACAACGATCCTTAGCAACGGTGCACAATTAGGGGGAACACAATTCTTGAAATTTTAGTGAGAGATCATCTTATTTACTACCGTCGTTCTAAGCAAATAAGATGCATAAACATGATAAACATCACATGCAATCAAATAAAGTGACATGATATGGCCAATATTATTTTGCTCCTTTGATCTTCATCTTCGGGGCACCATGATCATCCTTGTGACCGGCATGACACCATGATCTTAATCATCATGATCTCCATCATCGTGTCTTCATGAAGTCGTCTCGCCAAATATTACTTCTACTACTATGGCTAATGTTTAGCAATAAAGTAAAGTAATTACATGGCGTTATTCAGTGACACGTAGGTCATACAATAAAATAAGACAACTCCTATGGCTCCTGCCGGTTGTCATACTCATCGACATGCAAGTCGTGATTCCCTATTACAAGAACATGATCAATCTCATACATCACATATATCATTCATCACATCTTCTTGGCCATATCACATCACATAGCACATGCTGCAAGAACAAGTTAGGCGTCCTCTAATTGTTGTTGCAAGTTTTTATGTGGTTGCTGTAGGTTTCTAGCAAGAACGTTTCTTACCTACGCCAAAACCACAACATGATATGTCAATTTCTATTTACCCTTCATAAGGACCCTTTTCATCGAATCCGATCCGACTAAAGTGGGAGAGACAGACACCCGCAAGCCACCTTATGCAACTAGTGCATGTCAATTGGTGGAACCTGTCTCACGTAAGCGTACGTGTATGGTCGGTCCAGGCCGCTTCATACCACGATGCCGCCGAATCAAGATTGGACTAGTAGCGGCAAGAGAATTGAACAAAATCAACGCCCACAACTTGCTTGTGTTCTACTCGTGCAAGATGCTACGCAAAAGACCTAGCTCAGATGCCACTGTTGGGGAACGTAGCAGAATTCAAAAAATTTCCTACGCTTCACCAAGATCAATCTAAGGAGTCATCTAGAAACGAGCATAAAAGAGTGCATCTACATACCCTTTGTAGATCGCGAGCGGAAGCGTTCAAGAGAACGTAGATGATGGAGTCGTACTCGTCGTGATCCCTATCACCGATGATCCCAACGCCGAACGGACGGCACCTCCGCGTTCAACACACGTACGGTACAGGGATGTCTCCTCCTTCTTGATCTAGCAAGGGGGGAGGAGAGGTTGGTGGAGATCTCGCAGCACGACGGCCTGGTGGTGGATGCAACGGGAAAAACTACAGGGCTTCGCCAAGGACCTGCGGGAGGAGGGAGAGGTGTAAC
>LR738712.1:193667028-193679044 GCA_902687465.1 Secale cereale | reverse complement strand
GGGGGGGGGGGCAGGGGGGGACTTGCCCCCCAAGGCTAGGGTGGCGCCCCCCACCCCTAGGGTTCCCAACCCTAGGCGCAGGGGGGAGGCCCAAGGGGGTGCGCCAGCCCACTATGAGCTGGTCCCCCTCCCCCTATGGCCCATGGGGCCCTCCGGGAAGGGTGGCCCCACCCGGTGGACCCCCGGGACCCTTCCGGTGGTCCCGGTACACTACCTGTGACCCCCAGAACTCTCCCGATGGCCGAAACTGGACTTCCTATATATAATTATTTACCTCCGGACCATTCCGGAACTCCTCGTGATGTCCGGGATCTCATCCGGGACTCCGAACAACATTCGGGTTACCGTGTGCATTTATCTCTACAACCCTAGCGTCACCGAACCTTAAGTGTGTAGACCCTACGGGTTCGGGAGACACATAGACATGACCGAGACGACTCTTCGGTCAATAACCAACAGCGGGATCTAGATACCCATGTTGGTTCCTATGTGTTCCTCAATGATCTCATCGGATGAACCACGATGTTAAGGATTCACTTAATCCCGTATGCAATGCCCTTTGTCTATCGGTATAGTACTTGCCCGAGATTCGATCGGCGGTATACCGATACCTTGTTCAATCTCATCATGGCAAGTCTCTTTACTCGTTCCGTAATACATCATCCCGTGACTAACTCCTTAGTCACATTGAGCTCATTATGATGATGTCTTACCGTGTGGCCCCAGAGATACCTCTCCGTCATACGGAGTGACAAATCCCAGTCTCGGTTCGTGCCAACTCAACAGACACTTTCGGAGATGCCCGTTGCATACCTTTATAGCCACCCAGTTACGTTGTGACGTTTGGCACACCCAAAGCATTCCTACGGTATCCGGGAGTTGCACAACCTCATGGTCTAAGGAACAGATACTTAACATTGGAAAAGCTTCAACATTACGAACTACACGATCTTGTGCTAGGCTTAGGATTGGGTCTTGTCCATCACATCATTCTCCTAATGATGTGATCCCGTTATCAATGACATCCAATGTCCATGGCCAGGAAACTGTGACCATCTGTTGATCAACGAGCTAGTAACTAGAGGCTTACCAGGGACACGTTGTGGTCTATGTATTCACACATGTATCACTGTTTCAGTATAATACAATTCAAGCATGAATAACAGACAATTATCATGAACAAGGAAATATAATAATAACCATTTTATTATTGCCTCTAGGTCATATTTCCAACAGACATGACTCATTATGCTTCCTCGACGCTTACTCCGGATACCATCAGATAAAAATGAAGGAATCCGATCAGGCCGCAACGGCGTTTATCACTCCGTATGGGCCTTTTTTGCTTCAACATTGTGCCCTTCGGGCTCAAAAATGCTGGTGCCACATATCAACGCATGATTCAAACATGCTTAGAGAAACAAATTGGCAAGACAGTGGAGGCATACGTCGATGATGTAGTCATCAAGACCAAACACGTCGAAACATTGGTGGACGATCTTCGCCTCATGTTCGATAACCTCCGAACACATGACATACGGCTCAATCCGGAAAAAAGCATCTTCGGCATTCCGGCCGGAAAGCAGTTAGGGTTTATCACGTCCCATAGAGGAATTGAAGCAAACCCAGCTAAAATTCGAGCCTTGTCACAGCCGGGTACGCCAACCGACCTAAAACAAGTCCAAAAGCTAGCAGGGTGCGTGGCGGCCTTAAGTCGCTTCATCTCTAGACTGGGAGAAAAATCATTACCACTTTATAGATAGCTAAGGCGCACGGACAACTTTGAATGGACGGGTGCGACCACGGCCAGACTGGAAGAAATAAAGACCCTCTTAGCGGGCAATCCAATCCTATCCGCTCGAAGTATTGGCGAGCCAATGCTGCTTTATATCTCAGCAACTCACCAGGTCGTGAGTGTTGTACTCGTTGTCGAACGAGAGGAAGAGGGACATAAATTCCCTGTCCAAAAACTAGTATACTACGTATCAGAGGTTCTTACACCGTGCAAGTCACGATACCCTCATTATCAAAAAATCACTTATGCGGTGTTCATGGCATCTCGGAAGCTCCGACACTACTTTCAAGAGTGTTCGGTTATAGTGGCATCCGAAATACCACTCAGTGATATCATAAACAACAAGGACGCCATAGGCCGCATAGCCAAATGGGCCATGGAGCTCTTGCCGTTCGAAATAACATACAAACCAGGTCGGGCTATTAAATCTCAGGTGTTGGTCGCAGAATGGACTGAGGCCGAACTCCCTAAAGAGTACGGAGCATACTCCCACTGGATCATGTATTTCGATGGCTCAAAAATGCTAGCCAGATTGGGGGATGGCGTCATCTAGATATCTCCCACACGGATACAGTCCGCTATGTACTGCAAATCATGTATACGAACTCAAACAATGCTGCCGAATATGAGGCGCTACTACATGGCCTCCGCATGGTCATATCCATGGGCACACATCGCCTAGACGTGCGCGGAGACTCAAACCTCGCAATATATCAGGTAAACTGAGAATTTGATGCGAAGGACCAAATATGGCGGCTTACCGAAATGCCATATTGAAAATATCGGCTCGGTTTGAGGGGCTCGAATTTCACCATGTTGCTCGGGACAGTAATCAAGCAGCGGACATACTCGCTCGCATGGGTGCCAAGCGCGACCCTGTCACAACCCTAGCTCTGGTATGCACTAGGTTAGCCTTGTTGTTGCATCATGTTTAAATTTTCAAATGAAATTGAAATGAGGACTTGTGAAACCCTCAGAAACCCATTTGAAAATGACCCAAATAAAAGTTGCTCCAAAAAGGTCCAAGAAAATGTTCATGTGGCCCTCTAAAAATATTGGTCAGAGATAAAAATCAAGCCAATATTATTAGGAGCTCATAAGTATTTATTTTGGGCATTTGGAATTAATGCAATAGTTATTTGCATTGGATATATATATTATATATTTCATATATGTCCAAAATTCTGGTTGTCTATTTTTAGGGGCTTGGGTTAATTTCTAGGTCCCTGCTAATAAATATGTCAGAAGAAAATAATTGATTTAATTTAAATATTAAATCAAAACAAATGTCAGAAAATTAGAAAACAAAAAGAAATAAAAGGGAGAGCTTACCTGGCTTCCTGCAGCCCAACTGCCTGGCCGGCCCAGCTGGCAGCCCAGCCCACCGAGCCTTCCCCTGTCGTCTTCCCCGACGACAGGAGGCCGAGCGTGTGGCCGGCGCGCGCGCACGGCGGGAGCGCCACGCGAGCTGCCTGCCTGCCCTCCCCTCGCCGCCTGGTCGTTCTGGAGGCGCCACTCGATTCCCCCGAACCTCCCTCACTCTTCTGGATCCCTCCCCTCTCCTCTATCTCCCTCTCTCGCAGCTCCCGAGCGCCGCCGTCGCCGTCGATCACCGCTGCCGTGGCCACATGCCACCCCTCGCCCCTCCGAGTAGCCCGAGAGCTCCGCCACTTCACCCTCGTCCTCTCCGTCGAGCCACAAGACGCCGGGTGCCCTGGAACACCGTAAACGCCGTCGTCTTCCTCCTCGGACGCCGACGATCGCCGCCGACAATTCGCCGCCTTCAGCACCTCCCCGAGCCCGCTGACCTCCCCAACAGAACCGCGGTGAGCCCCCGGTTCTTTCCCCCTGTCCTCGCCGTCGTCTGCGGCCTCTAGCCCCTACCACCGCAGTTGCCCGACCTCACCGCCGCCGCCGTGGCCACAGCCACCCACCCTCCAAGCGGAGCACGCCACCGCGTCCGCCGTTTCACCAGGAGCCCGTAGCGCCCCTCCGTAGCTCTCCCCGTGCCCTGTAGCCCCAGACCCGACGAGGGCCGAACTCCGGCGCCGCCACGAGCTTGTTTCCGGCGAGCTCCGGCCGTCCCAGCCGGTGCCGCTTGCGGGAATGGACGCGGACGAGCTCCAGCAGCTCGCCCGTGGTCTCCGCTGCCCATTTGACCGCCGGAGCGGCATTTCCGTGCCCCTCCGCCGCGTCCTTGGTCGCCGGCGTCGAGCCGCCGGTGGGATTTGACCGCTGACCGGCGTGCTAGCCGTAGTTTGACCAGGATTTGACCCCCTGGGTCAATGACAGGTGGGCCCCCACCCCTGATAGTTAGTTGACCTTTTAGTTAAATTAATTAAGTTTTGTTAATTAGTTTAGCCACTGACATGTGGGCCCAGCCCTGCTAATTATTTCTGTTAGGATTAATTTAGAGTTAATTAACTCAGTTAATTAACTGAGTCAGTGACCAGTGGACTCCACTATCAGGTTTGACTCTGGACCAGCCCCTTTGACCTGCTGATGTCATGCCTGTGTCATGCTGACGCAGTAATCCAGTTCAGTTTATTTAAATAAATCTTGAATGATTTATTTAATTCAAAAATTGGCTTAAACTTCAAAAAATCACAGAAATTCAACCGTAGCTCAGAATGAAATAATTTATATATGAAAAATTATCAGAAAAATTCAATCTATCCATCTGTACCATTTTCATGCATGACAAATGAAGTTAAACCTACTGTTTATATGAAAACACATATATGGCATTTAGAAATACTTATTTTAAAGTTGCATTTGAGCCTTGGTTCAAATGGACTTCTTTCAAATTGAATGATAGTTGAATTAGCTCAACAACATAATATTTTCATGCCATATTCATGCATCATATTGTTACATATGCTTGTGTTTGATTGTCGGCACCGTTCTTCTCGATAGGTCCAACTCCGGAGACCGATCCAGAGTACCTGTCAGAGGAGCAGTGCTCTGCACGTTGTTTTACCAGGCAAGCAAACCCCCTTGTTCATTCCGATACAACCCCTTTCTCGCTCCTGCTCCCTGTTATTGCATTAGGACAACAACGATCTCAACTGCTACTTTATGCTGCGGTAGTTGAACCCATTCCTCTGCATGACCTGTCTTTCCACAGTAAATAGTTGAAACCCACTAGCATGTGTAGGAGTTGATTGAAGCCATGATGTGATCTTACCATGCCTTGCTTGCTATTGCTTAGAGTGTGTCAGGTCTGATTCATCGAGAATGAATTGGAGTGAAATGATATGTTCTGATGCTGAGGGTTGAACGTGTGAACACGGTTTGGTAAAGGTAGCGGTGAGAGGCCATGTAGGAGTACATGGTGGGTTGTCTCACTGGAACCGTCCCTAAGAACTGAGTTCTGTGTATGTTGTCCAATGACCAGCTACTACCACGCATTGGAATGCTTAAGTGCCCCTCTCGACTTATTAACCGACTTGGTCTCTGTCCAGGAGTTGCAACTAGTTTCTGGTGTTTGTAGGTAGTGTTAGTAGTCTACCAAGTGGCACTCGGCCAGTGGGCTTGGGACAGACTAGGCACCGTGGCATGGTGTACCAAGCGTAGATCCACTCGGCGTGGTGGGCTTGGGAACCCTGCGCACATCATTTGGGGCCGTGAGCGACACCCCGGCCGGATCTCCCCACGGATGGAACCCGAATAGGCGATAAACCTGGACTAGAGTCTTGTGTGGTTAGTCAGGTCGTGGCCGACACCCTCGCCAGGCTTTCGCTTGAAGGTTGCCGAGATACACGAGATGTACCTGGCGATAAGTGGCGAGAGCGTGTGTGAAGAAGTACACCCCTGCAGGGTTAACATAATCTATTCGAATAGCCGGGTCCGCGGATATGGACTTCTTGGATGCTTACGTGGTACATAGATAACTTGAAGTGGATACTCTAAAATACTCAAGACAAGTGTGAGTGCTATGGATGGCCTTCTCGTAGGGAGACGGGAATGAATCCATAGTGGTGTATTGTGTGGTGCTTAGTGGACTCGTGTGCGCCACCTCAAGAAAGTTACCAGCAATCGTAGAATAGGATAGCCACTGAGTCAAAGCTGGCTTGCTGCAACTAAACCCCACTTTGCCTTCTTGATACAAGTGCATGTATGATAGGATCTGATGTAAGTCTTGCTGAGTACCTTTGTACTCATGTTTGCTTAATTTATGTTTTGCAGATAGGATTGATGCCTCACTAGTAGTTCCGCTTGGACTTCGACAAGTAGCTTGTACCTCAGCTACGATCTTGGACGAGTGTTGTAGATAGTCAGGCTCTTCAGCCTTTTTCATTTGTAGATGTCTGTACTCAGACATGTAGTGCTTCCGCTTGTTGCTTGTATGCTCTGAATGTTGGGTCGTGAGACCCATGTCTGTAATACTTGGCTCCTCGGAGCCTAATGATAAATACTTTGATTATTAGAGTCTTGTTGTGATGCCATGTTGTATTTGCACATATTGAGCATATTGTGTGTATGTTATTGAAATGCTTGGTATGTGTGGGATCCGACACCTAGTTGTTTACCCTTGGTAGCCTATCTTACAGGGAAATGTCTCCTAGTGCTTCCACTGAGCCTTGGTAGCTTGCTACTGCTCCGGATCACTTAGGCTGACCGGCATATGTCCTTCTTCGTTCCTGTGTCTGTCCCTTAGGGGAAATGTCACGCGTTGTTCCTTTAAGTCCTTGTAGCTTGCTACGACTTGGGTTCATACGTTGATGACCGACACGTTCGTTGCTGGGTCATGGATGCCTGTCTCTGTAATTTAGTGCCACTTTTGGTTTATAACTGGTCATGTCGGCCCTGGTTCTCTGTCATATGGATGCTAGCGACACTATCATATACGTGAGCCAAAATGCGCAAACGGTCCCGGGCCAGGTAAGGTGGCACCCATGGGGATACCGTGCGTGAGGCCGCAAAGTGATATGGTGTGTTACATGCTAGATCGATGTGGCTTAGGATCGGGGTCCCGACAGCGCTGGTATCAGAGCCCGACTGCCTGTAGGATTACCAAGCCAAATGGTCGAAGTTGAGTCTAGAAATTCTTTAGTTATATAAGGGAATTGATTATGGAAGGGAACGTAAGGCTCTTTTTACTCCTTATACCTCATGTCTTCTGATCTGAGTCATCTTACCTTCCTACGGGGTTAAGGAACTAGGCTTTCTCTTCTGTCTATCAGGATCACGAGTTACTACTCCGTAGTCCCTTAAGATTGGTTGATCCGAGTCCTAATCTTGTTTCAAACTCTTCCGGTGAAGTTGTTTTAGTACTATCACAGTACCTTGAGTGATGATGTTGAGATGTTGAACTACCCTTTGTTAGCAGGATGTCTCATTCTGAGCATTTTACTGCCGTTATGCTGCCGGAATTATCCTAGTAGTTCGAGAGATACTAATTTCTTGTTCTACCTTATGCCTTCTACAGTTGTTGATGTTTCCGTCTTCGGTTTCGCTTCTCAGGATGTCTTCAATTAAGCGAAGCTTAGCTGCTCGTAGACAGAACCACGAAGATGGTAGGGATGAGGTGGATCCTCCCGACCAGCCTTCGTTGGCAGAGTTAATGTTAGAGATGGAGAGAGACAAGCGTGAGTCTAACCGCCTGTTGGCACGTATTGAGGAGAACACCGCACAACAGTGCAAGGAATCAACAACCATCCATGACTTCATTCGTCTGAAACCACCCACCTTTCATCATTCCATTGAGCCACTCGATGCAGATGACTGGCTCCGTAGTATCACTCACAAGCTGCGTTCTGCGAATGTAGCTGAAGAGGACAAGGTCATCTATGCCACTTATCACCTGGAAGGTCCTGCTAGTCTTTGGTGGCAGAACTATGAGGCCATGATTCCAGCTGACCAGATTCCTACCTGGAGAGATTTCACCGAGGCTTTTCGTGAGCATCATATCCCTCAAGCCCTTATCGATCGTAAGAGAGAAGAGTTCTGTAGTCTTACACAGGCTAAGATGGCTGTTGATGCTTATAGTCGAGAGTTTGAGAACCTCGCCCGCTATGCTACAGAAGAAGTGTCCACGGACGCCAAGAAGCAGGCTAGGTTCCGAAAGGGTCTCAACCCCAAACTGCGTCGTGATCTTCACTTGCATCATTGCAACACATTCCAGGCTCTTGTGAACAAGGCCATCAATGCAGAGACAGCTCAGCTCACTTACGATGAGTCTCGTAAGCACACCCTTGATTTGGGAACTTCCTCCGGTTCTAGTTCTCAGAAGCGCCGGATTTGGGTTCCGAACTCTGTTCTTCCACCCACTTATCTTCCGAGGCCATCTCGTATGGTACCTCTTCCAGTTCAGCAGTTTGCTCCACCCAGGTCTATTGATGGACCGTTTGTCAATACGGGTCCACGTCCTAATCCCAGGATTTGTTACAAGTGCGGAGAGCCGGGCCATATTGCTCGTATTTGCACTCAGACCCGTGTTGCCCCATCCCAGTCCGTAAAGTCTGTTAGACGTGATAAATCATCACGCAAGATGATCAGTCTTAAGTCAGCTCCCATCGAACATGGACGTGTGCATCACGTCCTCAGCCAAGAACGCTCATGATGATCCAGATGTCGTTCTTGGTACACTCCTTGTTAATTGTCATCCGGCATCGGTTCTATTCGATACTGGAGCATCCCATTCTTTCATTTCCAAAAGTTATGCCCGTTTGCACGACATGTCATTTTGTGATATGCCTTCCCCACTACTTATTCAAACTCCTGGATCCAAGTGGCAAACTTCTAGTGTAAGCCATGGTAATGAAATCCTTGTTGACAGACTTGTGTTCCTTGCATCACTTGTAGCTCTCAAGTCTTCAGATATTAACATCATCTTGGGTATGGACTGGATGACAGCTCATCATGCCAAGATTGATTGTTTCACTAGGTCTGTTCAGCTTACACACCCATCTGGCAAGACAGTAACCGTCACCACTAGAGTTGCAAAGCGTCAACTCTATTCTCTTAATGCCAGCCCTCTTCCAGATCTTGAAGATGTTCCGGTAGTCCGTGACTTTCCGGATGTCTTTCCAGAGGAACTGCCAGGTGTTCCACCCGACCGAGATGTAGAGTTTGTTATAGAGCTTATCCGAGGAACCGCTCCAATCTCTAGGATACCCTACAAAATGGCACCCTTAGAACCAGCCGAGCTTAAGAAACAACTTGATGAGTCCTTGCAAAAGGGTTTCATCCATCCTAGTTCTTCTCCCTGGGCTTGCCCCGTCCTCTTCGTTAAGAAGAAGGATGGTACGGATCGGATGGTTGTAGATTATCGTCCCGTTAATTTGGTCACGGTAAAGAACAAGTATCCGCTTCCCAGGATCAACGACCTGTATGATCAGCTTGCTGGATCCTCAGTCTTCTCCAAGATGGATTTGAGGTTAGGATACCATCAAATCAAGATTAGAAATGGGGACATTCCCAAGACGGCTTTCGTCACTCGTTATGGTCAGTACGAGTACACCGTCATGTCCTTCGGTCTAACAAATGCTCCAGCCACCTTCTCCCGCTTGATGAACTCGATCGTCATGGAGTACTTAGATAAGTTTGTCGTGGTTTACCTCGATGATATTCTTATTTACTCGAAGAACGAGGAAGAGCATGCCGAACATCTTAGACTTGTTCTAGAAAAACTCAGAGAGCACCGCCTTTATGCCAAGTTCTCCAAGTGCGAATTTTGGTTGCCAGAAGTGACCTATCTTGGCCATGTAATCTCTGGTAAGGGCATTGCTGTCAACCCCGAGAGAGTTCAGGCCGTTCTTGATTGGACTCCGCCTGAAATAGTTAAACAAGTTAGGAGTTTCCTTGGTCTAGCCAGTTATTGGCGCCGCTTTGTTGAGAACTTCTCTAAAGTGGCCAAACCTCTCACGAAACTTCTTAAGAAAGATAAAAAGTTTGAGTGGTCCCCACAGTGTGAGCACAATTTTCAGGAACTGAAAAGACGCCTGACTTCTGCTCCCATACTTGTGCCACCGGATTTCACTAAGGACTTTGTTATCTACTGTGATGCCTCACGACAGGGACTAGGTTGTATTCTTATGCAGGATCGTCGTGTGATTGCCTATGCATCTCGACAGTTGCATCCACATGAGGAGAATTATCCTACACATGATCTAGAGCTTGCAGCCGTAGTCTATGCACTTAAGACCTGGCGACATTACCTTCTTGGTAATCGTTGCGAGATCTACACCGATCACCAGAGTCTCAAGTATATCTTCACCCAACCAGATTTGAACCTTAGGCAAAGACGTTGGTTGGAGTTGATCTCCGATTACGACTTAGGGATTACCTATACCCCAGGCAAGGGAAATGTCATGGCTGATGCGCTAAGTCGTAAATCCTATTGCAACAATCTCATGTTGCAGCAGGGCCAACCACTTCTCCATGAGGAATTATGTAAGCTTAACCTTCACATCGCTCCTCACGGATTCCTTTCTACCTTGGTGGCGAAACCTACCCTTGAGGATCAGATCATTTCTGACCAAAAGTTTGATAGGGCTGTTATCCGCATAAAGAGAAACATTGCCAAGGGTATTGCTGGTAGTTTCTCTATGGATGATCGAGGTGTTGTTCTCTTCCAAAACCGGCTGGTGGTTCCCAAGGAGCAACATCTTCGGCAATTGATTCTTAAAGAGGCTCATGAATCCCCTCTCACGATTCATCCCGGTAGTACTAAGATGTATCAGGATCTACGCCAGAGGTTCTGGTGGACTAGGATGAAGAGAGAAATTGCTGAGTTCATTGCTAAATGTGACGTTTGTCGTCGCGTTAAGGCAGAACATCAAAGACCTGCTGGCACCCTTCAGCCTCTAGCTATTCCTGAGTGGAAATGGGATAAAGTTGGTATGGACTTCATCACCGGCTTTCCCAGGACCAAGAGAGGGAATAATGCTATCTTCGTAGTCATTAATCGTCTCTCCAAAGTGGCTCACTTCCTACCTGTTCGAGAAAGTATCACTGCTAGTCAGCTTGCTGACTTGTATATTTCTCGAATAGTGTCACTTCATGGTGTCCCACTAGAGATCAATTCAGACCGTGGTAGTCTTTTCACTTCTCATTTCTGGGAGAGTTTCCAGACTGCCATGGGCACCCATCTTTCTTTCAGTACCGCTTTCCACCCTCAGTCAAGTGGTCAAGTGGAACGGGTTAACCAAATTCTCGAAGACATGCTTAGAGCTTGCGTTATCTCTTTTGGTATGGATTGGGAGAAATGTCTTCCTTTCGCCGAGTTTGCTTATAACAATAGCTATCAATCTAGTCTCAAGCAAGCTCCTTTTGAGATTCTTTATGGACGAAGATGTCGAACACCTTTGAACTGGTCAGAAACCGGTGAAATACAATTCTTTGGACCGGATATGATCCAGGAAGCAGAAGAGCAAGTTCGCATCATTCGTGAGAATTTGAAAACAGCCCAGTCTCGTCAAAAGAGCCAGTATGATCGTCATCATAAGGAAGTGGCTTATGAAGTTGGTGACAAAGCTTATCTTCGGGTTACTCCTTTGAAGGGTACCCATCGTTTTGGTATCAAGGGCAAGTTGGCTCCTCGTTACATTGGTCCTTTTCGCATTCTCGCTAAACGAGGAGAGGTTGCCTACCAATTAGAACTACCCCCACATCTTTCTCGAGTTCATGATGTCTTCCACGTCTCTCAACTCAGGCGTTGCTTCTCGGATCCCATCCGCGAAGTGGACCATGAAACGCTTGATCTCCAAGATAACCTCACTTATCGAGAGTATCCCGTTCGCATTTTGGATCAAGCAGAGCGTGTCACTCGATGTCATAACATCAAGTTTCTCAAAGTTCAATGGTCTCATCATTCCGAGAGAGAAGCTACTTGGGAGCGAGAAGATCGTCTCAGACTGGAGTACCCCACTTTCTTTCCGCCTACTCCTGAATCTCGAGACGAGATTCTTTCGAGTGGAGGCGAGTTGTCACAACCCTAGCTCTGGTATGCACTAGGTTAGCCTTGTTGTTGCATCATGTTTAAATTTTCAAATGAAATTGAAATGAGGACTTGTGAAACCCTCACAAACCCATTTGAAAATGACCCAAATAAAAGTTGCTCCAAAAAGGTCCAAGAAAATGTTCATGTGGCCCTCTAAAAATATTGGTCAGAGATAAAAATCAAGCCAATATTATTAGGAGCTCATAAGTATTTATTTTGGGCATTTGGAATTAATGCAATAGTTATTTGCATTGGATATATATATATATATATAT
>LR738712.1:193634441-193666826 GCA_902687465.1 Secale cereale | reverse complement strand
ATTTCATATATGTCCAAAATTCTGGTTGTTTATTTTTAGGGGCTTGGGTTAATTTCTAGGTCCCTGCTAATAAATATGTCAGAAGAAAATAATTGATTTAATTTAGATATTAAATCAAAACAAATGTCAGAAAATTAGAAAACAGAAAGAAATAAAAGGGAGAGCTTACCTGGCTTCCTGCAGCCCAACTGCCTGGCCGGCCCAGCTGGCAGCCCAGCCCACCGAGCCTTCCCCTGTCGTCTTCCCCGACGACAGGAGGCCGAGCGTGTGGCCGGCGCGCGCGCACGGCGGGAGCGCCACGCGAGCTGCCTGCCTGCCCTCCCCTCGCCGCCTGGTCGTTCTGGAGGCGCCACGCGATTCCCCCGAACCTCCCTCACTCTTCTGGATCCCTCCCCTCTCCTCTATCTCCCTCTCTCGCAGCTCCCGAGCGCCGCCGTCGCCGTCGATCACCGCTGCCGTGGCCACATGCCACCCCTCGCCCCTCCGAGTAGCCCGAGAGCTCTGCCACTTCACCCTCGTCCTCTTCGTCGAGCCACAAGACGCCGGGTGCCCTGGAACACCGTAAACGCCGTCGTCTTCCTCCTCGGACGCCGACGATCGCCGCCGACGATTCGCCGCCTTCAGCGCCTCCCCGAGCCCGCTGACCTCCCTAGCAGAACCGCGGTGAGCCCCCGGTTCTTTCCCCCTGTCCTCGCCGTCGTCTGCGGCCTCTAGCCCCTACCACCGCAGTTGCCCGACCTCACCGCCGCCGTCGATGCCGCCGCCGTGGCCACAGCCACCCACCCTCCAAGCGGAGCACGCCACCGCGTCCGCCGTTTCACCAGGAGCCCGTAGCGCCCCTCCGTAGCTCTCCCCGTGCCCTGTAGCCCCAGACCCGACGAGGGCCGAACTCCGGCGCCGCCGCGAGCTTGTTTCCGGCGAGCTCCGGCCGTCCCAGCCGCTGCCGCTTGCGGGAATGGACGCGGACGAGCTCCAGCAGCTCGCCCGTGGTCTTCGCTGCCCATTTGACCGCCGGAGCGGCATTTCCGTGCCCCTCCGCCGCGTCCTTGGTCGCCGGCGTCGAGCCGCCGGTGGGATTTGACCACTGACCGGCGTGCTAGCCGTAGTTTGACCAGGATTTGACCCCCTGGGTCAATGACAGGTGGGCCCCCACCCCTGATAGTTAGTTGACCTTTTAGTTAAATTAATTAAGTTTTGTTAATTAGTTTAGCCACTCACATGTGGGCCCAGCCCTGCTAATTATTTCTGTTAGGATTAATTTAGAGTTAATTAACTCAGTTAATTAACAGAGTCACTGACCAGTGGACCCCACTGTCAGGTTTGACTCTGGACCAGCCCCTTTGACCTGCTGATGTCATGCCTGTGTCATGCTGACGCAGTAATCCAGTTCTGTTTATTTAAATAAATCTTAAATGATTTATTTAATTCAGAAATTGGCTT
The DNA here is from genome assembly GCA_902687465.1 of Secale cereale. NCBI lineage: Eukaryota > Viridiplantae > Streptophyta > Magnoliopsida > Poales > Poaceae > Secale > Secale cereale. The sequence continues at coordinate 193,665,386 of LR738712.1, read as the reverse complement.
AAACTTCAAAAAATCACAGAAATTCAACCGTAGCTCAGAATGAAATAATTTATATATGAAAAATTATCAGAAAAATTCAATCTATCCATATGTACCATTTTCATGCATGACAAATGAAGTTAAACCTACTGTTTATATGAAAACACATATATGGCATTTAGAAATACTTATTTTAAAGTTGCATTTGAGCCTTGGTTCAAATGGACTTCTTTCAAATTGAATGATAGTTGCATTAGCTCAACAACATTATATTTTCATGCCATATTCATGCATCATATTGTTGCATATGCTTGTGTTTGATTGTCGGCACCGTTCTTCTCGATAGGTCCAGCTCCGGAGACCGATCCAGAGTACCTGTCAGAGGAGCAGTGCTCTGCACGTTGTTTTACCAGGCAAGCAAACCCCCTTGTTCATTCCGATACAACCCCTTTCTCGCTCCTGCTACCTGTTATTGCATTAGGACAACAACGATCTCAACTGCTACTTTATGCTGCGGTAGTTGAACCCATTCCTCTGCATGACCTGTCTTTCCACAATAAATAGTTGAAACCCACTAGCATGTGTAGGAGTTGATTGAAGCCATGATGTGATCTTACCATGCCTTGCTTGCTATTGCTTAGAGTGTGCCAGGTCTGATTCATCGGGAATGAATTGGAGTGAAATGATATGTTCTGATGTTGAGTGTTGAACGTGTGAACACGATTTGGTAAAGGTAGCGGTGAGAGGCCATGTAGGAGTACATGGTGGGTTGTCTCACTGGAATCGTCCCTAAGAACTGAGTTCTGTGTATGTTGTCCAATGACCAGCTACTACCACGCATTGGAATGCTTAAGTGCCCCTCTCGACTTATTAACCGACTTGGTCTCTGTCCAGGAGTTGCAACTAGTTTCTGGTGTTTGTAGGTAGTGTTAGTAGTCTACCAAGTGGCACTCGGCCAGTGGGCTTGGGACAGACTAGGCACCGTGGCACGGTGTACCAAGCGTAGATCCACTCGGCGAGGTGGGCTTGGGAACCCTGCGCACATCATTTGGGGCCGTGAGCGACACCCCGGCCGGATCTCCCCACGGATGGAACCCGAATAGGCGATAAACCTGGACTAGAGTCTTGTGTGGTTAGTCAGGCCGTGGCCGACACCCTCGCCAGGCTTCCGCTTGAAGGTTGCCGAGATACACGAGATGTACCTGGCGGTAAGTGGCGAGAGCGTGTGTGAAGAAGTACACCCCTGCAGGGTTAACATAATCTATTCGAATAGCCGGGTCCGCGGATATGGACTTCTTGGATGCTTACGTGGTACATAGATAACTTGAAGTGGATACTCTAAAATACTCAAGACAAGTGTGAGTGCTATGGATGGCCTTCTCGTAGGGAGACGGGAATGAATCCATAGTGGTGTATTGTGTGGTGCTTAGTGGACTCGTGTGCGCCACCTCAAGAAAGTTACCAGCAATCGTAGAATAGGATAGCCACTGAGTCAAAGCTGGCTTGCTGCAACTAAACCCCACTTTGCCTTCTTGATACAAGTGCATGTATGATAGGATCTGATGTAAGTCTTGCTGAGTACCTTTGTACTCATGTTTGCTTAATTTATGTTTTGCAGATAGGATTGATGCCTCACTAGTAGTTCCGCTTGGACTTCGACAAGTAGCTTGTACCTCAGCTACGATCTTGGACGAGTGTTGTAGATAGTCAGGCTCTTCAGCCTTTTTCATTTGTAGATGTCTGTACTCAGACATGTAGTGCTTCCGCTTGTTGCTTGTATGCTCTGAATGTTGGGTCGTGAGACCCATGTCTGTAATACTTGGCTCCTCGAAGCCTAATGATAAATACTTTGATTATTAGAGTCTTGTTGTGATGCCATGTTGTATTTGCACATATTGAGCATATTGTGTGTATGTTATTGAAATGCTTGGTATGTGTGGGATCCGACACCTAGTTGTTTACCCTTGGTAGCCTATCTTACAGGGAAATGTCTCCTAGTGCTTCCACTGAGCCTTGGTAGCTTGCTACTGCTCCGGATCACTTAGGCTGACCGGCATATGTCCTTCTTCGTTCCTGTGTCTGTCCCTTAGGGGAAATGTCACGCGTTGTTCCTTTAAGTCCTTGTAGCTTGCTACGACTTGGGTTCATACGTTGATGACCGACACGTTCGTTGCTGGGTCATGGATGCCTGTCTTTGTAATTTAGTGCCACTTTTGGTTTATAACTGGTCATGTCGGCCCGGGTTCTCTGTCATATGGATGCTAGCGACACTATCATATACGTGAGCCAAAATGCACAAACGGTCCCGGGCCAGGTAAGGTGGCACCCGTGGGGATACCGTGCGTGAGGCCGCAAAGTGATATGGTGTGTTACATGCTAGATCGGTGTGGCTTAGGATCGGGGTCCCGACAGACTCGGTCCCGCCTGACACCTTTGTAGAAAGGCTGTTTAAGCCATCCATAAGATGGCAGGACAAGAGCGGAGAAGCTAGTTCAGACCCGATCACACACCAACCAACCGAACTCAATATAGATATCATCGGGGATTCGGATATGGAAATAACATCTTCGGCTCATGAGATCATGGCCGGCATCGCCCCCTGGACCAAACCCTTCTTGGCCTACCTTAATAGGCAAGAGCTCCCCGATGATCAAAATGAGGCCTGTCGCATAGTTTGGCATTCTAAAGCCTATAAAGTTTGCGAAGGTGAACTATACAAGAAAAGCACTACTGGTGTTCTTCAAAGGTTCATCTCTGAAGAAGAGGGACGTCAACTTCTAGCCGAAATACATGTTGGCATGGGCGGCCATCACGCCGCAGCTCGGGCCCTCGTAAGCAAGGCTTTCCGAATAGGTTTCTTCTGGCTAACAGCCCGAGCAGACGCTCAAGCCCTAGTCCAACATTGTGTTGGATGCCAGCTTTTCGCTAATCAAAGTCATATGCCTCCCATCGCCCTGAGAACCATCCCCATTACTTGGACTTTCATGGTCTGGGGGTTGGATATGGTTGGACCCCTTAAAGGGGGAAGCCACAAAAAGAAATATTTACTGGTTATGGTGGATAAATTCACTAAATGGATAGAAGCCAAACCAGTCAGAACGGCTGAAGCAGGGCCAGTGATAGATTTTATATCTGGCGTAGTACACCGTTACGGTGTCCCGCATATTATTGTCACAGATAGTGACTCCAACTTGACAGCCAACAAGTTGAAGAACTGGTGCGCCAAGTTAGGCATTAAACTTGATTATGCCTCTGTGTACCACCCTCAAACAAATGGTCAACTCGAACGGGCCAATGGCTTAATAATGAGTGGCATTAAACCCCGACTCCTGCGCTCCCTACATGAGTTAGATAAAGACTGGGTCGAGGAGCTTGACTCCATACACTAGGGGCTGCGGACCACACCTAACCGGACAACCGGATATACACCTTTTTTCATGGTGTACGGCGCATAGGATGTTTTGCCCTGCGACATTATTCATGACTCACCTCGAGTGCGTATGTATGAAGAGCGAGAGGCCGAGCTCGATCGTCAGGACGACCTAGACGGCCTTGAAGAGGAGCGCGATATCGCGCAGGCTCGTTCCACATTCTATTAACAATAGGCTAGGCAATACCAGAGCAGAGAAGTGCGGGCCAAAACATACAACGTTGGAGAACTTGTTTTACGCCTCCCGGAGAAGAAAAAGGATAAACTTAAACCAAGATGCGAGTGCCCCTTCATTATTGACGAAGTTCTCACCGGAGGAGCCTATCGCCTTCGAAATGCATCAGACAATCGCCTTGAGCCAAATCCATGGAATGCTGCTAGACTCGGACGATTCTATGGATAGTTCAGTAACACCTTTTATTTCTATTTTTGTCTAGTTTTTTTCCTTCGTTTTTACTCTTCATTTCTTGTTTTTTCCTTCCCAGAAAGTGTTCGGCTATACCGAACTGTTAGGGGTGAACATCTTCAAATGTATATACCTCAAGATACATGGGGGCTTCTATAACAAAGCTTATTATTACAAGCTTATTGCTTACAGTACTCATGTCATCTGTTTCATATAATCTCTTCGCCATTATATGCACCTTTATGACTTAAGTTTTTGCCAAGCTGGGTTGCCTGGCTCCTGTGATTATACCCTACATTCCCGATTGTTCGGCTAGGGTGTAAAGGGATCACCTCTGCGATTGTTACAACCGGTTAATCCGAACTTGTACCTCAGACGGGTGAAGCCGAAAGCTAGCGTTCTTAAGGGAATCATTGGTCGGCGGACAAATGACAAACTGCTTTTTGCACATAAATTTTCAAAGGATAAGCATCCTGTAATCCTACTTTTTAGGATCAAAGCATAAGATTGTATAAGTGTGCATGCTGACTTAGGGAAAGGAACCCTTAACGGAACTATTCTCCCTGGAAGATGTTTCTTATGTTAAATAGTAATATAACATAACTCCCTGAACAAAACTTGTTTGTTCAAGCAAAATGACCAGATTGCCTGGTTTCCGAACATACTAAGTGTTCACCACAAGTATAGTATGCGGAAACACTCCAACCCTTGGGTTTCGGAGGTGAAGCCGAAGGTCTGCCATGACAACTTTTTTACAAGTTCGGTTGGAGATAAGTTTGATGATAAAGTACATTGTTACATGGAATCAAATGCCTATTTTTCATCAATGCCATCTATAAGACTGTCTAACCTACAGTCTTCTTGTGAAAACTTTGCGGCTATCATTACTTGGTCATACACCAACCTAATGGGAATTTCTTGTCCGTTCGGTCCCCGATGTCCAACCCGGGCCATATGATTCGGATCAAGCCCGTATAGCGCGTTTTCACCATGGCCCAGGCCTCTCGTGCACCTTCTCGACATGCTGACGCCTTCCATAGTTCAAAGCGACACCGAGCTCCTTTGGATAAGTTTACCAGCTCCTCCATAATTTTTGGAGGAGACTCGGATGGCCACAATGCTTTAGCCATGTTCTTCATGGCTTTCCGAACTCGCTCATGCACTTTGGAGAGCTCTTGTAGCACGTGGCCTTGAAATCTGGATACTTCTCCTTCGGGCCGCCCAGTTAACATACCTACAGGAATAGCACTGTGAAGCTCTGAATCATGGGATAATGTGGAAGCTAGGTTAAAGTTCATACTGAATATGTCACCTTTCAACTTTCTATTTTCCATCAAGGTGTCCGATAGTTGGGCCCTTAGATCCTTTAGCTGTTGGGGAACGTGGTATTTTAAAATTTTCCTATGATCACGCAAGATCTATCTACCAGATGCATAGCAACGTGAGGGAGAGTGTGTCTACGTACCCTCGTAGAACGGGAGCGGAAGCGTCAAGTGACGCGGTTCATGTAGTCGAACTTCTTCGCGATCCAACCGATCAAGCACCGAACGTACGACACCTCCGCGTTCAGCACACGTTCAGCTTGATGACGTCCCACGAGCTCTTGATCCAGTTGAGCTTCACGTGAGAGTTTCGTCAGCACGGCGGCGTGGTGACGAATATGATGTATCTACCGGCGCAGGGCTTCGCCTAAGCACTGCAACGGTATGACCGAGGTGTGTTTCCGTGGAGGGGGGGCACCGCACACGACTAAAACAATTCAACTTGTGTGTCTTTGGGTGCCCCCTACCCCCGTATATAAAGGAGGAAGGGGGAGGCCGGCCGGCCCCTATAGGCGCGCCAAGGAGGAGCAATCCTACTAGGAATAGGATTGCAGTCCTATTCCTAGTAGGAATCACCAAGAGGGGAAGGAAAGAGAGGGAGAGAAGAAGAAGGAAAGAGGGGACCGCGCCCCCTTCCCTAGTCCAATTCGGAATGCCCTTGGGAGGGGGCACGCCACCTCCTGGCTTCTGCCCTCTTTCTCCTCTATGGCCCACTAAGGCCCAACTTCCCCCGGGGGGTTTCGGTAACCCCCCCGCCACTCCGGTAAATTCCGAAACTTTCCAGAACACTTCCGGTGTCCGAATATAGTCGTCCAATATATCAATCTTTATGTCTCGAACATTCCGAGACTCCTCGTCATGTCCGTGATCTTATCCGGGACTCCGAACTACCTTCGGTACATCAAAACTCACAAACTCATAATACCGATCATCATCAAACTTTAAGCGTGCGGACCCTATGGGTTCGAGAACTATGTAGACATGACCGAGACTCATCTCCGGTCAATAACCAATAGCGGAACCTATATGCTCATATTGGCTCCTACATATTCTACGAAGATCTTTATCGGTCAGACCGCATAACAACATACGTTGTTCCTTTTGTCATCGGTATGTTACTTGCCCGAGATTCGATCGTCGGTATCTCTATACATAGTTCAATCTCGTTACCAGCAAGTCTCTTTAATCGTTCTGTAATACATCATCTCATGACTAACTCATTAGTCATTTGCTTGCAAGGCTTATTATGATGTGTATTACCGAGAGGGCCCAGAGATACCTCTCCGACACTCGGAGTGACAAATCCTAGTCTTGATCTATGACAACACCACGAACACTTTCGGAGACACCTGTAGAGCATCTTTATGATCACCCAGTTACATTCTGACGTTTGATAGCACACAAGGTGTTCCTACGGTATTCGGGAGTTGCATAATCTCATAGTCATAGGAACATGTATAAGTCATGAAGAAAGCAATAGCAGTAAAAACTAAACGATCATAGTGCTAAGTTAACAGATGGGTCTAGTCCATCACATCATTCTCCTAATGATGTGACCCCGTTGATCAAATGACAACTCATGTCTATGGCTAGGAAACATAGCCATCTTTGATCAATGAGCTAGTCTAGTAGAGGCATACTAGGGACATACTATTTTGTCTATGTATTCACACATGTACTAAGTTTCTGGTTAATACAATTCTAGCATGAATAAAAGACATTTATCATGATATAAGGAAATACAAATAACATCTTTATTATTGCCTCTAGGGCATATTTCCTTCATTCGCTCTTTGGCTTGCTTGACAATTTAATCCATCAGTTTGTTCTTCTCCTTAATGGTGCGTGTTAATACATGCTAACTAGCGGGTTCTTGCCCTTAGGCATGTCTTTTGTCCTCCTGAGCATCCCTTAGGTTCTCCTCAAGTTGATCTGTCGATTCCACCGCTGTAACTGAAACAATGTATGCTTAAACATCATTGACGGTGCAAATTTATATTTTCCAGACACTATTCGTCCTTAACATCAGATCCCTACTTGGATTTCTTCAAATGTTCCAACTCGGCGGTGACAACATTTAGCTTGATCCGGTTTGCTTCAAGCTTTGTGGCCAATGCGTCATTCTTTTCCTTGAGAACCTAAGGGCATAACGATCTTTAAATCAGTTGGGCCAACTGCTTCAAGTCTCGAGGGCTACGGGCATATGCTTATTAAATTTACAAAAGTTCTTACCCGCATATCCTTTGAAAGCAGGTGAGTGGCTCTAGCAAGTCCATCTCGAGCGGCCCGGATATACGCATCTGCGGAGCTAAGGGCGTTGAATGCCTCCTGAGAAAAAATTGGATCGCGCATGGCCTCTTTTTGCCGTCGATGGTTCATCGCGCTCTCCACTTCGGAATTTGTAACTGATACATTATCTGAATCCTCCTGAAGAGGACAATCCAACATTACGCCCATATCGGCTCTTGTCCTTATGGATGCGTTCAGGACCAGATTGGTTGGTGTTTGGCCAGCAGGGTCCTCGGACACAGTTCGGCGTATACTCCTCCTGAAAATAAGACAAAGGAAAAAATATGACAATCCAGCCTTGCTACCGGGCACATGTTGAAAACTATACCTCTTCAATGAAGGGCGGGGGAGGGGGGCACCGTGGTGTCCCCTGTTTCCTTTCAGTTCGAAGACTTGCCCTGCGCATGCGTTGATAACCCACAAGTGTAGGGGATCGCAACAATTTTTGAGGGTAAAGTATTCAACCCAAATTTATTGATTCGACACAAGGGGAACCAAAGAATACTCTTAAGTATTAGTAGCTGAGTTGTCAATTCAACCACACCTGGAGACTTAGTATCTGCAGCAAGGTAATTTAGTAGCAAGGTAATACGGAAATAGTGGTAACAACAATAAAAGTAACAGTAGTGTTTTTGTAGTTTTTGTAATAGTAGCAGCGGAAAAGTAAATAAGCAACAAGCAAAATGTGAAAAGCTCGTAGGCATTGGATCGGTGATGGACAATTATGTTGGATGTGATTCCTCATATAAAAGTTATAACCTAGGGTGTCACAGAACTAGCTCCAGTTCATCAATGTAATGTAGGCATGTATTCCGAATATAGTCATACGTACTTATGGAAAAGAACTTGCATGAAATCTTTTGTCCTACCCTCCCATGCCAGCGGGGTCCTAGTGGAAACTAAGGGATATTAACGCCTCCTTTTAATAGAGTACCGGACCAAAGCATTAACACATAGTGAATACATGAACACCTCAAACTACGGTCATCACCGGGAGTGGTCTCGATTGTTGTCACTTCGGGGTTGCCGGATCATAACACATAGTAGGTGACTATTGACTTGCAAGATAGGATCAAGAACACACATATATTCATGAAAACATAATAGGTTCAGATCTGAAATCATGGCACTCGGGCCTTAGTGACAAGCATTAAGCATGGCAAAGTCATAGCAACATCCATCTCAAAACATAATGGATACTAGGGATCAAGCCCTAACAAAACTAACTCGATTACATGGTAAATCTCATCCAACCCATCACTATCCAGCAAGCCTACTATGGGATTACTCACGCACGGCGGTGAGCATCATGGAATTGGTGATGGAGGACGGTTGATGATGATGATGGCGACGATCTCCACTCTCCGGAGCCCCGAACGGACTCCAGATCAGCCCTCCCGAGAGAGATTAGGGCTTGGCGGCGACTCCGTATCGTAAAACGCGATAATTCTTTCTCTCTGATTTTTTTTCTCCCCGAAAGTGAATATATGGAGTCCGGGGGTACGTCGGTGGAGCAACAGGGGGCCCACGAGGCAGGGGGCGCGCCCAGGGGGAGGGGGCATGCCCCCCACCCTCGTGGACAGGGTGTGGGCCTCCTGGCTTGGATCTTTCTGCAGATATTTTTTATATTTTCCAAAATAATTCTCCGTTGATTTTCAGGTCATTCTGAGAACTTTTATTTCTGCACGAAAATAACACAATGGCAATTCTGCTAAAAACAGCGTCAGTCCGGGTTAGTTCCATTCAAATCATGCAAGTTAGAGTCCAAAACAAGGGCAAAGTGTTTGGAAAAGTAGATACGTTGGAGACGTATCACGCGTCGTCTTCTTAAGAGATGCCCTTGATGAAGTAGCCAGTATGGCGAGACGAGTGCCGCCCCTTTGGAGCATGAGACAGTGTGGTGGGTGAGGCGCGAAGGGGGGGCTCTCTTTTTGGGGATGTCTCCTAGGTACTTACATGGGAGGAGGGAAGAAGACCAGGGTAATCGGCTACAATGTCCACTTCTGTACCATCATGGCTCGCCTGATGAAAAACTCCGTCAGTAAGCTCTATGAATATGTTCAGATCTTCTTCAAATCCGGGATCTTTGTCGCGAACATGGTCCTCTGGCTGAGGGGCGGGGCAATAAACCCCCTCGATCACCTTCCTCCATTCCTATTGGAAACAGCCGAATTTTGTTTGGTTAGCATATCTCATAAAAGAGATTGTATAAAGCTGGAAATCGAAAAAAACTAACCCGATCGATGGGGTTGTACATAGAAAAGCCTTCCCGACATTTCAAACGGACGAAGTCTTCCTTATCCCCCTTATAAAGGTCAGCTAAGATGGAGGCCAAGGCAACAGGGGTGTCCGGACCCTCGCATAGGCAGCGAGAGGCATCATCTTGCCCATTATAATGCCACATGGGAAACCCTCTGGACCTGAAGTGGCTGAACGCATTGCATTATCGTAATGGCCATTAATTCAATTATTGAAAGTTTGGAGTGGGCGAGTACTCTGATCTTGCTGACTAGCCTCTTAATCTCTGCACTGTCTTCTTCCTTGAAGCTTCGGGGATGCCAGTTGAAGCGTTTCTTCAAAGGAGCGTTGGAGAATTTGGGAAGGCCTCGCCGGATTGGGTCCGGAAGAACAGCGTCTTCGATATAAAACCACTCCGAGGGCCATTCTTCGGACCCTTCGTAGGAGTGCCAAATAGGTAACATGTCCCTTCTATGCGCCACACTTCGGCGCCGCCCACCTCGAATATGGATCCCTTTTGGGAGCGGGGGACGAGGCAAAATAATTTCCTCCATAGCTCGAAATGAGCCTCATAGCCCAAAAATAGCTCGCAAAGAGCAACGAAGTCCGCAATATGCAGGATAGAGCCTGTCATGAGATTGTGCAGTTGAAGCCCATAAAACTCCAGGAAACCTCTGAGAAAAGGATGGATTGAAAATCCTACACCTATCAAGAGGAAGGAGACGAACCACACCCGCTCCTCTTTAGTGGGGTTGGGGAAGTTTTTCGCCAAGGCTTCACTGTCGATCGAGGTTAATCCAGCCCAAACGGAGACTAGATCCACGGGAGGGAGATATCCCTCCGTCCGAAGTCTGTTCAGATGGGCATAAGGTATCGAGAAGCTTTCCCAATCGCCTGCTTGAGGGCCATGGGGACGTGAGGAGGAGCCAGGAGTGCTGGCCATATTTGGAGTATTTTCCGTGGCTGGCTCTAAGCGTTTCTACGTGGTATGGAATGGCATCTGAGATCCAATCTCTTTAAATAGATGCCACACCCACATGGCCAAGGGTTTATTTGTAAAGATTACATGGAATGTTCACATTTGTCTGACACATGGAAGCCGAGGTGATGACATGAAGGAATCAATAGGGCGCAGTATCAAAATCAGAACTGAACTATCATTTGTTCCGGAGAAGAACCTGCCTTGCAAGACTGAAGACATGAAGCCGGATACAACCTCGTCATTGAAGGCAAGTTCATGGGCTACTGAGGGAGTCCTAGATTTGGGGGTCCTCGGGTGTTCGGGCTACTGAAGCTGGGCCGAACTGATGGGCTGTGAAGATAAAAACAGAAGGTTATCCCCCGTGTCCGGATAGGACTCCTATGTATGTAGAAAGGCAAAGTAGATGTCCGGATGTAATGATTCCTTCCTCCCCAAGTCATCTTTGTAACCCTAGGCCCCCTCCGGCGTGTATATAAGCTAGAGGGTTTAGTCCATAGAGGCCAGCAGAATCACAATTACATAGGCTAGACTTCTAGGGTTTTAGCCATTACGATCTCGAGGTAGATCAACTCTTGCAACCCTATATTCATCAAGATCAATCAAGCAGGAAGTAGGGCATTACCTCGATAGAGAGCGCCCGAATCTAGGTAAACATCGTGTCCCCAGTCCCTTGTTACCATCGGTCCTTAGACACACAACTTGGGCACCCCTACCCGAGATCCGCTGGTTTTGACACCGACACCCAACTTCTCCAAGAACAACTCAAGTGGCTCAAAGGGAAAGCAACGTGTGATAACTTGATACTATTGAGGTGATGTGAGTCACTTTGTGGTGGATTTCCCCTATGAGAAGAGGGAAGACAATGGTGGCAAGCTCATTCACAAAGACAAGGCCAAGTCCTTCCCAACAAGAATAACTTCACCAACAAGGTTCCACAAAAAGTGTTGGTGGCGCAAGAAGAGTACATCTCTGATGATGATGAAGAATAAACAAGTGGTGGAAGGATGGTGAGGCCCTCCGTGGCCATTGTCATCTCTTCCCCAACCATGGTATCACTCTTCGACGCCCCCAATGACAAACTCATCCCCAAGTGCCTCGTGGCCAAAGGCATCAACTAGGTAACCCCCGATATCAAAACTTCCATCTCTACTAATCCTTCTTTATTGGATTGTGTTGATGGACATGAGGAGGTAAAGGTGGATGAGAACGAGTTTGGCAAGTTCTTGGGTAAGCTCAAAGGTGAGACTAAGAAGCACTTTGTTGCTATCTTGGAACAGCTAGGTGAGGCTAATGATCTCACTGAGTCTCGTGAGGAAACCATCACTAAGATTGAAGGGCATATCCGCGACTATGACGATGAAAGATCATATCTTTCCATTGCTCTTGAGGAATAGCCAGGTATTCATCTGGCTTTTGAAGAGTCACACAACGATGTCCTTGCTAAATTAAGGAAAGATTATGAGCATGCTCTTGTTCTAGCTCGTGTGCTCAAATCCGAGAAAGCTGAGCTTGGGGTTGGCCATGCAAGACTCAAGGAGGAGTTTAATGTCCTTGACAAGGCTCACAAGGCCTTAAAGAGTGCTCACGCTACTCTCAAAGAGTCTCATGATCAACTCCAAGTGAAGATAACCAAAGAGATAGCTACTTGTCCTCCTTTTGTTTTAGTTGATAATGCCCATGCTACTAACCTTGTTGTGAAGATGTGCATCTTGTGGAGGAGAATGTCAAGTTGAAAGAGTGATACATCTCCATCGTATCTATTCTTTTTGATTGTTCCATGCCAAAATTATACAACTTTTACATACTTTTGGCAACAATTTATATGATTTTCCTGGGTAACATATTGATCCAGTGCCCAGTGTCAGTTCATGTTTGTTGCATGTTTTTTGTTTTGCAGAATACCCATATCAAACGGAGTCTAAACGCAATAAAAATTTATGGAGAATTACTTTGGAATATATGTGATTTTTAGGAAAAATAATCAATGCGAGACGATGCGCGAGGGGGGCACAAGCTCGAAGGGCGCGCCTAGAGGGCTTGTGGGTCCCCTATAATGGGGTTGGTGCCCTTATTTCACCGCAAGAAAGATAATATATGGATAAAAATCGTGTTAAAATTTCATCCCAATCGGAGTTAGAGACCTCCGGGAATTTAAGAAACGGTGAAAGGCCAGAAATAGGGGTCACAAAACAAAAGAGAAACAGAGAGATAGATCCAATCTCGAAGGGGCCCCCACCCCTCCGCACCATGGAGGCCATGCACCAGAGGGGAAACCCTCCTCCCATCTAGGGGGTTCAAGGAAGAAGAATAAGGAGGGGACTCTCTCCCCCTCTATCCCGGTGGAGCCGGAGTGCCGTCGGGGCAAGGATCGTGACGACGTTATACACAAACAACCTCGCTACCGTCAACACCAACTCTCCCCCTCTCTATGCAGTAGTGTAACACCCCTTCTCCCCGCCGTAATCTCTACTTAAACATGGTGCTCAATGCTATATACTATTATCCAATGATGTGTGACTATCCTATGATGTTTAAGTAGATATCTGTTTTGTCCTATGGGTTAATTGATGATCGTGATTGGTTTGAGTTATATGTTTTATTATTGGTGTTGTCCTATGGTGCTCTCCGTGTCGTGCAAGCATGAGGGATCCCTGCTGTAGGGTGTTGCAATACGTTCATGATTCTCTTGTGGTGGCTGGCGTGAGTGACAGAAGCACATACCCGAGTAAGTGGGTTGTTGCGTATGGGAATAAAGAGGACTTGATACCTTATAATGCTATGGTTGGGTTTTATGTTAATGATCTTTAGTAGTTACAGATGTTTGTTAGAGTTCCAATCATAAGTACATATGACCCAAGTAGAGGAAGTATGTTAGATTATGGCTCTCCCTCATATAAAATTGCAATAATGATTACCGGTCTAGTTATCGATTGCATAGGGACAAATAACTTTCTTGTGACAAAAAGCTCTCTACTAAAACTAACTTAATTGTTTATTTATCTAAACAGCCCCTAGCTTTTATTTACGTGTTCTTTATTATCTTCCGAACTTATCCTACACCTACAAAGTACTTCTAGTTTTATTCTTGTTCTAGGTAAAGCGAACGTTAAGTGCGCGTAGAGTTGTATCAGTGGTTGATAGAACTTAAAGGGAATATAAATTCTACCAATAGTTGCTCGTTGGGTTCGACACTCTTACTTATTGAAAGAGGCTACAATTGATACCCTATACTTATGAGTTGTCAAAGAGCAACTTGAGAAAGGCCTTGTGACTTGCATACAAGGTGAGAAGAACCTCAATGACCTTTTAAGCAATCAAAAGTAAGTTGTGGCAAAGGAAGGACTTGAGTTTGTACCTAAGTCAAAGAAGAAGATGAGAAAGTCTAAGCAATCTTTGCCACTTAAGGAGACCTTCGTCAAAGGGTGGAAGGGTGCTCATGAGAAGAAGAAGGACAAGGGTGTGGGTGGTAATGCCTAGAAGGGTGAGACCACTCCTCCCAACAAAGCCGACGATTTCAACCCTTCATATGTTTTATGTCGTGCTAGTGATGGGCATGTTTATGCCAAATTTGTCGGTTCTTCTTATGAGTACATAGAATGGTCTATTTGGGTTCCTAACACCCTTGTTACTAACATAAAAGGACCCATTCAAAAATGGGTACCTAAATCCAATCATTAATCTCTTGTATGAGTTTGCTTCTGGTGGGATGCACTACAAAAAAAGACACAACCGTGACATTTTGGGCCGAACGGATTTTTTTTCCTGTCATGCTTATGACACTTCTATGATGATAATTGTGACAAAAACATGTATCATCATAGATGTGGTGGGCTCCTACTTCTATGACAAAAAATCATGACAGAAAATGGGTTTTTCGTCCTAGGCGGGTTGGGGACGCACCTTCATGACATTCTTTGGGCCGTCCATGATGGAAAAATTGTGGTAGAAGCGAGGGCGAGGAAAATTTAGGGGAGTTCCCGGTTACGGTGGGTGGTCGGGGCGGAGCAATGCACGAAGGTTTGTGCGTTTCTCTCGTATATGTACGCGCGTGTGTGCGAGGCGTTGGGCTCTAACTGAACCCGAGCGAGGCGTTCACTACTGAACCCGAGCGATTGCACCAGGCTACGTTACTAAACCCGAGCAATCGATCCCTTCGCTATTAACCGAACCCGGCTGAACCCGAGCGATTGCTGCTGCTGCTTACTGAAGCCGATCGAACGTGCTGCCTCTTGATGAACAATGAACATGGGGTTGGTTTAACGAGTTGAGATGTACATGGTTGGGGTTGGATGAACAGTTCCCGGTGGGGGTTGGATGAACAGGACCCCGTGGTAGTAGTAGCAGGCGGTTGCCGCTGGATGAACAGGACCCCGAGACGAGGCCGCCACAGCCGAGCCATTAGGGGTGGATGAACAGGACCTCGTGGAGGGCTGGTTGAATAGTAGCCGGTGGAGGGCTGGTTGAACAGTAGCCAATGGAGGCATAGGAAGACGCGGTGGATGAACAGTGCAGGTGGAGGCTGGAGGAAGTCGTCGGTGGGTGAGCAGTAGCTCGTGGAGTCCTGTTTTGCGGTACGCCACACCCCTCCCAATGAACAGGACCCCCGTTTCGACCGTAGCGCTCCAACACAAGTCCATTTCCTCCATTTTGTGGTACGCCAGACCCGTCCCGATGAACAGAATCCCGTTTCAACCGTAGCCAGTCGAGCAGAAGGCTGTTTCCTCCATTTTGTGGTACGCCGAACCTTTCCCGATGAACAGGACCCCGTTTCGACCATACGCGCTCCAACAGAAGGCCATTTCCCTCCGTTTTATGGTACGACACACTAGGTTTCGGCTGTTCCGTCCAAGCCGGTTGGCTCCCAATGAACACGATGTTGTTTCCCATTCCGACCCCGCCGGTTGGCTGCCGATGAACACGACGCCGTTGCTGCCGTCCGCTGCCTCTCCATTTACACCAGCCTTGGCCGTACGTATGCGTAAGTACGCATTTGAGACTCCGCCCGTATCTACGTACGTAGCCATATTTTATGCTCTATGGTTGTACGTACGTGTACACGGTTTAGACGGGACTGTACGTATGACACGTGTCGCTCCTTACTCGATAGTTCATCACTCCAGAGAGACCGATCGACAGCTATATACATACACGTTCGCGACCAGACAGATAACGATACGTACGCTTCCGCCGGGTGGGTCCCAGCTGTCAGGGAGGACAAGGAGGCACTTCCTTGCATGCGAAGATATAGCTGGAGGGTCCCAGCTGTCAGGTGTGGAATCATTTTTTTGCCCGTAATAAGGAGCCACTTCTGCTTGCGAAGATGTTGTTGGTGGGTCCCAGGTGTTAGGGGCGAGGATAAGGATGCACTTCCTTCTGCGTGAAGATATAGGTGTGTTGGGGAACATATCATTTCAAAAATTTCCTATGATCATGCAAGATCTATCTACTAGAAGCATAGCAACGAGAGGGGAGAGTGTGTCTACGTACCCTCATAGACCGAAAGCGGAAGCATCTAGTGACGCGGTTGATGTAGTCGAACGTCTTCGCGATCCAACCGATCCAAGCACTAAATGTACGGCACCTTCGCGTTCAGCACACGTTCAGCTCGATGACGTCCCATGAGCTCTTGATCCAGTTGAGCATCACGGGAGAGTTTCGTCAACACGACGGCGTGGTGACGGTGATGATGAAGCTACCAGCGCAGGGCTTCGCCTAAGCACTGGAACGATATGACCGAGGTGTGTATCTATGGAGGGGGGCACCGCACACGACTAAGAAATCAACTTGTGTGTCCATGGGGTGCCCCCTGGCCACGTATATAAAGGATGGAGGAAGGAGGAGGCCGGCCCTCGTAGGGCGCGCCAAAGTGTGGAGTCCTACTAGGACTCCCTAGTCCTAGTATGATTCCTCCTCCCACATGGAATAGGAAAATGGGAAGGGAGAAGGAGAAGGAAGGAAGGGGGCGCCCCCTTTCCCTAGTCAAATTCGGACCAGTCCATGGGGAAGGGGCACGGCCACCCTTGAGGCCTTTCTCTCCTTTCCCGCATGGCTCATTAAGGCCCAATACGAATTCCGGTAACTCTCCGGTACTCCGAAAAATACCCGAATCACTCAGAACCTTTCCGATGTCCGAATATAGCCTTCCAATATATCGATCTTTACGTCTCGACCATTTCGAGACTGTTCGTCATGTCCGTGATCTCATCCGGGACTCCGAACAAACGTCGGTCATCAAATCACATAAGTCATAGTACAAATCGTCATCGAACGTTAAGCGTGCGGACCCTACGGGTTCGAGAACTATGTAGACATGACCGAGACACATCGCCGGTCAATGACCAATAGCGGAACCTGAATGCTCATATTGGCTTCTACATATTCTACGAAGATATTTATCGGTCAAACCGCATAACAACATACGTTGTTCCCTTTGTCATCGGTATGTTACTTGCCCAAGATTCGATCGTCGGTATCATCATACCTAGTTCAATCTCGTTACCGGCAAGTCTCTTTACTCATTCCGTAATGCATCATCCCGCAACTAACTCATTAGTCACATTGCTTGCAAGGCTTATAGTGATGTGAATTACCGAGAGTGCCCAGAGATACCTCTCCGACAATCGGAGTGACAAATCCTAATCTCGATCTATGCCAACTCAACAAACACCATCGGAGACACCTATAGAGCATCTTTTTAATCACCCAGTTACGTTGTGACATTTGATAGCACACAAGGTGTTCCTCCGATATTCGGGAGTTGCATAATCTCATAGTCATAGGAACATGTATAAGTAATGAAGAAAACAATAGCAATAAAACTAAACGATCAAGTTGCTAAGCTAATGGATGGGTCAAGTCAATCACATCATTCTCTAATGATGTGATCCCGTTCACCAAATGAGAACTCATGTCTATGGCTAGGAAACTTAACCATCTTTGATTAACGAGCTAGTCAAGTAGAGGCATACTAGTGACACTCTGTTTGTCTATGTATTCACACATGTACTAAGTTTCCGGTTAATACAATTTTAGCATGAATAATAAACATTTATCACGATATAAGGAAATAAATAATAACTTTATTATTGCCTCTAGGTCAAATTTCCTTCAGTCTCCCACTTGCACTAGAGTCAATAATCTAGTTCACATCACCATGTGATTTAACACCAATAGTTCACATCCTCATGTGATTTAACACTTTATAGTTCACATCGCCATGTGAGCAATACCCAAAAGGTTTACTAGAGTCGACAATCTAGTTCACATCACCATGTGATTAACACCCAAAGAGTACTAAGGTGTGATCATGTTTTGCTTGTGAGAGAGGTTTAGTCAACGGGTCTGCCACATTCAGATCCGTATGTATTTTGCTAATTTCTATGTTTATTACAATGCTCTGCACGGAGCTACTCTAGCTAAATGCTCCCACTTTCAATATGTATCCATATCGAGTCTTAGAGTCATCCAGATCGGTGTCCAAGCTTGCATTGACGTAACTCTCTACGACGAACTCTTCATCACCTCCATAACCGAGAAATATTTCCTTAGTCCTTTAAGGATAATTTTGACCGTTGTCCAGTGATCTACTCCAAGATCAAAATTGTACTCCCTTGCCAAAGTCAGGGCAGTGCATACAATAAGTCTGGTATACAGCATGGCATACTTTATAGAACCTATGGCTGAGGCATAGGGAATGACTTTCATTCTCTCTCTATCTTTTGCTGTGGTCGGGCTTTGAGTCTTACTCAATTTCAGACCTTGCAACACAAGCAAGAACTCTTTCTTTGACTGTTCCATTTCGAACTAACTTGTCTAGGTATGTACTCATTGAAAAAACTTATCAAGCGTCTTGATCTATCTCTATAGATGTTGATGCTCAATATGTAAGTAGCTTCACCGAGGTCTTTCTTTGAAAAACTCCTTTCAAGCACTCCTTTATGCTTTCCAGATAATTTAACATCATTTCCGATCGACAATATGTCATTCACATATACTTATCGGAAAGGTTGTAGCGCTCCCACTCACTTTCATGTAAATACAGGCTTCACCGCAAGTCTGTAGAAAAGCATATGCTTTGATCACCTCATCAAAGCGTATATTGCAACTCCGAGATGCTTGCACGAGTCCATAGATGGATCGCTGGAGCTTGCACATTTTGTTAGCACCTTTAGGATTGACAAAACCTGATGGTTGCATCATATACATCTCTTCTTTAATAAATCCATTAAAGAACGCAATTTTTGTTATCCATTTGCCAGATTTCATAAAATGCGGTAATTGCTAACATGATTCGAACAGACTTAAGCATCACTACGAGTGAGAAAATCTCATCATAGTCAACACCCTGAACTTGTCACAAACCTTTTGCAACAAGTTGAGCTTTGTAGATAGTAACATTACCATCGGCGCCAGTCTTCCTACTAAAGATCCATTAATTTTCAATGGCTTGCGGATCATCGGGCAAGTCAACCAAAGTCCACACTTTGTTCTCATACATGGATCCCATCTCCGATTTCATGGCCTCAAGCCATTTTGCGGAATCTGGGCTCATCATCGCTTCCTCATACTTCGTAGGTGCATCATGGTCTAGTCACACGACTTCCAGAACCGGGTTACCATACCACTCTGATGCAGAACGCACTCTGGTTGACCTACGAGGTTCAGTAGTAACTTGATCTGAAGTTTCATGATCATCATGCTTCCTCGCTGATTGGTGTAGGAATCACTAGAACTAGTTTCTATGATGCACCACTTTCCAATTCGGGATAAGGTACAATTACCTCATTAAGTTCCACTTTCCTCCCACTCACTTCTTTCAAGACAAACTCCTTCTCTAGAAAGTATCCATTTTTAGCAACGAATATCTTGCCTTTGGATCTGTGAGAGAAGGTGTACCCAATAGTTTCCTTTGGGTATCCTATGAGGACACATTTCTTCGATTTGGGTTCGAGCTTATCAGGTTGAAACCTTTTCACATAAGCATCGCTGCCCCAAACTTTAAGACACTACAAGAAAGATGTCAACTTGTGACCAATGTTACTGAATGGTCATTGTTTTTCATTTGTGACCTTTTTATGACCAAAAATAGATGGTCAAAAGCTGGCCGTCGTAAACTGAAATTAATGACCTTTCTTCTGGAATGGTCAAAGACGTTTACGACCAAAAAAGGTCATAGATTCAACGAGCTTTTGTTTTGGTCGCTAGCTGTATGCCCAGACCACGTCGGATCCGATGTGACAAGCTGACGTGGCAAAATTGCGACCAAATGAAAAGGTCGTTGATGAGATTCAGCCCGGTCCGATTCGATGTTTTACATGGGCCGAGCCCAATTCATCCTTTTTAGAATATTGTTTCCCTATTAATTTAGTCGACTACATGGGCCAAGCCCACATTTTAGTCTTTTTATTTCTTGGCCATGGCCTCTTATAATGCATTTCTTTTTAGTTTTCGTCCTTCCAGAAAAATATTGTTTGGGCCATGGCCTTTTCACCCCAGACCACGTTTGTACCACCTTGGTATGTGTCGTGGCCTATTCAAGCCCGGTACTATCATGGCAATTGAGTAATTTTCACAGTCTGGCATTAAAGAAACATGTACACAGGGAATACAAAATTTCATTACACATGAATACAATGTCTACATAATTTGCCTTATCTCACTACTACATAACATTGTTCAACACGTAGGAGCACATCTGGCACTGTCCTAACAATGTCTTCATTGCTCCCTCTGATGGGCAAGTTCTCCAGGTGTGACAACTTGCCTTCCTACAAGAACATTACATTACATGAATAGATCAATCGAGGAGGAAACAGTGAAACAGACTGAAAGCATCACACATACAAATAATAACAGCATACATTAATGTATAACATAATAAAAAATATCTATAACCAGGGCTATTTCTATCCAACCTGTGTGCATGAATCATAATAGATCAAGCAAAAGACGTATAACCATCAGCAAACATCAAATATTAGTGAAAGGGGACAATTTCTAGTACTCGCCATTTTTGCAAAGTGAGCAAGAACGATGATATATTCCTACACATACTTTCTGATTTTTCCTTAGTCCTATAGTGATCTGCTCACTCCAATTCTATCTACTCAACCCATTCAGATGCAACATGGATAATCAACTAGTCTCATCATTTGAAGCATCGCATCTAGTCAAATAAGGAATCAGAATGCAACATGGATAACTATGCCCTATGAAACAGTTCATGTATCAAGAACCATCAAAGTAAATAAGGAACTGGTATAGAACACCAACTCAATCACCTTCACAACAATGAAATCATGGATAATTCTTATATTTAATTGAAGTTCTCTAAGCTTCTTCACCCATTGAAAGCAGTCTACAAAATAATAGAGAACAAGGTCAGCGCCAAAATACTTCAAACCATATAATTTCTTGCTAATCTCATATACTGTTATTCAAAATAAAGATGCATTTTGCTGTAAGATTTTAACGTTAGTACACAAGACATAAAAAGGTACCAGCAATCCTTAGTGATCTGAAGCAGCAATACAAAATTTAAACACAAACAATGCATGCCATAGTAATAGCATCACAAATATAGAAATGCAAAATGCACCTCATACTAGTATGGTGATCTTTGGCGCAAATTTTAAGCTCTATTTCATGTAGATAATTTATTTGGGTTCAGTAAACAACAACATGCAGTATATATGAAGGGTTATTGGTTGCATAACAGCTGAACTAATCCTCCATCTAGGGGGTGGATTACAACAGGTTCCTACAGTACACTAGATAGGCCAACATTTTAGACTACTAGTACCTAGAAATCATATGAAACTCTGTTTTTTCTCTAGCCCAGCCACAAGATCATAAAGGAAATCGTAAGTATCTGGTGCATTTGATATACTAAAGCAGCTCCCGAACAAACAGAAGTTCTGCATCTTCACATCCCAATTGAGGAGATCTGTGGGATAACATACCCTGAGGAGCTCGCCGCGGGATCTTCTCCATGGCCACCCCCCTTCTTTCACAACACCAGATTGGCCTCTTCACGAACCTGCAAACATAAATGCACACACACATGGGTTAACACATAAATGCACAGAACATATATAATTTGCAAGAAGGAAATCACCCATAATTAATAGGGAGAGACATTACCAAAACAAGTTCATTTGTCTTCCAAGTATAAAACATTAAGTGCACAAACTCACATCAGTTAACATCATTACAAATTTCAGATAACATGTTTACAGGAGGAATTTAGTTAACATATTCTGCGCACACGTTCAGTTCACAGTTTAGGTGCTCTAGTTCAGTTAAAATTGCAACATCTGTATGTGAGACAAAAGTTGAAGGCAGGTCGTCACCGGACTACCATCACCAGCAGCAGTAGCACGTAGCCGCCGCGGCCATGGAGGAGTTGGCGGCGGGGAGCAGGAGGCAGCAGCAGGAGCACCACCTCCACCTGCAGTACCAGCACCAGCAACAACAAGGATGCCAAGCCACTGACAAAGGTGAGTCTGACCATGGGAGAGCAGCTGACTACTAGTTAATCTCACCTAATTAACTAACCCAACTGTCTCTAGCTAGCCAGATTTGTTGTTCATTAATTCAGCTGCCGGCCCCGTGTCATATTGGCGTTTTAATTCACTGACGATATATGTTATTGATCTATTTTTGCGTGGTTGCAGAAGGAGCACAAGAGGGGCTTATCCACCGGCGAACGCGCCCCAAAAGTAACAAGTAACTAAACTTGTCTTGATTGTCAAGTGTCTTTTGAAAAATCAAGCATAGGCAGTAGTGCTGCTAGTGTTTCTTTCTGTGGTTGTGTTGGACATGCTACTCAATTTCTGGTAATTGACGAAATGCGGACGCCGAGGAGGCTAGCCCAGAACAGGGAGGCGGCAAGAAAGAGCTGGCGTGATGCATACCTGAATCCAGGGGAAATGCCGGAAACAAGGGAAGGAGGGCATGACGGCGGTGTTCATGTGCGCGCCAGAGATGTGGCCGGTGACGTAGATCACTGCAGTGACGATGAGGCCGTCGACGACGGACTGGTCGAGCTAGGATACGCGCGTCACGTCGGCGCCATAGTTGGACGCCGCCCCGCACATCACGAACACAAGCAGGAACGTGTAACATCCCGAAATTCTAAATTTTGGAATGTTAAAATAAAATAGATAGATTCGATCGTTGTTTGATGTGCTGAGTGAAATTGAGTGAATTTGAAACTTTTGAAAGTTAAATGATAGGGAATAAAATGACTTTCCCAAACTTTCACTTTGCTTTTTGATCTCCGAGGGAATTCAAATTCTTTTCAACACAAAACCCTAGAGTGGAGATAATATGACTTCTTCCATTTATTTAAAATGATAAAGGGCTTTGAAAGGATTTTGAAATTCATCCTCGAAATATTCTCGAATTCAGAAACTTTAAGCAACTCAATGATTTTCCCGAGAGAAGATAAAGTGACTTCTTCAAAATACAGGAAATATGAGTTGGAAGTTTATCTGAAATTTTCTGGAACTCAATTTCAAATATTGAGTTATTTGGTTTTATTCAAATTATTTTTCTCCAAAAAATAAATTACATGGAAAATAGGGTAACATGATTCCCTACAGCAGAAAATTGGAGATAAATAAATTTGAAGTCTTTTGGTATTTTAAAGTGATTTTTATTGGTTTTTAATTGCAACAGTAGGACCTTTTGATTTATTAGAATTTGTGGGCATTTTATTTGACAGTAGTAAAATGTTCATGTTGTAGGGCTTATTTTTCTGCAAATTTTGATATATTATATGCCCATAGGATATTTTATATTTATTTTCCTTTTATTCGTTTTTCTGTCTGTTAAAAAAATGTTTATAGAAAAAAAAAGTATCCTTCGCTGAACCTGGGCCGGCCCAGCTTTGCCAGGCCGCAGGCCCAGCTCGCCCCGACCTCCTTCCTCCTCCAGCACGCCAGCACCGCCGCCGCCTCGACGTGCAAGCCACGCTCGGACTCTCCTAACCCCTCCTCCAAGCTTCGCCGCCCCCTCCCCTCCATTTCACCGCCGCCGCCGCTCAACCGCCGCCGCCGCGACTTGCCGCCGCCGCCGCTGCGCAGCTGAGCCGCCGCCTCCGCCCCCCTCTCTCACTCTGCCGCGCGCCACGCCGCACCGCCTGCCACCCGCGCCACCCCGACGAGCCCCTCGCCGATCGGAGTTCACCGCCGGTCGACACCTCGCCGGAGTCCGCTCCAACTCCGACCCGCCGGTCCGATCCGCTCCGATCGGACCCGAAGCCCGAACCGCCACGGTAAACCCGCACGTTTTTTTTCGTTTCTTTTAGTTAGGTTTTCTTCAAAAAAACCAGATCGGTTTATGTCCAAAACCCTAGATCTAGATCCGTTTTTTTAGTTTAGTTATACAGTGGACGTTCGCCAGTTAAGACTAGAAAACGAACGTTCGCTTGATAGCTTTTCATTTTCTGTTTAGTTTCAGCCAGGGACTTAGATGTGAATATTTTATTTACAGAATAGTCCCTACACTTCAAACGGCCATATCTTTTTACCGGTTGGTCCAAATCCAACGAAACCAACGCCCACGTCTTCGTTACAATCCCCTCTTTCCAGTAATACAACTTGAACATGTTTTTGAGAATTTTAAATTTTGAATTCAACTAGTTTTAGATTTGAACTTCATTTGATCATAACTTGAGTTCCATAACTCCATTTCAGTTGATTGTTTTTGCAAATCGAAGCTCTTGACCTAAAACTTTCTCATAAGGCCAAATTCACATAATTTTGGTACTGTTAGAATTTTTTTTAAGTTTCAAGAGACATTCGTTTGTTTTCAAAGTTTTCCGAAGTGTTTATTCGTTCTGTCCAATCTTTCTGAGTGATTGCTTATGTGTGGTTACTATTGCTTGCTTACGATAGATTGACCGGAGTGTGACGAGTAGATCTATCAAGAGTTTTGAGTGCGAATCATCTTCATCAACATTGCAGGCAAGTTCACACTTTGATCATACTTTCCAATTACCCAGTTTTCATTGCATTAGTCCAACCCTCACACATTGCATGAGTAGGATCATTTAACTTGTGGGATTGGGAAGTAGATTGAGGTAGTACCTATTACCTGCATTACATTCAAACCTTTGGGAGTTACTTCTACGTTTGCTGTTAGGACATGATATGCTCGTAGACGTGGATTGGGTGAGTGAAATCCATGACAGATGTGAGTTTGTTAATTAATGGTTCAACTTAAGGTGGCAACTTTAACACACATCTGGGTGGATTGAGGCACCTGGGTATTCCAGCGATTGCCTGTTTTTCTTTTGGACCGCCACCCAGGCTCAAAGGGATCATGAGATTATTCATACTAGAAACTTCCGTGTGCAGCCACAATGCTATTATGGGCTCTAACATAGTATGAGTAAGTTGTGCGAACTCTTACAGTGGTGGACTTGCAGATGTAGGGGATGTAGGTTGGTACGGTCTGCCCGATCGTAAGGTGCTAGCGCTTCTGAAAGACTATGTCTCGATCATCCGTTTCTCAAACACCATGCAGTGCGAGAAACCAAACGGAGGCGATCGAGTCTTGTGGGAAAAGTGCACAAACCTCTGCAGAGTGTACAAACTGATCATGATTAGCCGTGTCCCCGGTTATGGACGTCTTGAGTATCTAGTACTTGGATTTTCATGTGCATCTCATCATGTTACTTTAATTAATATTGTTGGGTTTAATGATGATTTTTAATTGGGGTTGAGAGGGTGTCTATCTTCTCAACAATGTTTCAACTACCATGATAGTTAATTAAAATCTATTCCTTTGCAGTAGGGAAAAATTGGCTTTACGCAAAAACTTTACCCTTACAGCCTCCACCAGCCAAATATGCATGTAGTTGTAGGCTTTGTACATCATTATCATTACAGTGTGAATTTGCCAGTACATTCAATGTATTGACCCTCTGTGGCTGCAACGTCTCATGTTGCAGGATTATCTTACGACGAGTAAGTGATACGTTAGGGTTACGATTTCTACACTCAACTTTGCCGTTGGTGTTGATGGGAATCCACAACCTTGTTGCTTCCACTATGATCGATTGAGGTAATAGTATTTACGTTACTTAATACATATGATTTACCTCTGTTATAAATCCTCGAGTACTGTGTGTGTCAGCATACCGATCCAGGGATGACACAAAAAACAGAGACTTCGGTCCATTCGGATCGTGGTCGCTACAAGATGGTCTCAGAGCACATGTTGACTGTAGGAAGTGACCCTAGAAACTGGCCAGACCATAAGAAAGGATTTCACTAAAACTATCCTTTTTCAAAAAGATTCTTATCTCTCTTCTTTTTCTGAGTTTTGTCAAAACTTTCCCTTTGACCTTAATTAGTTAGTCAATACCCTTTTCCATTGGATCACTTCAGAGTAAAGATGATTTCACCATGCCTTGGAAGTGTTGAAGCTATAACAATGGATACTCCGAAGGTTTGAAGAGTTGACAACTTTGAAGAGATGATGACCTTTAGAACACCAAACCCCTGTTATGTACTTACGTTAGATACGATGATTGTGAGCCGTCATTTGTTTGATGTTTTCTGACGGCCACAAACTAAAACCATCTTTTCAAAACTGTTGTTTGTATTGAGTGTATCTCTCTCTCCATCTCTCTTATCTCACCCAAAACCCATGGACCCAATAGAGGATGAATAAAGATAGTCTTGTATTCTCTGGACCGATGACCCAGCCGGAGGCAGAGTTATGGATACAAAACATGGAGGACCACTTCAGGAAGAATTTAGTTGAAAGGAAGTATGATGTTCAATATGCTCTTCAGTACTTTACAAAAAGTGCTGCAACATGGTGGAAGATGCATCAAGCCATACAAGGATGTAATAGAGCAGAAAATTGGAAGGAATTCAAGAAGACTCTGTTAGGATCCCGTCTCATCTGCAAGCGTGGTGACAACCCGAAGAAGAAACATTGTGCCTGTAGGATTTGTGGAGAAAAAGGACACACCCAGGAGAAGCATAAGGATGAATGCCCTAATTGTGAAGGAAGTCACCTAGCTGAAGAATGCCCAACTAGGTAGATTACTTGTTTCTTGTGTGAAGGGACTACCCATTACCCTGCTCAGTGCGACATTTACCCCATGGCGCAACGAACAATTCAGCAGAAGAAAGAAGCAATGAAAGAAATCCTCGAGGAAACCTTAAAGGAATCCGCGATGGCGGAAGATATTGACGACCCTGATGGAGAAGGCCTAAACAGATATTACTCCCGTGCTTGCTACTCATGTGGAGAGAAAGGACATCTTTCACAGCAATGCACGAGGGAAAGTCAAGAGTATCTGGGAGACTTCCCGACAGAAGAAGTGGAGTTTGATCCACAAAAGATAGAAGAATTGATAGGAACGAAGAATTCGAGGAAGAGAAAGAGCATGTGTCCCCAGAAGGACCCAATTTCTATGGAAAAGGACCTGAGTCACATCACATGCTATAGGTGCAAGGATTTAGGTCATTATGCTAGCAACTGCCCAACCAGGAAGCGAAGAATCCAGTGAACCAGGATAGTCACCATGAAGCCCTTAGATCTGTCTTATGACATTAGTTTACACTACAAGGAAGTAGAGCATTTCTACCAAGAGAAGTTTCAGACCGGAGGAAAGATGATCAAGATAGTTGAGATCTCCATATTGGAATGAAGCATGTAGATTAATATGGAATAACCTTTTTACAATGTTGAGTTGAGTTATGGAAATAACATTGTACTAGTTCGTGAAGAAATAGAAGTTGAGATTTTGAGAGCTAAGAAGGAAATGTTATGAGTTGATGGATGATGATGAGTGCCTCTCTTGCTATTCTCACCCCAGACCAAAACCTAGGACCCATGGAGAAGTTGACCCCAAACCTTTCTCGGACAAACGACCCCGTCTTACCCAAGGATGTCCGTATGTTGTCCTGAGAACCCCTTCTGTCTTATGCCTACAGATGACAACCCTTTACGAGTCTTTTCTCAAAGGCCCAGAAACCATCATGACCCTAACTAGCGATCAAGATTATCCAAAGATCCTGAAGGACATGATGAAGCATATTCACCTGGAAGGAGATGCAGTTTATAAGGGTTATCCCTTCATGGAGAATGGAGTTGAACTTTGGTACGTGGAGGTCCACCTCCACTGTGTGAAAGGAGTTTGCCCAAAGACTATGGGTCAATACTTTTTCATCTCCCGAGTACCACGACCAACATTCTTTGACTCTGTTCGTGAAGCTGCTATGGAGGCCATACGTCAGATTGGAGAAATACTTGAAGCAAGACTTCGTTTTACTCAGGGATGCCTGAGTATGATGCATGCAGAGATGGTGGAGATGAAACACACGACCAATAGGACGAAGCAAAAGATTGATTATTTTAAGAATCACATTGCACAATTCCAGTGGGATTGAAGCACCCTTAGCTAGGACAAAGGAATAAAGATTGGAGGAATGTTTGACCATACCCCACTATGTGGATGGCAACAATTGTAGTGAAGCACCTTTGTAACTGGAGTAGTGAATACTGGTTCAAGTAGTAATACAAGATTTGATATGAGGATAATATGGATTATGGATGAACTAGTGCATTTTGTTTAGTTGAACCTTACTGAGTGAACCCTGAACCAATAGAAAGGAAAGTGTTGCTCCAAGGAGTAGAGTTTGCACAAATAAGTTGGAGTTATGGTTGATATGAGGCTTACCCCAAGAGTATGAAGTAAAGAAGTACAATTGGATTTAAAGAGGGGGTAATGTTGGAGTATGGAGCAATAGTGACTCCAAGGATAAATTGAGGATACACAAGTTCTGAAGTGGACCCTTTAGCCGAGGACCTAAGGATGCTACGTAATCATAAGGGAACCACGAGACTTGTCTGTAGTTACGTGTATCTGCTGTAGTAAAGCAGTGCATTTCGCTATAGATTGTATCAAGAAGAAGAAGTTTTGTGCTAAGTATTGGAGTTGAAGCAAGAAAATGGAAATGCAGTATATCGTAGTAAGTTGAGAATCAATACAGTTGGCAACGTAGAATTGATTTTGGATATTATAAGTGGGTACTATAAAAGGTGATGAGTGAAGACATGATACATGGAATAATATTTTGAAGAAAACTAGTGTTATTCATTTTAAGTGTGGTAGAATCCAACACCATTACCCGAATACACTAGCTAGTGGTTAGTTACGTCAGACTTGGAGTGGATTGCCCAAAGATGAGTCTGAGTAATTACATCGTAGTTTTACCCACAGATAAGTAAGGAATAATTGGATGGATTTAAGAAAGCCAAGGAAGTTGGATGTTGGAAGTATGAGCATTTGCAACCCGAGGATGAGACCAAGTGTTACTAGTGGTGAGATGAGCCATAACCCACAGGCCCCAGGACCTGTCAAGAAAGCAATCTCATTCTTGCTGAAGGAAAACCCCTAGAAGAAGTTACGACTTTGCCAACATACGATCTTATAGGTGGTTACGTTAAACCTGAGGGTTGTGAAGAAACGTTAGATGTTTTGTTTGGCTTGAAGAATCAATGGATTTATCCGAACTTAGTTCGTTGACAAGAGAAAATTCCGCAATGCTTGTGAGGATGACCGAGTGTTAGGATGCGAGATTCACTAAACCATATACAAGGTAATGATTTGGGTGCGGGATGGATTGATCACCATACCGACTTACTCTTATTATTCGCCTCTGTTATACGGGATGGTAAATCTGAGTGACTTACCTATAGTAGAGAGACGACGCTGTCAAAACTTTGTTTAAACCTTAGGATGGTATAGAAGTTTTTCCCTTGTACACGGCATGCTGTTGCCAACCGTAGGATATACGATGAGGATGAAGCCCAGACCCATTTTCTGCAGGGACCCAATAAATTGTTCGATAACCACCATGAGATATTGATATTTGTTTAGTATTGGCGTCGGACCCGTTAGTTAAAAAGGACCAGTCTCGAAAGAACCATACCAAGATGAAAGGATACAAGGAATTGATGACAGCAATTTTGCCACTACCGAAAGAGCCCCAGGGAAGGAAATGCCCTGAAGATTTGAGAAGACCGACGCCGTCAACCCAAAGGATGGAGTACCTGAGTTTTGATGGAACCGTATCCATGTTCTTAAGTGTGGTAGCACGATAGGCCATACCAATCAATGGATTTGTTAGGAGACCCCCAAACCCTAACCTATTTCTTGCTAGCCTCTCTGAATCTCGAGGACGAGATTCATTTTAAGTGTGGTAGGTTTGTAAGATCCCAAAATTCTAAATTTTGGAATGTTAAAATAAAATAGATAGATTCGATCGTTCTTTGATGTGCTGAGTGAAATTGAGTGAATTTGAAACTTTTGAAAGTTAAATGAGAGGGAATAAAATGACTTTCCCAAACTTTCACTTTGTTTTTTGACCTCCGAGGGAATTCAAATTCTTTTCAACACAAAACCCTAGAGTGGAGATAATATGACTTCTTCCATTTATTTTAAATGATAAAGGGCTTTGAAAGGATTTTGAAATTCATCCTCGAAATATTCTCGAATTTAGAAACTTTAAGCAACTCAATGATTTTCCCGAGAGAAGATAAAATGACTTCTTCAAAATACAGGAAATATGAGTTGGAAGTTTTTCTGAAATTTTCTGGAACTCAATTTCAAATATGGAGTTATTTGGTTTTATTCAAATTATTTTTCTCCAAAAAATAAATTACATGGAAAATAGGGTAACATGATTCCCTACAGCAGAATATTGGAGATAAATAAATTTGAAGTCTTTTGGTATTTTAAAGTTATTTTTATTGGTCTTTAATTGCAACAGTAGGACCTTTTGATTTATTAGAATTTGTGGGCATTTTATTTGACAGTAGTAAAATGTTCATGTTGTAGGGCTTATTTTTCTGCAAATTTTGATATATTATATGCCTATAGGATATTTTATATTTATTTTGCTTTTATTCGTTTTTCTGTCTGTTAAAAAAATGTTTATAGAAAAAAAAAGTATCCTTCGCCGAACCTGGGCCGGCCCCGCTTTGCCAGGCCGCAGGCCCAGCTCGCCCCGACCCCCTTCCTCCTCCAGCACGCCAGCACCACCGCCACCGTGTTCATCATGAACACCGCCGCCGCCTCGACGTGCGTGCCACGCTCGGACTCTCCTAACCCCTCCTCCAAGCTTCGCCGCCCCCTCCCCTCCATTTAAGCCGCCGCCGCTGCCGCGTTTTCCCCTCCTCGCATCGCTCACGCCGCCGCCGTGATTTCGCCGCCGCCACCGCTCAACCGCCGCTGCCGCGACTTGCCACCGCCGCCGCTGCGCAGCTG
>LR738712.1:193484386-193630340 GCA_902687465.1 Secale cereale | reverse complement strand
GGGTGGATGGAAAATGACCAGAGAGCTAGGGTTTCGGGGTTAGTGTGGAAGGGCTGAGGACTACCGTTGGATCCCCGAGTATCCGACGGTGTTTGATGCACCATCCGCGTGAGATGTCCACGGACCAATCAGAAAGTAGTACCACGTTATGACCATCTAAATTGGTCGTAGTTGACTAAAATCAGCGTGTTAAAATCATATCACCTATTTTATGACCTGAAAAATTTAAAAATAAATGGAAAACCTTCTCATTGTGTCACCAAATTTGAATAAGTTTTTAGGAAAAATAACGAACATGAAATAATATAAATATATTTAAAAATGTGTCGTGAGAAATGAGTTTTTTGGCAAAAAAAACATTTTCTATTTTTCGAGTGCCCAAAATGAGTTTATTTTGTGAAGGACCTACCATATATTTGTTGCAAAATTGTACCAAATCAATTTTCCAAAATACTAGGATATATTTAATGCACAATTAACTAAATGCTTGGGTGTCAAAAGTTTCAATCCACCTCTCGTGAAAAAGACAAATTTCCGCCGATACAGTTGGAAGTGGGTCAAATTTGAACTGTAGCTACCTCGTAGTTTTCTCTTTATTTTTGTCAAAAATCTTTTCTAGGTACATAAGTATCTATTTAATCAGAGAAACATAAAAAAAATCCGAGATTCAACCACTAGCTAGGAACGGTCATGCCCACCGTTTTGACCGCATTTTGAAACGAGCATAAAAAATAAAAATAAAATCAAAAAATTACAAAACCTTCACATTGTGTCATTATATCTGACCAAGTTACCAGAAAAAATAATAAAAATTGTAATACGACCATTATTTTAAAAAAGTGTTCTCAGAAATGAGCTATCATGTGTGAAGATTCATGGCTTTCAAGCTAAATGATCAATCTTATGGCCACATTCATGACATAGTTTGTTGAAATGATCTCGTATCGTGCACAAGGGTGCACATTGGAATGGTCAACAATGTTTCCTAAGGAAGTTTTCATTTTCTTTGGACGGAAAATTCATTTTCCATTTTTTCGGGTGCTCGAAATGAGTTTTTTTGTGAAGGACCTACCATATATTTGTCGCAAAATTGTACCAAATCAATTTTGTAAAATACTAGGCCATATTTAATGCACAACTGAAAAAATGGTTGGGTGTCAAAAGTTTCGTCCCACCTCTGGTGAAAAAGACAAATTTTGGCCGATCCAGCTGGAAGCGGGTCAAATTTGATCGGCCGAAATTTGAACTGCAACTACCTTATAGTTTGCTCTTTATTTTTTCCAAAAATCATTTATAGGTACATAAGTATCTATTTAATCAGAGAAACACCAAAAGTTTTCCAAGATTCAACCACTAGCTAGGAACGGTCATGCCCATCGTTTTGACCGCATTTTGAAACGGGCATAAAAAATTAAGAAAAAAAATCAAAAAATTGGAAAACCTTCGCATTGTGTCATTATATGTGACCAAGTTACCAGAAAAAATAATAAACTTGTAATACGGCAATTATTTTTAAAAAAGTGTTCTAAAAAATGAGCTATCATGTGTGAAGATTCATGGCTTTCAAGCCAAATGATCAATCTTATGGCCGCATTCATGACATAGTTTGTTGAAATGATCTCGTATCATGCACAAGGGTGCATTGTGGAATGGCAAACAATGTTGCCTAAGGAAGATTTCATTTTCTATGGACAAAAAAATCATTTTCCATTTTTTTGGGTGCCCGAAATGAGTTTTTTTGTGAAGGACCTACCATATATTTGTTGCAAAATTGTACCAAATCAATTTTATAAAATACTATGCCATCTTTAATGCACAATTGACAAAATGTTTGGGTGTCAAAAGTTTGGACCCACCTCTGGTGAAAAAGACAAATTTCGGCCGATCTAGGTGGAAGCGGGTCCAATTTGAACTGCACGTGCCTTATAGTTTGCTCTTTATTTTTTCCAAAAATCATTTCTAGGTACATAAGTATCTATTTAATTAGAGAAACACCAAAAGTTTTCCAAAATTCAACCACTAGCTAGGAACGGTCGTGCCCACCATTTTGATCGCATTTTGTAACGGTCATATTTTTTTTAATAAAAAATTGGAAAACCTTCGCATTGCGTCATTATATGTGACCAAGTTACCAGCAAAAATAATAAACTTGTAATACGGCAATTATTTTGAAATAGTGTTATCAAAAATGAGCTATCATGTATGAAGATTCATGGTCTTCAAGCCAAATGATCAATCTTATGGCCACATTCACGACATAGTTTGTTGAAATGATCTCGTATCGTGCACAAGGGTGCATTTGGGAATGTCAAACAATGTTGCCTAAGGAAGTTTTCATTTTCATTGGACGAAAAATTCATTTTCCATTTTTTCGGGTGCCCGAAATGAGTTTTTTGTGTGAAGGACCAACCATATATTTGTTGCAAAATTGTACCAAATCAATTTTCTAAAATACTATGCCATATTTAATGTACAATTGACAAAATGGTTGGGTGTAAAAAGTTTTGACCCACGTCTGGTGAAAAAGACAAATTTCGGCCGATCCAGGTGGAAGCGGGTCAAATTTGAACTACAACTGCCTTATAGATTGCTCTTTATTTTTTTTAAAAATCATTTCTAGTTACAGAAGTATTATTTAAGCAGAAATACATGGTTTGGTGGCGATACGTCGAGGTTTGGACGGTGGCCCAGGGCCCCAACTCCAAAGCGCGTAAACTCGCATGCCCACCGCATGGTCACCGCGTGACCGTGGCGTTGCCATGCGTTATGGGTGGCCTAGACCTGTCTAGTGGTTTGGGCACTCCCCAAGTAAGTGCGAGGAAGAAAATGACAATAAAAGACTCTCACGAGGAGACCAAACTATGCTCAAACATGAATTAGCAGCCGAGTGTTTGATTAGCGGTACGGGAAATGCACATGGCCAATGATCCTGAATTTTGGCAGAGGATGATCATCTACTAGGGAGACTGGCTTGGCAAACTTTCAGCTCAAATGGAGGAGCGTAGATGGCACTTGCTTTGCAAAGTACAACATCGGGCAGAAATATGGAGATTGAAGCTAGGCTCAAATGAATAAATGTATTGAGCTGAAATTTTGTGGAGTATGGTCATTTGGGCATAGGAAAACACTGTAATTTTTTATACCATTTGGGTAATCCTAGCTTGTATTTCCTTCACAATGCTTCTCTCTAGATAGAAACTTTGGAAATTTGCTGAGGAAGATTTAATAGGCAAATGGAGCTGAATATTGGTATGTGGTAATGATTTGGATATGGAAGATTGACCAAAAAGTTTGAGGCCAATAGGAGTGGTATAGATAGCACTTGCTTTGCAATGTGCCAATCTGGACAGAAAATAAAAAAATGAAAGCTGGGCTCACATAGATGATTTGATTGAGCTACAATTTGGAGGAGGGTGATAATTTGGGCATATGAAGGCACTGTATAAATTTCATGCCATTTGGATATGCATAGCTAGTACTTCCTTAACAAAGCTTCTAGCTGAACAAAAACTTTCAAAATTTGCCGAGGAACATTTACTATGCAAATGGAGCTGAATTTTGCCATGAGGCAAAGATTTGGATAGGAAAGAGTGCCCAAATTTTTTTAGGGCAATCAAGAATATAGAAATATCACTTCCTTCACATAGTGTTGTTCTGAACATAATAGAAAAATGAATATTTTTGAATTATTTTTGAACTAGGCAAGGAAGGATTTTTACATATTCGACGAAGATATGACCCAAAGAATTTATGAGAATTTTTTGGGAATCTTGGGAATGCTAGAAATATAGGTTGCTTCACAACCAAGGGCAAAAATTGACACATGTACATGACACATAGGCAAAACTGATGAGGTGGCGCCTAGTCATAGCAATCCACCACAACTTACAAGGTTATGACCATCTATATTGGTCATGATAAGCTAGAAATAAGGCAGCGGACGAGTGCTGTCTGCCTTATGACCATTTGGTGTAAGGAAATTATGACCTTTCTAACCAAAATGGTCGTTATAGTTTAGGGTTTGGAGCCCCCCGAATAGCTTTTGACCAATTGGTCTCAAATGGTCGTAGATTTATGACCAATTCTTCCAGGGTCACTGAGAGAAGGTCATAAGTTGACATATTTCTTGTAGTGAGAAACGATAGCTTAGGTTTCTTGCCAAACCACGGTGTCGGTGTACTAAGGTAGGGGTACCTCAGTACCCCAACTTGTGCACGGGCAGTTGCAGCTTCCCGCGGCAGGGTTTACCGCGTGCTCGCCGGAGACCTTCCTGCTCCCTATCAAACCATTCAAAAACAAAGTATACAAGACGGAAGATCGAGACCCCGGCAAGAGGAGCTTGCCGGGAAGGCCGTACCAGGCTCAAGATTACCTCACTAGCACAAGGCCCTGGCAAGAGGAGCTTGCCATGAAGACTAGAAGATTCCATCATAGAAGACCCGGCGAGGGCCCGGGGAGCGACAAGCTTCAGAGCCCGACGAGCTCCCGGGCCCGGCAAGACCAAGACCCCGGCAAGGTGCTTGCCGGGAGAGTTGCGCTGTGTGCCCGCGCTCCAGCTCATCGGCTCACGCGTCGCCCTGGGGCCTATCCAGGGACGCGTGGCGGGTGGCTGTGCAGCCTGGGGGACACGGTGGCGCTCCACGGTGATGGATCCATCGCCGTGGCAGACGGAGACGCAAGGGCGGGAGCTTTTGGGGTCGACGGCGACGGGCATTAAATGCCCTTGTCCCCCACTGTCAAAGTAGGTAGCGACCACTGTTCATGCACTGTAGCTCCACTGTTCCCGCACTGTTACAACTACCACCTCTTTTACGTTTTTACCCCTTTCTCCTACGTTGACGCCTGTCGGTGACCCCTTGCACTATAAAAGGAGGCCCATGCACAACGTGGAGGGGGTTCGGAACCTAGATCACTCATACGCTCGGTGTAGTTGCTCCTTCAAGCTCTCGAGCTCTCCAACTCAATACACAACTAAACAGGAGTAGGGTTTTACGCGTCTACCGCGGCCCGAACCTGGGTAAAACTGCCCGCGTGCTCGCTACGATCTGCTCTTCGTGCTCCCTCCGCCCTCGTACCGCACAGACAAAGGGGCTCCGGTCCCATAGGTGTTCGTGGCGGACAGTTTCCCCCGACATCTTTGGCGCGCCAGGTAGGGGGCGTCGAGGTTGTGCGAACCTGATCCGGCATTTGCGCGGGCGCATTCTTCATCAACCTCTCCGAATTCGTCAACTTCATCAGCAACAGCATCATGGCCCCGAAGAAGAAGGCTTCGGAGGTCGGAGGCCCGTCTGCGTCTCATCCGCCACCACCAGAGCCAACGGTGGGCGGGGGAGACGCCGTCGGAAGGGTGGTTGCCGGTGAGGACACTCACGGCGCCACCAGATCCAAGAACAGGACGGATGACCGAACCTCGGTCTCCGTGGACGCGCCACGTCCATCCCAGCACACGACAACCCAGCAGCGCCATACCACAGGAGGTGGTATCCGCTTGCTGGGGCAAGGCCAAACCGGAGGCTCGCGGGACGCCCCGGACCCCCGTCCGGGCACAAGCAAAGCGAAGGCGCCGGCGCGGGACCCCGCTCCTTCTAACGCCGTTAGAAGTCCGAGCGTATCCCGCTCCTCGCACCGCTCGCCCGCGTTCCCCTCCACTCCAGCAGAAGCGCTCGCAAGAGCGCAACTGCTCCTCGACTTCCCTCCAGCGGCAGACAAGGCCGAAGACTGGAGGGCCACCATCCAGAGCCTGATCGCCTTCGCCAACAACGATTCTCCACAGCAGCCGTCGGCCTCGCGGCCGCGGCAAGCTGAGAAGACGAAGGCCGACGGCGACAAGACCGCCGGGGGTGCGACAAGCGTGCACTCCCCGCAGCGGAAGCAGAAGACGCCACCCCGCCGGAACAACACTGACGATGGCTCCACAGCCTCGTCGGACCCGCGGGCTCGTCGGGACCAGCGCCAAGTCCTTGACGACCGGCGCCAAGAAGACGCTCGCACAAGAATCGAGCGCCGCCGAGAAGCTCGGCGACAATCAGACCAGAGGGCTGAGGACGTTGTCGACGCGCGCGCGCCCGGTGAACCAGGCGACTTGCCGTACGCGGCAGGTTGCCCTGCGTTCACTCGCGAGCTGCGGCGCGTCCAGTGGCCCAGTATGAAGAATTTCAAGCCCGACGTACCGGAGAAGTACGACGGCAAGACGCACCCCTCGGAGTTTCTCAGCGTCTACACCATCGCGGTGCAGGCTGCCGGGGGGCGCGACGAGAAGATCTTGGCTAACTACTTCCCGCTCGTGCTAAAGCCGAACGTCTGTTCGTGGCTTATGCACTTGCCGGAAGGTTCCATCTCTTCTTGGGCCGACCTTTGCCACCAGTTTGTTGGCGCCTTCACCGGCGGCCACAAACCCCACGGCCAGGAGAGCGATCTCCACATCTTGGCCCAGAAGGAAGGAGAGTCCCTGCGCAAGTATATCCAACGCTTCAGCCGAGTGCAGCACAACATCCCCGATGTCCACCCTGCCGCGGTTATCAGCGCGTTCCACCAGAACGTGCGTAACCGTCGCATGCGTGAGGAAATGGCGATGACCAAGATTCGGGACGTCAGCGAGCTCTACGCTCTTGCTGACAAGTGCGCGCACGCAGAAGAAGGGAGGAAACTCCCCGGGGAGGATGCTGGCGCAGGAGGAAGCGACAACGACGACGCCGCCCCGGCAAAGAAGAGCCGGCGGCGGAATAACAGAAGGAAGGGCAAGAAAGAGGTGCTTGCCGTCGAGAAGTCCGGCAAGGAGGCCCCCGCCAAGCAAACGCAGGCTGGCGGCTCCGGCAAGGAGCCTGCCCCTGTAGCGGCGTCCGACAAGCAGGACGGCTCCGACAAGCAATACTGCAAGATTCACCGCACCAAGGGCCACGACCTCTCCAACTGCAAACGCGTTGAGTATCTCGTCGAGCAGCAGAAAGCTGAGTACGAGAGGCGCGACAAGGAGAAGGCCCAAGGTGGCGGGGAGGAGACAAGCAAGAAGCGGCCGTTCAACGGCCGGGGAGGACGCCGCGGCAAGGCCAAGCAGCGGCAAGGAGATCGACCTCCCCGGGGCCGCGACAAGGACGAGGACGACGACGAAGACATGGAGGACGAGGATAACAGCGAGCAGGAGTTCCAGAAGGCCACGGAGGTCCTGTGCGTCGACGGTGGCGCCTCTCTGCACACCTCCCACCGCCAGCTCAAGCAGTGGGTGCGTGAGGTGAACGCAGCGGAGCCGCCCGTGGAGTCACGCAGGCTCCTCAAATGGTCCAGCACGCCCATCATTTTTGATCTTGAGGATCACCCTGACCGCACCACTGCGGTCGGGTGCTTGCCGATGCTGGTCTCACCCACCATCCGCAACCTCAAGGTCACCAAAATGTTGGTTGACGGCGGGGCCGGGCTGAACTTGATCTCCTCCGCTGTGATCAAGAAACTCCAGATTCCAGATGGCGAGCTCGAAGAAACCGGTTCATTCCAAGGAATCAACCCGGGAAGGAGCAAGCCCAAGGGAAAGATCACTCTGCCGGTGACCTTTGGCGGGGAGCTCAACTTCAGAACTGAGCGCATCACTTTTGACGTTGCCGATATTCCATTGCCCTACAATGGAATACTTGGCCGTCCTGCCCTCGCCAAGTTCATGGCAGCTTCCCACTATGCTTACAACATACTGAAGATGCCGGGGCCGATAAGCGTCATCACTGTCCACGGCGACAAGAAGGATGCGCTTGTCTGCGCCGACAAGATCTACCGGGATGCAGCAGCCGCGGCCGAGAAGGATACACTTGCCGCTGAAGCTCCCGGGGGGAAGAAGACGAAGACCAAGTCCGGCAAGTGCTCTGGAACCCACTCCGACAACCGCACCTCTTCGGAGTGCTGCGCTGCCGTCGAGGACGTTCCATCGAGCTCCACCGGCAAGAGTAAGAAGGGAATGGCCGCTCCTCCGGCAACCAAGAAAGTGTCCGCCAAGGAGGACGACACTGGTGGTACCTTCACCATCAGTGCCACGCTTGACAGCAAATAGGAAAGCGCGCTCGTTGCCTTCCTGCGGGCGAATGTCGATGTGTTTGCCTGGCAGCCATCTGACATCCCCGGTGTTCCCAGGAAGGTAATTGAGCACAAGCTTGCTGTCTGTCCTCATGCGCGGCCCATCAAGCAGAAAGTGAGGAAGCAAGCCGTGGAGCGCCAAGAATTCATCAACGAAGAGATCAAGAAGCTAGAAGCAGCAGGCCTAGTTAGAGGGGTGATCCATCCGACGTGGTTGGCAAATCCAGTCGTCGTGCGCAAGGCCAACGGGAAGTGGAGACTGTGTATAGACTTCACCGATGTGAATAAAGCATGTCCCAAGGATCCCTTCCCTTTGCCGCGCATTGACCAGATTGTTGACTCCACTGCCGGATGTGAGCTACTCTGTTTTCTTGATGCATACTCAGGCTACCATCAGATTTTCATGGCCAAAGAGGATGAAGAGAAGACTGCATTTATCACTCCATGTGGCACTTATTGCTTCATACGCATGCAATTTGGACTGAAGAATGCAGGCTCAACCTTTGCAAGGGTAGTGTACACTGCTTTTGAGCCACAGATCCACCGAAATGTAGAGGCTTACATGGATGACATCGTGGTGAAGAGCAAGAGCAAGGAAACCTTGGTCCAAGATTTGGAAGAAACATTTCAGAACCTGCGCAAGATACAGCTCAAGTTGAACCCCGAGAAGTGCGTCTTTGGAGTCCCTTCCGGCAAGCTTCTCGGGTTCTTTGTGTCACAGAGGGGGATTGAAGCCAACCCCGACAAGATTAAAGCCATTGAGCAGATAGAGGCCCCGAAGCGCGTCAAGGATGTCAGAAGGCTTGCAGGATGTGTGGCTGCCCTCAGTAGGTTCATTTCAAAGTCTGCAGAACGCGCCCTACCTTTCTTCAAAATCTTGAAGAAGGCAGGTCCCATGAAGTGGACTCCGGAAGCGGAGGCTGCGCTGCAGGATTTGAAACGGTACCTGTCCTCCACTCCAATACTTGTCGCACCTAGGCCACAGGAAAAGTTGTTGCTATACCTAGCGGCAACCAACCAGGTGGTTAGTGCTG
The DNA here is from genome assembly GCA_902687465.1 of Secale cereale. Lineage (NCBI taxonomy): Eukaryota > Viridiplantae > Streptophyta > Magnoliopsida > Poales > Poaceae > Secale > Secale cereale. The sequence goes on along the minus strand of LR738712.1, from coordinate 193,621,251 downwards.
CATTAGTAGCGGAGAGGGAGTCCGACGAGGAGTCAGCACCTCCGGCAAGCAAATCCAACGACAAGCAGGGGGCTGCTCCGGCAAGCTCTGGCCCCGACAAGGATAACTCTGCGCAGGAACAGGATGAGGTGCGGAAGAAGATGGTGCAGCGCCCGGTGTATTTTGTGAGTTCCCTTCTCCAGGGGGCTAGGTCAAGATACTCCGGTGTGCAAAAGTTGCTTTTCGGCCTCCTCATGGCCTCGAGAAAGCTGCGCCACTACTTCCAAGCCCATGAGATAACAGTGGTCACTCGCTTTCCGCTGAAAAGGATATTGCACAACCTAGAAGCAACAGGCAGGATCGTTGAGTGGGCACTGGAGCTGTCGAGCTTCGGACTCAAGTTTGAAAGTACTTCAACCATACAGAGCCGAGCTTTGGCAGAATTCATAGCTGAGTGGACCCCAACGCCCGACGAAGAAGTCCAAGAAACAAGTACACCCGTACAAGAAGCGACAAGTGAATGGGTAATGTATTTTGATGGTGCCTTCTCGCTGCAAGGCGCCGGTGCGGGCGTGGTACTCATCGTGCCCACCGGAGAGCACCTCAAATATGTTATCCAGATGCACTTTCCCAGGGAGCAAGCAACAAACAACACTGCTGAATACGAAGGCTTGCTCGCCGGCCTCAGGATTGCGGCCGAACTTGGGATCAGGAAGCTGATTGTGCGGGGAGATTCGCAGTTGGTGGTCCGGCAAGTTAACAAGAGCTACCAGAGCCCTTTGATGGAAGCTTATGTCGATGAAGTAAGGAAGCTTGAGGAGCACTTTGAAGGTCTGCAAATGGAGCACGTCCCGAGAGCTCAAAATGAAATAGCAGATGGCCTTTCAAAGTGCGCCGCGATGAAGTTACCTGTGGAACCAGGAACCTTCTTGCTCAAGCTGACTCAACCATCCGTTACACCATCAAGTGGGCAGTCCAAGAAGAGGAAGTTGGTCTCCGGCGACTACTTGCCGGCGGACCTTCCGGAAACCACCGTCAAGGTCCCCAAGATCAACAACCAGAACGCTGAGGAACAGTTTGCTCCTGCAAGTCCTCGGGCCTGTACAGTTGAAGCAAATGTTCCCGACAAGCCTCGCCCCGGCGAGCTTGCCGGGGAACCATCAGCTCCGGCAGGACCAGAGGTCCTCGCCGTAGAAGCTGAAGTTCCCGCAGCGGCCCTCGAGCCTTTAGTCTTTGCCGTTGAGCCTCGGGCTCCGGCATGGGCGCAGCAGATAGTCCGTTTCCTGCAAACTGGGGAACTTCCCGACGACCCTCAAGAGATAGAGAAGATAACCAGGCAGTCAAGTATGTACCAGTTCGTGGATAACGAACTGTACAGAAGAAGACTCAATGGTGTCAGGTTGAAGTGCATCCCCAGGGAAGATGGACAGAAGCTGTTGGCGGAAATACACGGAGGCATATGCGGCCACCACATTGGCGCAAGGGCGCTTGCCGGGAAAGCTTTCCGGCAAGGGTTCTTTTGGCAAGAAGCCCTCCAGGATGCAACTGCACTAGTAACCAAGTGTGAAGCGTGCCAGTTCCATGCAAAGCAGATTCATCAGCCAGCTCAAGCTCTCCAAACAATCCCTTTGTCCTGGCCCTTCTCAGTCTGGGGGCTCGATATCCTCGGCCCCTTCCCCCGAGCCGTCGGGGGCTTTGAGTACTTGTACGTTGCAATCGACAAGTTCACAAAGTGGCCAGAAGTGGAGCCGGTGAGGAAGGTGACAGCACAGTCAGCAGTCAGGTTCTTCAGGTCAATTGTTTGCCGTTTCGGGATCCCTAACAGGATCATTACCGACAACGGTACACAATTTACTAGTCGCACCTTCATGCAGTACGTCCAAGACCTTGGCGCCAAGGTCTGTTTCGCTTCTGTTGCTCACCCGAGGAGCAACGGTCAAGCGGAGAGGGCCAATGCTGAAGTGCTGCGCGGACTCAAGACAAGGACCTTTGACAGGCTGCGCAAGTGCGGAAGAAATTGGATAGAGGAGCTATCGGCGGCTCTTTGGTCAATCAGAACGACGCCAAGTCGAGCCACCGGACAGACACCCTTTGCTCTAGTCTATGGAGCAGAGGCAGTTCTCCCCACGGAACTCGTATACGGATCTCCTCGAGTGCTCGCTTATGATGAGCTCGAGCAAGAGCAACTGCGACAAGATGATGCATTGCTCCTCGAGGAGGAACGTCTCCAGGCTGCTGTACGAACTGCTCGATACCAGCAAGCTTTGCGCCGCTATCATAGCCGCAAGGTCAAGCCCAGGAGTCTCGAGGAAGGCGACCTTGTTCTTCGGCGTGTTCAGTCCGCCAAGAATTCCAACAAGTTGACGCCGAAGTGGGAAGGCCCTTATCGGGTGAGACAAGTCACAAGGCCCGGCGTTGTCCGCCTTGAGACCGAAGAAGGCTTACCGGTGAGCAACTCCTGGAACATAGAGCATCTTCGCAAGTTTCACCCATAAGGCACGGTTGCCGTGATCCGCTCCGACAACCACCTTTTGTACAAGCTTTGCCGCTGTTGCATGTAACCCTTTGTACAAAGCCGGGCGCAGACCCCGTGCATCAGTAAAGTCTTTGTGTTTTTCGCACCGATTGCCTTTTGCATGCTTTTCTTTGCTATTTGCATGTTTTGTTTGGCATTTGGTGCAACACCCAAGTATCCGGTAAGCATTAGCACGCCGAAAGGCCATATACTTGTTTCCCTCTCCCTTTTCTTTCCTCTTAAGCAGAAGGAACGTTCCTCGCGCACAAGTTTGCCGGGGGGGAAGGAGGTGGAGGAGGAACCAAGTGCTGTTCAAGAAAGAGAAGCCTTACCGGAAAGCAAGCAATATATGAAAGCTAAGTTGTTAGAATTTGACCAGATCAAATTTTAAATTTTAGTTGTCTTCCTTGAACAATCACACTTTGTATGGAAAACCTGTGCGCGGAGGAACCTACCCGTAGCTTGCCGCACCCTTATCTTGTTTCCGAGTTCACTCAACGATTCAAGTGAGCTGCGACAAGTGTCGCGCCCTTGCTTCGTTTCCGAGTACGCTCAGCAAGCTAAGTGCGTTGCGACTAGCCGCGGCGAGGTTGCTTGCCGGTAAGACCTTGGCCAGCAGGCCGCTCAGAGTCCAGCACTCAGCGCTCGCGGCAAAGGCCCCTTGCCGGCAAGCTCCCCGGGAGCGTAGGGTGAAAAAACATACAAAGTCAAGGGTTGGAACAAGGAAGATAACATTGCACTGATTGATCAAAATGAGATAAATATCTTACAAAGGATAACTTGTCGCAATGGACTAATGAGTTCATAACATAATGTGCAGCGGCAAAAAGAAATAAAGATAATAGAGGCCTAATCTACGCGGTCGCCCTCCTTCCTGGAGATCTTGGCCACCTTGGCAATGATGTGGGCGACCTGCTCCTTCAGGGCCTCCGTGTTCGCATCGGCCGGCAGGCTGCGAAGAACGTTGGTGAGGTTGATTCCCGGATTGCGGTACACAATCTTCGTCAGCACGCGCTCCAGAGTTCCCGTGCAGAGCAGGCGCGACTCCTCGGCCAGCTGCGCGGGGATTTGGTTCCGGAGACCTGCAAGGGCCGGCGCGATCCCTCTGAAGAAGAGGCTGAGCTTGGCGCTGTGCGAGAGGTCCGGATCCGGGGAGTAGATGAGATGTTCAACTTTCAGCGCCAGCAGCTCCTGGTCGATGTTGGACGCAGAAGATACCAAGTCTTCGGTCCATACCTCAATGGTATGGCGGAAGAGCTCGGACGCTTTGTTGACGCTGTCCACCAAGGTCCGCTCCTTGCGGAGCTCCTCCTTCAGCTTGGTCTCCCGAGCCCGGGCAGCGTCGAGTGAGTCCTTCAGTGTAGTGACCTTCAACTCCAAGTCCTTGATGGAGTCATTGGCGGCCTTCAACTCGTCGCCCCTCTTAGAAAGACGCACCTGAAGTTCTGAATTGGTGTGGGCGTCCTTCTCGCGCTCTGTGATGAGCGCGGCAACCTTCTCCGCGCTCACCTTCAGCGACTTCTCCAGCTATGCGACCTTGGCGGCGAGCTCCTTCTTGGCGTTTTCCGCGGCAACCGCGGCGGCTTTCGCCTCCTTCAGTTCCCCGCCAAGGGCCTCCTCCCGAGCGGCAAGGTCCTCCTCATGGGAGTCGAGTTGGACCTTCCGCTGGGTGAGTTCTCCTTCTCGCCGGGACAGCTCCACCCCGGCGAGCCGCTGCTGCTCTTCAGCCTCAGCCTTCTCCAGCACCCATTCCTGGTACTCGCCGGCGAGACGCTCGCGCTCCTCCGCCACCTCGCGGAGGGCCGCCTGGTTGGCGGCGCTGAGCTCTGCCGCGCGCTTCTCCATCTCCGCGGCGGCCTTGGCGGCAAGGGCTTCCCGGGAGGCGAGCTTCGCCTGCCTGGCCCGGTAAAGGGCCAGGAGCTGGTGGAGCAGCTTCTCCTCCTCGGGCCCTTCACTCCCGCCGGGCACCTCGACGATCTTCAGGCCCGCGGAGGCGAGGACTTCCCCGTCAAACGCCTCGCCCTCCGCGGGAGCTCGCGACGAAGACCCCCAAGGCATCTGGATGAAGACGCCGTTGGGGGCCTCAAGGTAGTAGCCCTGCTCCTTGCTGGCGGAGGGGTCGGCGGCCGGCGGCCGGCGCAGCACTTGATGCTCCCGCCGCCTCCGGGTCGGCGGTGCGGTCGCCGTCCCCCTCCCCGGCCGCTGCGTCTGCAGCCGGAGCGGTCTCCTGCGCGGCCGGCTCGGCGGCTCTCACCGTGTCCTCGACGACAGGGACGCCGTCGCCGCCGCCCTGCGCGCCCTCCTCGTCCTCGATGTTGATGACTTCAGTCTCCATCGGCTCGGGAGGAGGAGGATCTAAAAAGAAGAAGAAGAAAAAGAAGTTCAAGCAAAAATCCAAAAAGAGACGAAGCCAAGAAGACAAATTACAAGACATACCTTGGCGGACGTCCTCGGCGGCGGGCTCCCTCGCCGGGGAGCTCTGCCTTGGCGGAGTGGCCGCCCTCGCCGGGCTACTCGCCCTTGGCGGGGTACTCTGCCTTGGCGGCGGAGTACCCGCCCTTGGCGGAGCACTCTCCCTTGCCGGAGAGTTCGGCCTTGGCGGGGACGGCGGGGCCTGCGGCTCCTCAAGGACGGTCTCCGGGCGCTCCTGCCGCTGCGGCTCCACCTCTGCGCGAGTCAGGACAAGAAACATCAAGATGTTAAAAGAAGACAAAATCCCTAAGCGCATCCCGACAAGCGGAACAATAGACCCCAGACTTACGCTGGGGGCTGCGCTGGGGGCTGCTCCTCGGAGCAGCGCTCGGGTCCGGCAGGCTCGGCTCCGGCGCGCCTCCTGTTGCCGCGGCTGCTGAGTCTTCCGCGGCCTCGACCACAGGCGCTTTGGCCTTCTTCGCCGCGCGCTGAACCAAGGTCCTGAAATCAAAGCAACAAACAAAGTCAGCGTCAACAAAAATCAAGACAAAACTCGAGAAGGTGTAAGATCTTGGGTTCTTACTCCTGATCCTCCTCGTCGTCCTCGCTCAAGGCGGAGAAGTCGTACTCCACCTGGGGCGCGTCGGCGCGAGGAGCGGAAGACGAAGATTCCCTCGCGCGCTTGGTGGTCCCTGGGGCTGGGGGCTGCGAAGACCCAGCCCCTGTGGTGGCCGGCACCCGAGGAGCGGGCGGAGCCGTTGCTCCGCTCCGAGAAGACCCCTGTCGGCTCGACGCCGGCCTGCGAGGCGCCTCCGTTGTGGCCCGCGCACGGGCCGCATCTGCTGTGGCTGGTGCGCCGGTCGCCCTTGGCGCGGCTTGGCTCCCCCGGGGAGCTGCCCGGCGAGCTGGTTGTTGCCGGGGTGCCTGCGCCCTCTCCCCCGTCGCCGCCTTGCGGAGACGTTTTGGTGGGGACTGCCTTGGGCTTGCCGGGGGCGGGGAGCTCTCCGACGAGGAGAGGTCGTCGGCGTAGAGCTCCGTAGATCCGTCGGAGTCCCCGGCCTCCTCCTCCTCCTCCTCCCCGGCTGGCCCGCTAGGCCCAGCGCCCTGTGCTGCGGCCTCCTTTCCCTTGGCGCCTCCGCTTCCTCCGGCGCCTCCGCTTCCCGTGGCGCCTCTGTTCCCTCCGGCAGCTCCATCCTTTGCCGCGGCCTCGGCCGCGATCCCATGGATCCCGGAGTGCCTCAGGGAGGGGACCCCGGCAAGTGCGTCGGGGGGGAGTTGCAGCAATCTGCGGATCTCCGCCTCCTCCGCCTGGCTGGACGCATCCGCAACCTCCGCCTCTTCAGGCGTGTATCGAAAATCTCCTGCCGCTGCGGCTGCAGCGGCCTCTTCAGCCCGAGAAGCCATGTAGGCAATCTCCTGGTCGGTGGTGTCCCGCGTATGCTCTTTGAGGTCATTCTTGTTCTTCGCCACCTCCGCGAGGTTGTCGTAGAAGTTGAGGACGTCGATGGGCTTGGGCGCAATCCACGTGCGGTCCACGCCGTGCGAATCGCAAGCGGGCATCATGGCGAGGAGACGGTCCCGGACTGTGCTGTTGCAGAGCGGCACCACTTCCCGGGGAGGTCTGAACCACTCAGGGTGTGCCGGGTCGTATTTGAAGAGTTCCCGGACCATCCCCTTCAGCTGCAGCGTCGTGAAGTTGAAGTTTAGCTCGGGGCGCAGCCTCATTATATCCGCCGGGCCGCCGTACTCCCAGGCCGGCCTTTTCCTGTCTTGGAGAGGGGCGATGCGGCGGCGGAGGAAGTCTGCGCCCACCTCTGCAACGGACAGCTTTGCCATCCGAAGACGAAGAATCCGGACGAGGGCGATGTCGAGCTTGATGTCATCCGAGTCTAGTTCGCTCCAGTCCCTCCCGCGCGCGATGGGCGTTGTGCGCGGCGCGGTGAAAGCCTGCGGCTCGTCCTCGACAACCCAGCACCACTCCGCACGCCATTCCTCCCACTTGCCGCGGAGCTCCCCCGACAAGTAGGACCCCTTCTTATTCAGACGGAAAACCCAAGAAATTCCTCCGGAGAGGGGGGCGTCGGCCTCTGCTCTGGGGGTAAAGAAGTGCCTAAAAAGCGCTACATTTGGGTGTATTCCTATGAAGTTTTCGCACATGTGTGCGAAAACCGCCATTGTGAGGACGGCGTTGGGGGTGAAGTCAAGAAGATGGAGGCCGTAGGTGTGCATGATGTCGCAAAAGAAATCAGAGAAAGGAGGGCAAAGACCGCAGTGAAAGAAGGCTGCGAAGAAGTAATACCCGCCGGGGTAGTTGTCCTTGGCGGCGGCCGGATATGCTCGAGTGCGGGGGTGCGCCTTGGTTTCCTTGGCCCAGAACAAGTAATACTTGTTCCAGAGCTCCCCCGCGCCGAGCCTCGGCGGGAAGACGAGGTGCTGCTTCCGATACGCGGCGAGCTTCACCGCTTGCTCCGACTTCTCCCTCTTAGCCTTCTCCGCCTTCGCCTTGTCGGTCTTCGGGGCCATGGCGGACGCGGCGGAAGGAGGGGGACGAAGAACTCGGCGACGCCGGAGATGCAGACGGCGGCGGCGGAGGTGTGGAGGCGGAGCGCAAGAGGGGTTTCTGGAGAAAGAAGACGATGCAATGAAAGCGCAAGGAGGGGAACCGCTCCTGCTTCCTCTGCTTTTATGGGGAAGTGGGGGGCGTTTCGCCCTTTCCATTAAGAGATCGTGGGCACGTCCCATCCCACGACGCCGCAATCGACGCGTGCCGTTACGGGGGGATGCGGCGGATACGGATGTGGATTCGGCGCGTCGCGGGCCGCGTGTGCCCGTGCACTGTTTTGGGCCTGGCCCAACAGCGCTCGGCACCGTGTGTGGCCCAGGCCCGGGGGCTCCTGTCGGTGTACTAAGGTAGGGGTACCTCAGTACCCCAACTTGTGCACGGGCAGTTGCAGCTTCCCGCGGCAGGGTTTACCGCGTGCTCGCCGGAGACCTTCCTGCTCCCTATCAAACCATTCAAAAACAAAGTATACAAGACGGAAGATCGAGACCCCGGCAAGAGGAGCTTGCCGGGAAGGCCGTACCAGGCTCAAGATTACCTCACTAGCACAAGGCCCTGGCAAGAGGAGCTTGCCAGGAAGACTAGAAGATTCCATCATAGAAGACCCGGCGAGGGCCCGGGGAGCGACAAGCTTCAGAGCCCGACGAGCTCCCGGGCCCGGCAAGACCAAGACCCCGGCAAGGTGCTTGCCGGGAGAGTTGCGCTGTGTGCCCGCGCTCCAGCTCATCGGCCCACGCGTCGCCCTGGGGCCTATCCAGGGACGCGTGGCGGGTGGCTGTGCAGCCTGGGGGACACGGTGGCGCTCCACGGTGATGGATCCATCGCCGTGGCAGACGGAGACGCAAGGGCGGGAGCTTTTGGGGTCGACGGCGATGGGCATTAAATGCCCTTGTCCCCCACTGTCAAAGTAGGTAGCGACCACTGTTCATGCACTGTAGCTCCACTGTTCCCGCACTGTTACAACTACCACCTCTTTTACGTTTTTACCCCTTTCTCCTACGTTGACGCCTGTCGGTGACCCCTTGCACTATAAAAGGAGGCCCATGCACAACGTGGAGGGGGTTCGGAACCTAGATCACTCATACGCTCGGTGTAGCTGCTCCTTCAAGCTCTCGAGCTCTCCAACTCAATACACAACTAAGCAGGAGTAGGGTTTTACGCGTCTACCGCGGCCCGAACCTGGGTAAAACTGCCCGCGTGCTCGCTACGATCTGCTCTTCGTGCTCCCTCCGCCCTCGTACCGCACAGACAAAGGGGCTCCGGTCCCATAGGTGTTCGTGGCGGACAGTTTCCCCCGACACACGGTTCATACGGTGTCGTCTCAACGGATTTAGATGGTGCCCTATTTAACGTGAATGCAGTTGTCTCTAATGCATAACCCAAAATGATAGTGGTAAATTGGCAAGAGACATCATAGATCGCGCCATATCTAACAAAGTACAGTTATGACGTTCAGACACACCATTACGCTGTAGTGTTCCAGGTGGCATGAGTTGTGAAACTATTTCACATTGTTTTAAATGAAGGCCAAACTCGTAACTTCAAATATTCGCCTCCGCGGTCAGATCGTAGAAACTTTTATTTTCTTGTTACGATGATTTTCCACTTCACTGTGAAATTCTTTGAACTTTTCAAATGCTGCATACTTATGTTTCATCAAGTAGATATACCCATATCTGCTCAAATCATCTGTGAAGGTCAGAAAATAACGATACCCGCCGTGAGCCTCAACACTCATTGGACCACATACATCAGTATGTATGATTTCCAATAAGTCAGTTGCTCGCTCCATTGTTCCGAAGAACGGGGTTTTAGTCATCTTGCCCAAGAGGCATGGTTCTCAAGCACCAAGTGATTCATAATCAAGTGATTCCAAAAGCCCATCGGCATGGAGTTTCTTCATGCGCTTTACACCAATATGACCTAAACGACAGTGCCTCAAATAAGCTGCACTATCATTAACAACTTTGCATCTTTTGCCTTCAATATTATGAATATGTGTATTACTACGATCGAGATCCAACAAACTATTTTCATTGGGTGTATGACCATCGAAGGTTTTATTCATGTAAATAGAACAACAATTATTCTATGACTTTAAATGAATAACAGTATTGCAGCAAACATGATCAAATCATATTCATGCTCAACTCAAATGCCAAATAACATTTATTTGGGTTTTACACTAATCCCGAAAGTATAGGGAGTGTGCGATGATGATCATATCAATCTTGGAACCACTTCCAACACACATCGTCACTTCACCTTTAACTAGTCTCTGTTCATTCTGCAACTCTCATTTCGAGTTACTAATTTTAGCAACTGAACCGGTATCAAATACCCAGGGGTTGCTATGAATACTAGTAAAGTACACATCAATAATCTGTATATCAAATATACCTTTGTTCACTTTGCCATCCTTCTTATCCGCCAAGTATCTAGGGGAGTTCCACTTCCAGTGACCATTTCCTTTGCAGTAGAAGCACTTAGTTTCAGGCTTGAGTTTAGCTTTGTGTTTCTTCACGGGAGTGACAACTTGCTTGTCATTCTTCTTGAAGTTCCCCTTCTATCCCTTTGCCTTTTACTTGAAACAAGTGGTCATGTTAACCATCAATACTTGATGCTCTTTCTTGATTTCTACCTTCATCGATTTCAACATCGCGAAGAGCTCGGGAATTACTTTCGTCATCCCTTGCATATTATAGTTCATCACAAAGTTCTACTAACTTGGTGATAGTGACTAGAGAACTTTGTCAATTACTATCTTATCTGGAAGATTAACTCCCACTTGATTCAAGCAATTGTAGTACCCAGACAATCTGAGCACATGCTCACTGGTTGAGCTATTCTCCTCCATCTTGTAGGCAAAGTACTGTTAGAGGTCTTACACCTCTGGACACGGGCATGTGTATGAAATACTAATTTCAACTCTTGGAACATCTCATATGCTCCGTGGCATTCAAAACATTTTTGAAGTCCCGGTTATAAGCCGTAAAGCATGGTGCACTAAACTATCAAGCAGTCATCATACCGAGCTTGTCAAACGTTCACAACGACTGCATCTGCTCCTGCAATAGGTTTGTCACCTAGCAGTGCATCAAGGACATAATACTTCTGTGCAGCAATGAGGATAATCCTCAGATCATAGACCTAGTCCGCATCATTGCTACTAACATCTTTCAACTTAGTTTTCTCTAGGAACATATCAAAAACATAGGGGAGTTATACAGCGAGCTATTGATCTACAACATAATTTGCAAATACTATCAGGACTAAGTTCATGATAAATTAAAGTTCAATTAATCATATTAATAAATAACTCCCACTTAGATAGACATCCCTCTAGTCATCTAAATGATCACGTGATCCAAATCAACTAAACCATGTCCAATCATCACGTGAGATGGAGTAGTTTTCAATGGTGAACATCTTATGTTGATCATATCTACTATATGATTCACGCTCGACCTTTCGGTCTCCAGTGTTCCGAGGCCATGTTTGTACATGCTAGGCTCATCAAGTTTAACCCGAGTATTCTGCATGTGCAAAATTGTCTTACACCCATTGTATTTGAACGTACAGCTTATCACACCCGATCATCACGTGGTGTCTCGGCACGACGAACTTTCGCAACGGTGCATACTCAGGGAGAACACTTGTACCTTGAAATTTTGTAAGGGATCATCTTATAATGCTACCATCGTACTAAGCAAAATAAGAAGCACAAAAAAGATAAACATCATATGCAATCAAAATATGTGACATGATATGGCCATCATCATCTTGTGCTTTTGATCTCCATCTCCAAAGCATCGAGATGATCTCATCGTCACCGGCTAGACACCATGATCTTCATCATAGCGTCGTGGTCGTCTCGCCAACTATTACTACTACTACTATCGTTAACTCATAGTGATAAAGTAAAGCAATTACATGGCCCTCGTAATTCATACAATAAAGAGACAACCATAACGCTCCTGCCGGTTGCCGATAACTTTACAAAACATGATCATCTCATACAATAACGTATAACTCTTCGCGTATTGACCATATCACATGACAACATGCCCTGCAAAAACAAGTTAGACGTCCTCTACTTTGTTGTTGCAAGTTTTACGTGGCTGTTACGGGCTTAGCAAGAACCGTTCTTACCTACGCATACAAAAAACCACAACGAAATTTCGTCAAGTATGTGCTGTTTAAACCTTCACAAGGACCGGGCGTAACCACACTTGATTCAACTAAAGTGAGAGAGACAGACACCCGCCGGTCACCTTTAAGCAACGAGTGCTCGTAACGGTGAAACTAGTCTCGCGTAAGTGTACGCGTAATGTCGGTCCGGGCCATTTCATCTCACAATACCGCCGAATCAAAGTATGACATGCTGGTAAGCAATATGACTATTATCACCCATAACTCATTGTGTTCTACTCGTGCATATCATCTACGCATAGACCCGGCTCTGATGCCACTGTTGGGGAACGTAGTATTTCAAAAATTTCCAACGATCACACAAGATCTATCTACTAGAAGCATAGCAACGAGAGGGGAGATTGTGTCTACGTACACTCGTAGACCGAAAGCGGAAGCGTCTAGTGACGCGGTTGATGTAGTCGAACGTCTTCACGATCCAACCGATCCAAGCACCGAACGTACGACACCTCCACATTCAGCACACGTTCAGCTCGATGACTTCCCACGAGCTCTTGATCCAGTTGAGCATCACGGGAGAGTTTCGTCAGCACGACGGCGTGGTGACGGTGATGATGAAGCTACCGGCGCAGGGCTTCGCCTAAGCACTGGAACGATATGACCGAGGTGTGTATCTGTGGAGGGGGCCACCGCACACGGCTAAGAAATCAACTTGTGTGTCCATGGGGTGCCCCCTGGCCACGTATATAAAGGATGGAGGGAGGAGGAGGCCGACCCTCATAGGGCGCACCAAAGTGTGGAGTCCTACTAGGACTCCCTAGACCTAGTAGGATTCCTCCTCCCACATGGAAAAGGAAAAGGGCAATGGAGAAGGAGAAGGAAGGAAGGGGGCGCCCCCTTTCCCTAGTCCAATTCGGACTAGTCCATGGGTAAGGGGCGCGGCCACCCTTGAGGCCTTTCTGTCCTTTCCAGTATGGCCCATTAAGGCCCAATACGAATTCACGTAACTCTCCAGTACTCCGAAAAATACTTGAATCACTCGGAACCTTTCTGATGATCGAATATAGCCTTCCAATATATCGATCTTTATGTCTCGACCATTCGAGACTGCTCGTCATGTCCGTGATCTCATCTGGGACTCCGAACAAACGTCGGTCATCAAATCACATAACTCATAGTACAAATCGTCATCGAACGTTAAGCGTGCGGAACCTACGGGTTTGAAAACTATGTAGACATGACCGAGACACATCTCCTGCCAATAACCAATAGCGGAACCTGGATGCTCATATTGGCTCCTACATATTCTACGAAGATCTTTATCGGGCAAACTGCATAACAACATACGTTGTTCCCTTTGTCATCGGTATGTTACTTGCCCGAGATTCGATCCTCGGTATCATCATACCTAGTTCAATCTCACTACCGGCAAGTCTCTTTACTCGTTCCGTAATGCATCATCCCGCAACTAACTCATTAGTAACATTGCTTGCAAGGCTTATAGTGATGTGCATTACCGAGAGGGCCCAGAGATACCTCTCCGACAATCGGAGTGACAAATCCTAATCTCGATCTATGCCAACTCAACAAACACCATCAGAGACACATGTAGAGCATCTTTATAATCACCCAATTACGTTGTGACGTTTGATAGAAGACAAGGTGTTCCTCTGGTATTTGGGAGTTGCATAATCTCATAGTCATAGGAACATGTATAAGTCATGAAGAAAGCAATAGCAATAAAACTAAATGATCAAGTTGCTAAGCTAACGGATGGGTCAAGTCAATCACATCATTCTCTAATTATGTTACCCCGTTCATCAAATGACAACTCATGTCTATGGCTAGGAAACTTAAGCATCTTTGATTAACGAGCTAGTCAAGTAGAGGCATACTAGTGGCACTCTGTTTGTCTATGTATTCACAAATGTACTAAGTTTTCGGTTAATACAATTCTAGCATGAATAATAAACATTTACCATGATATAAGGAAATAAATAATAAATTTATTTTTGTTTCTAGGGCATATTTCCTTCAAGGTGGTGGGTGCTAGCTTTCATGGGGAGGAATAATTTTAATTTCACGTAATAAGGAGGCGGTCGCATGCGTGCGTCCATGGACCTGGTGCGTCCCTACTGCCAGCCTCTCCACGTACAGTCTTCTTCCGATAACTCTCGTTTGTTGACCACGTGACCACGCCGCGCCGAGCGCACCAAGGCGGTGGACAACGGCAAGGCCCCGGGCGGCAACAAGCCGGAGATGGGAAGACACGACAATGGAGTCGTAGACGAAGAGGTGTACAAGGGTTAACTGGTTCTGGTGCGACGTGGTTCTGTAGTCGGTGGAGAATAAGAGGAGGTGTAGAGGGGATGGCCTGGCCGGCGGTGGCATATCGCTTCGCAACGAAGCTTGCTAAGCAGAGCTGCTAGGAGCCGGAGGTGGGAGGAGGTGGTCCCGGAGGTGCTGGAGGAAGAACACGAGAGACTGAAGATGGATGCTGGTCGTTGGATGTAAATCCAATGGCTAAGGATGTCAGAATCATTTGTTGACTAACTTGATAACGCCTTGTATTGGCTTCGACCTATTGGCCCACATTTGAGCCTCAAAAAATGTGGCACATATTCAATCCATTTTTTAGAATTTACAGTCCATTTGTTGGGCTGGGTGAACAAATAATGTAGCATCCATGCGACCCATTTATATTATTTAAAAAAACCTACAACCCATTTGCACTTTCTCAAAATACACATATTTGTTGGGCTGGGTGAACAAATAATGTAGGATCCAAGCCGGGCATTTAATTTTTCCTAAAAAAAAATTACAGCCCATTTGCACTTTCTCGAAATATACAATTTGTCTAGGCCGTTTTTCATTATATTGTTGGGTTGGGCGCAACAATGTTATCAAAAAATAAATAGTGGCTGATCATTTTCTTATAAATATATTTAATAATAAGCACTTTATTATTACATTGGTCCTCAAACCTTACCAAGCTTTGGTACACAATGACCATCATTTTCGTTGCCTTAAAGTAAAAAACAACATGATTTTATTATTAAAATAATAATTATAAGTTAATAAGACGTGGGATATTTTTTTGTTATGTATGTAAGTATATGTCAAATATATGATGATAATAACAATAGTATATAAAATAGTATAAATATATATAATATAGTAAAAAGGGGAACATAAGTTGGACGTGGCGTTCCTATTCTTAAATAGAAAAATAGAATAGACCTCCGCGTTTTCTTCTTTAAAAAATACATAATTTGGGTTGCACATGTTTAAGAAAAAATAAAACCTAGGATGGGAGGCCCATAGGCCGGTCAATACATGACAACCCTAAAAAAATACAACCTGGCCTGTTGTGCGATGCGCATGTTAAAAAAAAGCCTAGACTAGTCAACCCACAATCTAGCTGATACATTTCTTAAAAAAACAGCTGATTCTTGTTGGCCCACTCATAATAAATGATACACCCTACTAGCTCCCCAATAACTGGCTTCATTGTAAATTTATCTCTTTAGTAGGAGTAACTACATTGACAAACCAGTGGGCCCCAACATCAGTATATCATTAGGAGGAAGTGTTTTTTCAGTGAGGCACTTGCTAGCGTACTGCCATGGGCCTGGTGGGTCCCGATTGTACGTCTCTCCACGTATAGTCCACTCTAGATTCCTCTCGTTTGTTGAGCATGTTCACAATGACAGACAGTGGTGCTACTTCTTGGGGCTGCATTGATTTTTCCCTTGAAGATGAAAGGTTGATGCAGCAAATTAAATATAAGTATTTCTATCAGTTTGAGAACCAAGGTATCAATCCAGTAGGAGACTGATGCACAAATCACCAATACTTGCACAAACAATCAAACAACTTGCACCCAATGCGAT
The DNA here is from genome assembly GCA_902687465.1 of Secale cereale. NCBI lineage: Eukaryota > Viridiplantae > Streptophyta > Magnoliopsida > Poales > Poaceae > Secale > Secale cereale. The sequence goes on along the minus strand of LR738712.1, from coordinate 193,605,740 downwards.
AAAGGGGTTGTCTATCCTTTCACGGTTACTTGCAAAAGTGAGATCTGATAGAGATAAATAAACAAAAGGTAAAATAGTTTTGAGTTTTTTGGTTTATAGATTGGAAAAATAAAAGATTGTAAAATAGTAGATCGGAAACTAATATGATGGAAAATAGACCCGAGGGCCATAGGTTTCAGTAGAGGCTTCTCTCTTGAAGGCAAATAATACAGTGGGTGAACAAATTACTGTCGAGCAATTGATAGAAAAGCGCAAAGTTATGAAGATATCTAAGCAATGATTATGCAATATAGGCATCACATCTGCATCAAGTAGACCGACTCCTGCCTGCATCTACTACTATTACTCCACACATCGACCGACTCCTGCGTGCATCTAGAGTATTAAGTTCATGAAGAACAGAGTAATGCTTTAAGTAAGATGACATGATGTAGAGGAATTAAGTCAAGCAATATGATGAAAACCCCATATTTTTATCCTTGATGGCAACAACACAATACGTGCCCCGCTACCCCTTCTATCACTTGGTGAGGACACCGCAAGATTGAACCCAAAGCAAAGCACTTCTCCCATTGCAAGAAAAACCAATCTAGTTGGCCAAACCAAACCGATAGTTCGAAGAGAATTACTAAGATATCAAATCATGCATATAAGAATTCAGAGAAGATTCAAATAATATTCATAGATAAGCTGATCATAAATTCACAATTCATCGGATCTCGACAAACACACCGCCAAAGAAGATTACATCGGATAGATCTCCAAGAACATCAGGGAGAACATGGTATTGAGAATCAAAGAGAGAGAAGAAGACATCTAGCTACTAGCTATGGACCCGTAGGTCTGTGGAAAACTACTCACACTTCATCGGAAGGGCAATACTGTTGATGTAGATGCCCTCCGTGGTTGAATCCCCATCTGGCAGAGTACCGGAAAAGGCCTCTAGATGGGATCTCGCGGATACAGAAGGTTACGGTAGTGGAAAAGTGGTTTCGTTGCCTCCTCTGATGTTTCTGGAATATATGGGAATATATAGGGGGAAGAAATAGGTCGGTGGAGTCATGAGGGGCCCACAAGGGTGGGAGGCGCTCCCTCCCCCCTAGTGGCCAGCATATGGCTCTTCTGACTTGGTTCTCATGTCTATGGGGTGTCTTATATTCCAAGAAAAATTATCGCAAAGGTTTTATTCCGTTTGGACTCCATTTGGTATCCCTTTTCTGCGAAACTCAAAAACAAGCAAAAACGTAAACTGGCACTAGGCTCTAGGTTAATAAGTTAGTGAAGGAAATAAGCCCTAGAGGAAATCATAAAATTGTTATTTATATTTCCTTATATATCATGATAATTGTCTTTTATTTCATGATAGAATTGTATTAACCGAAAACTTGATACATGTGTGAATACATAGACGAAATACAATGTCCCTAGTAAGCCTCTACTAGACTAGCTCGTTAATCAAAGATGGTTGAGTTTCCTAACCATAGACATGTGTTGTCATTTGATTAATGGGATCACATCATTAGGATAATGATGTGATGGACATAACCCATCCGTTAGCTTAGCATAATGATCGTTCAGTTTTACTGCTATTGCTTTCTTCATGTCAAATGCATATTCCTCCGACTATGAGATTATGCAACCCTTGGATACCGGAGGAATGCCTTGTGTGCTATAAAACGTCACAACGTAACTGGGTGATTATAAAGATGCTCTACAGGTATCTCCGAAGGTGTTTGTTGAGTTGGCATATATCGATAATAAGATTTGTCACTCCGAGTATCGGAGAGGTATCTCTGGGCCCTCTCGGTAATACACATCATAATAAGCCTTGCAAGCAAATGACTAATGAGTTAGTCACGGGATGATGTATTACGGAGCGCGTAAAGAGACTTGTCAGTAACGAGATTGCACTAGGTATGAAGATACCGAGGATCGAATCTCGGGAAAGTAACATACCGATGATAAACAGAATAACGTATGTTGTCATTACGGTTTCATCGATAAAGATCTTCGTAGAATATGTGGGAGACAATATGAGCATCCAGGTTCCACTATTGGTTATTGACCAGAGAAGTGTATCGGTCATGTCTACATAGTTCTCGAACCCGTAGGGTCCGCACGCTTAACGTTCGATGATGATTTGTATTCAGAGTTATGTGTTTTTGGTGACCGAAGATTGTTCGGAGTCCCGGATGAGATCACGGACATGACGAGGAGTCTCAAAATGGTCGAGAGGTAAAGATCAATATATTGGATGATGGTATTCGGACACCGGAATGGTTTCGGGACGTTTCTGATATTTATCGGAGTACTGAGGGGCTACCGGAACCCCCCGGGGGAAGAATTGGGCCTACATGGGCCATAGGGGAGAGGGGAGGCAGCCCACAAGGGGTGGCCGTGCCTCCCTCCCATAGGGAGTACGAATTGGACTAGGGGAGGGGACGCGTCCCCTTTCCTTCTCTTCTGCCCTCTCCCTTCCTCCCTTCTCCACAAAAGGAAAAAAGGGGGAATCCTAGTCCTACTAGGAGTGGAGTCCTAGTAGGACTTCCCCCATGGCGCGCCCCCTTGGCCGGCTGCCTCCTCCCCTGCTCCTTTATATACATGGGCAGGGGGCACCCTAGGAGACACAAGTTATTCTCTTAGCCGTGTGTGGTGCCCCCCTCCATAGTTTACACCTCAGGTCATATTGTCGTAGTGCTTAGGCGAAGCTCTGCACGATCTACTTCACCATCACCGTCAACACGCCGTCGTGCTGCCAGAACACTCCCTTGACCCTCTATTGGATCAAGAGCTCGAAGGACGTCATCAAGCTGAACGTGTGTTGAACTTGGAGGTGTCGTACGTTCGGTGCCTGATCAGTTGAATCGCGAAGACGTTCGACTACATCAACCGCATTAATCAAATGCTACCACTTTCGGTCTATGAGGGTACGTAGACACACTATTCCCGTCTCGTTGCTATGCATCTATAAGATAGATCTTGCGTGATCGTATGATTTTTTTTTTGAAATTGCATGATACGTTGCCAACAGTGGCATCATGAGCTAGGTCTATGCGTAGATGATATGCATGAGTAGAACACAAAGGAGTTGTGGGTGGTGATGTTCATACTGCTTACCACCAACGTCTTATTTTGATTCAGCGGTATTGTAAGATGAAGAGGCCCGAACCAACATTACATGACTGCGTTAACGAGAGTGTCTATCTCTCTTTCTTTAGTTGAATCGAATTTGACTACGTCCAGTCCTTGTTGAAGGTTAAAACAACAAACTTGATAAATCATCATTGTGGTTTTTGTACCATAGGTAAGAACGGTTCTTGCTAGAAGCCCGTAGCAGCCACGTAAAACTTGTAACAACAAAGTAGAGGACGTCTAACTTGTTTTTGCAGGGCATGTTGTGATGTGATATGGTCAAGACGTGACGAGTTATACGTTATTGTATGAGATGATCATATTTTGTAAATTATCTGTAACCGGCAAGAGCCATATGGTTGTCTCTTTATTGTATGAATTGCAAACGCCATGTAATTGCTTTACTTTATCACTATGATTTAGCGATAGTAGTAGAAGCAATAGTTGGTGAGATGACCACGACGCTACGATGAAGATCATGGTGTCAAGCCGGTGACGATGGAGATCATGACGATGCTTTGGAGATGGAGATCACAAGCACAAGATGATGATGTCCATATCATGTCACATATTTTGATTGCATGTGATATTTATCTTTGTATGCATATTATTTTGCTTAGAACGACGATAGCATTATAAGATTATCCCTTACTAAAATTTCAAGGTACAAGTGTTCTCCCTGAGTATGCACAGTTGCGACAGTTCGTCGTGCCGAGACACCACGTGATGATTGGGTGTGATAAGCTCTACATTCACATACCATGGGTGTAAGACAGTTTTGCACATGCAGAATACTCGGGTTAAACTTGACAATCATAACATGTACAGACATGGCCTCAGAACACTGGAGACCGAAAGGTCGAACGTGAATCATATAGTAGATATGATCAACATAAGATGGTCACCATTGAAAGCTACTCCATCTCACGTGATGATCAAACATGGTTTAGTTGATTTGGATCACGTTATCATTTAGATGACTTGAGGGATGTCTATATAAGTGGTAGTTCTTTAGTAATATGATTAATTGAACTTAATTTATCATGAACTTAGTCCTGATAGTTTTTGTATATCTATGTTGTAGATCAATGGCCCGCGCTACCGTTCCCTTGAATTTTAATGCGTTCCTTGAGAAAGCTAAGTTAAAAATGAAGGTAGCAACTACACGGACTGGGTCCATAACTTGAGGATTATTCTCATTGCTGCACAGAAGAATTATGTCCTTGAAGCACCGCTAGGTGAAAGGCCTGCTACAGGAGCAACTGTTGATGTTATGAATGCTGTCAAGCTCGATCTGATGACTACTCGATAGTTCAGTGCGCCATGCTTTACGGATTAGAATCGGGACTTCAAAGACGTTTTGCATGTCATGGAGCATATGAGATGTTCCAAGAGTTGAAGTTATTATTTCAAGCAAATGCCTGAGTTGAAAGATATGAAGTCTCCAACAAGTTCTATAGCTGCAAGATGGAGGAGAACAGTTCTGTCAGTGAACACATACTCAGAATGTCTGGGTACCATGACCACATGACTCAACTGGGAGTTAATATCCCAGATGATAGTGTTATTCACAAAGTTCTTCAATCACTGCCACCAAGCTATAAAGGCTTCGTGATGAACTATAATATGCAAGGGATGGAGAAGACAATCCCCGAGCTCTTCGCAATGTTCAAAGCTGCGGAGGTAGAAATAAAAAAGGAGCATCAAGTGTTAATGGTTAACAAGACCACTAGTTTCAAGAAAAAGGGCAAGGGAAAGAAGGGGAACTTCAAGAAGAATAGCAAGCCAGTTGCTACTCCCGGGGAGAAACCCAAGTCTGGAGCCAAGCTTGAAACTGAGTGCTTCTACTGCAAAGGGACTGGTCACTTGAAGCGGAACTGCCCCAAGTATTTGGCGGATAAGAAGGATGGCAAAGTGAACAAAGGTATATTCTATATACATGTTATTGATGTATGATGACCCACAAGTGCAGGGGATCTATCGAAGTCCTTTCGATAAGTAAGAGTGTCGAACCCAACGAGGAGGAGAAGGAAATGATATGCAGTTTTCAGTAAGGTATTTTCTGCAAGCACTGAAATTATCGGTAACAGATAGTTTTGTGATAAGGTAATTGGTAGCAAGTGACGAATAGTAAAAGTAAATAAGGTGCGGCAAGATGGCCCAATCCTTTTTGTTGCAAAGGACAAGCCTGGAAAAAACTCTTATATGAAGGAAAACGCTCCTGAGGACACATGGGAATTATCATCAAGCTAGTTTTCATCACGATCATCTGATTCGTGTTCGGTACTTTTATAATTTGGTATGTGGGTGGACCGGTGCTTGGGTGCTGTCCTTACTTGGACAAGCCTCCCACTTATGATTAACCTCTAGTGCAAGCATCCGCAACTACAAAAGAAGAATTAAGGTAACCCTAACCATAGCATGAAATATATGGATCCAAATCAGCCCCTTACGAAGCAACGCATACACTAGGGTTTAAGATTCTGCTACTCTAGCAACCTATCATCTACTTATTACTTCCCAATGCCTTCCTCTAGGCCCAAATAATAGTGAAGTGTCATGTAGTCGACGTTCACATGACATCAAAATATCAAACGAATACCAAATTCACATGACTACTTATAGCAAGACTTCTCCCATGTCCTCAGGAAAAAAGTAACTACTCACAAGACATAATATTGTTCATGATCAGAGGGTTATTAATATGCATAATGGATCTGAACATATGATCTTCCACCAAGTAAACCAACTAGCATCAACTACAAGGAGTGATCAACACTACTAGCAACCCACAGGTACCATTCTGAGGTTTGGGTACAAAGATTGGATACAAGAGATAAACTAGGGTTTGAGAGGAGATGGTGCTGGTGAAGATGTTGATGAAGATCACCCTCCCCAAGATGGGAGAGTTGTTGGTGATTACGATGGTGACGATTTCCCCCTCCCGGAGGGAAGTATCCTCGGCAGAACAGCTCCGCCGGAGCCCTAGATTGGTTCCGCCAAGGTTCCGCCTCGAGACGGCGGCGTCTCGTCCCGAAAGCCTCCTTTTGATTTTTTCCAGGTCAAAACACCCCATATAGGAGAAGATGGGCATCGGGGGGTCACCGTGTGGCCCACGAGACAGGGGGCGCGCCCAGAGGGGGGGGGGGGGCGCCCCCCACCCTCGTGGACAGGTGGTGCCCCCTGGTGAATCTCTTTCGCCAGATATTTTTTATATTTTCTGAAACGGTGTTTCGTGGAGTTTCGGAGCTATTGAGTTGTGCAGAATAGGTTTCCAGTGTTTGCTCCATTTCCAGCCCAGAATTCCAGCTGCCGGCATTCTCCCTCTTCATGTAAACCTTGTAAAATAAGAGAAAAAAGGCAAGTCCACATACTCAACTATCATATAAGAGCTTTTCGGCAAGTCCACATACTCAACTATCATATAGTCTTTCACAATTGCTCACACTCACGCAATACTTATGGATATGGAATTTTAATTGGACACAGAGAAATATAGGGGCTTATGGTATTGCCTCCCAACCTTTTACCGCAAGGGTAATCTCAACAGTAATAGACCATGATAACGTACATACAAGTGGGTATATATGTCAGGATCTTTCCAACACAATGTGCTTGCCAAAGGATAAAATGTAAAAAGGAAAGGTGATTTTCACCTTGACTCTTATAAGGCAAGAAAAATAGATAGGCCCTTCGCAGAGGGAAGCAGAGGTTGTCATGTGCTTTTATGGTTGGATGCACAAATTCTTAGCGCAAAAGAACGCCACTTTATATTGCCACTTGTGATAAGGACCTTTATTATGCAGTCTGTCGCTTTTATTACTTCCATATCACAAGATCGTATAAAGATTATTTCCTCCACACTAACAAATCATACATATTTTAGAGAATTTGCAAACTTGACAACTTACTTGAAGGATCTTACTCAATCCATAGGTAGGTATCGTGGACTCTCATGGCAAAACTGGGTTTAAGGATGTATGGAAGCACAAGCATTATCTCTACTTGGTGCAAGGAGTTTTGGCTAGCATGAGGGGGAAAGGCAAGATCAACATGTTGGATAATCCATGACAATATACTTTATTTCGAATATAAGAAAACATAACCCATTATGTTGTCTTCCTTGTCCAACATCAACTCTTTAGCATGTCATCGTTTAATGAGTGCTCACAATCATAAAAGATGTCCAAGATAGTATATTTGTATATGATACTCTCTTTCTTTATTACTTCCCATTAATCACTCTCAACAACTTTTATTCATCATACTCTTTATATGTGAAGTCATTACTTCCCATAAGATCAATATGATTTCTTTGATACCTTTTATATTTTCTATTATTCTCTCATGACCAAAGTGAGGAAGTCAAGCCCTTGACTCAACACTAATCTTTATTATATAGCTCACGAACTCGATTACAAAGGTAAAGATCATAAAGCAAAAGCTCACAACTAGATCATGGTAACTTTATACTACTAGATGAAGATATTACCAAAAGGATCGAACTAAGAAAAACGGTAAAGATAGGAGTGTGATGGTGATACGATATCGGGGCACCTCCCCCAAGTTTGGCAGTTTCCAAGGGGAGTGTCCATACCCATATGGTTATGTCTCCTTCTTCGGAGGTGGTGATGATGGAGTTGTTGATGATTTAGGCTTGTTGTCCATCTTCCAAGGCATGGGCTTACCATCGTACAAGGATGATCGAGTCTCCGGAATACTCAAATCTGCAGCCAAACTTATCTTCTTGAATCTATATTCATACTCACAGTTTTGGTTTTGCAGGTCATTAATCTGAGCCTCAAGGTGTTCGATTTTCTCTTGGAGATTGGAGATGGCTTCCCTGAAAATCCTTGCATCCAGCTTGTGGTTGTTGACGAGCTCTGTGATCATCGTGTGGTTGACGTTGAGTCCTCGTTCCACCATACCTTGGCACTTGAAAACTTGCTTCTCCGTTTCTTCGAGTCTCGTCTCCATGATTCCGGTCCTCCTTAGCCCCTCAACATCGCGGATGTGCAACACCCCTTCATGCAACTCCATGGTTTGAGGGTGATGCAGTACCTCCGTCAGGTAGGGGTTGATGACCATCTTGAAGAACTTGTCCTTGGGGGTGCTGGAAGACGCCATGATGATCTAGATCTGTCAGAAACAACAGCTCCAAACGAAAATAGAGGATTTTTGCGTGATACGGTGGTCAAAACATTCGGGAGAATATATAATGAATTTTTACCAACCAAAAGGAGTAACGTGCAAGAAATCGGAGTCCGGGAGGCACACGAGGTGCCCACAAGGCAGGGGGCGCGCCCAGGGGAAGGGGGTGCATCCTCCACCCTCGTGGACGGCTCGTGTCTCTTCCGGACTGCCTCTTATTTTTATAAATATTCCAAAACGGTGAAAAATTTCCATTAGAACTATTTTGGAGTCGGTTTACTTACGGAACTACATACCTCTTCCTTTTCGGGGTCTGAATCATTCTGGAAAGTGTCCCTTATGTATTCCTCCGGGGTTACGGTTTCAATAACATTGGTTTCAACATTTATAGGCTTACCTGAGATATAATGTTTGATTCTTTGACCGTTCACCACCTTCGGATTTGTGCCTTCGAAGCTGTTGATTTTTATGGCACCAGAACGATATACCTCCTCGATAACGTAAGGACCTTCCCATTTAGAGAGAAGTTTTCCTGCAAAAAATCTTAAACGAGAGTTGTATAGCAAGACAAACTCACCTACGTTAAACTCACGCTATCCTTTTGTCATGCCATCTTTTAACTTTTTCTTTAAATAGCTTGGCATTCTCTTAGTCCTGGGTTATCCATTCATCAAGAGAGGTAATATCAAATAACCTCTTCTCACCGGCAAGTTTGAAATCATAATTGAGCTCTTTAATAGCCCAATATGCCTTATGTTCTAGCTCAAGAGGTAAGTGACAAGCTTTTCCATAAACCATCTTATATGGAGACCTACCCATAGGATTTTTGTATGCAGTTCTATAGGCCCATAATGCATCATCAAGTTTCTTGGACCAATTCTTTCTAGACCTATTATCTGTCTTTTGCAAAATTAATTTTAGCTCTCTGTTACTTAGTTCTACTTGACCACTAGTCTGAGGGTGATAAGGGGATGCAATTCTATGGTTAACATCATACTTAGCAAGCATTTTACGGAAAGCACCATGAATAAAGTGTGAACCACCATCAGTCATTAAGTATCTAGAGACTCCAAACCTCAGAAAAATAACTTCTTTAAGCATCTTAATAGAGGTGTTGTGATCGGCACTACTAGTTGGAATATCTTCTACCCACTTAGTAATGTAATCAACAACAACTAAAATATGTGTATACCCGTTGGAGGAAGGAAACGGTCCCATATAATTAAAGCCCCAGACATAAAACAGTTCAATAACAAGTGAATAATTCATAGGCATTTCTTGACGTCTACTAATATTACCAAGTCTTTGACATTCATCACAAGATAAGACAAACTTACGAGCATCGTTGAAGAGAGTAGGCCAATAGAAACCAGATTGGAATACCTTATGTGTAGTTCTATCTCCAGCATGATGTCCTCCATAAGCTTCGGAGTGGCACTTGCGTAGGATCTGTTCATGTTCATGCTCCGGTACACAACGTCTAATAATACCATCTACTCCTTCTTTATAAAGATGTGGGTCATCCCAGAAGTAATGCCTTAAATCATAGAAGAACTTTTTCTTTTGCTGGTATGTGAAGCTAGGAGGTATAAACTTAGCAACAATGTAATTAGCATAATCAGCATACCATGGAGCAGTACGAGAAGTATTTATGACAGCTAATAGTTCATCAGGAAAGCTATCATCAATAGGTTGTGGGTCATCAAGAATATTCTCTAGCCTAGATAAGTTATCTGGTACGGGGTTCTCAGCTCCCTTTTTATCAATAATCTGCACATCAAATTCTTGCAGTAAGAGAACCCATCTAATAAGTCTAGGTTTAGCATCTTTCTTTTCCATAAGGTATTTGATAGAAGCATGATTAGTGTGAATAGTTACTTTAGAATCAACAATATAAGGTCTAAACTTATCACATGCAAATACAACTCCTAAACATTCTTTCTCAGTAGTAGCATAATTTCTCTGGGCATTGTCTAGAGTTTTACTAGCATATTGGATAACATTCAATTTCTTATCAACTCTTTGTCCTAGAACAACACCTACAGCATAATCACTAGCATCGCACATAATCTCAAAGGGTAAATTCCAGTCAGGAGGCTGGACAATAGGTGCAGAGATCAATGCTTTTTTAAGTATTTCAAATGCTTCTAAACAATCATCATCAAAGACAAAAGGAATATATTTTTGTAAGAGATTAGTTAGAGGCCTGGAGATTTTGGAGAAGTCCTTAATGAACCTCCTATAAAACCCGGCATGACCAAGGAAACTTCGTATACCTTTGATGTCCTTGGTACACAACATCTTTTCAATAGCATCAACTTTAGCTTTGTCAACTTCAATACCTCTTTCAGAAATTTTATGTCCCAAGACAATGCCTTCATTAACCATAAAGTGGCACTTCTCCCAATTCAAGACAAGATTAGTGTCTTCACATCTCTGCAAAACTCGATCAAGGTTGCTCAAGCAATCATCAAAAGAAGTTCCGTAAACGAAGAAATCATCCATGAAAACCTCAGCAATCTTTTCACAAAAATCATAGAATATAGCCATCATGCATCTTTGAAAGGTAGCAGGTGCATTACATAAACCAAAAGGAATACGTCTATAAGCAAAGGCACCGAAAGGACTAGTAAAAGTGGTCTTTTCTTGATCCCCTTTTGACACAGGTATTTGAGAGAAACCAGAATAACCATCTAGAAAGCAAAAATGAGTATGTTTGGATAACCTTTCTAGCATTTGATCAATAAAAGGCAAAGGGTAATGATATTTCTTAGTAGCTTTATTTAATTTGTGAAAATCAATTACCATCCTATAACCTCTAACAATTCTTTGTGGGATCAATTCATCTTTATCATTAGGAACAACAGTCATACCTCCCTTCTTAGGGACACAATGGACATGACTTACTCACTGGCTATCAGGAACTGGATAGATAATACCTGCATATAGAAGCTTTAGTATTTCCTTCCTTACCACTTCTTTCATCTTAGAATTTAACCATCATTGATGATCAATAACCGGTTTAGCATCCTCTTCCAATTTTATCTTGTGTTGGCATAAAGTGGGACTAATGCCCTTAAGATCATCCAGAGTATATCCAATAGCAACACGGTGCTTCTTTAGAGTTTTCAATATTGTTTCTTCTTCCTGCTCTGAAAGGTTAGCACTGATAATAACAGGATATATCTTCTTTTCATCAAGATAAACATACTTAAGATTATCAGGTAATTGTTTAAGTTCAAACACAGGATCACCCTTGGGTGGAGGAGGATCCCCTAGGATTTCAACAGGCAAGTTGTTTTTCAATATGGGTCCTTGCTTAAAGATTATTTCATCTGTTTCCCTTCTCTCATTCATATACATACCATTTTCAAGGTCTACCAGATATTGTTCTAAAGGATCGTTAGGAGGCACATCAATAGAAGCAAGACCAATAATTTCATCCTTACTAGGTAATTCTTTATCACGGGGTTGTCTACAAAATTTAGCAAAGTTAAAATCATGAGACATATCCCCTAAACCAACAGTAACAATATCTTTTATGCACTCTATCTTAGCATTAACTGTATTCAAGAAGGGTCTACCAAATATAATGGGACAAAAATCATCTTGTGGGGAACTAAGAATAAGAAAATCAGCAGGGTATTTAACCTTCCCACACAAAACTTCAACATCTCTAAAAATCCCAACTGGTGAAATAGAGTCTCTATTAGCAAGCTTAATAGTAACATCAATCCCTTCTAACTCAGTGGGTGCAATATCATGCATAATTTCTTTATATAAGGAATGAGGGATTATACTGGCACTGGCACCTACGTCACATAAACCATGATATCAATGATCCCTATTTTAACAGAAATGATAGGCAAGCCTACAATAGGTCCACGTTTATTCCTAGCATCGGGTTTGGCTATTCTAGCAGCTTCCTCTTGGAGGTAAATAACATGTCCATCTAAATTTTCAACCAAGAGATCTTTAACCATAGCAACACTAGGTTCAACTTTAATTTGCTCAGAGGGTGTAGGTGTTCTAGTATTGCTCTTACGAACCACAGTCGAAGCTTTAGCATGATCCTTTATTCTAACAGGGAACGGTGGTTTCTCAATATAAGCAGTAGGAATATTAGGATCAACATTATGAGTGATATTCTTTTCTTCAACTTTAACAGGTTCAACTACTTTTACTTCAATGGGAGGATGGTATTTAAACCACTTCTCCTTGGGAGATCAACATGAGTAGCAAATGATTCACAGAAAGAAGCTACTATCTCAAAGTCAAGTCCATATTTAGTGCTAAATTCACGAAAAACATCGGTATCCATAAAAGCTTTAACACAATCAAACTTAGGGGTCATACCTGACTCCTTACCTTCGTCGAGATCCCAATCTTCAGAGTTGCGTTTAATTCTTTCCAATAAATCCCATTTGAATTCAATAGTCTTCATCATAAAAGAACCAGCACAAGAATTATCGAGCATGCTGCGATTATTGAGAGAAAGCCGAGCATAAATTTTTTGAATGATCATATATCTTGAGAGCTCATGATTGGGGCATGAGTATAACATTGAATTAAGCCTCCCCCAAGCTTTAGCGATGCTTTCTCCTTCGTGAAGCCAAAAATTATATATATAATTACGATCACGATGAACCTGATGCAAAGGGTAGAACTTCTGATGAAATTCCAACTTCAGTCGATTATAGTTCCATGATCCAATATCATCGCTTAGCCTAAACCATGTCAATGCGTCTCCCTTCGAAGATAAAGGAATACCTTCTTCTTGATAACATCCTCGGGCATACCTGCAAGCTTAAATAATCCACAAACTTCATCCACATAGATTAGGTGTAAATCATGATGTAGTGTTCCGTCTCATGTAAAGGGATTATCTAGAAGTTTCTCTATCATACCCGAAGGAATTTCAATGCAAACATTTTCAGTAGGTTGAGGAGCAACTCTTTGATCTTCTGTTCGGGGTGAAGATACACCGAACAAGCCCCTCAAAGGATGATGAGCCATAGTAACAAGTAACAGTAAATTTCAGCACACTATATAAATTTTTCCTTACCAAAGGCGCTTCACTCCCCGGCAACGGCGCCAGAAAAGAGTCTTGATGACCCACAAGTGTAGGGGATCTATCTAGTCCTTTCGAATACGTAAGAGTGTCTAACCCAACGAGGAGGAGAAGGAAATGATATGCAGTTTTCAGTAAGGTATTTTCTGCAAGCACTGAAATTATCGGTAACAGATAGTTTTGTGATAAGGTAATTGGTAGCAAGTGAGAAATAGTAAAAGTAAATAAGGTGCAGCAAGATGTCCCAATCCTTTTTGTAGCAAAGGACAAGTCTGGACAAACTCTTATATGAAGGAAAATGCTCCCGAGGACATATGGGAATTATCGTCAAGCTAGTTTTCATCACGATCATCTGATTCACGTTCGGTACTTTGATAATTTGGTATGTGGGTGGACCGGCGCTTGGGTGCTGTCCTTACTTGGGCAAGCCTCCCACTTATGATTAACCTCTAATGCAAGCATCCTCAACTACAAAATAAGTATAAAGGTAACCCTAACCATAGGATGAATCATATGGATCCAAATCATCCCCTTACGAAGCAGCACATAAACTAGGGTTTAAGCTTCTGTCACTCTAGCAACCCATCATCTACTTATTACTTCCCCATGCCTTCCTCTAGGCCCAAATAATGGTGAAGTGTCATGTAGTCGATGTTCACATGACACCACTAGAGGAAAGCCAACATACATCTCATCAAAATAACGAACGAATACCAAATTCACATGACTACTTACAGCAAGACTTCTCCCATGTCCTCAGGAAAAAAAGTAACTACTCACAAGACATAATATTGTTCATGATCAGAGGGTTATTAATATGCATAATGGATCTGAACATATGATCTTCCACCAAGTAAACCAACTAGCATCAACTACAAGGAGTAATCAACACTACTAGCAACCCACAGGTACCAATCTGAGGTTTGGGGACAAATATTGGATACAAGGGATGAACTAGGGTTTGAGAGGAGATGGTGCTAGTGAAGATGTTGATGAAGATAACCCTCCCTAAGATGGGAGAGTTGTTGGTGATTACGATGGTGATGATTTCCCCCTCCCGGAGGGAAGTATCCTCGGCAGAACAGCTCCACCGGAGCCCTAGATTGGTTCTGCCAAGGTTCCGCCTCTAGACGGCGGCGTCTCGTCCTAAAAGCCTCCTTTGGATTTTTTTCCAGGTCAAAACACCCCATATAGGAGAAGATGGGCATTGGGGGGGGGGGGGGTCACCGTGTGGCCCACGAGGCAGGGGGCGCCCCCCACCCTCGTGGACAGGTGGTGCCCCCCTTGTGAATCTCTTTCGCCAGATATTTTTTATATTTTCTGAAACGGTGTTTCATGGAGTTTCGGAGCTTTTTGAGTTGTGCAGAATAGGTTTCCAGTGTTTGCTCCTTTTCCAGCCCAGAATTCCACCTGCCAGCATTCTCCCTCTTCATGTAAACCTTGTAAAATAAGAGAGAAAAGGCATAAGTATTGTGACATAACGTGCAATAACAACCCATAGTGCAATAAATATCAACATAAAAGCATGATGCAAAATGGACGTATCAATGTGTACCTTACTAATGCACGTAGTAGCGCCTGGGTATTTGATACTGGTTCGGTTGCTCATATTTGTAACTCGAAACAGGGGCTACAGATTAAACGAAGGTTGGCTAAAGACAAGGTGATGATGCACGTGGGAAATGGTTCCAAAGTCGATGTGATCGCCGTCGGCACGCTACCTCTACACCTACCTTCGGGATTAGTTTTAGACGTAAATAATTGATATTTGGTGCCAGCGTTGAGCATGAACATTATATATGTATCTTTTTTGTTGCGAGACGATTATTCATTTAAACCAGAGAATAATAGTTGTTCCATTTATATGAGTATTATCTTTTATGGTCATGCATCCTTGATGAGTGCTCTATTTTTGTTGAATCTCGATTGTAGTGATACACATATTCATAATATTGATGCCAAAAGATGCAAAGTTGATAATGATAGTGCAACATATTTGTGGCATTGCCTTTTACATCATATTGGTGTAAAGCGCTTGAAGAAACTCCATGCACATGGACTTTTGGAATCTCTTGATTATGAATCATTTGATACTTGCGAACCATGCCTCATGGGCAAGATGACTAAAACTCCAATCTCCGGAACAATGGAGCAAGCAACTGACTTATTGGAAATAATACATACCGATGTATGCGGTCCGATGAGTGTTGAGGCTCGCGGCGGGTATCGTTATTTTCTGACCTTCATAGATGATTTGAGAAGATATGGGTATATCTACTTAATGAGACATAAGTCCGAAACATTTGAAAAGTTCAAAGAATTTCATAGTGAAGTAGAGAATCATCGTAATAAGAAAATAAAGTTTCTACGATCTGATCACGGAGGCGAATATTTGAGTTAGGAGTTTGGTCTTCATTTGAAACAATATGGAATAGTTTCACAACTCACGCCACCTGGAACACCACAGCGTAATGGTGTGTCTGAACGTCATAACCGTAATTTATTAGATATGGTGCGATCTATGGTGTCTCTTACCGATTTACCACTATCGTTTTGGGGTTATGCATGAGAGACAGCTGCAATCACGTTCAATAGGGCACCATCTAAATCCGTTGAGACGACACCGTATGAACTGTGGTTTGGCAAGAAACCTAAGCTGTCGTTTCTTAAAATTTGGGGTTGCGATGCTTATGTGAAAAAGCTTCAGCCTGATAAGCTCGAACCCAAATTGGAGAAGTGCATCTTCATAGGATACCCACAAGAAAGTACACCTTCTATCACAAATCCGAAGGCAAGACTTTTGTTGCTATGAATGGATCCTTTCTAGAGAAGGAGTTTTTCTCGGAAGAAGTGAGTGCGAGGAAAGTAGAACTTGATGAGGTAATTGTACCTTCTCTCGAATTGGAGAATAACTCATCACAGAAAATCGTTCCCATGATGCCTACACCAATTAGTGAGGAAGCTAATGATGATGATCATGAAACTTAAGATCAAGTTACTACCGAATCTCGTAGGTCAACCAGAGTACGTGCCGCACTAGAGTGGTACGATAATCCTGTTCTGGAAGTCATGTTACTAGACCATGACGAACCTACAAACCACGAGGAAGCGATGATGAGCCCAGATTCCACGAAATGTCTTGAGTCCATGAAATTTGAGATGGCATTCATGTATGAGAACAAAGTGTGGACTTTGTTTTACTTGCCCGATGATCGGAAAGCCACTGAAAATAAATGGATCTTCAACAAGAAGACTAACGCCGATGGTAATGTTAATGTCTACAAAGCTCGACTTGTTGCGAAAGGTTTTTGACAAGTTCAAGGAGTTGACTACGATGAGACCTCACCCGTAGCGATGCTTAATTCTGTCCGAATCATGTTAGCAATTACTGCATTTTATGATTATGAAATCTGGCGAATGGATGTCAAAACTGCATTCCTTAATGGATTTCTCAAAGAAGAGTTGTATATGATGCAACCAGAAGGTTTTGTCGATCCTAAAGGTGCTAAAAAAGTGTGCAAGCTCCAGCGATCCATCTATGGACTAGTGCAGGCATCTCAGAGATGGAATATACGCTTTGATGAGGTGATCAAAGCATATAGTTTTATACAGACTTTTGGAGAAGTCTATATTTAAAAGAAACTGAGTGGGAGCTCTATAGCATTTCTGATATTATATGTGGATGACATATTGTTGATTGGAAATAATGTAGAATTTCTGGATAGCATAAAATGATACTTGAATAAGAATTTTTCTATGAAATACCTCGGTGAAGCTGCTTATATATTAGGCATCAAGATCGATAGAGATAGAGCAAGACGCTTAATCATACTTTCACAAAGCACATACCTTGATAAAGTTTTGAAGAAGTTCAAAATGGACAAGTCACAGAAAGGGTTCTTGCCTTTGTTACAAGGTGTGAAGTTGAGTCAGACTCAATGCCCGACCACTGCAGAAGATCAAGAGAAAATGAAAGTCATTCCCTATGCTTCAACTATAGGTTCTATCATGTATGCAATGTTGTGTACCATACCTGATGTGTGCCTTGCTATAAGTCCAACAGGGAGGTACCAAAGTAATCCAGGAGTGGATCATTGGACAGTGGTGAAGAACATCCTGAAGTACCTAAAACGGACGAAGGATATGTTTCTCGTTTATGGAGGTGACAAAGAGCTCGTCGTAAACGTTACGTCGATGCAAGCTTTGACATTGATCCGGATGACTCTAAGTCACAAACCGGATACGTATTTTTGTTGAACGGTGGAGCTGTTAGTTGGTGCAGTTCCAAGCAGAGCGTCGTTGCAGGATGTACGTGTGAAGCAGAATACATAGCTGCTTCAGAAGCAGCAAATGAAGGAGTATGGATGAAGGAGTTCATATCCTATCTAGGTGTACTACCTAGTGCATCGGGTCCAATGAAAATCTTTTTTGACAACACTGGAGCAATAGCCTTGGCGAAGGAATCCAGGTTTCACAAGAGAACCAAGCACATCAAGAGACGCTTCAACTCTACCCGCGATCAAGTCAAGGAGGGAGACATAGAGATATGCAAAAAACATATGGATCTGAATGTTGCAGACCCGTTGACTAAGCCTCTTCCACGAGCAAAACATGATCATCACCAAGACTCCATGGGTGTTAGAATCATTACTATGTAATCTAGATTATTGACTCTAGTGCAAGTGGGATAATGAAGGAAATATGCCCTAGAGGCAATAATAAAGTTGTTATTTATATTTCCTTATATATCATGATAAATGTCTTTTATTTCATGCTAGAATTCTATTAACCGGAAACTTGAAACATCTGTGAATACATAGACGAAATACAGTGTCCCTAGTAACCATGTACGAGACTAGCTCGTTAATCAAAGATGGTTGAGTTTCCTAACCATAGACATGTGTTTTCATTTGGTTAATGGGATCACATCATTAGGAGAATGATGTGATGGACATGACCCATCCGTTAGCTTAGCATAATGATCATTTAGTTTTACTGCTATTGCTTTCTTCATGTCAAATACATATTCCTCCGACTATGAGATTATGCAGCTCCCGGATACCGGAGGAATGCCTTGTGTGCTATCAAACGTCACAATGTAACTGGGTGATTATAAATATACTCTACATGTATCTCTGAAGGTGTTTGTTGAGTTGGCATAGATCGAGAATAGGATTTGTCACTCCGAGTATCGAAGAGGTATCTCTGGCCCCCCCTCCTATAGGGAGTCCGAATTGGACTAGGGGAGGGGGCGCGCCCCCCTTTCCTTCTCCTCTTCCCTCTCCCTTCCTTCATTCCTTCTCCACGAAAGGAAAAAAAGGGGGAATCCTAGTCCTACTAGGAGTGGAGTCCTAGTAGGACCCCCCCATGGCGCGCCCCCCTTGGCCGGCCACCTCCTCCCCTCCTCCTTTATATACAGGGGCAGGGGGCCACCCTAGGACACACAAGTTATTCTCTTAGCCGTGTGCGGTGCCCCGCTCCACTGTTTACACCTCAGGTCATATTGTCATAGTGCTTAGGCGAAGTCGTGCGTGATCTACTTCACCATCACTATCAACATGCCATCGTGCTGATGGAACTCTCCCTCGACCCTCTACTGGATCAAGAGTTCGAGGGGCGTCATCAAGCTGAACGTGTGCTGAACTCGGAGGTGCCGTGCGTTCGGTGCTTGATCGGTTGAATTGCGAAGACATTCACCTACATCAACCGTGTTAATCTAACGCTTCCACTTTCGGTCTACGAGGGTACGTAGACACACTCTTCGGCCTCGTTGCTATGCATCTCCTAGATAGATCTTGAGTGATCGTTGGAATCTTGTTGAAATTGCATGCTACGTTCCCAACAGTTAGTCCCAAAAATAGTATAAAATAGCATATTAATGCATATAAAACATTCAAAACAGATAATATAATAGCATGGAACAATAAAAAAATATAGATACGTTGGAGACGTATCAAGCATCCCCAAGCTTAATTATTGCTCGTCCCCGAGTAGGTAAATGATAAAAACGGAATTTTTGATGTGGAATGCTGCCTAACATATTTATCAATGTAATTCTTCTTTATTGTGGCATGAATGTTCAGATCTATTAGACTCAAAACAAAAAATTGTCAATATCAAAATAGTAATACTTCAAGCATACTGAAAGCAATCTACGAAGCTTACAAAATAACATGGCTAAAGAAAGTGATCCCTACAAAATCATATAGTCTTTTATGCTCCCTCTTCTTAACACAAAGTACAAATCATGCCCATCCCGGTGTTAGCCAAGCAATTTTTTTCATACTTCACTTCTTAAACCTTTTCAACTCTTCACGCGATACATGAGTGTGAGCCATGTACATAGCACTATGGGTGGAATAGAAGGTGGTGGTAGACAAATGTAGGGAGAAAGTCTCACATCAACTAGGCAAATCAATGAACTACGGAGATGTCCATTAATTGATATCAATGTGAGTGAGTAGGGATTGCCATGTAACAGATGCACTAGAGCTATAAGTGTATGAAAGCTCAAAAAAGAAAACTAGTGGGTGTGCATAAACTTGCTTGCTCATGAAGACCTAGGGCATTTGAGGAAGCCCATCGTTGGAATATACAAGCCAAGTTCTATAATTAAAAATTCCCACTAGTATATGAAAATGACAACATAGGAGACTCTCTATCATGAAGAACATGGTGCTACTTTGAAGCACAAGTGTGGAAAAGGATAGTAACATTGTCCCTCTTTTTTCTCTCATTTTTTCTTTTGTTCTCTTTGGCTCTTTTTTATTATTTGGGCTTCTTTGGCCTCTTTTTTATTTGGGCTTCTTTGGCCTCTTTTACTTAAAATCTCACATGAGACAATGTTCTAATAATGATGATCATCACACTTTTATTTACTTGCAACTCGATACTAGAACAAAATATGAGTCTATACGAATGCCTCCGGCGGTGTACCGGGATGTGCAATGATCAAGAGTGACATGTATAAAAATAATGAATGGTGGCTTTGACACAAATACTATGCCAACTACATGATCATGCAAAGCAATATGACAATGATGGTGCGTCTCATAATAAACAGAACGGTGGAGTTACATGGTAATATATCTCGGAATGGCTATGGAAATACCATAAAAGGTAGGTATGGTGGCTGTTTTGAGGAAGGGTATAAGGTGGTTTGATGCACCAGCGAAAGTTGCGCGACACTAGAGTGGCTAGCAAGGTGGAAGCGTGAGTGTGCGTATAATCCATAGACTTAACATTAGTCATAAAGAACTCACATACATATTGCGAAAAATCTATTAGCCCTCGAAGCAAAGTACTACGACGCATGCTCCTAGGGGGAGGTTGGTAGGAGTTAACCATCACGCGCCCCGACCTTCACGCAAAGATAAACAATCAAGATACAATGCGCTCCAATTTGGTTACATAGTTAGGAGACCATATGTGCATGCTACGAGAATCACAAACCTTAACACAATTATTTATTTAACCTCAAAAAATACCTCTAGTATGAATCTAACATTACCATCTTAACATCTCAAAACAATTATAAGGAGTCAAACTTTTCATAGTACTAGATGATGCCCCGCGCGTTGCTGCAGGAATTGGTTGCAGTATATTTAGTGAGATTTTTTTATTTTGTATGTATATGAACATTGGCAATAAAATGATAATCAGAACTGAAAATAATACTATGATTTATAATACTTGATTATTATTGTATAGTTTAAAATATCAATTACATATAAGTGACATAATAGAATGCATGGTGGTTCTGTAACCATGCATGGATGTGCCTACTCCTTTCAGCAAAACCAAAGTGAATAGTTGGCTTAGCATAGTAACCAGTAAGGATGGATTGAGGGATCATCTCACATCTTCGCAGTTTTGTATAGTATAAGGTTGCACTTAGTTTTGTACACGATATTATTCCCAGAAGACATTGTATTGGAAGGTAGCAGTGTCAATGGAATTAAAGGCTGGCAATGGACTCTGAATAGAAATATAGGATCCATGGAATTCCACATGGAAGGCTTATAAGCTAGAATTGACAAACCATATTCTAAATGAAAACAAAATATGAGTTAAGTGTCTTCCTAACTGAAGTTCTACAATGATAAAAATTAGCTCAATAGAGAAAAAAATCTTCACTCGTCAGTCATATGTGGGAACCTAATCCAAGGGCAGAGAAGGTTCTCAGCCATCGGTGTTGCGTGAACTCATATTGATATATGGGAATAATATAAAAGAATGCCTAGACTGCAATGTGAACATGTTTGGTTCTGCACAAACGAATAAACCATGTTATTGCTAGAACATCTGGATCGTAGTATAGAGATAATAACGAAGTAATTATATGCCTCTACTTCAGTATTACACAATCATTAAGTTTGCACTGATTACTTATATGTTTTGTTCCTTACTACTGTGTGTTTTACTGGGATTAATCACATATCATGTGGATTTTATTTACCTTCGACTTAGGTGCAGCTGTCTAGGTGTTTGTAGAAATTTGATGTTTCATGTTCTCATTATAGAACTGGGAGAGTCATGTAAGGTCAGGAGTCAGTTTGCCTATCTCACTCGGATTGATCAATAACTTATCATTACTTAAAAAGTATTGAAGGCTGAATCGTTTCTATATGATTTATAACATGTACACTTACAATCACAATAGAAAAAATTGGCACGTACACCTAATTTAACAAAAACACACTACATACGACTAACTTTTATGCCATTCATATCTAAGACATCCACTTATGTCTTCTTTCAAGCTTGTGACTGTATTCTATGACAATATAACCAAAGGGTTGATAAATAGGCTATGCATTTGGAAATTAAAATCAAAGCAGTCAGGAAAACATAGTCCCGCCGCCACAAGAAAAAAGAGGCCGCACGCCGTGGTGAGGAGAGCTTGGCGGAGATCGAAGCACGATGGGCTGCCGCCTACAAGGCCGGGAAGGAGAACGCCGGAGTCTGGCCAACATGCCCTGATGGCAGCATGTCAGAAGTAGTTTAAGTTCGTAGTATTAGAGCATATTACCAGTAGTACTTTAAGTTTGTAGTATTAACGTACATTTTCGGTAAGAGCATCCTTTGAGGGCTTTGAGCATTGATTAGCATGTGTGCCCGTGTGTTTTTTTTTGCATTAATCATTAGAAGATCACAAAACACACGGTTTCTATGTCGTATCCGTCTGCGTTTTTTTGCGTTAATGACCCATAAGTTAGTTACATGTGCGATATTTCCTAATAAAACAGGTGTACCATTGACCGAAAAAATCAAGTACACGTGTACATTTTTTGGAGATGGGATCTGCTAACTTTCTTTTTTCTCACACACGAGTAATTTATGCGCTTTGTCTGTGTTGTGTGTTCCCCCGCCCAAGTTTCAAGTTTCGCACCAAAATTTTCGTTAGGCGCGCAATTTTGGAATTTATTCCTCCAACCACATCCCCTTCCCCTCAGTATCCCCCCTCTCTCGCGCCTCCCCCTAACGGCATCTCAAACCGCCGCCGCCGCAACCATAGCTTCAACCACATCTACGTTATGCTCGGATCCAATCAGGTAACCCACCGATCTCTATCATGTCCCCGGCCTGATTGCTTAAATGGCGTCTACGAAACATCCTCATGCCTCCAAATCCCCCCCGCCAGGAGCTGATGGCGGTCCATGGCGTGATGGCCGCTGTGCGTGTTGACCCAGAGGAACACCTCGCCTCCGCCGCCGCCCCCGACATGGTGCAGGCTCTGGCCCAGATGAAGCCCCTCAGCGACTACCCCCCTAGGACTTAACAGGTAAGATCTAACCAGCTAAATCTTACCAATACCATTTGCAACGACTATGATTTGTACGGTTGATGTATTAAGCATGTTTGTGCCTTGTTTATTTCAGTACTGCACACTATGTGATGTTCAAATATTACTGTGTCCAGCTCAATTTCACCAATACCAGCAACAAACTTACAATACAAGACTCAGGATATCACTAGAGATGCTGCCCATTTGCTATTTTTAGTGGACGCTAACCCTGTTGTACTTAACATGCTTGTCCATGTACTTACGCATGATCATAATGGTCGATGCTTTTGTTTGCCGTCAAGGTGAGCTGCATCCCATGTCTTACAATATTTCACATAATTTGTGCAATTGCAGTTTAACTTCTACCATTTACTGGTTGCCTGTAGGTACACATGTCAGTGGCATTGATCAACACTTCGACCCGGAGGAACAACTCGCCTCGTACGTCGTTGACTTTGGCCGAGCTCTGGCCAAGATGAAGTGCCCCAGCAACTACCTCTCAGGACTTACCAAGTATATACTCATCAGTTCAATCTTACAAATACCAGTTGCAATTAATGGCTATGTTCTGTATGGTCGATGTGTTAAGCATGTTCTAGTAAACATGCCTAACACGTTTTTGCTACTTTCCCTACCTTATTATAGACATCTGGGCCATGCTCTGCTCTGGCAGCACCTACCTTGTGGTGTTTAACTATGCCAATTGCATTTTTATCAGTACCGGTTTCAATGTCTATTAAGCCTGTTGCAATTAATAGTTGAATCCATTTTTAAACAGTTGTATTTCAATGGCTACAAACTTACAAAACATGACTTAGGATGTTGTAAAGCCTGTTGCAATTAATAGTTGTATCCATTTTTTAATCTGTCCATTTGCTACCATGCTACTCTCCGCAATGAAGATATACTAGAGATGCTGCCCGATTTGCTATTTTTGGTGGATGCTAACCCTGTTGTACTTAACATGCTTGTCCATGTACTTACGTAGGGTCATAACGGCCGATGCTGTTGTTTGCCGTTGAGGTTAGCTGCATCCCATGTCTTAAAGTATTTCACATCATTTGTGCAGTTGCAGTTTAACTTCTACCATTTACTGGTTGCCTGTAGGTACACATGTCAGTGACACTAATCTACTCTTCGACCCGGAGGAACAGCTCGCCTTTGCCACCGCTGACTTTGGGCGGGCTCTGGCCAAGATGAAGTGCCTTAGCAGCTAACTTACAGGACTTACCAAGTATGTACCCACCAGTTCAATCTTACCAATACAAGTTGCAATTAATGGCTATGTTTTGTACTGTCGATGTATTAAGCATGTTGTAGTAAACATGCCTAACACGTTTGAGCTATTTTCCCTACCTTTTTATAGACAACTGGTCCATTATCTGATCTGGCAGCACCTGCCCTATGATGTTTAACTCTGCCAATTGCATTTTTATCAATACCGATTTCTATGGCCAGTAAGCCTGTTGCAATTAATAGTTGTATCTATTTTTAAAGAGTTGTATTTCAATGGCTACAAAGTTACAAAACATGAATTAGGATGTTGTTAAGCCTGTTGCAATTAACAGTTGTATCCATTTTTAATCCGTCCCTTTGCTACCGTGCTACTCTTTTGAAATGAAGATATCACTACAGATGCTGTCGTTTTATTACCATTTGCTATTTTTGGTGGATGTTAACCCTGTTGTAGTTAACATTGGCTTTCCATGTGCTTACACGGGGCTACAATGGGCGATGCCGTTGTTTGCCGTCGAGGTTAGCTGCATCCCATGTCTTATACACCATCTATTCCTAAATATAAGTATTTTTAGAGATTCCAATATAGACTACATAAGGAGAAAAATGAGTGAATCTAGAATTCTAGATTATAATCTAAACTATATCTATAATTCTATATACATCGGTATGTAGTTCATATTGAAATCTCAAAAAAATACTTGTACTTAGGAACATAGGTAGTTGTATTTTACAGCATTTGTGTAATCTTAGTTTAGCTTCTAACATTTACGGGTTGCTTGTAGGTACATATATGAGCGACACTGATCCACGCTTCGATCCCTTTTGCATATGGGGCAATGAGATATTCATGAACAAGCGTCAAGTGAGGAAACTAAGAAATATTGTTAGGCGAAAGAAACAGGTGATTGGAATTAAGCACTTTATTTACACTTTGTCGAATACAACAGTGAGCTTTACGATGGTATGTAATGTGTTGCATTTCCCCCTGCCCACAACAAGTTACTCTTTTAGACCTCAATATCTGATATTTTTTCTATTTTCAGTGGTTTCCTAAGCTATTTACTGATGATTACCTTGAAAACTACATGACCGAAGTGGATGCCACTAAGGTTAAAGTATATAATTCATGCTACCATGATATTGCTCTAGAAGTCTTCCTGAAGGAGGTGAAGGATGGGCGGGCGATCGTCACAAGGGGTTGGACAAAAGTGGTTCGTGCCTATGGCATGCAGGAAGGCTCATTATGGGCATTCCGCTTCTTCAACACCGTCGGCAGTCAACATGATTTACACTTGTCTCTTCACCTTTACCGCCTTTAAATACGGTGGTTCATTATAGTTAATTGCTGACTAATCCTGTAATTACTGAACATATTGTACTGAACATTTTATTTATGGATTCGTTGTTGAACCATTGTGCTGAGAATTTGAATTGCACATTTCATATTTCAAACCTTCCAATTAGAATAATGTATTACAGGCAAAAATAAAAAGAGAACAGACAGTCATGGAACTTTGCAAATGGTACTGGCAGTAAAAGCGCTTGTGATGGATAGCCCAATGCCACACAGTTTTCTACATCAAATCGTGTGTGATGTAGTTAATGAAAGCAAACAGTTAACCAAGGCAGAGCGTGTGTGATAGTTACACCTTTCACACACGAGCGTATACAAAAAAAACTGTGTGGGATGTACATCCGGACGGAAACGTTTTCCCTGGATTGACTGTGTGGGATGTACATAAGAAAGGAAACATATTCCTTGGATTTATTGTGTGTGATATACATATGAATGGAAATGTTTTTCTGGGATTCACCGTGTGTGATGTACATACCTACGGAAATGATTTTCTCGGATTACCGTATGGGATGTACATACCTACGGAAATGATTGGGTTTCAATGCCTCGCTCGATCGCACAGGGCCCCAGCCTGGGTCCTAGGAGGGCCTATCCCCGACGATTTCTGGGTCGTGTGGGAAGGACACCCTATCGCACACACTCACTTGGCAACGGTTCCAAATTCCGTCGCAGAAAGGGGTTAAAAACCATTTGTATAGCACCTTGCTATACTAGTGAAGTGTCATAAGCATGACAGAAAAAATTCGTTCAGGCCAAAATGTCATGGATGTGTCTTTTCTTGTAGTGAGGTCTCTTTCAGATGCAACAAAGCTAATATCCGAATAAAAATAATGTTAAATTTTCAACCCAATCGGAGTTACGGATCTCCGCTAATTTAAGAAACGGTAAAACGCCAGAAATAGGGGTCGCGAAACAGAAGAGAAACAGAGAGATATATCCAATATCAGAGGGGCTCCCGCCCCTCTGCCGCCATGGAAGCCATGGACCAGAGGGGAAACCCTTCTCCCATCTAGGGGGAAGGTCAAGGAAGAAGAAGAAGAAGGAGGGGGGGGCTCTCTTCCCTTCTCCCTCGGTGGCGTCGGAACACCGTCGGGGCCATCATCGTAACAACGATCTACGCCAATAACTTTGCCACCGTCATCATCGACTCTCTCCCCCTCTATGCAGCGGTGTAACACCTCTTATACCCGATGTAATCTCTAATTAAACATGGTGCTCAACGCTATTATTTCCCAATGATGTATGGCTATCCTATGATGTTTGAGTAGATCCATTTTGTCCTATGGGTTGATTGAATATCATGATTGGTTTGAGTTGTATGTTCTATTATTGGTGCTGTCCTATGGTGCTCTCCATGTCGCGCAAGCGTGAGGGATACCCGCTGTAGGGTGTTGCAATATGTTCATGATTTTCTTATAATGGTTGCGTGAGTGACTAAAATAAATACCCGAGTAAGTGGGTTGTTGCGTATGGGAGTAAAGAGGACTTGATACTTTAATGCTACCGTTGGGTTTTACCTAAATGATCTTTAGTAGTTACAGATGTTTGCTAGAGTTCCAATCGGAAGTGCATATGATCCAAGTAGAGAAAGTATGTTAGCTTATGCATCTCCCTCATATAAAGTTGCAATAATGATTACCGGTCTAGTTATCGATTGCCTAGGGACAAATAACTTTCTTGTGACAAAAAGCTCTCTACTAAAACTAAATTAGTTGTTTCTTTATCTAAACAGCCCCTAGCTTTTATTTACATGCTCTTTATTATCTTGCAAACTTATCCTACACCTACAAAGTACTTCGAGTTTCATACTTGTTCTAGGTAAAGAGAACGTTAAGCATGCGTAGAGTTGTATCGGTGGTCGATAGAACTTGAGGGAATATTTATTGTACCTTTAGCTCCTCGTTGTATTCGACACTCTTACTTATCTAAATAGGCTACAACTGATCCCCTACACTTGTGGGTTATTAGCAAGGAGCTTCAAGAAGAAGCTTGAGGCCTACGACAGGGGTTGGCTCGGTGAGCTTCAGTCCGTGTGGTGGTCCATTCGCACCACCACGACTAAGCCCATCAGTGAGACCCCCTTCTTCCTCGTCTACGAGGCTGAGGCGGTCCTCCCACATGAGGTCAAGCATCGCTCTCCATGAGTCTTGGCATTCGACGAGGCGCATCAGGATGCTTCACAGGGGATTGACCTCGTGCTTGGAGAGGAGGCCTGCTGTTAGGTCTCTCTCTGGGCTGCAAGGTACCAGCAAGCGTTGCGGCTCTGCCATTGCCATCACATCCGCCCCTGGACCCTCGAGGTCGGAGACCTCGTCCTGAGGCGGGTCCTCTCCAGGGAGGGCCTTCACAAGCTCTCGCCCATCTGGGAGGGCCCGTTCAGGATCGCCCGTGTCTCCAGGCCTAGCGCCGTGCGACTGGAGACGCAGGACAGGGTCCCCATCTAGAATGCCTGGAACATCCATCACCTTCGCAAGTTCTACCCGTGACACTCTCACGTAATAATGAGTGGGGTTGTACACACCTCGGAGTCTCCCGATGCACCACTCCTCAGTCCCGTGGGGGCTCCCGGCCACGCCCAAGTGGAAGCCCCATGCTCAGCGCTGGCGGACGACACGGTCTTTCAGCGACTATGCCAATGCCTAGTGGTGGCCCTATACTCCGCGCTCGGGAGAAGACTAGAAGACTAGTATAGGTGCCAAATGCGGCTGTTTTTGCTCTCTTTTTTAACCAAATTTGCCGTTTCTTGGAATGAATTTCGAATTTTTCGCGTCTTTGCTTGGAAAAAGGGTGGGAAACTTTCTTATCCTTGCGGAGTTTTCCCTCTTGAGGTTAATTTTTCAGAAGAGTGACAGTTGCTCGTTGCTCCCTCCCCCGCGTCCCGCGAGCGGGGGCTGGGTGCGGTGCGTACCACCTGGCCGACCCAGTCCGGCCGTGGGTCTGCTCACGCACGCACCTTGCCAAGGCCTTGGCTTTCGAAACCTCATGCGACGCTCCTGAACGAGCCAGCGGGCACATATCGCACTCGGCCTTTGGCCTTGCTACTTCTCAAGCTTGCGTTGTATTCCCTCGAAGAGGAAAGGGTCATGCGGCACAGTAGCGTAAGTATTTCCCTCCGTTTTTGAGAACCAAGGTATCAATCTAGTAGGAGACCATGCGCGAGTCCCTCGCACCTGCACAAACAAATAAGAACTTTGCAGCCAACGCGATAAGGGGTTGTCAATCACTTTACGGTCACTTACGAAAGTGAGATATGATATATATGATAGTTTGATATTTTTGGTATTTTTGGATATAAGAACAAAAAGTAAAAACAACAAAGTAAAGTAGATGGTAGATTAATATGTTAAGAATAGACCCGGAGGCCATAGGTTTCACTAGTGGCTTCTCTCATGATAGCAGAATTCTACGGTGGGTGAACAAATTACCGTCGAGCAATTGATAGAAAAGCGCATAGTTATGAGAATATCTAGGCATGATCATTATATATATGCATCACGTCCGTCACAAGTAGACCGAAACGATTCTGCATCTACTACTATTACTCCACACATCGACCGCTATCCAGCATGCATCTAGAGTATTAAGTTCATAAGAATAGAGTAATGCTTTAAGCAAGATGACATGATGTAGAGGGATAAACTCAAGCAATATGATATAAACCCCAACTTTTTATCCTCGATGGCAACAATACAATACGTGCCTTGCTGCCCCTGCTGTCACTAGGAAAGGACAACGCAAGATTGAACCCGAAGCCAAGCACTTCTCCCATTGCAAGAACTATAGATCTAGTAAGCCAAACCAAACCGATGATTCGAAGAGACTTGCAAGGATATTATAATCATACATAAAAGAATTCAGAAAAGAACCAAATATTTCTCGTAGATAATCTTGATCATAAACCCACAATTCATCGGATCTCGACAAACACACCGCAAGAAGATTACATCGAATAGATCTCCTCGAAGACCGAGGAGAACTTGGTATTGAGATCCAAAAAGAGAGAAGAAGACATCTAGCTAATAACTATAAGTGCATCTAATGCCACCCCTAGTTGGTTTTGGAGTATTGACGACAAACCTGGTTGAGGGACTAATGTGTTTTTGAGAATTGCAAGATAACACAGGTAGTAGTCCCTCATTGATTCGGTTTACCTACCGGAGATGACCCCTAAAAATGTATGAAGACATTGACGACAATGGTGGTACATGAAGATAATGATATTGAAGACTATGACAAGAGAAGACATTGTGTGAAGTCTATGGAGCACGAAGACTTAGATGTTTCGTTGTTTCCTTTTCTTCTTTGTTGAGTCATAGGAACCACCGCACTATTAAGTGGGGTCCAAGTGAACTAAGTCAGAGTGACTGAAGTGATGCTCAACCAAATCCTAAGTATTCGAGCGAAGACAATGACAGCAAATCTTAGCCAGAGCTGGATGAGTCAGCTTTACTTGTAGCCCAAGTAAAGTTGTCGTGTGTGTTTGAAATCTGACCGTTGGAACACGTGTTAGTTCCTTAGTGACCCAGGGTCACTTCGGACAAATCAGGTCGGGTTGCCTAGTGGCTATAAATAGCCCACCCCCTACACCATAAATTGGTGGCTGCTCAGAGTTATTACACGGCTTTTGTCATTTGAGAGCAACCCACCTCCAAAGCATTTGAGAGAGATCCTTGCGAGCACAAAGCCCAAACACCCAGAGCCAAAGAGTGTTAGGCATCACTGAAGTCTTTCTGTCTGTGTGACCTAAAGACTTGTTACACTTGAGGACTGTATTTCCTCCAGCCGGTTAGGTGTCGCGTTCTGAGCATCCAAGAGTCATTGTGGATTGCCAGTGAATGAAGTCTGTGAAGGTTTGGAAGTCTACCTTGAAGACATACCAGAGTGATTGGGCGAGGACTAGGTGTCCTTAGCTCAAGGGGAACAAGGTGAAGACGCGGTCTTCTGAGTTAAATCTCAATCTCCCTAACCAGACGTACAGTTGTCACAGCAAGTGGAACTGGTCTAACAAATCACTGTCTCCCCCGAGCTACTGGTTATATCCTTTCCTTCTCTTTACTTACTGTCTTTCATTGTGAAGTCTTTGCTAACTCGCCTATCTGTTTGACTTCACTCTGTGACTACTTGTTCTGATTGGCTTCATTCTATTATCCATCCTGATCCTTACTGCCTAGCTGCCTTTAGTCTTCATGCTTTCACTTCATTGATAAATTGAGTATGGCTTGTCTAGTGTAGTCTACCTTTCGCTGCATATAAATAGGATCGGTACTATTGTTTGTCTTCGAAACTTCATGTTTTGAAGCATTCCATAAAAATCGCCTACTCACCCCCCATCTAGTCGATATACTGCACTTTCAATTGGTATCAGAGCAAGGCACTCCCTTGTTCTGTGTGATTCGGTTTAACCACATGGAGTTTTAGTTATGTCGACCATAGGAATGAAGACAGTGTATTGCCCCATGTTTGACGGCCACGAGTATCCCAAGTGGAAGGCCATGATGAAGAAACGTCTCATGGCGATAAACAGTGAGATGTGGACCGTCACTGAGATTGGTCTTACCGATCTGTGCAAGATGGCAGAAGCTGATGACATTCGCAAGTTCACTCTTCTCAACCTCACAGCGAAGGACGTCATCTGCTCTTGTCTGTCTCAAAATCAGTTCAGGAACGTCATGCATCTCGATCATGCGAAGCTTATCTGGGATCGTCTCTCTGAAGTCTATGAGGGTCATCGAACTCGTGATGATCCCGGGTTTGAGGATTTCAAAGAATCTCTCAGGACGATGACTTTTGATCCAGAACCATCATCCTCAGCACCATGTCTTATGACAAAAGGTGCCAAGGTAACCGAATGCTACCTATCCGAGTCTAGTGATGATGAATCTGGTGATGAATTTAGACCCAGCTATGTCAAACTTGCTTCCCTTGCCACTAAACAACAAATTGCTTTGGAAAAATCCCAAAAAATGCTTAATAAGAGCAATGATATGTTGGGTGAAGAAATGGATCAGTCGAAAACCTTGGCTGAGAGTCTTCAGAGACTTCAGACTAAGTTAGACACGCTTCAAAGTCATCATAGCACTCTCTTATCTGATCATGAAAAGCTAAGAGTATGTTATGAAGATCTTCAGAAGGAGCGCGATTCATTACTTGCTCAACAAATCAGTGCTTCTCAGGAAGAGTTTATTCCACCATGTCTAAAATGCATCAAGCGTGATAACACTACATCTGTTGCTGAATGTTCTACTGCTGCCACTGTTGCAATATCTTCAACTGCTGATGTGGTAACTAACCCCTCTGCTGAGGATACCACTACTATTGCTGATGAAAATGCTAGGTTGAAGACTTTGCTTGAAACAGGGATGTACAAAAGCCTCAAAGGGCATCAGACTCTATGTGATGTCCTCAAAAAGCAGATACGGAACCGAAACCCTAGGAAAGAGGGTGTAGGGTTCGAGAGGAAAATGAATGTTGATGGTGTATACTGGAAGCCTGAGCAGTACCCCAAAACAACATGGGATGCTGCAAAGGAACCTTCAGTGGATCCATCTACCTTATCTGGCTTCACTTGCGCTAATCCTATTATCATTGATGAATCCTTTGATGCAAACTATAAACTATTTAAGAATCAGAATGGTGAAGTGGTTGCCAGGTATATTGGTACTAACTGCAGGTACGTGCCACCTATGAAGAAGATCTGGGTTCCCAAAGGTTGTCTTGAGAAGCTTTCATTAAATGTCATCATGACACCACCTGGGAAGAAGACAAACCCCAGACCAAAGGCTTCATATGGTCCTAAGGCTTCATACAGACAAAGGACTCACCTGAGTCATCCTAACGCCAATGTTTTGCAGGGAAATTATACTCAGATCCATGAATATGAGTGTGTTTTCTCAAACCGCTATATTCACAAAACAAAGAATTTTTCTGCTTATTCTTACGAGTATTATTCTTCTCCTGCAAGACTATTTTCTAGGGCTCCAAAGCCAAAATTCTCAGATGCTGCTCTTAGACTCATTGCTTCTAAGCCACCCCTGAAGATGTGGGTGGTTAAGAAGAACTAACTTTCTCTTGCAGGGAAAGGTCTCCAGCCGAAAATCAAAGGCATCTGATGCTATTGCTGGGGACCTAAAACACTTGTAGGGCGCACGATCAAATGCCCAAATGGTCTTACTATCCATTTTGTTCATGAATCGCTTGCTAATCTTCTTATCAGTCATAACTTGGATCTAAGCTTTCATAATCCACTTGTACGTCAAATGTTTATGCTTCACATTGACTATTGGTGAAGCCTATCCCCCTAACTGCATTGTAGGGAGTGACACCAAAGTCTTCAGAATGGATTATGGACAGCGGATGCACAAATCATATGACTGGAGGTCGAAGTCTTCTTATGGACTCAACCTTACGTCCATCTAACCAGAGTCACATCACATTTGGTGATACTGGTAAAAGCAAAGTATTGGGTCTAGGTAGAGTTGCAATCTCAAGGGATCAACACATGGATAAAGTCATGCTTGTTGAATCCCTTGGTTTCAACTTAATGTCTGTCTCAATGCTTTGTGACTTAAACATGATTGTGAGATTTGGAAAATATTGTTGCCTTGTACTAATGGAATCTAACAAGTCTCTAGTCTTTGAAGGATACAGAAAAGGTGATCTGTATATGGTAGATTTCTCAGCTGGACCGCAGATGGCCGTATGTCTTCTAGCAAAAGTTTCAGAGTGTTGGCTCTGGCATCAGAGGCTAGGACATGCAGGCATGAGGAACTTGCACACTCTCGCAAAGAAGAAGCACGTCATAGGCATCGAGGACGTCAAGTTCAAGAAAGATCATCTATGTGGTGCCTGTGAAGCTGGGAAGATGACTAGGGCCAAGCATCCCTCGAAGACAATCATGACGACATCCAAACCCTTCGAGCTGCTTCACATGGACTTACTTGGCCCTACTCACTACTCCACGTTCACTACCATAGCTTGTCTCTATGGCTTCGTCATTGTTGATGATTATTCAAGATACACATGGGTGCACATAATTCTCTACAAGACTGAAGTACAAGATGTCTTCAGACGCTTTGCCAACCGTGCCATGAACAACTATGGCGTCAAGATCAAGCATATCAGAAGTGACAATGGCACTGAGTTCAAGAACACCGGCCTTGATCTTTATCTGGATACAATGGGAATCACTCATGAGTTCTCAGCTCCGTACACACCTCAGCAGAATGGCATCGTAGAGCGCAAGAACAGAACCCTAATTGAGATGGCTCGAATGATGCTCGATGAATACAAGACTCCAAGAAAGTTCTAGACCGAAGCTATTGATACTGCATGCCATATCATCAACCGTGTTTATCTACACAAGCTTCTCAAGAAAACATCCTATGAACTCCTTACTGGCAAGAAGCCAAATGTCAGTTACTTCAGAGTATTTGGAGCTAGGTGCTGGATCAAGGATCCACATCACAAGTCAAAATTTGCACCAAAAGCACATGAAGGTTTCATGCTCGGCTATGGAAAGGACTTACACTCCTACAGAGTCTTCAACATCTTTCTCTATAAAGTGGATGTGCGGTTTGATGAAATGAATTGTTCACAAAGAGAGTTCCTGCCAAATGTGCTGGATGAAGCTTCACCTAATGAATCTATCAAGCTAATGCGAACCGGTGAAATCATGCCTTCTGAAGCACAGCCTGACGAGGAACTCATAATTTCTGCTCCGAATCAACCTGACGACAATACTCAGCCTGAAGACAATCCTCCTGATGATGACAATGTACAGCAAGAGCAAAATCTTCGTCCAACTCATCCTCGTGTTGCAAATGAAGTGCAAGTTGAGAAGATAATTGACAACATAAATGCACCTGGTCCACTTACTCATTCAAGAGCAACACAGCTAGCAAATTTCTGTGGGCACTTTGCATTTGTCTCAATATCTGAACCCAAGAAAGTTGCTGAAGCCTTTATGGAACCCAAATGGATTCAAGCAATGCAAGAAGAGCTTCAACAGTTTGAGATGAACAACATATGGGAACTTGCCAAACGTCCTGACCCTCGCAAGCACAACATAATAGGCACAAAATGGATATATCACAACAAGCAAGATGAGCATGGTCAAGTTGTCAGAAACAAAGCTCGTCCTTTTGCTCAAGGATACACTCAAGTTGAAGGGATTGACTTCGATGAAACATTTGCTCCTGTGGCTAGGCTTGAAGCTATTCGCATACTGCTAGCCTATGCAAATCATCACAACATACTTCTGTATCAAATGGATGTGAAGAGTGCCTTTCTTAATGGAAGGATTGAAGAAGAAGTGTATGTTGCACAACCACCTGGCTTTGAAGATCCAAAACGTCCTGATATGGTATACAAGCTCAACAATGCACTGTATAGCCTCAAACAAGCCCCTCGTGCTTGGTATGACACACTCAAAGACTTCCTGAAGAGCAAAGGCTTCAAACCTGGTTCCCTGGATCCCACACTCTTCACGAAGACATATGATGATGAACTGTTTATCTGCCAAATCTATGTGGACGACATTATCTTCGGCTGCACTGACAAAAGATATAGTGATGAGTTTGGTCACATGATGCAAGAGCAATATCACATGTCCATGATGGGTGAGCTGAAGTTCTTCCTTGGTCTTCAAATTCGTCAGCAAAGCAACGGCATCTTCATATCTCAAGAGAAATATCTCAAAGATTGCCTGAAGAAGTTTGGAATGCAAGATTGCAAAGGTTACTCGATGCCTATGCCAGCTAAGCACCATCTGGGTCCCGACGCTAATGGTAAAGATTTCGATCAAAAGGTATACCGCTCCATGATTGGTTCTTTACTTTATTTATCTGCATCTAGGCCAGATATTATGCTTAGTGTTTGCATGTGTGCTCGATATCAAGCGGCACCAAAGGAGTCACATCACTTAGCTGTGAAGCGAATACTTCGATATTTGGCTTACACCCCAACACTAGGATTATGGTATCCAAAGGGCTCAGAGTTTGATCTAGTTGGATTCTCAGATGCTGATTATGCCGGTGACAAAGTTGATTGCAAGTCTACATCAGGCACATGTCACTTTCTAGGACGATCACTTGTCTGTTGGTCTTCAAAGAAGCAGAACTGTGTATCACTCTCCACTGCTGAATCTGAATACATTGCTGCTGGATCTTGCTGCGCTCAGCTTCTCTGGATGAAGCAAAGGCTCAAGGACTATGGTGTCCATCTGAAGCATGTGCCACTCTACTGCGACAATGAAAGCACCATCAAGATTGCCAACAACCCAGTTCAGCACTCGAAGACAAAGCACATTGAAATTCGTCATCACTTTCTCAGAGATCATGTCATGAAGGAAGATATTGATATCATACACGTCAACACTGAAGAGCAACTGGCAGATATCTTCACAAAGCCCTTGGATGAGAAAAGGTTTTGCAAGTTGTGGTGTGAGCTAAATATCTTAGAATCCTCAAATGTCTTGTAATCAGGCACACATCCTAACACTTATGCATATTGATGACTTAGATGTGCAACACACGAAGTAAAGTGTATCTTCAATCAATGAAGACTTACATTCTAAGTGTGAATATATTAACGCGGAATTTGACTTCGGAGCGCCACGATAATTGTGCGTCATGTCTGGGTCTAATACTTCCTATACGGTGGATAACGCCACCACCAAATCCTTGTTTGAAGTGTTTCTCGTGGCGTTACATTTGCATAGTCTTCGCATTTGGTTTATCTTCATATAGGACATATATGGACTTGTGTTCTGTCCTCTACAACATTCACTTATAGCTATGTCTTCTTATTTGAATCTTTTGAACTAAGTGAATGTGATCAGACCCTAACCTCTCTATGTTGTCTCACCTCAAACACTATCTATCCAAATCATATGCATTCTGTTGGAACAGTCAAATGTCTTCTCTGCGTCCTTGTCAGCAGAAGATACAGAGACAAACTTTAAATTTGATTTTAATGCTCAATCCTTTATGCCTGAAACCCGGGGAAACCAGAACGACCACCCCGACAGTTGTGGCGTACGTGGGATCGTGGGACAACTCCCAATGTGTTACATGTGCGCCACATGTCCCTCAGATGTGAACCGCCAGGGGCACCTGCGTAATTGCGTTGTGCCGTCTCCCATGCTTATAAATGCACGTCCCATCATGGTCAAAAAATTCTTCTACCACCTCTACACCTCGACCAACCCTAGCGCCTCCGCTAGCTCTCGACGACGCCGGCGACGAAGCGCTTCGCTGCCGCGACCTCGTCGACGCCGTCTTCATGCCGGCCACGGACATCGTCTCCTCCGCCGCCGCCGTAGGTGTCCTCCGTCGCCAAGTTAGGGCACGGAAGATCGAACTGATCGGCATCCACTTCTTCTCCGTCTAAGCAGTTCATCGTGTGGTAAATTAAAACTCTCTTTTTACCATCTTCTTGATCCAATCGATTCATCACTTTTACCATAAGAAGTTTCTGCCTCCACTTGTTTGGATCTATCCTGTCTGCATCTCATATCTTGCCTAGTACATTCACATATGCTTCTAACATAGTTATATTCCTCACTTGTACCTATTCATGGATTCGTACAAATCTGGAACCAACTCTCATCATATAAGTGAATGTCTTCGCGCTATGAGGTCAAAGTCTTCTAAACTAATTTATCTTCAAAACCTTCTGAGAATGCATATGACCTCTTCCACTTCCCTCGCATCTCTAATGCTGTCACAGGTACATGTCCGTGGGAGAATCTCATAGTCTGCATTCATTTGCAGAATTCTTGCAGCGTCATATTCACTCTCCTGAAGCCAGTTCCTGTCTGACCAGCAGACCGAAGCATTTGCCAGTGTTGAAGCCTTTCAGATTGAACCCAATGGCGACCGACAAATCATTTAGCAAGGGTGGCAGACAGCACCGAGGAAACACCTCCAAGGATTTGCCTCCTGACCTCAGTGAAATGTACAAGATTGATCCAGAGGAGGACTACAATCAGAGGAAGACTCGAATCCAATGGATTCGAAGATATTTGGCTGAACAGTGGTTCAAGTAAAAATTCGTGACCCAAGAGTATGCTGAAAAGAATGCCATCAAGCGTCCATGGGGAGACATTGCGTACAAAAATCTTCCACCCAGGACTCAAGCTGAAGCCATTGCTCAAGGCTTCTATCCTTGTATGGTCAGAGGGCCACAACCAGCAGATGCCGACCCATCTTCACTGCTGTGGTGTCGCGACGACAATCTGTTCAAGCGCAATCTTCAATAGGCCAAGAACTCGGCCAAAGAAAACAAGAAGAACTAGGGATTGGACTTCAATCCTGGCCCCTCTGCGCCCCGTGCCGATGGCACGCGCGAAGCTGAACCTAACCTGGTTGGGCCCTTCTACAACTTAGAAGGTCTCATCAGTCACATAAGGGTTCAAGGGGCGGATGTGGATCAACCTGCAGACGACGCTGATTCTGATGAAGCACCTGCAACTCCGAAGCCCAAGAAGAAGAAGAAATCCAAGGCTTCGAAGACCACTCCACCAATTGCTTCGAGAGTGAAGCCGTTGGCCACTGCTCCACCAGCACCAAGTGTGCAATCTGAGAAGCACTCTCCAATTTCCAAGAGCAAACAGCTAAGGAAGAAGCCCATGCACAACCCCAGTCCAGCTCTAACTCCTGATGTTGTTCTGAAGAATGCTAATGAAGCCATTGATCTCTCCAGTGATGAAGATCTAGCTGATGACGCTCTGAAGCAATTGATCAAGAGCAAGCAAGACGCTGAAATCTTCAATGATTTGCCGCTCTTTGACGTGGAAGTTTTGAACAACTTCATTGACGAATGGTCTGACACCCCCAACCTCAGCTTTGACGACCTACAACTTCCCGTTGGCCTCAGCGTCTCCTTCAATGGCGCCATTGCTTCTGAGCTAGCTCTTCCTCAGAGAATTGTTGAGCTGAAGCAAAATATTGACTCTGAAAAGGCTCAGTTCAAGAAGCATATGGACAAGCTCAGCATCCAAGAAATCCAGAACTTCAAGGTCATGATGCAGGAGCTCAAGGAAGCCTTTCGCAAGTGGCGTGAAGAAGCCCAAGGTTCTCGTGGGCGAATCAAGGCCTTGGCGGCCAAATGCGTCCAAGCTTACAATGAAGTTGAAAAGCGCAAGGCCCTTGGGCATCCTGGCATTGACCCTAGGATGGCTGCCAAGAAAAAGAAGAAGAAAACTATGACCCATGCTGAAGAATCAAGGCAGGAAGTGCCTAGCATTGTCTTCCCTACTAGCATGACTGGCACGAAGCCTAACGTCACCCCAGCTGCTTCAGAGCTTAAGAAGACAAAGGTGGCTAAAGCTGAAGCTCGCAAGCGCAAGAACAACACTGATGATGCTCCCCCCACTAAGAAGCGCAAGATCAAGAAGGCTCGGGCTGCTCCCACATAACCCCTTTTTGTCGAGCCCATTTCTGTTGCTCGTCCCGCATCTGCGCACCAGGAACGTCGCATGACAATTCATGAGCCTGCTCCCACTGAGGCTGAAGACATTCCAGTTGTTGACCCCACCGCAGCTGAAGACATTGGTCCTCACGACACTGTTGAAGATGATGAAGTCCTTCCTCAGATCGAGTACAACGTGGAATCTTCGCCTATTCTTACGAACAGCGAACGCATCAGCATTGGTCTTCCATTGACGCCAATTGCACAGGATGACTCGTGGGCTGATCACCCACAAGATACACCAGCAACTCCCCCAACTCAAGTCACCAATCTGGTGCTTGAAGATGAAGAC
The DNA here is from genome assembly GCA_902687465.1 of Secale cereale. Lineage (NCBI taxonomy): Eukaryota > Viridiplantae > Streptophyta > Magnoliopsida > Poales > Poaceae > Secale > Secale cereale. The sequence goes on along the minus strand of LR738712.1, from coordinate 193,566,241 downwards.
TTTGAGGCCCAACCAACTCCATCACCACTGGCGTCGCCAGCATTCCGTAGGCTTCGCAAAGGACCAAGGCCTCAAGTCATTACCCCAAGTGTTCCAGAAGCAGAAGAGCAACAATCAGTTCCTGAAGCTACTCCTTCTGTGAACATCCTAGAATCTGAAGCCAAAGTGGTTGAAGATATTCCGGCTGCATCGGCCGAAGAAGAACAACCCGAAGAAGAAGAAGCACGTGCTGCCACACCCCCTGTTCTTGAGGAGAACGTGTCCGACCCTCCAGCTCCGGAAGTGGAGGTTACAAATTCTGAGGTTGCCACCACCACCACTGAATCCAATGACGTTGTCATGGTTGAAGCTAATGTGGCACCTGAAGTCAATGTGGTGCCTGATGTAATGGCACCAGAAGCAAATGCTGCACCTGAAGCCACTCAGCAGCCTGAAGCCACTGCCACTGCTCCTGTTCCGCCTCCACGACCCCATACAATTGAGCAAGCATACGACCAAGATGATCAGCTCGTCACTGTCAGATGGCCCAATCTGATTCCTCCGCCTGCTGCTGGACCGCCTACAGCTGGTGATCAATTTGACCACCATGTTGAGCACAAGCCTCAGGTTCAGAAGCCTAAGCCAAGACTGCCGAGGTTCCCAGGTATTGCCACCTCTCAAGGGTATTTCAATGCAAATGGCTTCACTGCACACAACACATTATTTGACAGCGCCAAGAGCCCCTATTGCAAGCCAAGGATATCACCAGATAGGTTCTGGAGCCATCAGCAGGACAGTTATTATTCACGAGTCCTCTATGATCAAGGGCGCATTTTCCCTCACATGCGTCTTGATACCGAAGCCATTACTGGACTGCCCTGTCTTGAGGAAGCTCTTGATTGCTTCCGTGATGCTGGCTTGCTGAATTTTGTAACTGACAAAGAGCACTGGAATGAAGAGCTGCATCTGCAATTCTATGCAACCCTCCACATTCGAGGCTATAGCAGGGATCTGAAGACATGGGTCCTTGAGTGGATGACAGGCAATGTCCATCATGAAGCCAAAGCCTTTGATCTCATTGATCTTACTAGCCTGCCCACTCCAGGAGAACTATGTGAACCTGGCTATCAATTACACAACGAAGCTTTGGAGAGTATCTTTCAGAAGCGCAAGCCCAACATGAGCCAGATGCTAAGCATGATGAAGCCTTTGCCACTCGATGCTGAATATCCGAAGGAGTTCTTTGTTGAAGACCTAGAGTATCTGCCATGCACCATCTATCATATCATCAGGCGAACTCTATGGCCTGTGAAAGGACATTCTTCATCAGCCAAGCTTGAAGGCACAATGAAGACATTGGTCTTCTATATTTTCAATGTCATCAGCTTGAATGCTCAAGATTTCTTTATTAGGCAGTTGGTTGTGTCAGGCTCTCATCTATTTGGTCTCAAGTTCTACGCTCCATGGATTATGCGCCTCATCAAGCTCCATTATGCAACCACCTATCAGCCTTCTGCTCGCAACCATCATATATTATTGCCAGAGGTTGATATGTCAGCTGAAGCCATATAACAAGAGCCTGCCAAAGAGCATGTTAGTCTTCACAACGCTGATCAACAGAGCTTCACTCAGCCAATTGTAGGAGTTCCAGGGGTCTCTCGCGTTTACCCTCTGGCTGGTCGTACTCGCCTACCTCGCCATGCAGAGACTGAAGCTACTGAGAGCACCATTGCCCAAAGGCCTCTGAAGCGTTCTCGTGTTCTCAACGACCGAGAGCTTCTCGTTGCCTTACATCAGAAACAGGATAAGCATTACTACTGGCTGAAGCGTCAGATGCAAAGCCTCTTGGTGGTCGTCAATCGCATTCGCAACCTTGCCACCAAGAATGCCTTTGTACTCATGAAACCTGTCGGAGGTCATGGAAGAGTTTAACTTTGCTGAGTGCTGAAGTGGATCTTCAAGACGATGGCTTCACAGAAAGATTCAAGTTTGACCACACTCCTCCAAGGAATGTTGTTCTGCGTCGAACTCCATCTCTTGAAGACTTAGACTACTCCTCCGCTGCAATGGTTGACGCCAGGGTGATAGATGATCAAGATGATGCTACCTCACCACCTCCTCCTTCAGCGCGTGTCGACACTGCGCCAACTACTTCTGCACCGCCAAACACCAATGCCGACCCTGCATCCTCTCCTGCTCTAACTGGGAACGAGTAGAGGCTCTATGTCTTCAAACCTTTTTGGTCCTTACTGACAAAAGGGGGAGAAGCATATGAGTTGATAGTCTTCAAGCGGGTCCATATGGGCGGGTGCTTTATATTTTGCTTAGTGTTTACAACTCTCATTTTTGCTACATTTGGTTCTTTGAGTTGTAACACTTAAACTTGATGGTCGTCTGTTATGTTTTCTAGTACTCTGTAATGCGATGATAAATTCTGCATGTGCTATGTTATATTCCGCACTTAGTCATTTTGCAGACGCCCATTTATCATTATGCATATCATTATATTCGACATATCAATTGTGCATGATAAATTGTCTTCATAAGTTGAAGAGGATCTCCACAAGTACAACCTGCCATGTGCATTTGCATTCAAAAGCAAATCAACTATATGCACATCTTCAGGGGGAGCCTTTTGCTACTTACGAAGACAATACCTTTATCCTTTACAATTTCACATACTTTTATCCCTGTTGAAAATTTCAACCAGTTTGTCATCAATCACCAAAAAGGGGGAATTGTAAGTGCATCTAGTGCGATCCCTAGTTGGTTTTGGAGTATTGACGACAAACCTGGTTGAGGGACTAATGTGTTTGTGAGAATTGCAGGATAACACATGTAGTAGTCCCTCATTGATTCGGTTTACGTACCGGAGATGGCCCCTAAAAATGTATGAAGACATTGACGACAATGGTGGTACATGAAGATAATGATATTGAAGACTATGACAAGAGAAGACATTGTGTGAAGACTATGGAGCACGAGGACTTAGATTTTTCGTTGTTTCCTTTTCTTCTTTGTTGAGTCATACGAACCACCGCACTGTTAAGTGGGGTCCAAGTGAACTAAGTTAGAGTGACTGAAGTGATGCTCAACCAAATCCTAGGTTTTCGAGCGAAGACAACGAGAGCAAATCTTATCCAGAGCTGGATGAGTCAGCTTTACTTGTAGCCCAAGTAAAGTTGCCGTGTGTGTATGAAATCTGACCGTTGGAACACGTGTTAGTTCCTTAGTGACCCAGGGTCACTTCGGACAAATCAGGTCGTGTTGCCCAGTGGCTATAAATAGCCCACCCCTACACCATAAATTGGTGGCCGCTCAGAGTTATTACACGGCTTTTGTCGTTTGAGAGCAACCCACCTCCGAAGCATTTGAGAGAGATCCTTGCGAGGACAAAGCCCAAACACCCAGAGCCAAAGAGTGTTATGCATCACTGAAGTCTTTCTGTCTGTGTGACCTGAAGACTTGTTACACTTGAGGACTGTGTTTCCTCCAGCCGGTTAGGCATCGCGTTCTGAGCATCCAAGAGTCATTGTGGATTGCCGGTGAACGAAGTCTATGAAGGTTTGGAAGTCTACCTTGAAGACTTACCAGAGTGATTGGGCGAGGACTAGGTGTCCTTAGCTCAAGGGGAACAAGGTGAAGACGCGGTCTTCTGAGTTAAATCTCAGCCTCCCTAACCAGACGTACAGTTGTCACAGCAACTGGAACTGGTCTAACAAATCACTGTCTTCCCCGAGCTACTGGTTCTATCCTTTACTTCTCTTTACTTATTGTATTTCATTGTGAAGTCTTTGCTAACTCGCCTATATGTTTGACTTCACTATGTGACTACTTGTTCTGATTGGCTTCATTCTATCTTCCATCCTGATCCTTACTGCCTAGCTGCCTTTAGTCTTCATGCTTTCACTTCATTGATAAATTGACTATGGCTTGTCTAGTGTAGTCTACCTTCCGCTGCATATAAATAGGATCGGCACTATTGTTTGTCTTCGAAACTTCCATGTTTTGAAGCATTCCATAAAAATCCCCTATTCACCCCCTCTAGTCGATATACTGCACTTTCAATAACTATGGATCGGAAGGTCTATGGTAAACGATACGTCTCCAACGTATCTATAATTTTTTTATTGTTCCATGCTATTATATATTATGTTTTGGATGTTTAATGGGCTTTGTCATAAACTTTTATATTATTTTTGGGACTAACCTATTAACCCAAAGGCCCAGCGTAGATTGCTATTTTTTTTGCCTATTTCAGGGTTTCGTAGAAAAAGAATATCAAACAGAGTCCAAACGGAATGAAACCTTGGCGAGAGTTATTTTTGGAACAATATCAACATAGAAGACTTGGAGTACACGCGAGGAACGAAGGAGGCGGCCACGAGTGTCCAGGGCGCACTCCCTCCTACAGGTCACACCCCCACCCTCGTGGGACCCCTCTGGCTCCCCCGACGCCCGTCTTTCTTCCTATATATACCCATGTACCCTGAAAACATCGAGGCAACAGAAAAAACCCCAATTCCACCGCCGCAACCTTATGTTCCTGTGAGATCCCATCTTAGGTCCTGTTCCGGAGCTCCGCCGGAGGGGGGATCTTCCACAGAGTGCTTATACATCAACACCATTGCCTCACCATGAGTTGTGAGTAGTTTACCACAGACCTTCGGGTCCATAGTTATTAGCTAGATGGCTTCTTCTCTCTTTTTGGATCTCAATACCAAGTTCTCCTCGGTCTTCGAGGAGATCTATTCGATGTAATCTTTTTGCAGTGTGTTTGTCGAGATCCGATGAATTATGGGTTTATGATCAAGATTATCTAGGAAAAATATTTGGTTCTTTTCTGAATTCTTTTATGTATGATTATAATATCCTTGCAAGTCTCCTCGAATTATCGGTTTGGGAGAAGTGCTTGGCTTTGGGTTCAATCTTGCGGTGTCCTTTCCCAGTGATAGCAGGGGCAGCAAGGCACGTATTGTATTGTTTGCATCGAGGATAAAAAGATGGGTTTTATATCATATTGCTTGAGTTTATCCCTCTACATCATGTCATCTTGCTTAAAGAATTACTCTGTTCTTATGAACTTAATACTCTACATGCATGCTGGATAGCGGTCGATGTGTGGAGTAATAGTAGTAGATGCAGAATCGTTTCGGACCACTTGTCACGGACGTGATGCCTATATATAATGATCATGCCTAGATATTCTCATAACTATGCGCTTTTCTATCAATTGCTCGACAGTAATTTGTTCACCCACCGTAGAATTTTGCTATCATGAGAGAAGCCACTACTGAAACCTATGGCCCCCGGGTCTATTCACAACATATTAATCTAACATCTACTTTACTTTGCTATTTTTACTTTCTGTTCTTATATCCAAAAATACCAAAAATATCAAACTATCCTATCTATCAGATCTCACTTTCGTAAGTGACCGTAAAGGGATTGACAACCCCTTATCGCGTTGGTTGTGAAGTTCTTATTTGTTTGTGCAGATGCGAGGGACTCGCGCGTGGTCTCCTACTGGATTGATACCTTGGTTCTCAAAAACTAAGGGAAATACTTACGCTACTGTGTTGCATCACCCTTTCCTCTTCGAGGGAATGCAACACAAGCTCGTGAAGTAGCAAGAAGAATTTCTGGCACCGTTGCCGGGGAGGCTTAGGCAAAAGTCGTATACCAAGTACCTATCACAAACCCTTATCCTTCGCATTACATTTTTTGCCTCTCGTTTTCCTCTCCCCCACTTCACCCTTGCCGATTTATTTGGCCTTCTTTTTGCAGTGTGTTTACCGTTCGCTTGCTTCTTGTTTGCTTGTGTGTTGGATTGCTTGCCTGTCACTATGGCTCAGAACAATACCAAATTGTGTGACTTCTCCAATACCAACAATAATGATTTTATTAGCACTCCGATTGCTCCTATTACCGATGCTGAATCTTGTGAGATCAATGCTGCTCTGTTGAATCTTGTCATGAAAGACCAATTTTCCGGCCTTCCTAGTGAAGATGCCGCTACCCATCTAAACAACTTTGTTGATTTGTGTGATATGCAAAAGAAGAGGGATACTGATAATGATATTGTTAAATTGAAGCTATTTCCGTTTTCACTTAGAGATCGTGCTAAAACTTGGTTTTCCTCTTTGCCAAGAAATAGTATTGATTCGTGGAATAAGTGCAAAGATGTTTTTATCTCTAAGTATTTTCCTCCCGCTAAGATTATCTCCCTTAGAAATGATATTATGAATTTTAAGCAACTAGATCATGAGCATGTTGCACAAGCTTGGGAGAGAATGAAATTAATGATACGTAATTGTCCCACACATGGTTTGAACTTATGGATGATTATACAAAACTTTTATACTGGCTTGAATTTTGCTTCTATAAATCTTTTAGACTCGGCCGCATGAGGCACTTTCATGGAAACTACATTAGGAGAAGCTACCAAACTCCTAGATAATATTATGGTTAACTACTCTCAATGGCACACCGAAAGATCTACTAGTAAAAAAGTGCATGCTATTGAAGAGATTAGCGTTTTGAGTGGAAAGATGGATGAACTTATGAAATTATTTTCTACTAAGAGTGCTTCTTCTGATCCTAATGATATTCCTTTATCCACGTTGATTGAAAACAATAATGAATCTTTGGATGTGAATTTTGTTGGTAGGAATAATTTTGGGAACAATGCTTATAGAGGAAACTTTAATCCTAGGCCTTTTCCTAGTAATTCCTCTAATAATTATGGTAATTCATACAATAACTCTTATGGAAATTTTGGTAAGATGCCCTCTGAATTTGAAACTAGTGTTAAGGAGTTTATGATTTCGCAAAAGAATTTCAATGCTTTGCTTGAAGAAAAATTGCTTAAGATTGATGAATTGGCTAGAAGCATGGATAGAATTACTCTTGATGTTGATTCTTTGAAACTTGGATCTATTCCACCTAAGCATGATATCAATGAGTCTCTCAAAGCCATGCGAATTTCCATTGATGAATGCAAAGAAAGAACCGCTAGGATGCGTGCTAAAAAGAAAGCTTTATAAAAGCGTGTTCTTCTAGTTATCATGAAAATAAAGATGAAGATCTGAAAGTTATTGATGTGTCTCCTATTATATCCTTGTTTTCCAGTATGAATCTTGATAAAGATGGGACTGGATATGTGTCTACTTTAGTTGAAAGGTGTCCCAATGATTCAGAGTTTTTAGGTCTTGATGCTAAAATTGTTAAAAGTGGGATTGAAGAGATTAAAACTTTGCATAGTGATGAACGCACTATTTTGGATTTCAAAGGATTCAATTATGATAATTGCTCTTTGATTGATTGTATTTCCTTTTTGCAATCCGTACTAAATTCTCCGCATGCTTATAGTCAAAATAAGGCTTTTACCAAACACATAGTTGATGATTTGATGCAATCTTATGAAGAAAAACTTGAATTAGAAGTTTCTATCCCTAGAAAGCTTTATGATGAGTGGGAACCTACTATTAAAATTAAAATTAAAGATCATGAATGCTTCGCTTTGTGTGATTTAGGTGCAAGTGTTTCCACTATCCCAAAAACTTTGTGTGATTTGTTAGGTTTCCATGAGATTGATGATTGTTCTTTAAATTTGCATCTTGCGGATTCTACTATTAAGAAACCTATGGGAAGGATTAATGATGTTCTTATTGTTGCCAATAGGAATTATGTGCCCGTAGAATTCATTGTTCTTGATATAGAATGTAATCCTTCATGTCCTATTATTCTTCGTAAACCTTTCCTTAGAACGATTGGTGCAATTATTGATATGAAGGAAGGAAATATTAGATTCCAATATCCGTTAAGGAAAGGCATGGAACACTTTCCTAGAAAAAAAAGGAAAAAAATGGAAAGGCCAAAGAAAAAAAAAGAAAGGCCCAAAAAAGGAAAAAAAGAAAAGGGACAATGCTACTATCGTTTTCCACACTTGTGCTTCAAAGTACCACTATGTTATTCATGATAGAGAGTCTCATGTTTAGTCACTTTCATATACTAGTGGGAATTTTCATTATAGAACTTGGCTTGTATATTCCAACAATGGGCTTCCTCAAATGCCCTAGGTCTTCATGAGCAAGCAAGTTCGATGCACACCCACTTAGTTTCTTTTGTTGAGCTTTCATACATTTATAGCTCTAGTGCATCCGTTGCATGACAATCCTTACTCACTCACATTGATATCTATTGATGGGCATCTCCATAGCCCATTGATATGCCAAGTTGATGTGAGACCATCTTCCTCTTTTGTCTTCTCCACAACCACCACTATATTCCACCTATAGTGCTATATCCATGGCTCACGCTCATGTATTGCATGAAAGTTGAAAGGTTTGAAAAAAAATAGTACGAAAACAATTGCTTGGCTGAAAACGGGGTTGTGCATGATATGAATATTTTGTGTGATGAAGAGGGAGCATAGCCAGACTATATGATTTTGTAGGGATAACTTTCTTTGGCCATGTTATTTTGAGAAGACATTATTGCTTTGTTAGTATGATTGAAGTATTATTATTTCTTATGTCAATATAGACTTTTGTATTGAATCTTTCGGATCTGAACATTCATGCCACAATAAAGAGAATTACATTGAAAATTATGTTGGTTAGCATTCCACATCAAAAATTCTGTTTTTATCATTTACCTACTCGAGGACGAGCAGGAATTAAGCTTGGGGATGCTTGATACGTCTCCAATGTATGTATAATTTTTTATTGTTCCATGCTATTATATATTATGTTTTGGATGTTTAATGGGCTTTATCATACACTTTTATATTATTTTTGGGACTAACCTATTAACCCAAAGGCACAGTGGAGATTGCTGTTTTTTGCCTATTTCAGAGTTTCGCAGAAAAGGAATATCAAACGGAGTCCAAACGGAATGAAACCTTTGCGAGAGTTATTTTTGGAACAATATCAACACAGAAGACTTGGAGTACACGCGAGAGAATGAAGGAGGCGGTCACGAGGGTATAGGGCGCGCCCCCTCCTACAGGGCGCGCCCCACCCTCGTGGGCCCCCTCTGGCTCCCCCGATGCCCTCCTTCTTCCTATATATACCCATGTACCCTGAAAACATTGAGGCAACAGAAAAACACTAATTCCACCGCCCCAACCTTCTGTTCCCGTGAGATCCCATCTTGGGGCTTGTTCCGGAGATTCGCCGGAGGGGGGATCTTGCACGGAGTGCTTCGGCATCAACACCATTGCCTCACCATGAGTTGTGAGTAGTTTACCACAGACCTTCGGGTCCACAGTTATTAGCTAGATGGCTTCTTCTCTCTATTTGGATCTCAATACCAAGTTCTCCTCGGTCTTCGAGGAGATCTATTCGATGTAATCTTTTTGCGGTGTGTTTGTCGAGATCCGAGGAATTGTGGGTTTATGATCAAGATTATCTGTGAGAAATATTTGGTTCTTTTCTGAATTCTTTTATGTATGATTATAATATCCTTGCAAGTCTCTTCAAATTATCCATTTGGTTTGGCCTACTAGATCTATAGTTCTTGCAATGGGAGAAGTGCTTGGCTTTGGGTTCAATCTTGCGGTGTCCTTTCCCAGTGACAGCAGGGGCAGCAAGGCACGTATTGTATTGTTGCCATCGAGGATAAAAAGATGGGGTTTATATCATATTGCTAGAGTTTATCCCTCTACATCATGTCATCTTGCTTAAACCATTACATTGTTCTTATGAACTTAATACTCTAGATGCATGCTAGATATCGGTCGATGTGTGGAGTAATAGTAGCAGATGCAGAATCGTTTCGGTCTACTTGTCACGGATGTGATGCCTTATATCTAGGCATGATCATTATATATAGGCATCACGCCCATGACAAGTAGACCGAAACAATGCTGCATCTACTACTATTACTCCACACATCGACCGCTATCCAGCATGTATCTAGAGTATTAACTTCATAAGAACAGAGTAATGCTTTAAGCAACATGACATGATGTAGAGGGATAAACTCAAGCAATATGATATAAACCCCATCTTTTTATCCTCGATGGCAACAATACAATATGTGCCTTGCTGCCCCTGCTGTCACTGGGAAAGGACACCGCAAGATTGAACCCAAAGCCAAGCACTTCTCCCATTGCAAGAACTATAGATCTAGTAGGCCAAACCAAACCGATAATTCGAAGAGACTTGCAAATATTTCTCGTAGATAATCTTGATCACAAATCCACAATTCATCGGATCTCGACAAACACACCACAAAAGATTACATCGAATAGATCTCCTCGAAGACCGAGGAGACCTTGGTATTGAGATCCAAAAAGAGAGAAGAAGCCATCTAGCTAATAACTATGGACCCGAAGGTCTGTGGTAAACTACTCACAACTCGTGGTGAGGCAATGGTGTTGATGTAGAAGCACTCAGTGGAAGATACCCCCTCCGGCGGAGCTCCAGAACAGGCCCCAAGATGGGATCTCATGGGAACAGAAGGTTGCGGTGGTGGAATTAGGTTTTCTCTATTGCCTCGATGTTTTCAGGGTACATGGGTATATATAGGATGAAGGAGGGCATCAGGGGAGCTAGAGGGGGCCCACGAGGGTGGGGGGCGTGCCTTGTAGGAGGGGGCGCGCCCTGGACCCTCGTGGCCGCCTCCTTCGTTCCCTCGCGTGTACTCCAAGTCTTCTGTGTTGATATTGTTCCAAAAATAACTCTCGCAAAGGTTTCATTCCGTTTGATATTCCTTTTCTACGAAACCCTAAAATAGGAAAAAAAAATAGCAATCTGCACTGGGCCTTTGGGTTAATAGGTTAGTCCCAAAAATAATATAAAAGTGTATGATAAAGCCCATTAAACATCCAAAACATAATATATAATAGTATGGAACAATCAAAAATTATAGATACATTGGAGATGTATCAGGCCTCAGGAGACCCCGTCTCCTGACCTTGTCGGGCATCACGACTTGGCGCACCAGCGCCGATCCATCCTCGCTCGGGGGCTCTAGGTGCAAGACATGCATCAAGAAAGGGGCGATGATACGTCTTTGTCATATCTACTTTTCCTAACATTTTTTCTCTTGTTTGGGACTCTAATTTGCATGATTTGAATGAAACTAACCCGAACTGATGTAGTTTTTAGCAGAACTACCATGGTGTTGTTTTTGTGCGGAAATAAAAGTTCTCAGATTGGAACGAAACTTTGTGAGGATTTTTTATGTGAATAAAGAAAAATACTGGAGCCAAGAACCACCAGAGGGGGCACCTGGGTGGGCATAACCCACGAGGGCGCGCCCCCTCCTAGCATGCCGAGGTGGGTTGTCCCCACCTGGTGGCCCCGACGACCAAAATTCCAACGCTATAAATTCACATTCTCGGAGAAAAAAATAGGAGAGGAAGAATTACATCGTTTCACGATACAGAGCCGTCGCCACCTCCTGTTCTTCGTTTGGAGGCCGGATCTAGAGCCCGTTATGGGCTCCGGAGAAGGGAATCTTTGGTCTTCGTCATCACCAACCCTCCTCCATCGCCAATTCCATGATGCTCTCCATCGGGAGTGAGTAATTCCTTTGTAGGCTCGCTAGTCGGTGAGGAGTTGGATGAGATCCATCATGTAATCGAGTTAGTTTTGTTAGGGCTTGATCCCTAGTATCCACTATGTTCGGAGATTGATATTGTTATGATTTTGCTTGCTTAATGCTTGACACTTTGGGCCCGGGTGCCATGATTCCATATATGAACCTTTTATGTTATCATGATTATATCTATGTTCTAGATCCGATCTTGCAAGTCATAGTCACCTATTACGTGTTATGATCCGTAAACCCTGTAGTGACAATATGCGGGATACTTTCTGATGATGACCATAATTTGAGGAGTTCAAGTATTCACTATGTGCTAATGCTTTGTTCTGGTACTCTATGAAAAGGAGGCATTGATATCCCTTAGTTTCCTTATGGACCCCACTGCCACGGGAGGGTAGGACAAAAGTTGTCATACAAGTTCTTTTCACAAGCACGTATGACTGTTTACGGAATGCATGCCTACATTATATTTATGAACTAGAGCTAGCATTGTATCGCCCTATGTTGTGACTGTCACATGATCAATATTATCCAATAAATTGCCGATACAATGCATTTTCCTACATATTGATCTTGCTAAGTTACTACTACCGTTGTTACCATTGCTACTGCCAGAAAACTATTACTACACTGTTACCGTTACTGTTGCTGCTACCATTACTATCAAAGCTATCATATTACTATGCTACTGATCACTTTGCTGCAGATAATTAAGCTCCAGGTGTGATTGAATTGACAACTCAGTTGCTAATACTTGCAATATTCTTTGTCTCCCCTTGTGTCGAATCCTTAAATTTGGGTTGAATACTCTACCCTAGAAAACTACTACGATCCCCTATACTTGTGGGTTATCAAGACCTTTTGCTAGCGTCGTTGCCGGGGAGCATAGCTATATTTGTTGAGTCACTTGGGATTATTGTCTATTTATCACTATGAAGAATCTGAAGGACGATAGAACTAAGATATTTCCCTCAACTACGAGGGGAGGTAAGGAATTTGTCGGATTCAGGGCTCCGCAGACCCAAGGAAAAGTTTCGAACTTAGGGGCGTGTGCAAAGAACTCGATCTCTCCGGCCTGCTAAGTCGTCAATCTCATGGCCTAGCTCGATGAACAAGAAAGGCAAGGGACACCGCAGTTTACCCAGGTTTGGGCCACCTTGCGGTGTAAGACCCTACTCCTTCTTTGAGGTGGACTAGCCTCTCGAGGGGCTATGGATGAACTAGTACAAGGGGAAGAACAACCTCGTGAGATCTGTTCTTGAGTAAGTGTGAGCTAGTGAGGGATTGATGTCTCGGATCCCCTCCTATGGTGGTGGCTAGGCTGTATTTATCGTGGCCTTGGTCCTCTTCCCTCGAAAATGAAGGCGGGAAGGGATTCCTCAATGACCATTTTGAAAGGGGCCAAGAAGTACATCTTATCCTGACGAAAGGTGGTCTTCACCTGCAAAGCTTCTGGTCGTGATGCTGTGGTGGGCTCGCCGATGACATCCGTCCTACCATCCGGCGACCTTGACCTCGTTGCACAAAATTGGAAACCTTTGGCTGATTCATCGGGACTCGGCAACTGTGCTTGCTTTCTTAGCACCAAAAAGGAAACCTGCTGCTGTGTGCCCGCTGGCACCCGTCTGGCCTTGATCGTCACAGCTTGCGTCACTTGTCCCTCAGGAGGTGGGTGCTTTCATAGGAAACTCCGCTCCTCAGGAGGCTGCCTGGGGAGGCCGCTCCCTTCAGAGGTCTTGACGTCGTCCGTCTCATGATTCTTGGACCCTCACGAGGGTCTTGTCTTGTCAATGTTCAAGATGGGCCATACCAGGCTGTTGATGGAGCCACGCGGTGGGCCGCAGGCAGGCAAGTCTGGGCACCCTGGTTACCAGAACGCCGACAGTCGCCCCCGGGCCCAAGGCGCGCTTGGACTTTGCTTCGAGGCGAAGCCAGGAGGTAAGGGCGAAGCGCCGCGGGTCCCAATCCCTTGCAGACCGAGTTGATGTGTGGCGCTTGATTGGACATGGGAGTCTCCACTTTCCCATGCTGCCTCGGCAACCGTTCGATGTGACAGCTACCTGTTGCATGTAGAAAAACCATCATTACTTGGAATCGTGGGAGGCCAGTGGTTGGCCTCCCTCTGGCTATAAATAGGGGGGCAGAGCCCCTTCTCATCCCCATCTTCTTGCTGCTCGCTCCTCCTCCTTCTTCCTCGTCCCGTCGTCTTGTTGTATTGTCCATGGCGCCAACGAGGAGGTTTTCTGCCGCGGAGAAGGGAAAGCCCCCAAGGAGGGGCCAGATTCACCGCCGCCCAAGAGGAGCCGCGGACGCCCCCGCAAGCACGCCGCAACTCCGGCAGTGGCCCCTTGGGAGCGCGGGCGCACCCCCCCAAAGTCCAGCAGCACCTCACGCGGCCGCGGTGGTGCTTCCTCCCGCGGTGGTGTCTGCCATGGACGGGGCGGCTCTGGCGACTCCGGAAGGTGCATGGTAGTCGCCCGGCCACCGCGGCTGCACTCCCATGCCGTCGACGTGGCCCCAGAGTCCGTTGTGTGGTCGGAGAGGCCCACGGGCACCTGGTTCCAACTCCCACGTTTCTTCGCGGGTGCGCTGCCGTGGACGGGGCCGGACGGCCTTTGGCTGCAAGCCTATGGCAGCAGCAGCAAGGCCTCATGGTTGGAGGTCGAAGTCACCGCTGCAGCAGCGTGTCCCTGACCCGCGGGTGGCAACCGTTCGTCCGCGCGCGGGGCCTGCACGGGAGGTGCACCCTCCATTTCAGGTACGACAGCATCGTGACCCTCTATGTGAGGGTGTTCGGGGAAGAAGGCCAACGCGCGGGGTGCTGCTTAGAGAGCGATAGCGACGTCGACGATGGCGACGATGATGACGGTGAGAGGAGTGGCGCCACGGTTGGTGGTGAGCTTGCCCTTGGCGACGGTCAAGTCGCCTCCAGCAGTGGTGACTCCTCCTCCGGGGGGAGTGATACGTCTCCAACGTATCTATAATTTCTGATTGTTCCATGCTATTATTTATGAAGTCTTGGATGTTTAATGGGCTTTATCGTTCACTTTTATATCATTTTTGGGACTAACCTACTAACCCAAAGGCCCAGTCCAGATTGTTGTTTTTTTGCCTATTTCAGGGTTTTGCGGAAAAAGAATATCAAACGGAGTCCAAACGGAATGAAACCTTCGCGAGAGATATTTTTGGAGAAAATCACGCGAGAGGAACTTGAGAACCACGTCAGGGGAGCCTCGAGTGGCCCTCGAGGGTGGGGGCGCACCCCCCTTCCCAGGGCGCCTCCTGCCTCGAGGCCCACTCGAGCGTCCCCCGGTCCCCTCCTTCCTATATAAGTTCACGTACCCCAGAAACTCCGCGAACAAAGAAAATAACCCTAATTCTACCGCCGTAGCTTCTGTCCCGTGGAGATCCCATCTTGGAGCCTGTTCCGGAGCTCCACCGGAGGGGGATCCATCACGGAGGCCTTCATCATCATCATCATCGCCCTCACCATGAGTTGTGAGTAGTTTACCATAGACCTTCGGGTCCATAGCTAGTATCTAGATGGCTTCTTCTCTCTCTCCGGATCTCAATACAAAGTTCTCCTGTGTCTTCGAGGAGATCTATTCGATGTAATCTCTTTTTGCGGTGTGTTTGTCGAGATTCGATGAATTGTGAGTTTATGATCAAGGTTATCTATGAAAGATATTTGGTTCTTCTGTGAACTTTTTATGTGTGCTCATAATATCCTTGCAAGTCTCTTCGAATTATTGGTTTGGTTTGTCGTACTAGATCTATAGTTCTTGCAATGGGAGAAGTGCTTGGCTTTGGGTTCAATCTTGTGGTGTCCTTTCCCAGTGACAGTAGGGGCAACAAGGCACATATTGTATTGTTTCCATCAAGGATGAAAAGATGGGGTTTACATCATATTGCTTGAGTTTATCCCTCTACATCATGTCATCTGGCTTAAGGCGTTACTCTGTTCGTATGAACTCAATACACTAGATGTATGCTGGATAGCGGTCGATGTGTGGAGTAATAGTAGTAGATGCAGGCAGGAGTCGGTCTACTTGTCTCGGACGTGATGCCTATATACAATGATCATACCTAGATAGTCTCATAATTATTCGCTTTTCTATCAATTGCTCGATAGTAATTTGTTTACCCGTCGTAGAATATCGCTATCATGAGAGAAGCCACTAGAGAAAACTATGGCCCCCGGGTCTATTCTAAACATATCAATCTACATCTACTTTACTTTTACCGCTTTTATTTGCTGTTTTATTAAACTAAAAATACCAAAAATATGAACTATCATCTCTATCAGATCTCACTCTCGTAAGTGACCGTAAAGGGATTGACAACCCCTTATCGCATTGGCTGCGAAGTTCTTATTTGTTTGTGCAGGTGCGAGGGACTCGCGCGTGGTCTCCTACTGGATTGATACCTTGGTTCTCAAAAACTGAGGGAAATACTTATGCTATTGTGCTGCATCTCCCTTTCCTCTTCGAGGGAATACAACGCAAGCTCAAGAGGTAGCAAGAAGAATTTCTGGCGCCGTTGCCGGGGAGGCTTACGCAAAAGTCATATACCAAGTACCTATCGCAAACCCTTATCCTTCGCATTACATTTTTTGCCTCTCATTTTCCTCTCCCCCACTTCACCCTTGCCGTTTTATTCGCCCTTCTTCCGCCGTGTGTTTATCGTTCGCTTGCTTCTTGTTTGCTTGTGTGTGTTGCTTGCTTGCTTGCCCTCATGTCTGAGATGGGGGACGATTTTATCGAGAAGGGTAGCAATGCCGAGGGCAACGTTCATGTTGACCCCTCGGATGAAGCTACCACTCTACATATTAAGAAGTTCTGGGTTGGTAGTAGTAATATTATTGGAAAAGGGGTTCTTCAAGACTTCTTTACTTGTGCCGGTGCTTTGCCCACTATGGGTGGCTCTATTCTTCACAAAACTAGTAGCATTGTGGATGCTGTATCTATGCTCATAGTAGAAGCTGAAAGGCAATTTATCCATATGCATCCTTGTATTCAAAGTGTATTTTTGGAGTTCTCCAATATTGAGCATTCTTCCATTAAGCGTGCAGCTACTATCTTTTTGGCTCATGAATTTAGATATATCATGAAAGAGGCCAGAGAAATCTTTGCTTGTTATGGAGTAGATGTCGGTCGACCTCCTATAGAGGCTATCTTGTTCAATCAAGAAGACCTTATGCGGTTGCGATCTCCTGATCATGTTGCTTTTAATGAAAACCTTAGAAAAAAGGTTCCTGTTGAGATATTGATTGATAGAATTTCTGAGATAAATGATGACTTTGCTATTCAAAATAATGGGTTAGGCTTCTCCCTTGAACGAAGGCTTATGGCTTTCTGCCAAAAGAATGCCTATAATGATGAATTGGTCATCCACTACAAAGGGCCAAAGGAGGAACCTCTTCCTCCCGAGATTGATGTAGGGGACTTTTGTCCCACTAAATTTAGCCATTTTGATTACTTTTGCTTGCCAAAAAGGAAGCTTGCTGCTGAACGTAGGGAATATGAGATGAGCTTTCGCGACATATCGTACCACCATGGTTACCCTAGATCTATCTTGTATCGTGCCTAGCTAGGGGCGTAAAACGATAGCGCTTGTTGGGAGGTGATACGTCCAAAACGTATCTATAATTTATGCTTGCTCCATGCTTCTTTTGTGTGATATTGCTATGATATTGATGCACTTCCATGCACTTTTGATCATATTTGGACTAACCTATTAACTCAGTGCACCACAGTGCCAGTTCCTGTTTGTTGCTGTTTTTCTATTTCAGGTTTCCCCCATATTAAAAGTGCTCCAAAAATTCCAGGAAAAATATAGGAAAAATCAGCATACAGGAAGCTTCGCGAAGAACCAAAGATGGGCCAGAGGGGAGCCAGGGGAGGCCTAGGCGGCCACCTGGCGCGGCCCCACCCCTGGCCGCGTCAGGGGGGCGCCTGGGGCCCCTGCTCCGCCTCTGGCTGCCCCCCTTCGCATATATATCCCTCTCGTCCCGAAACCCTCGAGGACAGAACCCTTTTTCGTGATCTCGCCTCTGTTCCGCCGCCGCAGCGCTTCCAAGATCGGGAGCATCAGGAGAACTCTTCCCAGCACCCTGCCGGAGGGGAGAACCACCACCGGGAGCTTCTCCACCACCATGGACACTTCCCGGATGAGTTGTGAGTAGTCCACCTTGGACCATGGGTCCATGATCAGTAGCTATGTGATGTTCTCCTCCCCTCTTTGCTCTTCATGGTTTAGACCTCGTGAGCTTCCCTACATGATCGAGGCACATATGTAATCTTTCTGCTGTTGCTTTGCTGAGTTTGCTGGGATCTGATGGATTATGAGACTATGTTCAGATTGTGTTTGAGTAATATATTTGATTCACCTCTTTTATATCTTTGTTCTTGAGTAATTCTTGCATGTTCTCCGTTGCTGTTTATTGCTTTGGCCAAGTAGTAGGTAGTAACTCCAAGAGGGAGCGTTATGCTTGATTGTGGGTTCATGCCCCTGATGACTAGCTTGAGTGACAGAAACATGAGTCTAGGGGATGTTCTGTTGCCACAAGGGAGAAAACAACGGTGCTTGTACTTGCGGGTGGAAGGATTGTTTACTTTACGCAAAGTTCTTTTAATGCAGTTGTCTGTTGCTTTGAGTTTACACTTTGGGTGGGATTCGCAACTTAATACCAGTGAGATGTTCTGGATAGATATCTCAAGGTAGATGATTAGTAGTAGATGCAGATGGATTTCGGTCTACTTGCCTTGGCGTATCGCCCATGCTTTTGAGCCTCTACTTTTCTTTGCAGCATAGTTAGCATTGGTTTGCGCACATAATCCTGTCAATTGTCCAGCTGTAATTTGTTTACCTCGCTTTGCTGTTTTATCGTCTTTTGGGAGAGAGACATCACTAGTGAACATCATGGGACACCGGTCCATATTACCACCGTTGATCACACCTTCTATTTACTTCCTGTTTTTTATTTCCTAGTTGCAGTCATAGCTATCATTATTATCTCTTGTGTTTGATCCTTTGTAAACAACAATGCCGGAGGGTTTGACAACCTCTCTGTACTCATTGGGAGCAAAGTTATCTGTATCTGTGTGCAGGTCCCGTCAACCGCTAAGTTTCTGGCGCCGTTGACACCTACTTGTCGACCCTCGGAGTCTCATGGGATTCAATCCTTGGTATCTTTGCCAAGGGAAATTTGCCGCTACGCTACATCTCAACCTTCCACTTGGGGTAACCAACGAGGGGCGAGAAGCCATCAAGCAAGTTTCTGGCGCCGTTGCCGGGGACTCCACTCTTCAAGATAGGGGAGTTGCATGCTATCTTTTATCTTTGCTTTTTAGTCTTGTTAGTTTACCTTTCAGTTTTTGCTTTAGTGTCCCTTACCAAAAATCACAAAAATAGTTATCTTGCTTGCTGCTGCTATGGGTTCCACCGAGAACACCAAGTTGTGTGACTTCACTAGTCATAACAATAATGAATTTATCTGCACGCCTATTGCTACACCTGCCACTTCAGCACCTTCTTATGAGATTAAACCTGCTTTGCTGAACCTAGTTATGAAAGATCAATTCTCCGGTGCTGGAGATGATGCTGCTTTGCACTTAAATAATTTTGTTGAGCTCTGTGATATGCAAAAGTACAAAGAAGTAGATGGTGATATTGTTAATCTTAAGCTTTTTCCTTTCTCCTTGAGAGGAGGAGCTAAAATCTGGTTTCAATCCTTGCCTAGGAATAGTATAGATTATTGGGACAAGTGCAAGGATGCCTTTATTGGGAAGTACTATCCCCCTGCTAAAATTATCCAATTAAGGAGTAACATAATGAATTTTAAACAATTGGATAATGAACACGTTGCCCAAGCTTGGGAACGCATGAAATCTCTTGTCAAGAACTGCCCTACTCATGGTTTGACTACTTGGATGGTTATCCAAACTTTTTATGCAGGCTTGAACTTTACCTCGCAGAACTTGTTAGATTCGGCCACGGGAGGAACCTTTATGTCAACTACACTTGGTGCTGCCACGAAGCTTCTCGACGAGATGATGACCAATTATTCCCAATGGCACACCGAACGCGATCCAACAGGTAGGAAGGTAAACTCTGTCGAGGAGATTTCCTCCCTAAATGAAAAAGTTGACTTGATCATGTCTCTACTTTCCAAGCAATCTTCTATTGATCCTCATGATGTTCCTTTAAATTCTTTGATTGCTCAAGATCAAGTAGATGTGAACTTTATCTCTAGAAACAATTTCAATAACAATGCTTATAGGAGTAATTTTGGTAGCAACCCTAGACCGTTCCCCTCTAATTCCTATGGGAACAACAATGCTTATCCTAGCACCAAGAACTCCACTTCTGAACTAGAGATTATGCTTAAAGACTTCATCACTACCCAAAAGGCCTTCAATAAGAGTGTAGAAGAAAAACTAGACAAACTAGATAATCTCTCTTCGAAGGTAGACAATTTAGCCCATGAGGTAGAGTTGCTTAAAATTAGAACTTCTCCTCTTGAGGAGAGGAAGACCACTCCTATGAATGCTATTCAAGTGCAAATTAATGAAAACATTAGGATGATGGCTAAACTTAAAAAGAGATGGGCTAGAGAAAAGGAGGAAGAAGATATAATTAAGAGCCTTCCTACCCACCACACTGTTGCTACTATTCAAGTTGTTGAGGATATCCAAACTCTTAGCACCCAATGCACTCCTAGTCCCATTGGACCTATTAATGGTGATGCTATGACCTCAACCGTAGAAGAAGAAACTCCTATGACCATAGAAGCTACCAAACAAGTGAGCCTAAAGGACACCACTACCACTTTACTTGATAGTAGTGACCTTGATTTTGATAATTGCACCCTTTCTGAAGTTATTGGTTTTCTTCACAAGATGTCTAGAGATCCCCACACTAGCACACTTAATCTTGCCTTCACGGAGCATATCACTAATGCTCTCATCAAAGCTAGGGAGGAGAAGCTTAGGGTAGAAGCCTCCATACCTAGAAAGCTAGAAGATAGTTGGGATCCTATGATTAAAATTAAGTTGAATAACTTCTCTTGCTATGCTTTATGTGATGTTGGAGCTAGTACCTCCGTTATGCCCAAAAGAATGTATGATATGTTTGTATTGAAACCTTTTGATCCTTGTTCTTTTGGTGTTCGTCTTGTTGATTCTTCCGTAAAGAAACCTTTGGGGAAGATCGACGATGTTCTTATCATTGTCAATGACAATTATGTTCCCGTTGATTTTATTATTATGGATATTGAATGTGAACCTTCATGTCCAATTATTTTGGGACGTCCTTTTCTTCGCACCGTTGGTGCTATCATTGACATGAAAGAGGGGAATATAAAATTCCAATTCCCTCTCAAGAACGGGATGGAACACTTCCCTAGAAAGAAGATTAAGTTGCCTTTTGAGTCCATTACACGGGCTAGCTATTCTCTTACTCTAGATAAAACTTGATCTTCTCTTTTTGCATCATGCCTAGCTTAAAGGCATAAAAGAAAGCGCTTTTGGGAGGCAGCCCACAACAAATTAGGTTTTATTTTTCTTTTGTTGTGTCTTGATGTTTGTTATTACAGTAGCATCATCACTGTATCTTTTCTTTTCAGCTTTGTGCCAAGTTTAGCCTCCAATTGCAAGAAAGTTCAAAAGTTGTGACGTGCTGTCCAGAAAAAAGATTCTGTCCATGGACAGAAAAATTCGAATAAAATCACCAGATAATATTTTTGATCTGAATTTTTTTGACAGCGTGCTCTATACAATTGTCTTTCGAGCGTCAGTTCTGAGTTTTTTGATTTGAGTTGCATAAGTGCCCCGAAAAAATTATTTACTACCTGCTGGTCTGTTTTTCACAGATTCTGTCCTGTTTTGCCTTTTCTTCGTTTTGCAAACCTTGAGCTTGCTTTTTCTTTGCAAAAACCTTTTGGCAATCTTGAGAAACAGTAGCTCTTCAAGATTATCTTTATTTCCAGTAGGGAAAAATTATTTTATTGTGGGTACTAACCTCGCTAATCAGATTATGATGAGTTATGTATGAAGGGAGTTTTCAAGTGTGCGAGGGAAGATGATAAAAGAAGATTCAGGAGGGTCAAACGCTCAAGCTTGGGGATGCCCCCGTGCACCCCCAAGAAATATTCAAGAAGACTCAAGCGCCTAAGCTTGGGGATGCCCCCATGCATCCCCTTCTCCATCAACAATTATCAGTTCGTCTTTCGTTCCACTATATTCTTATCACTTCATGCGTTATGTGCTATGCTTGGAGCGTCTTGCTCTTAGTTTCCTTTTTTTAGTTTTCTTTAGCTTTGCTTGCTGTTCATAACAAATTAGAACCCAGCTTTCTTTGTGTGGGAGAGAAACACGCTCCACTTCAACCTAGAACGCAACATAGGATTTTTCATGCTTATCTATGCTGTGTGTGTTCTTTGTCTTTCCATAGCTGATGTCATGTTTAGCTCTTAGTTTTCATGCTTTTCTTTTTAAAGAGCTTTTGTTTAGTTGGTTGCTGAACTCTCTTGAGTTTTCATGTTTATCTTGTTAAGAGAGTTTGCCTGTTGCACTGAGTTGTGTGTCTTAACTTAAAGTAGGTAATTGAGGTTGCTATTTAATTTTAGTAGTAACTTGCAATAGTTTTGAGGTATTGCCATGAGTAATGTCTGAACTTTTGGTGTCAAGAGCTTTAGCCTATTAGTGATAGATGTCGTATTTTGGGCAATCCGTGTTTATTTTCGAAAACCTACAAAATAGTTGAGAACTTTAGCTACTAGATGGATCACTAATCTTTGGAGGGATCGAATATTAGTGTACACTCACGTACCATGAGTCGAGGACGCGCAAGGATAACCAAACCCTCGTACACTCCTCCTCGGGGTACTTGTCTCTTTGTGAACCTCCTAATTAGATTGAGAGTTACCGATAATAAGTGCATGAGTTCTTCGGACTAATGTGAGTATTCGAAAGTTGACACTTCCACCTATCCATATTTTTCTAGCCTCTTCGGTACCGTGCATTGCCCTTTCTCACCTCGAGAGTTGGCGCATACTTCGCCGGTGCATCCAAATCCTTGGCATGATACGCTCTGTCATCATAAGCCTCATTATATCCTTCCTCAAAATAGCCACCATACCTACCTATCAAGGCATTTCCATAGCCTTTCCGAGATACATTGCCATGCAACATCCATCTTCTCATGACTTGATCTTCATGTCATACATGCTTTTTGCTTGATCGATGAGCCGCATGCTAGTTGGGCCTTGCCCTAATCATTGCTACATGACGCGCTAGTATCATTGCATATCCTGCTACACTGGCAGAGGCATACATTTGCATACATCATGATAGTTTCATCTTCTTTATGTTGAGTACTTTTGTAAAGTGTGAAAGATCTTCTATACTTCTTGTAATATATAGAGTGTTGCCCCTAAAGTGAGGAAAAGATCCCAAAGAGGACAAAATCAAAAGATCCCAAAGAGGACAAATGAGAGTTAAATAGAAAGAGCCATTGAGGCCACAAAAAATAAAAAAAATAACAAAAAGAGAGAAGGGGGCACACTACTATTCCTTTTGAGAGATCCACACTCGTACTCCATCTTATACCTTGTACTCCATAGAGATTATCATTCATGCATATAGCTATGTGGGGACCTTCACACTATAGAACTTGGCTTGTATATTCCAATGATGAGCCTCCTCAAAAGAGCTCTAGGTCTTCTTGAGCGAGCAAGTTGGATGCACCCCCACTAGTTCCATTGGAGAGCTTACCTTAGCTCATATGTGCATCCGTTGCATGGCAATCCCTACTCCTCACATCATATCTATCATTTGGCTTTCTCTCGCCTATGATTGTCCTCATTGATGTGAGCCTTTCACACCTTTTTTGTCTTCCCCCTTCATCATTTTTCTCTCTTTGCCATCATAAGTGTCAACTTTCTTGCTTACGCTGATCCATTGCATGAGTGCTCAAAATATCGAAAGGGAGTGGATCATTTTGACTTGTACCTGGCTAGTGGTCTGGGGATGAGTCAAGATAAGATTCCAAAGAAGACCAAGTGTGAAACTTTAGTAGATTAAGTTCTCAACAATACAAAAACTATGTTTTACTCTCTCGTATATCCCTATCCCCTTTCTTGCACGCAAACACCATTTGGAGACATTCGAGTCACGGACAGCGAGAGCTCTTGCACCTTTATGTTCTTATGTTGCTTGTTACAATGCTAATATAGACTCTTGCTTGTTATGACTTGAATTGAATTACATGCCTTGATTGCTTTACTTAAAAGTTCTTATATGGTTGATAGCATGTCACCACAGAAATTATGCTTGTTATCATTTACCTACTCGAGGACGAGCAGGAATTAAGCTTGGGGATGTTGATACGTCCAAAACGTATCTATAATTTCTGCTTGATCCATGCTTCTTTTGTGTGATATTGCTATGATATTGATGCACTTCCATGCACTTTTGATCATATTTGGACTAACCTATTAACTCAGTGCACCACAGTGCCAGTTCCTGTTTTCTGCTGTTTTTCTATTTCAGGTTTCCCCCATATTAAAAGTGCTCCAAAAATTCCAGGAAAAATCAGCGTACAAGAAGCTTCGCGAAGAACCAAAGATGGGCCAGAGGGGAGCCAGGGGAGGCCCAGGCGGCCACCTGGCGCGGCCCCACCCCTGGCCGCGCCAGGGGGGCGCCTCGGGCCCCTGCTCCGCCTCTGGATGCCCCCCTTTGCATATATATCCCTCTAGTCCCGAAACCCTCGAGGACAGAACCCTTTTTCGCGATCTCACCTCTGTTACGCCGCCACAGCGCTTCCAAGATCGAGAGCATCAGGAGAACTCTTCCCGGCACCCTGCCGGAGGGGAGAACCACCACCGGGAACTTCTCCACCACCATGGACGCTTCCCGGATGAGTCGTGAGTAGTCCACCTTGGACCATGGGTCCATGATCAGTAGCTATGTGATGTTCTCCTCCCCTCTTTGCTCTTCATGGTTTAGACCTCGTCAGCTGCCCTACATGATCGAGGCACATATGTAATCTTTCTGCTGTTGCTTTGCTGAGTTTGCTGGGATCTGATGGATTATGAGACTATGTTCAGATTGTGTTTGAGTAATATATTTGATTCACCTCTTTTATATCTTTGTTCTTGAGTAATTCTTGCATGTTCTCCGTTGCTGTTTATTGCTTTGGCCAAGTAGTAGGTAGTAACTCCAAGAGGGAGCGTTATGCTTGATTGTGGGTTCATGCCCCCCGATGACTAGCTTGAGTGACAGAAACATGAGTCTAGGGGATGTGCTGCTTCCATAAGGGAGAAAACAACGGTGCTTGTACTTGCGTGTGCAAGGATTGTTTACTTTACACAAAGTTCTTTTAATGCAGTTGTCTGTTGCTTTGAGTTTACACTTTGGGTGAGATTCGCAACTTAATACCAGCGAGATGTTCTAGATAGATATCTCAAGGTGGATGATTAGTAGTAGATGCAGATGGATTTCGGTCTACTTGCCTTGGCGTACCGCCCATGCTTTTGAGCCTCTACCTTTCTTTGCAGCATAGTTAGCATTGGTTTGCGCACATAATCATGTCAATTGCCCAGCTGTAATTTGTTTACCTTGCTTTGCTGTTTTATCGTCTTTTGGGAGAGAGACATCACTAGTGAACATCATGGGACCCCGGTCCATATTACCACCGCTGATCACACCTTCTATTTACTTCCTGTTTTTTATTTCCTAGTTGCAGTCATAGCTATCATTATTATCTCTTGTGTTTGATCCTTTGTAAACAACAAGGCCGGAGGGATTGACAACCTCTCTGTACTCATTGGGAGCAAAGTTATCTGTATCTGTGTGCAGGTCCCGTCAACCGCTAAGTTTCTGGCGCCGTTGACACCTACTTGTCGACCCTCGGAGTCTCACGGGATTCGATCCTTGGTATCTTTGCCAAGGGAAATTTGCCGCTACGCTACATCTCAACCTTCCACTTGGGGTAAACAACGAGGGGCGAGAAGCCATCAGGAGGCAACCCAATTTTTTGTTTTTTTTTGCTGTTAGGGAATAAATATTGCATCTAGCCTCTAATTAGATATGGTTTCATGTTTTGTGTAGTGTTTGTGCCAAGTAGAACCTTTGGGAAGACTTGTGTGAAGTTTATATGATCTTGCTATGAAAAATAGAATCGTTAGCGCTTGCTAAAGTAGTCGTAGGATTTTACTCGAGCGTGATTTTTAGTTGATTCTTTTTGTATATGATTGGTAGACAAATTGCACGGATTTACCAAATTTTTTGAATTTTTTGGAGTTCCATAAGTAGGCGAACGCTGCAGATTACTATAGACTGTTCTGTCTTTGACAGATTATGTTTTTCGTGTGTTGTTTGCTTATTTCGATGCATCTATGAGTAACATTGGAGGATATGAACCATAGAGAAATTGGAGTACAATAGGTTTAAAACCAATATAAACAAAGAATGAATTAATTGTTGTACCTTTGAGTAGTGATTTGCTTTCTTATACTAACGGAGCTCACGAGAATTCTTGTCTAAGTATTGTGTTGTGAAGTTTTCAAGTTTTGCGTATTGCTTTGATGGACTATGGAACAATGAGTAGCAAAGGCCTAAGCTTGGGGATGCCTATGGAATCCCAAGTAAATTCAAGATAATCAAAAGCCTAAGCATGGGGATGCCCCAGGAAGGCATCCCCTCTTTCGTCTTCATCCATCGGTAACTAGGAGCTATATTTTTATTCGCAACATGTTATGTGTTTTGCTTGGATAGTCTTGTATAATTTGAGTATTTGCTTGTTAGTTTGCCACAATCATCCCTGTTGGACACACCTATTTGAGAGAGTCAAATATGGCCTAGAAATTATTTGAACACTCTTTGTGATTCACTTATATCTTTTGAGTTGAATAGTTTTGCTCTAGTGCTTCACTTATATCTTTTAGAGCAATGTGGTGGTAATATTTTGTAGAAATTTTTGAACTCTCATGCTTCACTTATATATATTTGAGAGTCTATTAAAACAACATGGTAATGTGTTTAGGCTAAAGAAACTAGTCTTCACATGATAGACATCCAATGTCAATGTAGTAAAAAAATTCACACCAAGTGCATTGAATAGAATGAGATGTTGGACGCTTGATAATTGTTTTGAGACATGAGGATAGTGATATTAGAGTCATGTTGGTGGAGTTATTATGAAATTGAGAAATATTTGTGTTAAGGTTAGTGATTCCCATAGCATGCACTTATGGTGAACCGTTGTGTGACTAAGTTAGAGCATGAGGTATTTGTAGAGTGCCAACCTTTGTGTGGAGGTCGGGGGCGCGCAATGGTTAACTCCTACCAACCTCCCCCCTAGGGGCATGCGTTGATTACTTTGTTTTGATAACTCGTAGATTTTTGCAATAAGTATATGAGTTCTTATGACTAATATTGAGTCCATGGATTATACGCACTCTCACCCTTCCACCATTGCTAGCCTCTCTTGTACCGCGCAACTTTCGCCGGTGCCATAAACCACTATATATCCTTCCT
The DNA here is from genome assembly GCA_902687465.1 of Secale cereale. NCBI lineage: Eukaryota > Viridiplantae > Streptophyta > Magnoliopsida > Poales > Poaceae > Secale > Secale cereale. Next base: position 193,539,164 of record LR738712.1, on the reverse strand, counting down.
CAAAACAGCCACCATATTGTTCCTCAAAACAGCCACCATACCTACCTATCATGGCATTTCCATAGCCATTCCGAGATATATTGCCATGCAACTTTCCACTGTTCCGTTCATATGACACGCATCATATTGTCATATTGCCATTGCATGATCATGTAGTTGACATCGTATTTGTGGCAATGCCACCAAGCATAACTTTTCATACATGTCACTCTTGTTTCATTGCACATACCGGTACACCGCCGGTGGCATTCATATAGAGTCATACTGTGTTGTTGTAGTATCGAGTTGTAATTTCGTGTTGTAATGAAAGTGTGATGATCATCATTTTTAGAGCATTGTCCGATGGGAGGAAATGCTGAATCTATCAAGCCCCTCCGCAAAAAAAAGGGGGCAAAAAAGGCCAAAAAAAAGGAAAAAAGAAGAAGAAAAAGGAAAAAAGGAAAATAAAAAAGGGACAATTGCTACTATATTTTCCACACTTGTGCTTCAAAGTAGCACCATGTTCTTCATTCTAGAGAGTCTCATGCTTAGTCACTTTCATATACTAGTGGGAATTTTCGTTATAGAACTTGGGTTGTATATTCCAACGATGGGCTTCCTCAAATGCCCTAGGTCTTCGTGAGCAAGCAAGTTGGATGCACACCCACTAGTTTCTTTTGTTGAGCTTTCATTCATATTTAGCTCGCTCTAGTGCATCCGTTGCATGGCAATCCCTACTCTCTCCCATTGATATCTATTGATGGGCATCTCCATAGCCCGTTGATACGCCTAGTCGATGTGAGACTATCTCCCTCCTTTTTGCCTTCTCCACAACCACCTCTATTCGACCCATAGTGCTATATCCATGGCTAACGCTCATGTATTGCGTGAAAGTTGAAAGGATTAAAAAGATAGAGTATGAAAACAAATGCTTGGCTGAAATCGGGGTTGTGCATGATATGAATATTTTTGTGTGATAATGAGGGACCATAGCCAAAACTATATGATTTTGCAGGGATAACTTTCTTTAGCCATAGTATTTTGAGAAGACATGATTGCTTTGCTAGTATTGCTTGAAGTACTATTATTTCTTAGCATTCGGATCTGAGGTAGAAGGTATACCCAATAGTTTCCTTAGGGTATCTTATGAAGACGCACTTTTCCGATTGCTTTTCGAGTTGAAGTTTCTTGACATAAGCATCGCATCCCCAAACTTTCAGAAACAACAACTTATGTTTCTTCCCAAACCATAATTCATACGGTGTCGTCTCAACAGATTTAGATGGTGCCCTTTTTCAAGTGAATGTGACAGTCTCTAAAGCATAACCCCAAAATGATAGCGGTAGATCGGTAAGAGACATCATAGATTGCACCATATCCAACAGAGTGCGATTACACCATTTGGACACACCATTACGCTGAGGTGTTCCAGGCAGCGTGAGTTTGATACAATTCGACATTTCCTTAAGTGCATGCCAAACTTGTGACTCAAACATTCTCCTCCATGATCAGATCGTAAGAACTTTATTTTCCTGTCACGTTGATTCTCTACCTCGCTCTAAAATTCCTTGAAATTTTCAAAGGTCTCACACTTGTGTTTCATTAAATAGACGTACCCATATCTACTTAAGTCACGAGTGAGGGTGAGAACATAACGATAGCCACCGCGAGCCTCAACGCTCATCGAACCGGATACATCAATATGTATTATTTCCAACAAGTTGGTTGCTCGCTCCATTGTTCCGGAGAACGAAGTCTTGGTCATCTTGCCCAAGAGGCATGGTTCGCATGTGTCAAATGATTCATAATCAAGAGACTCCAAAAGTCCATCTGCATGGAGTTTCTTCATGCGTTTGACACCAATATGACCAAGGCAACAGTGCCACAAGTATGTGGGACAGGTGAAGCAAACCACCACAGAGCAAGGTAAGCATATCAGATGAAATTCTTGAGGGAACAACATATAAAGGAAATGGATACCCGAGTTGGAAACGGTGTCCTCACGTCATACTTGTTCCCTGCGCAACCAAATCTCGAGGACGAGATTTCTTTAAGGGGGGAGGTTTGTAATAGCCCGGTTTTTGGGCATTTCATTTTTCTATTGATTTGTTTGGTTTTGCTCTGAATTTCTTTTTGGAGTGGTTCTGTGGCCTTGCAACCTGGGAAATCATCATCATTTCTTCTCCCAAGTGGCTCATCATCCTCAAATCTTTCCCTAGATCATGCCATTTCCATCCTAGCCTAACCCCATAATTATTTTTCTTGGGGAATATTCCTTTTCTATTAAAGGAATAACCTCATGTGCCCTAGGTTGTGAAGCAAACTTTATTTCTTTCCATCCAAAAATTCCCAAATAATTCTCATAAATTGTTTGGGTCATATCTTGCTTAAATATGTCAAAATCCTTCATTGTCCAGTTCAAAAATAATTCCCCAATATTCCCTTTTCCAATTTGTCCAGAGTGGCACTTTGTGAAGGAAGTGTCATTTATCTTACCTTGTTTGCTCCCAAACTTTTTGGTCATGCTATGTCATCAAAATCATTGCCCCATGCTAGAATGCAACTTCATTTGCCTAGCCAACCTTCCTCAGTGATTTTTCAAAGTTTCTGCCAAACAAAAGCCTTTGTGAAGGAAGTACTAGCTAGGGTTATTCAAATGATTTGAAATTTTCTACATTCATGTGCTCATATCATCACACTCCTCCAAATTGCAGCCCCATCCAACCATCTGTGTGAGCACAAGATCAAATCTTTGCTTCTGTAAATATTTTCAGGTTGTGAAGCAAGTATATTTTATATTGCTTCATTTTGGCTGAAAATTTACCAAAGCATTCTCATGACCTTAAAACCTATCTCCACCAATTTTGGGATCAATTCTTCATGCCAATATTTCTCTACAATTTTTTCAAGTTCCTCGATAGAAGGGATGTTTGTCAAGCAAGTACCATTTTGGTGAATCTAGTTGGTATGAAATTTTGACAGCATCTTAATATGTTCAAATAATCAAGCCTTGCCATATTTCAGCCCAAGGTGCTTCTCCATGTGAGTGCACCTTCTTGATCTTGCTTCTGGACCAAATATGCACTTACACAGCAACTCTATTAATCCTTGGTCCAATTATCCTCAAAACCTCCAGGATCGTAGTCTTTCCTTATCTAAGCCCCACTGACATCTTGTTTGACTCCAACCAATTTCCTGCTGATCATCAGTGCTCTGCCAAGAATGATACAACAAACTTTAATCGATGCCTCACATCTCTCCTTGGCTCCTTCTTCTGATCTTTCAACTGCATCAACCTCTATGATGTAGGGACTCATCACTAGAGCTCACGACAGTCCCTTAAGTCCCCTCCTTGCTGGGCATAGTGGTGATGCGTCGTTTGCACGTCTGTGCACGCGCTCTGGCAGCATTGGCCGCGCTCTGGGCATCGAGACTCGTCGGGCAGCTCTGCCTCAACGGTTTCCTCGCGTCCAAGCGTGCCCACCTGACTCCCCTGCCCTCATCCGTTGCTCTCCACCCCCTGCCCCCTCCCGAAGCGTTCTCGCTAGAGCTAGCCGACGAGCGGCCACGGATGCACTGTGCCCCGCCTGGCCCGGTCCTCCACCCATCCATTTCCTCTATCCCCGGCGTCGATTTCTTCTCCGTGACCCTTCCCTGCGGTCCCTTGGCCTCTCCCGCCTCGTCCGTTCCCTCCCTGAGCTCTGGCCTCCCTCGGTCACGGCCTCCCTCGTCCGCCTATTTAAACCCCTCCATGCGGCCTCCCGAGCACCCCATCGCCCTTGCCTCACTCCTAGACACCTCCCTAGCCTCTTATTTGAGCTCCAGGAGCTCCCAAGCCCTCCAATGGCCGCCGGTTCCCTCCGCCTAAATTGGCACAATGCCGAGCCCCCTCCTCTTCTTTCCACCACCCCGAGCCTCCACCACCACCCTAGTCCCTTTCCCGAAGCTCTCCATCCTATCTCCATGGCGGTGGCACCGTGCCCGGAGTTGCCCGAGCCCTCCGTCCACCCCGGCCGATGCCCCGCCCAACCTCGAGCTCGTCGGCGTCCGCGACCAGCCGGGATGGGCGCGACCCTCCTCCCTGATCTCTCCGGTACCTCCCGCTCCTCCGGAGATAGCCGGAGCTGGCCAGGCGAGCGCCAGCGCCGGAGGCCCTCCTCTGTACTGCCGGCGCGCGTCGGGGGAGAAGAAGGAGAAGGCCTAGAGGAGAGATAAGACCCGCGGGACCCACACAACAGTGACCCAAGCCCCGGCCCTGCCACTGCCAGCGTGGATAAGTGGAGACGTACTCCTGGGAGTACGCTTTCCCTTATCGAAAGCGCATTCCAGTAGTTCTTCGGGCAGGAATACATTTTCTCTTCTAGAAAGCATATTTTCGAGAAAGGCACATTTCGTTTAATCTGCCAGGGACCAGTTTGTAGAAGTATTTTTACAGATTAGTCCATGAGCTTTAAACGACCGTATCTTTTCACCCGTAACTCCAAATGAGGTGATTCCAAAGCCCACTTCTTCGTCTCGTCGAGCCCGTTCTGTTGGTATCATTTTCACCATGGGTTAACATTCTGAAAATGACCATTATGCCCTTACCCTTAATCAGCCCCCTTTGAGAGAGAACATTTTTGGCGATTCTTTCCACAAGCTTCTCGCCCTTCTTTCAAGTGAATCCTTCCACCCCAGGCAAGCCACACCCTCCACTTGCATGACTGAAATGTAGTGACATGGTTTATTTATTTGAACCTGTTTAAAATATTACTTTAGCTACATGTGATTTGTTCATGGCATTTCTTGGAGTTGTGTTGATCTTGTTGTCGCCATGATGTTGTTTGGATTCCTAGGACTAATGCTTGCAGATGTGGATAACATGTTGCCTTTGGATTCTTAGTGGCTATTATGATTATTTTCATGATGGCATTATGCTTTGGAGTATTACTTTAGATGTCATGTTGCCTTTGGATTATTAGTGGCTAGTATTATTTTCACGATGATAGTTGATATTATGTTTTGGAGTATGATTTCAGAGATAATGCTTGCATGTGGATCTTTGATGGATAGATTGTTCTTGCTATTGGAGTAGTAGTATCATGTTTCTTGGATTCATCATTGATCTTAATTGATATGCTACCTTCGGAGTATTTTGATATGACTAGGTCATGCTTTGGATTATTTGGTAGATATTTATATGACTTGGAATACATGTTGATAGATGATACCGGAGTATCGGTTATCAATGTTATACTATGGGGATAAATTCCTTCATTAAGTTGGTCAGGTGCCACCGAACCAGGCTTTTCCAGTGCAACCACATTTGCCTTTTATGGGAAGGCCCTAATGTGGTCTATTGTCATGTCTCTCGCCGCTGCCTCCAACGAGGGAACGTTATGGGCACACGCTACCCTGATCAGGTAGGTGTACATAAGCCTTGTGTGCCCATAGTTGTTAGGCGCCTTTTTGTCCCCGTTTGGGACCGTTTTCATTTTGCCACAACGGTGGCCGTTGATGCCTTTGGTAGGCACGGGGCCACCCAGGACTGAACCCTAAGGGGGTGTTGGTCGGAGTGGCCGGGAGAGTGTCATGGCAGTAGATCGGTTTTGTCGGAACGCCGTTGGTCCACCCGAATGGGAGCAAGAGGCCATGGGTTCTGTGGTGTGGGTACAGTGCGCTACCTCTGCAGAGTGTGTTTATTAAATCTATCGATAGTCGCGTCCTCGATCATGGGCACCAGTTCGTACTAGGTCACACCTTTCGATCAACACTCACATGACGAAATGACTTATAGGTGATTTATATGTTGATATATTGTGAGCAGTAATAGTTTGGCAAGATGCGGATGATGATATTGAGAGGATCTCGTGGATGATTATTCAGTTTATTATGTGGTCACGCGGTGATCACGTGGAGGTACTGATCACGAGGTGATCGAGATGGTGTATTACTTGGCTGGATAGCCAAGCATGAGATGGTTCATTGAGATTAAGATGTTGGTTTATCAGTATTTGCTACCTCTTGAGCTTGTGTTGTATTCCCTCGAAGAGGAAAGGGAGATGCAGCACAGTAGCATAACTATCTCCCTCAGTTTTTGAGAACCAAGGTATCAATCCAGTAGGAGACCACGCTCGAGTCCCTCGCACCTACACAAACAAATAAGAACTTCGCAGCCAACGCGATAAGGGGTTGTCAATCCCGTTACAGTCACTTACGAAAGTGAGATCTGATAGAGATTATAGTTTATATTTTTGGTATTTTTAGTTTATAAGAACAACAAATAAAAGCGGTAAAGGTGAAGTAGATGTAGATTGATATGTTGAGAATAGACCCGGGGGCCATAGTTTTCTCTAGTGGCTTCTCTCATGATAGCGATATTCTACGGCGGGTAAACAAATTACTGTCGAGCAATTGATAGAAAAGCGAATAATTATGAGTCAATCTAGGCATGATCATTGTATATAGGCATCACGTCCGAGACAAGTAGACCGACTCCTGCCTGCATCTACTACTATTACTCCACACATCGACCGCTATCCACCATGCATCTAGTGTATTGAGTTCACAAGAACAAAGTAACGCCTTAAGCAAGATGACATGATGTAGGGGGTAAACTCAAGCAATATGATATAAACCCCATCTTTTTATCCTCGATGGCAACAATACAATATGTGCCTTGCAGCCCCTACTGTCACTGGGAAAGGACACCGCAAGATTGAACCCAAAGCCAAGCACTTCTCCCATTGCAAGAACTATAGATCTAGTAGGCCAAACCAAACCAATAATTCGAAGAGACTTGCAAGGATATTATGAGCACACATAAAAATTTCAGAGAAGAACCAAATATCTTTCATAGATAACCTTGATCATAAACTCACAATTCATCGGATCTCGACAAACACACCACAAAAAGAGATTACATCGAATAGATCTCCTCGAAAACCGAGGAGAACTTTGTATTGAGATCCAGAGAGAAAGAAGAAGCCATCTAGATACTATCTATGGACCCGAAGGTGTATGGTAAACTACTCACAACTCATGGTGAGGGCGATGATGATGATGATGAAGGCCTCCGTGATAGATCCCCCTCGGGTGGAGCTCCGGAACATGCTCCAAGATGGGATCTCCACGGGAACAGAAGGTACAGCAGTGGAATTAGGGTTTTTCTCCTTGTTCACGGAGTTTTTGGGGTACATAGACTTATATAGGAAGAAGGAGGGCACTGGGGGAGTCACGGGGGCCCCACGAAGCAGGGGGCGCCCCCCACCCTCATGGGCCCCTCGTGGCTCTTCTGACGCGGTTCTCAAGTTCTTCGTACGTGATTTTCTCCAAAAATATCTCTCGCAAAGGTTTCATTCCGTTTGGACTACGTTTGATATTCTTTTTCTGCAAAACCCTGAAACAGACAAAAAACAGCAATCTAGACTGGGCCTTTGTGTTAGTAGGTTAGTCCCAAAAATGATATAAAAGTGAATGATAAAGCCCTTTAAACATCCAAGACTTCACAAATAATAGCATGGAACAATCAAAAATTATAGATACGCTGGAGACGTATCAGTATTGTAGTTGTTTCATGTCATGCTTAGTAGTTGCTTTCATATCATAGTAGTTGTTGGTTTAATTAACCTGCTAATGCGATTTTGTTGTCTTGCCTTGATGCTTTTGGTTGTTGTGAGCTTGCAAGTGCATTCAATGTACTGACCTGGCGTGTCATGCTAGATTGTAGGTGATGTTGTGATTGCTTGATTGTTTGTCGAGGTTTCCATTCGTACGAGCTAGATCGTGTCCCAGCCAGAGTCCCTGCGGAGTGGAGTTCACCACCTTCGTCGGTGTTCTGCTGCTAGAAGTATTCCGCTGCTAGCATAGAGCAAGTGTAGTATCGCAGGCGTAGTGTCGCCATGTTGATGTTATTCTTTGTAACCTCAGACCCATGTGTTTATTACCCTTTATAATAAGAGCAGATTTGTTCTATGTCAAGCAGTGCCGTATTCTAGAAGACTTCATCTCAATCTCTGGGCTGGAATACGGGGCGTTACGGTTTCTCTGAGTCGGGGTGCCACAGGCTTGGTATTAGAGCAGGTCTGGCTGTAGGACACTCTTGTCAGCACGAGCGGTAGAAACCGATAGTAATCGGTAGTATAGAGTCTGGCTTGTTTATTGCATTTGGTTGCTGCATCCTAGCTTGCATATAGACTTATTATTTGTTACTAACGATTTATCTTGTGAGTGTAGTTGGCATCAGTTCATATCCACTACAGCTCAGCCCCTGCATTTCTTCTAGTTTGTTTTCTTCTTCGGTGTTTGGTGTCATTTATGTCCCAGTAGAGTGATGCCAAGTGATCCCGACACTACTTGCAAAAATGGTTCTCAGGTATCATGCTGATATCCTTCTTTCAGCCCCGCCTATTGGTTCAATGGTAGACATGCTTCTACCTCGGATCGTCCTTTTTCTTGTCATGTTAGCAACCCTTAATTATCTTAGTCATCAAGAAAGGGCAATGCCAACAGACTCAGTTTTCCTAGCTATCCTATTCCGTGGACGAGTATGGATCCCTTCCGTCCGCTTGATAATTATGTGGTGGTGACATTCGTGCCCCGCTACATGGTTACCAAGTACGTCCTCGCCTCTGAGCTAGTCCAGGTTGCTACATGGCTAAGCTAGCACTTGGTGTAGCTATGTTTACACCAATCCTTCCACACCATACATCGTCCTCATGCACATCATCACAACATTTTATATCCTAGTACCGGAGATCCCGTGAGATTTGTGTGCTTAAGTAGGCATGCATATTGAGTGTCTAGCAGTAATATGTGACATTGTTTGTGTGTGAATTGATTGTTTTATGTGCTCTTGTTTAGTTTAGTTGTTTCTTTTTCTTCTTTCTTTTGGGCCCTCGGTGTTAACCTATTTCCCCTTATGGAAGTTTCTCATCAACCGACACCGGACTCGAAGAAGCAATAAGGATTTAAAATATTTGGAAGAAGCTCAGCTAAACATATCAAGTCTCCATCAGTACAAAGTCCTCACAGCAGTATGATTCAGTTAGCAGAAAGACAAGCCAGTTGCAAGACCAACAGAATCTTTTCAGTCAAAGGTATGGACCAGATACAAAGTTTTGGCTCAGCAATGAATGATGCTTGAAATATGTTATCATCCAAAAGAAGCCAGAATGTGCTATGATCAAGGAAGACAGTCAAATAAATTTTCTCATGCAAGTAATCTGCCGCATAATAGTATGGATATGTGTATGGTTTTCAGTCTGCATATCACAAGTATGAAGCTTTTCATATGAGAAACTCAGTCTCCTTACACATGCTATAGAAAAGAAGCCTTGATTCCGGTCCTAGATACTAAGTCTTCCACAGCAAAACATCTCAGAAAAGGCTTCTAGCATAAAGAAATGAATCTTTCTCAGTAAGCAATCAGAGGAGAAGATTCTGAAGTATGGAACCCAGGTTTCTTCAGTACAATAATCAAGCCAAGCTTCGTGTGTAAGCTATCGAGCCTTCTTCTACACTCTACTCAGGCCAAAGCTTTGAGCAGAAGCTACCGAGTCTTCCTCACCAAGCTATTCGGATGGCTTCTCTCGTAAGCCACTCAGTCTGCGTCAGTACCACAATATTGCACCATCCTCAGAGATTATGCGGTGAGTTGGAAGTATATGACAGTGCAGTTCAAGGACCATATTTGCAATAATTTTTCCAGAGGTACAATGCAGACAAAACATATGCCTACCGCAAGGATCGAGTGTTCGCTGGCATATTCTTCTTATATATATGGTGAGCATGCATCCCCAGTCATATTTGTCACTCATACGAGATGCGGCAAGGATCAAGCAGATATACCTAAGAAAGGTCAGAAATCAAGCACACAGAATAATGCCAAGGATGTTGCACTAACCACATACAAAGAATCAAGTACAAGTGTGGCCAAGCTGACCTTCAATGGAAGAGACTGACAGCGAAAGTGTGATGATTTTTGGCACGACCATCAGGATCCGGATACCCAAGTCAGCCGGTGGCCAGATTCCATATGGATCCATAAGGACATACCCTCAGAGGCCTACTCCGCTTTCCAAGGACTTTATATCCCGCTCACCCGCTTAATATGATGGGTATACCGAAACAATGGGTAAATCAAAAGTCGAACCATCAGCTTAGATCAGGTATATTCGCTGGCGGAACCAAGTGCATGGACAACAGGTCATGAAAAGTATTTTCCCTCCGACACTCCTATCAGGACGGCCGCATTTGGTTGTTGTGAGCTTGCAAGTGCATTCAATGTACTGAACTGGCGTGTCATGCCATATTGCAGGTAATGTCGTGATTGCTTGATTGTATGTCGAGGTTTCCGTTCGTACGAGCTAGATCGTGTCCCAACCAGAGTCCCTACAGAGTGGAGTTCACCACCTTCATCGTTGTTCCGATGCTAGAAGTATTCCACTGCTACGAGTTGTTCCGCTGCTAGCATAGAGGAAGTGTAGTATCGCAGGCGTAGTGTCGTCGTGCTGATGTGATTCTTTGTAATCTCAGACCCGTGTATTTATTACCCTTTGTAATAAGAGCTGATTTGTTCTATGTCAAGCAGTACCATATTCCAGAAGACTTGATCTCGATCTCTGGCTTGGAATATGGGGCGTTCCGGTTTCTCTGAGTCGGGGTGCCACACCTTGCCTTTCTTGAAACTAGTGGTCTTATTCACCATCAACACTTTATGTTCATTTTTTATCGCCACCGCCACTCATTTCAGCGTCGAATATAACTCAGGAATGGACTTCTCCATCCCTTGCATATTGAAGTGCATCACAAAGTTCTTGTAGCTAGGTGGAAGCGACTGGAGGATTCTGTCAATGACCGAGTCATCTGTAGATTAACTCCTAGTTGAGACAAGCAGTTGTTTAACCCAGACATTTTAAGTATATGCTCGCTGACAGAACTTGTCGGAGACTTCATATCTCTCGACCCGGGCATGATCTTGGAAAACCATTCTCAGCTCTTGGAACATCTCATATGCTCCATGTTCCTCAAAACTCTTTTGGAGCCCCGGTTCTAAGCTATAAAGCATGCCACACTGAACCAGGGAGTAATCATCACTATGTGACTGCCAGGTGTTCATAACGTCTTGAGTTGTTGGGATAATGGATGCATCACCTAGCGGTGCTTCAAGGACATATGCTCTCCCTAGCGCGCTCGCCCTACGATTCCATAGCCTAGCTCCGCGAACTCAAAGAACAAGGGACACAGACGATTATACTGGTTTGGGCCATCTTGCTGTGTAATACCCTACTCTAGTGTGTGTGGTGGATTGCCTCGTGGGGCTGAGGATGAACTAGTACAAGGGATGAACAACCTCTAGAGGAGAGGTGTTCTTGGGATCGGATGAGCTTGTGGTGTATGAAGGGTGGAATGGATCTGATCCACCTCCATGGCGGTGGCTAGGTTCTATTTATAGTGGCCTTGGTCCTCTTCCCAAATATCAACGGGAAGGGATCCCACAACGGTCAAATTTGAAGGGGAACAGGTAGTACAAGCTATCCTGACAAAAGTGGTCTTCGCCTGCCAAAGGCTCTCGTGGTCACGCCGCGCCGGGCTCCACGATGACCTCCATTCTACTGTCTTGACGGTCCTTGGTCTTGTTGCACCAATATGGAAACCTTTGCTTGATTCCTCGGGACTCCGCGCCTGCGCTTGCCCCATTAGCACCAAAGGGGAAACTGGTACACTGTGCCCGCTAGCGCCTGCCTGGCCTTGGTCGACATGGCTCATGTCACGTGCACCTCGTGAGGTGCGCCTTGCATAGATATCTCCGCTCCTCGGGAGCCAGCCTAGAGAGGCTACCCCCAGGGAAGTCTTGTCGTAGTCCGCCTCGCGAGGCTCAGCCCCTCGCGAGGGTCTTGAGCTGCGGTAGGTGAAGCTGGGTGTCACATCCCTTGTCAGTGCTTGCATTAGCACTAGCTAGAGTGTGCATCATGTTTACTTTCCACAGAAACTTGAAATGGGAATGACAGAAACCCTAGCACCCCTCTTCTAACAACTAGGGTTTAATAAAATCTTTTCCAATGTACCCAAAATGCCCTTCAAAAATGTTCATCATCTTTGCCTTGGTCTTAAACCTCTGCCAAAAATGGTGCACAATTTTCTAGGACATCCAATGGTCTCTGGATTAATTCATATGGTAATTGCATTTGGGCTTTTAAATGCTATAAAATATTTTATGTGCCCAAATAATCCTAAACTAAAATGTTCCATGTTGGTTATATGCTAAACAGTGGGCATGAGCAGTTTGGTGATTTTTGAAAGTGCCTAAGCATTTTTAGAAAAGAAACAAAGTTACAAAAGAAATAGAAAACAGAAAACAAATAAAACAAAGAGGAAGCAGAGACTTACCTGGGGCCCACTTACCTGCCTGGCCCAGCACGGCCCAGCCCACCAGGGGCACACCCGTCTTCTTCCCCGTGCCAGCGCACGAAGCAGCTCGGTGGCGAGCACCGACGACGCGCCGGCCACCTCCTGCCTGCCTGGCTACTCCCCCCGACACCCTGGACGGCTCTGGACATCGCCACGCAGACCCCCTCAACCCCCTCGACCGCTCCCCTCTCTCCGTGCCTCGTCTCTCTCGCTCCGCGCCTCGTGGCCGAGCGCCACCGTCGCCACCGATGCCGTTCGCCGTAGCCACCGTGCCCCTCTCGCCGAACCGTTTTGCCCAGAAGCTCCGCCTCGTCCTCCTTGTCCTCCGCACCGAGCTACACGACGCCAGAAGCCCCGCTTCATCTTCACCGTCGCCGTCTTCAACCTACGGCCGCGGAGATCGCCGGCGACTGTGTGCCCGCCCCGACGCTTCCCCGAGCCCGCTGAGCATCTCATCTGCCTCGTTGTGAGCTCCTGCATCGAACCCCTCTCCTCCCCGCTTCGTTTGCTCGCTGTAGACGCCGCCCCCTTGCTCGCCGTAGCACGCCGCCGCACAAGCTCGTCACCGACGAGGCTCCGGTGCCCAATTGGCTCCGTGCACATGCCCGTCGTCTTCGTGAGCGCATGTAGCACCCGTAGGAACCAACCGTTGGACCTCCGGTGCCCTGTGTCGTAGTTTTCATCGGCACCCTTGCTCCGGCCGCCGCCGCTGAGGTCGCCGCCGACGTTTTCGGCCACCCCAGCTACTCCGACCTGTTCCGTTGGATGCGCGACTCCTCCAGCTCGCTGTAGATGCCCTCCGCCGCTATTTTGGTCATCGGAACGCTGTTTTCGAGCCGCGCCGCCGTCCTGGCTCTCGACGGCGGTGATTCGCCGGTGGGGTTGACCTGTTTGACCACGCCTGGACCCCCCCTGTGTCCATGACATGTGGGGCCGGCCGTTGACTAGTTTTAGTTTAGGTTTTTAATTAAGTACTAATTGCTGTCATTAGTTTAGTGAGCCACTGACATGTGGGGCCTAGCCCATGTTAACTTTTAGTTTAGTGTTAAACTCTTTTTAGTTAGTACTGAGAGACTGACCAGTGGGGCCCACTGGTCAGGTTTGACCTGGATGCCCTGTTGACTGGCTGACGTCAGCGTGATGTCATGCTGACGTAGTAAATGATTTTCTAGGATTATTTGTTTTAAAACAATTCAAGAAATTCCAGAAAATGCTCTAAACTTCAAAAAAAATCATATAAATTCAACAGTAGCTTAGATGGAAAAGATTTATATATGAAAATTGATCATAAAAATCCAATCTTTCCAATGGCACTGGTTTCATGCATGTTTGAGCAAGTTAACCTTGCTATTCACATTAAAACATGATAATGCATTTAAATAAATAATAATTTGGGTTTCAATTTGAATCTTTGATTCAAATGGGCTCAAACCCTTCTGTTTATAGATGCATTAGCCCAAAACACATGCATCTTGCCATATCATGAGCATGCATCATATTGTTGCATTTGTTTGCTTATTGATTGTATCGCCGGTGTTCTCCGTGTTAGGTCCTGCTCCCGAGGATACTTCTGCGTATCCAACTAAAGAGCAGTACCTGGCAACCACTCTGTCAGGCAAGCAACCATTGATCATTCCGATACAAACCCATCTTCTCGCTCCTGCTCTCTTTTACTGCATTAAGGCAATAGCGTGTGAACTGCTACTTGCTGCGGTAGTTGAACCCTATTCCCTTGCATGACCTGTCATTGCCACAGTAAATAGTTGAAACCCACTAGCATGTGTAGGAGTTGATTGAGCCATGTGATGTGTGATCCACCATGCTATTTGTTTATGTTGCCTGCTATGCTTAGAGTTGTGTCAGGTCTAGTTCATCTGGGTGATGGATCAGAGTGAAATGATCATACTCGGTAAGGAGAGGGAAGTGTGAAACATGTTTGGCAAAGGTATCGATGAAAGGCCATGTAGGAGTACATGGTGGGTTGTTTCATTGGAACCGTCCATAGGACCCAAGATCTGTATGTGTGGTTCAAGTTTCAGCTACTACCATGCATTGGGCCCGAAACCAATGGACCCTCTCGGCTTATTAACTGCCCTTGTCCTCTGTCCAGGAGTTGCAACTAGTTTCTGGTGTTTGTAGTTTACTGGTGGTCGTGCACAGCGCTGACCCTCGGGGTGGGCTGTGATGCGAGAGGTACGTGGCACGGTGTACCGGTCGCCCGTTTGGTGACTCGGGAACCCTGTACACATAGTTTGGGGCCGTGAGCGACACCCCGGCCGGATCTCCCCATGGATGGAACCCAAATAGGCAATAAACCTGGATGAGAGACTTGTGTAGTTAGTCAGGTCGTGGCCGACACCCTCGCTGGGCTTCCGCTTGAAGGTTGCCGAGTACATGTCGAGTAAACGGCGATAAGTGGTGGAAGCGTGTGTGAAGAAGTACACCCCTGCAGGGTTACCAATCTATTCGAATAGCCATTGTTCGCGGTACGGACTACTTGGTTACTCTTACAGTTCATAGACAAGTTGATGGATACTACTATAAGCCTCAAGACAGGTGTGAGTGTCGTGGATGGCCCTTCCGTAGGATGACGGAAGAGGATCCACGGTGGTGTATTGTTGGGGTGAGTAGAGGACTCATGTACGTAGTATTATCTTGCAATCTGTTGAGAGTCGTAGTATAGGTTAGCCAAGAGTCAAAGCTGGCTTGCTGCTATGAACTCCACTACCCTTGTTGATAATGTTGCATGTATGATAGGTTCTGTTGTAAGACTTGTTGAGTACCTTTGTACTCATGTTTGCTTAATAACTGTTGCAGAGGAGAACCCTGCCCCTTCTGATGGGTTCTACATAGATGTTGACGTCGACGAGTAGCTTGCTACCCAGGCGGAGATCCTGAGCTTGTGAAGGGCCTTGTAGATAGTCAGGCTACACCAAGCCTGTTTTATTTTCCAAGTTGTCTGTACTCAGACATGTTAGTTTCCGCTTGTGCTTGTATGATTGTATGACTTGAGTGTTGGGTCATGTGACCCCTACCTATATGGATATGTTATGTATGGCTCTTCGGAGCCTCTTAAATAAAGTACTTTGAGTCATAGAGTTCTGTTGTGATGCATTGCTGTATTTGCACATATTGAGCATATTGTGTGTATGATTGAAATGCTTGGTATGTGTGGGATCCGACACCTAGTTGTTTTCCTTTGGTAGCCTATCTTACATGGAAATGCCTCCTAGTGCTTCCACTGAGCCTTGGTAGCTTGCTACTGCTCGGAACACGTAGGCTGGCCGGCATGTGTCCTTCTTCGTTCCTGTGTCTGTCCCTTAGGGGAAATGTCACGCGTTGTTCCTTTAAGTCCATGTAGCTTGCTACGACTTGGGTTCATACGTTGATGACCGACACGTTCGTTGCTGGGTCATGGATGCCTGTCTCTGTAATTTAGTGCCACTTTTGGTTTATAACTAGCCATGTCGGCCCGGGTTCTCTGTCATATCGATGCTAGCGACACTGTCATATACGTGTGCCAAAATGCGCAAACGGTCCCGGGCCAGGTAAGGTGGCACCCGTGGGGATACCGTGCGTGAGGCCGCAAGGTGATATGACGTGTTACAAGCTAGATCGGTGTGACTTAGGATCGGGGTCCTGACACTGGGCCGTACCAGGCCGTCGATGGAGCCACGTCACAGGCCGCAGGCAGGCAAGTCTGGGTACCCCCGTTCCCAGAACGCCGACAGTAGCCCCCGGGCCCAAGGTGCGCTCGAGCTTGGCTTCAAGGCGTAGCCAAGGGGCAAGTGCGAAGTGCTGCGGGCCCCAATCGCCTGCGGCCTTGATCAACGTGTGGCGACTGATTGGACGTGGGCCTCTCCGCTTCCCCATGCTGCCTTGAAATCCGCCGGGCTAGGCGGCCTTCGTTGCCCACACAGTTCCGCCTCCCTCGCCGGTAGTGCGCTCCCACAGCACCTCCGTCTTTCAGAAAGCAGTGTATTCCTTCCCTAGCCTGACCCGGTACCAATCCTCCCCGTCACCATGGCGCCGAGCCAGAAGAAGAAAGGAAATGGGAAAACACGTGCCTCGGCCCCTGCGCCTCTGGTCTTCGGGCCCGCCCTCGAGCGGTCGGTGGTGGTCAACCAGGAGGGGTTGAGCAAGGTTCACCCCGCGCTCGCCACTAATTCCAATGAATGGGGGCGACCGTGGCTTGGATGGCTTCTCGCTTCGCGACCGATATGACGGCCACCGAGATCCCTATCCATCTTCATGCCCTCTGGGCTGGCCTAATTCCTCCCTTCTCTGATTTCTTCAATGACGTGCTCTCGCATTACCAAGTCAATGCGCTGCACCTGGATCCTAGTCCATCATCCTCCTTGCCGTCTTCGCCTTCGTCTGCGAGGCCATGGTGGACATTGCTCCTTCTGTGGCCTTGTTTCATCATTTCTTCTCGCTGCACCTAACCGACGCCCGCTAGCGGTCGGGGTGTGTGTCCTTCCAGGCTATAGCAGCGATGAACGGCTCAAGGATGGACTTCGAGCTCTCGCCACCTGCGGATGGATTTCGGAAGCAGTGGGTGTTTGTTGATGCTGGCGTGTGCAATCCTCTGCTCCAACTTCTGCGGGCTCCAGCCGTCACAAGCTCCTGCTAGAGGCATGCGAAGCTCGTCGACCAGTGGCTCGCCCATGTCTGGCGTGGGCTGGCCAGGCTGAAAGACCTTGGGGTGACGGCGCCTATGGTGGTGAAGGAGTTGGTCAGGTGCTGCATCGCTCCGCTCCAGCGTCACTCTCGGACGATGTGGACCTTATTCGGCAACGAGGACCCCATCAGGCATCACGTGCCCGCGATTCCTCCCGAGGCGAGGCGGATGGTGCTTGGGCTCTTGACAGGCGACCCGGCACCGGCCAATATGCCGGGGGAGGGTTGCCTCTTGTATTGCTGCTCCAACAAGGTTGAATTTGTGAGGCAGATGCCCCTTTTCGACGAATGGGGGTTGTGCCAGGCCGGCCCTGAGGGGCCCTGCAAGAACCCCGTCCCCTTGGTTCTCTCACCTGCAGTCACCTCGGTGCCCGCCCCAGAAGTGGATGCAGGGAGGCGGTCACCGTCGGACGCCAGCGAGGTGGCCGCTGAAGAGGCGACGAGGGTTGTGATACGTCTCCAACGTATCTATAAATTTTTATTGTTCCATGCTATTATATTATCCTTCTAGGATGTTTTATGGGCTTTATTATAAACTTTTATATGATTTTTGGGACTAACCTGTTAACCCATAGCCCAGTGCCAGTTTATGTTTTTCTCCTGTTTTAGGGTTTCACAGAAAAGGAATATCAAGTGGAGCCCAATTGACGTGAAATTCAATGGAGATCATTTTTGGACCAGAAGAAGCCCACGGAGTGCCGGAGGGGGACGAGAAGACCCACGGGCTGCCCACGAGGGTGGGGGGCGCGCCCCCCCTACTGGGCGCGCCCCCTGCCTCGTGGACAGCTCGTAGACCCCTTTGCTTGGCCCCAACTCCAACACCTCCTATATATACAGAAACCTTCAAAAAATAACCTATATCGGGAGTTCCGCCGCCTAAAGCCTTTGTTACCACCAAAAACCAATCTAGACCCCATTCCGGCACCCTGCCGGAGGGGGGAATCCCTCTTCGGTGGCTATCTTCATCATCCCGGCGCTCTCCCTGACGAGGAGGGAGTAGTCCATCCTCGGGGCTGAGGGTATGTACCAGTAGCTATGTGTTTGATCTCTCTCTCTCGTGTTCTTGAGATGGCACGATCTTGATGTATAGTGAGCTTTGCTATTATAGTTGGATCTTATGACGCTTCTCCCCCTCTACTCTCTTGTAATGGATTGAGTTTTCCCTTTGAAGTTATCTTATCGGATTGAGTCTTTAAAGATTTGAGAACACTTGATGTATGTCTTGAGTGGGATACCTGTGGTGACAATGGGGTATTCTATCGGTTCACTTGATGTATGTTTTGGTGATCAACTTGCGGGTTCCGTGACCTTCAGAATCTATGCATAGGGGTTGGCACGCGTTTTCGTCTTGACTTTCCGGTAGAAACTTTGGGGCACTCTTTGAAGTTCCTTGTGTTGGTTGAATAGATGAATCTGAGATTGTGTGATGCATATCATATAATCATGCCCACGGATACTTGAGGTGACAATCGAGTATCTAGGTGACATTAGGGTTTTGGTTTATTTGTGTCTTAAGGTGTTATTCTAGTACGAACTCTATGATAGATCGAACGGAAAGAATAGCTTCGTGCTATTTTACTACGGACTCTTGAATATATCTATCAGAAAGGATACTTTGAGGTAGTTTCGTACCCTACCATAATCTCTTCGTTTGTTCTCCGCTATTAGTTACTTTGGAGTGACTCTTTATTGCATGTTGAGGGATAGTTATGTGATCCAGTTATGTTATTATTGTTGAGAGAACTTGCACTAGTGAAAGTATGAACCCTAGGCCTTGTTTCCTATCATTGCAACACCGTTTACGCTCACGTTTACCACTTGCTACCTTGCTGTTTTTATATTTTCTTATTACAAAAACCTATATCTACCATCCATATTGCACTTGTATCACCATCTCTTCGCCGAACTAGTGCACCTATACAATTTACCATTGTATTGGGTGTGTTGGGGACACAAGAGACTCTTTGTTATTTGGTTGCAGGGTTGTTTGAGAGAGACCATCTTCATCCTACGCCTCCCACAGATTGATAAACCTTAGGTCATCCACTTGAGGGAAATTTGCTACTGTCCTACAAACCTCTGCACTTGGAGGCCCAACAACGTCTACAAGAAGAAGGTTGTGTAGTAGACATCAGGTTGCGGCTCCTGAGGCGACATCCCCCGGGGCTCGTGCGAGCTGTCCTAAGGCAACGGCTGGAGGGCCGATGCATTCCGAGGCTCCCGAGGTCGTTCCCTCAGGAACCCTGCCAACTTCCCTAGGCAACGGCGATCGTGCCCTGGGCTTTGGCCAGCTTTGTCCGAACTTCGGAGCTCTCCACAAGAGGAAGGCACCTCCAAGCTGTAGTGGTAATGCCTACCGGCCGTTGAAGCAGAGGAATTACATAACCAAAGACGAGTGAGTACCTTCTCTGTGTGACTTCCTAAGTGTCGCGTCCCTTTATGACCACCACTCTTCAGGTCCCCTTCAGCTGGCGCAGGGAAATCTCCTGAGGAACGACCCCCGTCCTTGCGGGGCTCATCACTAGCCTTGAGCGCTCCTTACCGGGCCATCGCACGAGGCGCAAGGCTTGTGGAAGAGGTAGGCGTGTCGTTTGGGTGCCCTAACCCTGCGCTTCTGTTGTCCCTCCTTCGCAACCCTGCCTGGAGTGTCGGAGGCATGCCGAGGGCTCCTCCATTGATCGTCGCCCGCAGCGGGGCGACCCTGGTCCTGGCTTCAGCTTCAAGAAGCAAAACACCATCCAGCACCGCCTCCGCCGAGGTCCAGACGGCTGCGGGGAGGGCGCCGGTCTCCAGCCCCCTGCCAGAGGAGGGTACGCTTCCTCGAGCTTTCCTGATGATGGACGGCGCAGAGGAAGGGCTCGGCCGTGCGATTGAATTTGCATGCGGGCACGGCGCTATCCACCACGAGCTCCTACGGGAGGCGATGGGCGCGCTGAGCCGGCTCGGGGAAAAGCTTGTTGATGTTGACACCCGCCTAGAGATGGAGGGGCTTCGGCTGGCGGACGAATGGCGCCGGTTGAAGGTGGCCATTAACCTCGGGCATCTTTAGAACGAGAGTGCCAGCGCGAAGGCCGAGGTGGCCCTCGCGACCTCACGTGAAGCTAGCGCCCGGGCATTGGAGGAGGCCAGGAAGGCGGATCCCCGCCGCGAGGTCAGCGAGGAGCGCCAACGGGAGCTTCGGGCCTTGAATGCCTCCCTCGAGCAGCAGGTCGAGGCGCGTAGGGCAGTCTTGGCGTCGATGAGGGGGGCGCCTTCCAGAGAGAAGGAGATCCAGAATCGTAAGGAGGCGCTGATGCAGGAGGCCTTAGAGCGCAGCCTTGAGCTTGAGCGGTTGGAAACGAGGGAGAGCTAGGTGACCATGGTCGAGGACGCCGATTCCACGCGCGAGGCCAGGATCCAGGAGGAGGTCGACCGGAGGGTGGTGAAGGCTCGTGCAAATCTTGCCAATGAGTATGACTTGAAGCTGAAGCTCCTGGAGGCAGAAGCCGAGGGTAGGACCGCCGCCCTCAGGATATGGCTGAACGAGGCAAAGTAGTGCAAGAGGGCCGCCGCGGTGACCCGGACCTCTGATATGGCTGATCTGGCCCTGCTCCAACAACAAATCGATGATGTCGCGTCCCTCGCGCAGCGAAACAGGGAGGAGGCTTGTCACCGGCACACACTGCAGCGCGAGCACACCCCCATGCTCCAGGCTCTCAGGGTTAGGGCTAACCGGGCGCTGGGAGCCATCTGCGAGGAGAGCGTCCCTCACCCCCATGCGGAGGATTATGTCGGCCACCTCTACTTCTTTAGTGAAGTCATGACGCGCCTGGAGGGACAGGCTGTGAGGGCTCATGAGCTCGTCGAGGAGAAGAGTCCGGGCCTCCTTGGGCAGGCATTCTCGCACGTCTTCAGTCATCTTCAGAACCTCGATCGTCACTTCGATTTCGACGCCGCCATAGTGATACGTCTCCAACGTATCTACTTTTTCTAACGCTTTTCCTCTTGTTCTGGACTCTAATTTCCATGATTTGAATGAAACTAAACCTGGACTGACGCTGTTTTCAGCAGAAATACCATGATATTGTTTTTGTGCGGAAATAAAAGTTCTCGGAATGGAACAAAACTTTGCGAGGATTTTTTTATGGAATAAAAAAATTACTGGAGCCAAGACCCACCAGAGAGGGGCCCCTGGGTGGGCACAACCAACCAGGGCGCGCCCCCCTCTCCTGGCGTGCCCAGGTGGGTTGTACCCACCTGATGGCCTCACAGACACCAACCCCGACCCTATAAATTCCTATTTTTGGAAATAAAAATGAGGGAGAAAGAATTATCGCAATCCACGAGACCGAGCCGCCGTCACCTCCTGTTCTGCCCCGGGAGGCCAGATCTGGAGTGTGTTTGGGGCTCAGGAGAGGGGGGTCTTCGTTCTTCGTCATCACCAACCCTTCTCCATCGTCAATTCCATGATCCTCCCCACCGGGAGTGAGTAATTCCATCGTAGGCTCCCTGGTCGGTGAGGAGTTGGATGAGATTCATCATGTAATCAAGTTAGTTTTGTTAGGGCCCGATCCCTAGTATCCACTATGTTCTTAGATTGATGTTGCTATGACTTTGCTATGCTTAATGCTTGTCACTTTGGGCCCGGGTGCCATGAACTCAGATGTGAACCATTTATAAATGCATCATTATATCCATGTTTTAGATCCGATCTTGCAAGTTATAGTCACCTACTATGTGTTATGATCCGGCAACCCCGGAGTGACAATAACCGGAACCACTCCCTGTGATGACCGTAGTTTGAGGAGTTAATATATTCACTATGTGTTAATGCTTTGTTTTAGTATCCCTTAGTTTCCAATATGGACCCCGCTGCCATGGGAGGGTAGGACAAAAGATGTCATGCATTTTTTTTAATAAAGCATGTATGACTATTTACGGAATAAATGCCTACATTATATCGATGAAATGGAGCTCGTGCCGTATCTCCCTAGGTTATAACTGTCACATGATGAATATGATCCTATAAATCACTGATCCAATGCTTACGAATTTGTCCTATATTGATCTTGCTAAGTTACTATTGCTGCAGCTACTGTTACACTTGTTACAAAATTACCGGTATCGTTGTTACTGTTACTATTGTTGCTGTCACTACTATCAAAACTATCAAACTACTTTGCTACTGATCACTTTGCTGCAGATAATTAATCTCCAAGTCTGGTTGAATTGACAACTCAGCTGCTAATACCTTCAAATATTCTTTGGCTCCCCTTGTGTTGAATCTATAAATTTGGGTTGAATACTCTACCCTCGAAAATTGTTGCGATCATCTATATTTGTGGGTTATCAAGACCCTTTTATGGCGCCATTGCTGGGGAGCATAGCTATATTTGTTGAGTCACTTGGGATAATTATCATATTATCACTATGAAGGATTTGAAGGATCCAAAGACCAAGATATTTCCCTCAAAGACGAGGGGAGGTAAGGAACTGTCATCCAGTTCTGCTTTAGAGTCACCTTCTGTTATGAGTAAACTTGCAACACCACCACATGCTATCAGTTCTAATATGTTGCAAGTTATTGATGATGCTACTTCTACTCTGAATGATGCTTATGACGATGCTAGTACCTTGCTTGATAATGATGATGTGCCACTTGGTGAATTTCTTGATGAACAAATTGCTAGAGTAATACAACATGATGTTGTTGAATCTGATGATGAGCTTGAAACTGAAACTCCTGAAACACATGCCAGAACTAGCCTTCCTAGATATGAATTGCCTAAGGTGCCAGAAGGTTATGTTATGAGTGAAGAAGCAACAAGAGATATTCTTGCTTGTAAGATAGAGATGATCTAGAGAAATTACTACACAAGTATAAAGAAAATATCTGAATGCTAGAATGAAATGTGATCCTAAGTTTGCTACTTCACCTATCTTTATTGATGATAAGGATTATGAATTCTCTGTCGACCTAGAGTTAATCACCTTGGTTGAATCTGATCCTTTCCATGGTTATGAAACTGAAACTGTTGTGGCACATCTCACTAAGCTAAATGACATAGCCACCCTTTTTACTCACTATGAGAAAATTTGCTACTACTTTATTCTCAAATTATTTCTGTTCTCATTAAAGGGTGATGCTAAATCTTGGTACCATACTCTTGCTCTTGGTTGTGTGCGTAGTCCCCAGGATATGATCTATTACTTCTCTGAAAAATATTTTCCTGCTCATAAGAAACAAGCTGCCTTATAGGAAATATTTAACTTTGTGCGAACTAAAGAAGACAATCTCCCACAAGCTTGGGGGAGGTTTTGCCCGTTACTCAATGCTTTTCCTGATCATCCTCTTAAGAAAACTGAAATACTTCATACCTTCTATAATGGACTAACCGATGCTTCTAGGGACTTCCTAGATAGTTGCGCTGGTTGTGTTTTCAGGGAACAAACTATTGGACAAGCTAAAGAATTATTGAATAATATATTGAAGAACTATGATGATTGGACTCTTCCTGAACCACCGCCTAAACCCACTCCAAAGAAGAGGGGTATATTATATCTCAGTCCTGAAGATATGCAAGAGGCAAAGAAATCTATGAAGGAAAAAGGTATTAAAGCTGAGGATGTTAAAATTTTACCTCCTATTGAAGAAATACATGGGCTTAATGCACCACCACTGCCTGAGGTGGTAGAGGTAAATTCTCTTATGAATTTCAGTGATAATGATAATCCTCGCAATATGCATCCTAGCCAATGCCTTTATGAGTTCAAAAACTATATTAGAAAGCAAGATCACTTCAATGCAAATGTTATGAAACAATTGAAATACAATTCTGATATGATTGCTCGCTTGAGTGACTTGTTATTTAGAATTTCAAATGATGTTAGAGGTGTGGGGAAACATGCTTCTATGGTTCAAACTCAACTAGAACAAGTTCCTAAATCTCAAAGAGAATTGCTTGATGAAATGAATCATAATATTCATCACTTTGCTGTTAGAGTTGCACCTAGAGGAGGTAAAATGACTCAGGGACCACTTTATCCTGAGGGACACCCTACAAGAATTGAACAAGACTCACATAGAAATAACACTAGTACACCTAGTCCTTCTAGAAAGAAAAAGAAAAAGAAAAATGATAGGACTTTGCACACTTCTAGTGAACCTGAAATAGAAAAACCTCCAGATAATGATAATGAAACTTCTATCTCTAATGCTGAAACTCAACCTGGTAATGAATACTCACTTAGTGATAATGAAAAATATAATTATGAGGTTCATGAAGATGCTCAACCAAACAATGAAAAAGAACCGGATAATGATGTTGAGATAGAACCACCTATTGATCTTGATAACACACAACCTAAGAATAAAAGGTATGATAAAAGAGACTTTGTTGCTAGAAAACACGGTAAAGAAAGAGAACCGTGGGTTCAAAAACCTATGCCTTTTCCACCCCGGTCAACTAAAAATAAAGATGATGAAGAATGTGAACGCTTTGCTGAAATGATGAGGCCAGTCTTTTTGCGTACTCGTTTAACTGATATCTTAAAAATGCCTCCTTATGCAAAGTATATGAAATACATCATCACTAATAAGAGAAAAATACCGGAAGCTGAAATCTCCACTATGCTTGCTAATTATACTTTCAAGGATGGAGTACCTAAGAAACTTGGAGATCCGGGTATACCAACTATACCTTCCTCTATAAAAAAGAATTATGTAAAAACTTCTTTGTGTGATTTAGGAGCTCGTGTTAGTGTTATGTCTTTCTCTTTATATAAAAGACTTGACTTAAATAAACTCACACCTACTGAAATATCTTTGCAAATGGCTGACAAGTCAACTGCCATACCTATCGGTATTTGTGAGGATGTGCCCGTTGTTGTTGCTAATGTTACTATCTTGACTGACTTTGTTATACTTGAGATGCCCAAGGACGACAATATGTATATTATTCTTGGTAGACCCTTCTTGAATATGGCAGGGGTTGTTATTGACTGTAATAAAAGCAATGTCACTTTTCATATTAATGGTAATGAGTATACGGTGCACTTTCCGAAGAAACAGTTCCAAGTGAATGGTCTTAATGTTATTGAAAAATCTAAGACAATCACTATTGGAAGTTTTCAAATACCTCTACCTACTGTCAAAAATAGATATGAAATGCTTATTGTTGGGGACATCCATATCCCCATTGAGGTAACTTAGTGATTTACGAAAGTTCTTTGGTTTCATGCTAATCGAAAGTGGTTGTTAATAAGACCTGATCAACCTTATTAATGAATCATTTTTGACCGGTATAAAGTTGATGAATTTAGTAAGCAGTACCTACTGTCCTTACTTTTTATTTTTTGTTTTTACTAGTTAAATAAAATAAAATGCCATGTTTAGCTTGTTTTCTGAATTCCCCGTGCAATAAAAAAAGACCCAAAAATAAAAGTTCTCAGAATGCCCTAAAAAATTTATATGATTTTTTCTGAATATTTAAGGATTTTTTATGCAAATAATACCAGAGGGGGTGCACCAGGTGGGCACAACCCACCTGGCGCGCCAGGACCCCCAGGCACGCCCTGGTGGGTTGTGGTCCCCATGTGGGCTGTCTTACTTACCTCTTTAGCCCACATCATCACTTACCTCCAGAAAAAAATCTCCATTGCCATCTCTCCCGTGTTCTTGAGCTCAAACCCGCGGATTTCGATCTCTTTGCTCAAAGTTCTGTTTTGGAAACTATTTCAGGGGATTGTTGCTTGGTATGTGACTCCACCATTTGTCCAATTAGTTTTTGTTTTAGTTGTTTATACTTTGAATAAGTAGCTACTCTTGGTGCTGCTGTAAATGTGCTTGCATGTTGAATTGTTAGTGTTCTAAGTAGTTTGAATAGTTGTTATGGCTTCTATGTATCCCTATGAGTAGCTGCTATCAATCTTATAAAGTTTTTTTGACAAATTTTCGTCACCCCAAAAATTTTATTTTCAGAAAATTGTACGCAAACATTATGAGCTTATTTGGAAGGAGTTCTTCGAGGAGAAGGTCCTCGGGGGCATCTTCTAGTGACAGTTCCGCCCACCGGTCTTATGTTGAACCGAGTGCAAGTTCCACACGAAGTGCCAATACCAAAACATGCTTATGGCCTTGCGATGAGTATATGATGCGAGTGGGCATTAAGGAGGAATTTGAGCAATATGTTCACAATGCCGGCCTCGGTCCCTACCCTTCAAATAAGTGTGAACAACGCCAACTTCTCACTGAATCATTTGTTAAAGAATTTAAGTATTTTCCACGAGAGTTTAGGGTGTCGTTTATGCTTTATGATAACCCATTTACTATTCCACTTGAGAATTTCGCTTACCATTGCAAAATTCCTTTTCGGGGTTCGCTTGATGAGCCACCAACGGCTGAGTCGTTCTTGACTAGCCTTATTACGGCCAAAATAGGGGAGTGAGACAAGAAAGAATAAAGAGCATTCACTTTCCCGCAATTCAGTATTTTGTGTTATTTAACGGGAAATGCATAGTAGGCAAGCAAGACTATAGCATAATCTGTGCGCCAGACTTGAGCCTCATCCACACCGCTCTCAGTGGTGAAAAGAATTATAACCTTGGAGCGATTGTTGCACGTAGACTTCAGAATAACGCTAACGGTGGTTGGTTCTATGGTGGAATTTACGCCACGCTTTTAGAACGAGGGCTGGGTGTTTCACCTTTACCCTTTGATCCCATCCTACCCACGCAGTATTTAGATTTTGACACCTTAAAGGAGCATAAGATTCTCAAGGGAAAGGTTTATAACTTCACTTATAATCTGCTGTTTAATGAATCACATGTTGTGGACACATATTTGCATGTGCCTGCTCTTTTTGACTATAACAGCAAGGGAAGATATTTTGTTCTTGAGAGCGAGGCCCGAGCTCATAACGTAGCAATGGTGGCAGCATGACAGGCTAAGGCATCCACACAGAGAGCCTCCGTGAGCTACCACGCTGACTACTACCCTCCAAGCTACTGATCGACTACCAAGCTAGGCCAAAGCCTAAGCTTGGGGAGTACGTGTTTCTCACCGACATTACATTTATGTTTACATATCATTCTATTTATCAGTGCTCACACTTTTCCATTGTATCATCCATGCTTAGATTTATTTTCTTGCTTTCTTCTTGTGTGTTTGAAAAACTTTATAAAACCAAAAAAAATAGTTGTAGTAATTTACTTTCTATGCATGCTTAGTAGTAGAACTAAAAAGATAATACAAAAAGATTTCCTTGTTCTTCTTTTGCTTGTTGGGAGCTTTCCTGTGTAAATAGTTTTTCTAGTTTTTGCTTTTTCCTTGTATTTGTGTGTTCAAGAAAACCAAAAACTCCAAAAAATATTTTAGTGTGTTTCTCTTAATTTCTTTTCCTTTTATTCGAGTTGTACGGAGGAGAAGACAAGGATGAAAATGTCGAGTGGCTCTCATATGAATAATTGTTGAACTAATGAAGAGCACATTTCACCTTGTCTTCTCCTGTTGAATAAAATGTTTTGCAGATCCCAGCTTAGTCCACGACACTCTTGCACTATTATTATTTTCATATTATTCGGTCGTGCAAGTGAAAGGCAATAATGACGATATACGATGAACTGGCCGTGGCAAGGAGAAACTGGTATGAACTCGACTTGTTTAGTTTGTGTAAATATGTTTAACCTAGTATCCATGATTCAACCCATTATGATTAAACATGTTTGCAATGACAATTAGAGATAATAGTTTCTCATGACATGCATATGTAGCTAGGAGTTAATAATGATTTATCTTGGATATCAACATAGCGTTAAAATGATTGTGATGTAGCATGATGATATGGTATCCTCCACTGAATGTTCAAGTGGCTTGACTTGGCACATGTTTATGCATGTAGTTGAATCAAACCCAACATAGCCTCTATGATATTTATGTTCATGGTGTCCATATCCTACTTATGCGGGTGTCCAATGTTTATTATGCATGATGCATGTTCATGACCATTGTTGCTCTCTAGCTGGCCGCTTCCCAACCTATTTGCTAGCCTTCACCTGTACCAAGCGGGAATACTGCTTGTGCATGAAATTCTAAAACTCAAAGTTACTCCAGATGAGTCCACCATACCTACCTATATGTGGTATTACCTTGCCGTCCTAAGTAAATTTTCATGTGCCACCTCTAAAAACTTCAAATAAATATCCTTTTTGTGTATCTGGATCATTCATGGAACGACAGGAGGTGGTTGGTATTTTCCATGCTAAGCGGGTTATTCTCAGGTTGAGTGTTTATTCACTCGCCATTGCACGAGAAAAGGGCGGTAATAGGGATTCCCAGTCCAAAAGTGCAAAAAGAAAAAGCTTAGAAATAAACAAACAAAAACTCCCAATGGAGTCAAACATTTACTTTTCTGCTTGGGAACCGCCACTAGCTCGTTTAGCATGGGACATGTCGATACTTGATAGTCGTGAAGTGAACGAGAAGGGTGCACCTCTCAAAAATTTCATTTACCTCTATTTTAAAATTTTGAGCTCTGGCACCTCTGCAAATCACTGCTTCCCTCTGCGAAGGGACTATCTATTTACTTTTGTGTTGTGTCATCACCTTCTCTAATAAGCGCTAGATCTGATAGCACTGTTATCATGCCTATGCATTGTGTATAGTGAATGTTCGGTGTTAGCATCACTGGATCTTTTCTACCATGAATTACAATGTTTAGTCGCTGCTTGAACTTTGGAGGTGCTCTGCATTTATGTTTTGCGGTCTCAGAAAGGGCTAGCGAGATACCACTATTGTCATATTATATCATGGTTGTTTTGACAATGTGTTGCTGTTTGAGATCACTTATTATCGCTCGCTAGCTGATTATGTCATTGATACGAGTTAATATAATCTTTAAATGCTATTGATTGACATGGTTAGTTATAATGTTGGCTGAAAATCTGGGTGCTATTTAAGCTTATTTATACAAACAAGAGCAAAAGAGTTCGTAAATTTTTTTCTTTCTCACTTTCAGTTTATCAACTGAATTGCATGAGGACAAGCAAAGGTTTAAGCTTGGGCGAGTTGATACGTCTCTAAGTATCTACTTTTTCTCACGCCTTTCCTCTTATTTGGACTCTAATTTGCATGATTTGAATGAAACTAACCCCGGACTGACGCTATTTTCAGCAGAACTACCATGGTGTTATTTTTGTGCAGAAATAAAAGTTCTCGGAATGGAACGAAACTTTGCGAGGATTTTTTGTGGGATAAAAGAAAATTACTGGAGCCAAGACCCACCAGAGAGGGGCCCATGGGTGGGCCCAACCCACCAGGGCGCGCCCCCTCTCCTGGCGCGCACAGGTGGGTTGTACCTACCTGGTGGCCCCGCGGACGCCAACCCTAACCGTATAAATTCCTATTTTTGGAGAGAAAAATGAGGGAGAAAGAATTATCACAATCCACGAGACGGAGCCGTTGTCACCTCCTGTTCTTCTTCGGGAGGCCGGATCTGGAGTCCGTTTGGGGATCCGGAGAGGGGGATCTTCGTTCTTCGTCATCACCAACCCTTCTCCATCGCCAATTCCACTATGCTCCCCACCGGGAGTGAGTAATTCCTTCGTAGAAT
Source organism: Secale cereale (assembly GCA_902687465.1). Classification (NCBI taxonomy): domain Eukaryota; kingdom Viridiplantae; phylum Streptophyta; class Magnoliopsida; order Poales; family Poaceae; genus Secale; species Secale cereale. The sequence continues at coordinate 193,509,528 of LR738712.1, read as the reverse complement.
CACCGATCGGTGAGGAGTTGGATGAGATTCATCATGTAATCGAGTTGTTTTGTTAGGGCCCGATCCCTAGTATCCACTATGTTCTTAGATTGATGTTGCTATGACTTTGCTATGCTTGTCACTTTGGGCCTGGGTGCCATGAACTCAAATCTAAACCATTTATGAATTCATCACTATATCCATGTTTTAGATCCGATCTTACAAGTTATAGTCACCTACTACGTGTTATGATCCGGCAACCCCGGAGTGACAATAACTGGAACCACTCCCTGTGATGACCGTAGTTTGAGGAGTTCATATATTCACTATGTGTTAATGCTTTGTTCCGGTTCTCTATTAAAAGGAGGCATTAATATCACTTAGTTTCCAATATGGACCCCCACTGCCATGGGAGAGTAGGACAAAATATATCATGCAAGTTCTTTTAATAAAGCATGTATGACTATTTACGGAATACATGCCTACATTATATCGATGAACTAGAGCTAGTGTCGCATCGCCTAGGTTATAACTGTCACATGATGAATATCATCCAATAAATCACCGATCCAATGGCTACGAATTTGTCATATATTGATCTTGCTAAGTTACTACTGCTGCTGCTACTGTTACACTTGCTAAAAAAGTACCGCTATCGCTTTACTGTTACTATTGCTGTTGTCACTACTGTCAAACTACTTTGCTACTGATCACTTTGCCGCAGATATTTTAATCTCCAGGTGTGGTTGAATCGACAACTCAGCTCCTAATACCTTCAAATATTCTTTGGCTCCCCATGTGTCGAATCTATAAATTTGGGTTGAACACTCTACCCTCAAAAACTGTTGCGAGCCCCTATACTTGTGGGTTATCACATAGCCCCAGTGCCTGTGGCTATCCGGGACAATCTGGCGCACTGGTTGGATGACCACGTGGATGCTTTGGTCAGGGCATTCACCACCGAACATGACGAGGTGATGGTTGTAGAGGACGGACATGGCGCGGTCGATGTCGGTGAAGACGACGCTGGCGATAGCGCCAGTAGTGCGTACGAGAGCGACCAAGGAGTCGCCGTGAGCAGCACGTCTAGTTGAGCCCGCATTCACTCGATTGAACTTGTATGAAAAGACTTGGACACAGCCCCGCAGGGAGTGAGAGTATTTTGGAGGGGTGGCCCCCTCTCGCATGTAAATTAATGTTCTATCTTTAAGCTAGACTTGAAACTTGCCTTCCGAACTCGTGAGCCCCTGAGCAGGGTCGTGGCTGAGTCTCATCTTGATCCCAACTGGCCTTGGGCGTGTCTTGAGGTGGTTGGTGTGTCTTCCTCCTGAGGGGAGCCTCTTGGTCGCCCACCAGGTTTTACGCCTCTTGAGGGACTTGCTGATTCGCCTGAGGGAGCCTCATGAGGAGCGAATGCTAGGTTATGGCAGGGTGTGCGCGTGGTAACACCGTGGCGATGATACTTTTGATCCTGGGGTGCTCACCGCCGCTCGGGCTTGCCCGAGCGGGGTTGAGGTGCCTGTACCACAACCAGTTCCGCCTGCGAGGTGCTCGCTAGGGGAGGGGTAGCAGACACGAGCCTCGAAATAAAGCATGCAACCAAAATGCAAGAAATCAACACGAACATGAGAAGATTCCCCCCAAGCTTGGCAGAAAAGAGACTCCAAGTTCAATTCAAAAAGCGCGGCGAATCGAGTTACAAAAAAGGGGACGAAAGCAAATGGTCGCGTCCGGCACCTAGCTAGTCTTCTTGTCTTCCACCAGCGCAGAGCTAAGTGTTTTCACTGGCTGTGAGCATAGTCATTGGGGGACAGTGTCGACGGCTAGCGTGGAGCATGGTGCTTCCACTAGGACGTGGGTGGGAGCCCCCGAGGCCCGAGGGCGGTTCTCCGGAGACTCCAGGGCATGTACAGCCCCACTCATTATTACGTGAGAGTGTCACGGGCGGAGACCTTCACAGGCGTGAGCCTTGATTCATATCGCCAGGCGAGGGCCCCACCCTGCGCCACCCCCGACCACCGTTGGGGCATCTGGAAACCAGGACGAGACCAAGGGGCAAGGGGGACGCTAGCGGCACCCTCGGCGACCATGGGCCCTCTTCCGGGGGAAGGGCCCGCCGACGCCTCCCCGGCAGAGGACCTACCTCAGTGCGTTGCCTTGATCCATGCGGCGAGGGGAAAGCCCTGGCTCTGGCCTCCTCCCGCATAGCCCCCACAGCGCCACTCCCGCCTGGAGTGGAGCCGTCGCGCTGGGGTCTCCGACCGTCGCCGCGGGCTGGTTCTCCTGCAGCCCATGGTTAGTGTACGCCTGATCCCGAGGTACTGGTTGTACCCTATCGTCGTCGTCGTTGAAGGGGTCGGTGAAGCCTTTCGGCGGCTCACGGGAGGCCTCCGCTTCAGGTGTTCCGCCATCCCATCCTGGCCCGGGGAACGACTCAGGGCCTTCCCCCGGCGCGTACTCTAGGTTCACCATGTGAGGCACGTAGGCTTCCGCAGTTGCCCCGCCAGAGCCATCACCTGGGTGCCTCGCGCCTTGAGCCACTAACCATGGCACATGGCCCCAATGGCCGTTGGGTGGCATCCCGGCGTGTCCTTGCGGCAGACCGCCTGCTGCTGCCACTCCTGGTGATGGCGCTGCTGAGGCAGGGCCGGCTGCGCCAGAGTCCATGTTGGCGCCGTCTAGTCCCCCTAGCACTCCAAGGGACGCGCGCGCGTCGGGGCCTTGCACGCGCTGCCACCACAACCTGAGGCATGGGCATAGAGCAGAAAGGCGGCGTACCTCTACAAGCTACGTCCAGTAGTTTGGCGACGCGCTCCAGCAGCACATCGCGGCCGTTCTCTGCCAACCTGGATCGTAGCAGCTCCCGCGCCACGATGAGCACGGCCCACAAGTTCACCTCCTCCCACCTGGTGTGTGGTGCCATTGCTGCAGTGTAGCCTGAAGACCGCGCGGCGGTGAGCGTGTGCCATGGGGTGAGGGCGGAGGGTGCCGATCCACGCCTCCCGCATCCGGTGGCATTGGGCAGCGTGCGGGCCGCCTGGAGGGCGGAGTTGAGATCTTCGTGAGTGGACGGAACCGCCAGGGCGGGCCAGGCAGCCCAGCGGTTGGCATGAGACCTCACATCATTCGCCATTGGGGTCATTGGGTGGTGGTGAGCTGAGATGGAAGAGAGGCTTGAGTGCACCACTACCTGGCGTGCCAAATGTTGGATTTCGGGTTCCGCAAACCCTTGAGAGGTTCGAACTCTGGGGTGCGCACGAAGAACACTCTCTCCCCAGCGCGCTCGCCCTACGATTCCATAGCCTAGCTCGACGAACTCAAAGAACAAGGGACACAAAGGATTATACTGGTTCGGGCCACCTTGCGGTGTAATACCCTACTCCAGTGTGTGCGGTGGATTGCCTCGTGGGGATGAGGATTAACTAGTACAAGGGATGACCAACCTCCGGAGGAGAGGTGTTCTTGGACTCGGATGAGCCTGTGGTGTATGAACGGTGGAATGGATCTGATCCCCCTCTGTGGTGGTGGCTACCTTCTATTTATAGTGGCCTTTGTCCTCTTCCCAAATATCGGCAGGAAGGGATCCCACAACGGCCAAATTTGAAGGGGAACAGCTAGTACAAGCTATCATGAGAAAAGTGGTCTTCGCCTGACAAAGGCTCTGGTGGTGACGCCGCGCCGGGCTCCACGATGACCTCCATTCTGCCGTCCTGACGGTCCTTGGTCTTGTTGCATCGATATGGAAACCTTTGCTTGATTCCTCGGGACTCCGGCCTGCGCTTGCCCCCTTAGCACCAAAGGGGAAACTGGTACACTGCGCCCGCTGGCGCCCACCTGGCCTTGGTCGTCATGGCTCACGTCACGTGCACCTCGCGAGGTGCGCCTTGCATAGATATATCCGCTCCTCGGGAGCCAGCCTAGAGAGGCTGCCCCTAGGGAGGTCTTGTCGTAGTCCGCCTCGCGAGGCTCGGCCCCTCGCGAGGGTCTTGAGCTGCGGTTGCTGAAGCTGGGCCGTACCAGGCCGTTGATGGAGCCACGTCATGGGCTGCAGGCAGGCAAGTCTGGGTACCCCCATTCCCAGAACGTCGACACTAGTGCATAGGGTCCAATGAAAATATTTTGTGACAACACTAGAGCAATTTCCTTGGCGAAGGAATCCATGTTTCACAAGAGAACCAAGCACATCAAGAGACGCTTCAACTCTATCCGCGATCAAATCAAGGAGGGAGACATAGAGATTTGCAAAATACATACATATCTGAATGTTGCAGACCCATTGACTAAGCCTCTTCCACGAGCAAAACATGATCAGCACCAAGACTCCATTGGTGTTAGAATAATTACTATGTAATATATATTATTGACTCTAGTGCAAGTGGGAGACTGAAGGAAATATGCCCTAGAGGCAATAATAAAGTTGTTATTTATATTTCCTTATGTATCATGATAAAATGTCTTTTATTCATCCTAGAATTGTATTAACCGGAAACTTGATACATGTGTGAATACATAGACGAAACTCGGTGTCCCTAGTAAGCCTCTACTAGACTAGCTCGTTAACCAAAGATGGTTGAGTTTCCTAACCATAGACATGTGTTGTCATTTGATTAATGGGATCACATCATTAGGAGAATGATGTTATGGACATGACCCATCCTTTAGCTTAGCATATTGATCGTTTGGTTTTATTGCTATTGCTTTCTTCATGACTTATACATGTTCCTCCGACTATGAGATTATGCAACTCCCGAATATCGGAGGAACACCTTGTGTGCTATCAAACGTGACAATGTAACTGGGTGATTATAAAGATGCTCTACAGGTGTCTCCGAAGATGTTTTTTGAGTTGGCATAGATCGAGATTAGGATTTTTCACTCCATGTATCGGAGAGGTATCTCTGGGCCCTCTCGGTAATGCACATCACAATAAGCCTTGCAAGCAATATAACTAATGGGTTAGTTACGGGACGATGCATTACAGAACGAGTAAAGAGACTTTGCGGTAACAAGATTGAACTAGGTATGATGATATCGACGATCGAATCTCGGGCAAGTAACATACCGATGACAAAGGGAATGACGTATGTTGTTATGCGATTTGACCGATAAAGATGTTCGTAGAATATGTAGGAGCTAATATGAGCATTCAAGTTCCGCTATTGGTTATTGACTGGAGTTGTGTCTCGGTCAGGTCTACATAGTTCTTGAACCCGTAGGGTCCGCACGCTTAACGTTTGATGACGATTTGTATTATGAGTTATGTGTTTTGGTGATCGAAGTTTGCTTGGAGTCCTGGATGAGATCATGGACATGACGAGGATTCTCAAAATGGTCGAGAGGTAAAGATTCATATATTGTAAGGTTGTATACGGACACCAGAATGGTTCCGGAGAGGTTCAGGGATTTATCTAAGTACCGGGAGGCTATCGGAACCCCCCTGGAAAGTTAATGGACCTCATGGGCCATTGTGGAGAAGAGGAGGCAGGCCACAGGAGGTGGCGCATGCCTCCCCCTTGCCCAAACCAAACTGGACTAGGGGTGGGGGCGCGACCCCCCCCCCTTTCCTTCTCCCCCTCCCCCTCTTTCCCCTTTCCCCTCTCCGTTGGAAGGAAGGGGGGCCGAATTCTACTAGGAGTGGAGTCCTGGTAGGACTCCACCCCCCTTGGCGCGCCCCCCTTGGGTCGGCCTCCTCCTCCCCCCTCCTTTATATACATGGCGGGGGCCACCCCAAAGACACAACGGTTGTTTCTTAGCCGTGTGCAGTGCCCCCCATCCATAGTTTACTCCTCCAATCATAGCGTCGCAGTGCTTAGGCGAAGCCCTGCGCGGATCACATCACCAACACCGTCGCCACGCCGTCGTGCTGACGGAACTCTCCCTCGACCCTCTACTGGATCAAGAGCTCTAGGGACGTCATCGAGCTGAACGTGTGCTGAACACGGAGGTGCCGTACGTTTGGTACTTGGATAGGTTGGATCGTGAAGACGTTCGACTACATCAACCACGTTAATACAACGCTTCTGCTTTCGGTCTACGAGGGTACGTAGACACACTCTTCCCGTCTCATTGCTATGCATCTCCTAGATAGATCTTGTGTGAGCGTAGGATTTTTTTTGAAATTGCATGCTACATTCCCAACACAGAGATTCCTATGCGGGCACCCGAACTCACGAGGTCGAGATGACGCAAGCCATGACGCTCGAGATCAGGTGGGCATCAGCGGGCGCAGAAGAGGCAGTTTCCTCTTTGGTGCTAAGGAGGCAAGGACGTTCGCGGGTTCCCAAGAAATCACCTAAAGGTTTCCACTCCGGTGCAGCAAGACCAAGACCACATGCTCGGCATGGTGGATGCAATCGCCGAGCCGGCCATTGTGTCACGGCTAGAGACTTTGTAGGCGAAGGCCACCTTTCATCATGATAAGATGTACCTCCTGTCCCGTTTCGAAACTGGTCGTTGTGGCATCCCTTCCCGCCTAAAATGACTAGGGAAGAGGACCGTGGCCACTATAAATATAAGGCTAGCCACCACCATAGGAGGGATCAGACCCATTCGACCCACACCACTTGAGCCCTCGCGAGGCATCTCACGTCTTGTACTAGTTCATCCTCAACCTCCTCGTGAGGCCAATCCACCACAAAGCAGGAGTAGGGTTTTACGCCGAAGGTGGCCCGGACCTGGGTAAATCACCTTGTCTTTCCTTCCCCATGGTGAGATTAGGCCTCGAGCACGGCAAGCGGTGCATCAGGGTGAAGTGGAGTATTTCGTTCACGCCCCAGAGTTTAAATCTCTTTGGGTCTGCGGAGCCCTGAATCCGACAAGCTTCTTGTGTGGACCGATCACACTGTCGTGCTTCTTGTTCGAGAGGAGCTTGTATGGGTACAATTAGGTTATAGTAGATCTGAATCGCAGCCACCTAGACCATTGGATCAACACCAATCAATGGTTTATATCGTGTACATGCAAATACACGCATTGGCTGCATAAAAATAAATGAATATAGAATATATCATACATAATACCGCATAATGGGTTTCTCTAAAGTCAAACGTTGTGTATTTTCAACAAGTTTGTAGGAAAATATATTAACATATACACCACAAAATATATATATCATTTTATTCATCATTGCTTTTATTTCCACATCATGTAAATTTGTTAGTGTAAAAGTTCGTATTGTTTTCACCAAATTTGTTCGAGCTTTATAAAATTTGGCTGCAGTCAAAGCTATGTGCGGAGTAAATTACAAATGGAGGGAGTGCAATAGATATAGATATAACTATACGAATAAAAAACATAGTAATGTAGTCTATATATATCTATATATATATATAAGGCTACCACCTTTTCCCTAGGTTAAAATTCGCGCGTTGTTGTGTACACATTGTTTTAGTTCGCTATAATTTGCATTTGCAGGGTGTGTAGGACTACCGCCTCATTCAGATCCTATATTAGGAATCCCGCCATTATCTATAATTAATTCATATTGGCAATTAAGATTGCATTATCTTAGTTCTAGTAGGTTCTTCAGTTGCTTGGAGGAACTCCATCTCGTTATTTAGGTTGATTTTGTGCATACGACAAGATCATCGACCATCGAAGATTGGTTTAGTAACATTTGTCGATTTGTATCATCGGGTACGATGTAGTTGGATCGTCAACATCAAAATCTACCAAATCGATACTTATCCCCACTCTCAATGAAAGATTGGGTCGCCATCATAAGACTACCACCTAGACAATTCCTTCCCTATAACATACACATGAGCACCCATCTCATTATCCAGGTCCACGCCTCCCTCTGTCTCTCGAAACACACACACCTCTCCACACGATACGTGTCTCTTGGTCTCTCTCCCATCCCATGAAAAAAGGTACACCGCCATTCTCTTCTTCTTGCTACCCCATCTATGTAGTTAGGTCTCTGATACGTCTCCAACGTATCTATTTTTTCTCATGTTTTTCCTCTTGTTTTGGACTCTAATTTGCATGATTTGAATGAAACTAACCCTGGACTGACGTTGTTTTCAGCAGAAATACCATGGTGTTGTTTTTGTGCAGAAATAAAAGTTCTCGGAATGGAACGAAACTTTGCGAGGATTTTTTATGGAATAAAAGAAAATTACTGGAGCCAAGACCCACTAGAAAGGGGCCCATGGGTGGGCACAACCCACCAGGGCGTGCCCCCCTCTCCTGGCGCGCCCAGGTGTGTTGTACCCACCTGGTGGCCCCGCAGACGCCAACCCTGACCCTATAAATTCCTATTTTTGGAGAAAAAATCAGGGAGAAAGAACTATTGCGATCCACGAGATGGAGCCACCGTCACCTCCATTTCTTCCTCGGGAGGCCAGATCTGGAGTCCGTTTGGGGCTCCGGAGAGGGGGATCTTCGTTCTTCGTCATCACCAACCCTTCTCCATCGCCAATCCCATGATGCTCCCCACCGTGAGTGAGTAATTCCTTTGTAGGCACGCTGGTCAGTGAGGAGTTGGATGAGATTCATCATGTAATTGAGTTAATTTTGTTAGGAACCGATCCCTAGTATCCACTATGTTCTTAGATTGATGTTGCTATGACTTTGCTATGCTTAATGCTTCTCACTTTGGGCCCGGATGCCATGAACTCAGATCTGAACCGTTTATGAATTCATCATTATATCCATGTTTTAGATCCGATCTTGCAAGTTATAGTCACCTACAACGTGTTATGATCCGGCAACCCTGGAGTGACAATAACCGAAACCACTCCCGGTGATGACCGTAGTTTGAGGAGTTCATGTATCCACTATGTGTTAATGCTTTGTTCCGATTCTCTATTGAAAGGAGGCCTTAATATCCCTTAGTTTCCAATATGGACCCCGCTGCCACGGGAGGGTAGGACAAAATATGTCATGCAAGTTCTTCTAATAAAGCATGTATGACTATTTACGGAATACATGTCTACACTATATCGATGAACTGTAGCTAGTGCCGTATCGCCCTAGGTTATAAGTGTCTCATGATGAATATCATCCAACAAATCACCGATCCAATGCCTACAAATTTGTTCCATACTGATCTTGCTAAGTTACTACTACTGCTGCTACTGTTACACTTGCTACAAAATTACTGCTATCACTGTTACTGTTACAATTGCTGCAGTCACTACTATCAAAACTATCAAACTACTTTGCTACTGATCAATTTGCTGTAGATAATTAATCTCCACGTGTGGTTGAATTGACAACTCAGCTGCTAATACCTTCAAATATTCTTTGGCTCCCCTTGTGTCGAATCTATAAATTTGGGTTGAATACTCTACCCACGAAAACTGTTGCGATCCCCTATACTTGTGGGTTATCAGTCTCCCTGCAATAAACAAGAATTCATCTCTCTCTCTCTCGACTATCTCTTTCTACCACACATAACCTTATACCCCTTGGCTAGCCGTGTTTTCGAGGTCTATCTCGCAATAACTCACACATAGTCTAAATTGAAACCAACTACAAAAATGAGCTCTTATTACAGAAATCAAATCCACTCCCAAACAGAATATGAAAATAGGGTGAAATCATGCACACAAATGTTTGCTGCGTGCATGAATGTCCATGATATGGATGTACTACTCATACATCCACACAGACCCATTTCACACAAATTATGGTGCGCATGTGATGTTTGTTGTACTGCTCATGCCAGCCTTCCTCAAACACGTTCCAACTTATTGTGCTACTTGAGATTCTATTTTTCTCCTCGGACCATGTAAAACCACGAAAAGGACCCCCGCCCCACTGGTACTGCAGCTCGAAGCTCCCATACGGACACAACACCCACCAGAGCATGTAACTGTTGTCGTAGTGGACGGCGCCGCGACCTGGGAAGAGGACAGAGTCTCCGACATCGCCAAGGTGGAGCACGCCATCGACGACCACAAGTAGCGCGCGCTGATTGGCCACGCGGATGACAGTGTGATATAGCGGATCACGCTCGTCGGCCACAAGGGGTAGCTGTGCTCCAGAAGCACGCCCTGGTTGGTCATGAGGAGGTGCATCGCGTCCTCGCCACTCACAATGTGGACGAGTGCGTTCTGCAGCAGCATGACCGCGAGCATTGCATCCTTGCTGCTCTCGACGTGGACGAGAGCATGCCCACGAACATTGCATCTTCGCCGCTCCCGACGTGGACGAGTGTGTGACCCGGTAGCATGCCCGCCAACTTTGCATCCTCGCCGCTCAGGCACACAAGTGTGTGCTCCAACAGCACGGCTGCGAGCATGGCATCCTCACGGCCCATGAGGTGGCTGAGCGCGTGCTCCAGACAGTACCCCGGGAGTCGGGATACGAGCACCGCGCCCCCGGATACGAGGAGTACTACATGGTTCCCATCGCGGTTTACGAAAATCCCATGACTCCGTCGCTCAGGAGAGCAAGCTCCAGTGGGCGCTCGAGGAGTCCCGCGCCAACATGAAGGTGTCGGCGGACCTGCAAGATTATCCTTCGAGCTCTCCTCCTACTACTAAGACGCCTCCATCGCCCCTATCGTACATCCTCTGCCTCATCTCCGGCAGACCTTTGGAGTTTTGTTGTATTGAACATTAATATTTGGATTAATCATACCTCTACCAAAATGCGAAGGATCAAGAATAATGTAAAAAAGAAGCTATGACTAACAGGCATGAATAGATGATGTGGCGGCATTTCATGCTGGAGAGTAACGCGAGTATATTACAATTTATGGATTGCATGCATGACTAGCTTATGTGGCATGGTTGCATGGCTATGAAAGGCTAGAGAAAAATAAATATATAATGTGTTTAGAGTGCACTCCACTAAATTGGAGCATGTAAATATCTTTATAGTGCACTCCACTTTTTTCTTCAGATGCTTAGGTGCCTCTCGGGGCCCACGCGACTGAGCTTCAAAGGCTTACTACACCCGCCTTTGTGTCAATGACATGTGGACCCTATGTGTGGTTGGCCCACATGTCATTCTCTCAAAGGCAAAGGGGCGGTGGGACCTAAAGGGGTGAGGGCGCAGGTCGGGGGATGTGTGGCATCATGGATTCAAGCGTCATCGTGTGGGAATTGCGTGTTGCTGTGGTAGAAACTTGATGGTTGCCGCAGTTCAGCTGGACCACATGTCATGCACACAAAGGAAGAGGTGCGATGGGGTTGAGAGGAAGGTTATACTTGGGCTGCTCTATCGGAGTATCCTCCGATGTTTGTTCCTTGTTACAGCTCAATGAGCCTCGTAGCCACATCCTCATGGTTTTCTTTTTCTCTGAAAAATTCTAAAAAAATTAGTAACTCAAAATAAAGGTGAACAAAACTCAACCAAAGTGATACCAACTACTCCTACAAGTGTCTAGAGACTAAATCATGCAACAAAACTACTTTGGACCATATAAATTTGACATGCAAGCTCAAGAACATGGTCATCACAGCAGCAAAATTTTGCAATATATAAAGCACTAGAACAAAAGATAATTGGACCATTGGAGGATTCACATACCAATGAACAATCTCCCAAAACAGTTTTGTAAATGGAGCAATGAGCAAGGAGATCGAAAATGGTAGCAAGATGAGCAATAACATGGGTTTAAGCAATTGAGTGATTTTTCTGGAGGAAGATGGAGTGGATGGGTGCTGGAATAAGTGAGGGGGGCCATGTGGGACCCACAAGCCAGGGGGCGCACCCAGGGGGTGGGCGCGCCCTGTGGGAATGTGGCCCACTGGTGCAACCCCGCTGAGGAGTGTTCAGTGCCAAAAAATATTTCAGAAAAAATCATACTAAATTTTCAGGGCATTTGGAGAACTTTTTTTTTCTGGTTATTTTTTATTGCACGGATAAATCAGAAAACAGAGAAATAATAGCATTTTTTCTTTATTAACTCTAAATAACAAAAAGTCAAAAGTGGGTACAGAGAGTTGTGTTTACTAAATGCATCCATCTCATGCCCGTCAAAAGGAATCCGTTAATAAAGTTGATCAAGTCTTATTAACAAACTTCTTCGGGATGACATAAAACCGGAGAATCTTTGTATAAGACTAGGTTAACTCAACGGGCATATGTATGTCCCCAACAATAAGAATATCATATTTCTTTTTGACAGTAGGAATAGGGAATTCAAAACCTCTAATAGCAATTGTTGAAATTTTTCCAATAGAATTGATGCTATTCACCACCATTAACATGAAAAGTGACATTGCCTTTATTGTAATCAATAACATCTCCTGCAATATTTAAAAGGGGTCTACCAAGGATAATCGACATACTGTCGTCCTTGGGTATATCAAGAATAACAAAGTCTGTTAAGATAGTAACATTTGCAACCATGACACGCACATCTTCACAAATACCGATGGGTATGGCGGTTGATTTATCGGCCATTTGCAAAGAGATTTCAGTTGGTGTGAACTTATTCAAATCAAGTCTTTAATACAAAGAGAAAGGCATAACACTAACACCTACTCCTAGATCACACAAAGCAGTTTAACATAGTTTCTTTTAATAGAGCAAGGTATAGTTAGTATTCCTGGTCACCTAGTTTCTTTGGTATTCCACCCTTAAATGTGTAACTTGTAAGCATGGTGGAGATTTTAGCTTCCGGTATCTTTCTTTTATTTGTAACAATATCTTTCATATATTTAGCACAGTGAGACATTTTCAGAATATCAGTCAAATGTAAGCGCAAAAATACAGGTCTAAGCATTTCACAAAATCGCTCCAATTATTCATCGTTTTTATTCTTTGAATCTTTAGGAGGAAAAGGCATGGGTTTCTGAACCCATGGTTCTCTTTCTTTACCATGTTTCCTAGCAATGAAGTCGCTTTTCTCATATATTTTACTCTTAGGTTGTGGGTTATCAAGATCAACAGTAGGTTCAATCTCCACATCATTATCATTGCTTGGTTGAGCATCATCATGAATCTCATCATTATCATTATCACTGGGTTCATGCTCATTACCAAACTGTGTTTCAGCATCAGAAATAGAAATATCATTTGGATTTTCAGGTGTGTCTATAGTAGGTTCACTAGAAGCATGCAAACTCTTACCATTATTATTTCTAGAAGAATTAGGTGCATCAGTAACAACTCTTTGAGAGCCTTGTTCAATTCTTTTAGGATGGCCTTCAGGATACAAAGGTTCCTGAGTCATTTTACCAGTACTAGTCATAACTCTAACATCATGATCCTTTTTCTTTTTGTTCATCTCATTAATCATATCATTTTGTGCCTTGAGAACTTGTTCTACTTGAGTTTTCATCATGGAAGCATGTTTACCATAAATCTTAAGATCATCTTTAAATCTAGACATATAGTCACTCGAGTTTTCAATCATAAAATCATTTCTTTTCTATTGTCTACTAAAATTAGCATTGAAGTTTTCTTGTCTCACAATAAAGTTATCCAATTCATTCGTGCATTGGCTAGTAGATTTATTATGAGGAATATCACCTTCGTCAAATCTGTAAAGAGAATTTACCTTTACTACCTGTGTCGGGGTATTTAGACCATGTATTTCTTTGACAGGTGGTAAATTTTTAACATCTTCAGCTTTAATACCTTTTTCCTTCATTGATTTCTTTGCCTCTTGCATATCTTCAGGACTTAGAAATAAAATTTCTCTCTTCTTCAGAGTTGGCTTAGGCGGTTCCGGAAGAGTCCATTCATTACCATTTCTCAATATATTATTCAATAGTTCCTCAGCTTCTTCAATAGTTTGTTCCCTAAAAACACAACCAGCACAACTATCTAGGTAGTCCCTAGAAGCATCGGTTAGTCCATTACAAAAGATATCAAGTATTTCATTTTTCTTGAGAGGATGATCAGGAAAAGCATTAAGTAATTGGAGAAGCCTCCCCAAGCTTGTGAGAGACTCTCTTCTTTTGTTTGCATAAAGCTAAATATTTCCTGTAATGCAGCTTGTTTCTTATTAGCAAGAAAATATTTTTCACAGAAGTAATAAATCATATCCTGGGGACTACGCACACAACCAGGAGCAAGAGAATTAAACCATATCTTAGCATCACCCTTTAACGAGAACGGAAACAACTTAAGAATATAATAATAGCGAATATTTTCCTCATGAGTAAATAGGGTAGCTATCATTCAATTTAGTAAGGTGTGATGAGCGTGATGAAAACTAGCTTGACGGACGGGAAAAATGGCGACTCCCACCTCTCCACCGCCACCCTAAGCCTATCCACCATCACCACCGGCGATCTCCACATCTCTCCGTGGTTTTTGTCATCTGATCGGCTCATCAGCTCCGGCGCTCCTTCCTCTCTCTTTTGGTTATCATCTTCCTTATGGCGGTCCATGCAGCGATCTCCCTGGGATTGGATTTCTCCCCGGGGATGAAGCTGGCGTCCGAGATCCAACGTGTCTTCAAGAGATCGGTGCATCCCACGTCGGACATAGGACATTTTACTATGGTGGTCTCCTTTGCACGGCATACTTTCCGGCTGGATGAGGAGAACGTGGGGTTCGCTCTAGAGGCGGCCATCGGAGGATATTGCTCACGTCTCAAGGTATCGCTCCTCCACCATGGCGTTTTCTCATTCAACGTTTCTTGCAAGGATGTGGGTTTTTTCATTTTGCACCAGAGGAGTTTTGTTTGTGATCAGTTCAAGTGTTTCTTCCACCTCTGGGGTAATGGTGGCCCAGATTGGATGAAAGAATTTCATCTTTGGCAATCTGAATGCCAAGAGGAATGGGTTTTAGTTAGTCCCTCTAAGAGAAGAGCTAGCCTTGGTTTACAGGGCATGCAACATGCTCCGACCAAATCTTCTCTTCGTACACGCACGGCCAAAGGTATGCCTAGCAAGCATGCTACGTTTGCCACGTTCATGCAATATCCCGCACGTAAGGGTTATAGCTACGGCCCATCCTCCGATGAAGTGGCCACGGTCCGCGAAGCTGGTTATCATGTCTCGTCCCATGAGGATGTGAATGCGGATGTTTCTTCTCCGGTGACGACCTCACCGCCGGCCAAGCTTCTAATTCAGTTTGGAACAGTTCCACCTTCCCCGGAGGGTTTATCTCCTACTCGTTTAAACCCAGGATCTTCGGGTGGTCGTTTGATTTTGCCTTGGAAGGTTTGGATTCTCCACCTAAGTTGGGCTCATGGGGCCAGCCCATTGAATTAACTGATGATGAGAGTAGCAGCCCTTCGCCCCTGGCTTCCAAAACTCCATCTCCTCGAGGTATTATGAATGATCTACAAAGTTTTGACGAGATGATTGAAGATATGGCTGCAAAGTATTGGGATTGTCACAACTGTTTGGCTATGCGCCACACGTCAGAGACATGCACGAATCCGGTTCGATGCCGCAATAGTTTTCGTTCGGGACACGTTAAAAAAAATTGCACAGGCAAGCCGCCTGACTTGTCCGTCTGGGTGCCTAAAATCCCATCACCGGGTTTTGGGAAGTGGGACCAAAAGAGGACCTTTCCTCCCCCGTCTCTCCAGTTTCCCGAGACCAAACGACGCCGGAGAAAACCCCATCCTCTGCTCCTCCGCCGCAACCATCACCACCTCCGCATCCACCACCGCCTTCCCGCCCTGCCTCGCATTGCCAAGCTTCCTCTAGCTCTGGTCCGGCTACTCCCTCGCAGCCTCCAATGGCGATGTATGCGATTGACCCGCATCGCTTCATCCCTGCGGGTTTTGACATTGAAGATGGTGGAGCGGATCGCCTGCCCCGCACCTTCTACACGCCGGCCATCCCACCACCCCGAGCGCATGAGCAGTATATGGTGGCCATTGTGGAGCCTGTCCCACCTCAAGAGTTGGTGGGCGTTCGCCGTCAACAGGTTCTGGATTTCTTAATTCAAGTGATGCATGTTCCGGTTATCTCTGCTCAGACTTGATTTCAAGGTGTGGGTCTGTTTGAGATGGAAGATCCAGTTGTTCGGGGATCGTTTACTCTGCACCCACCGTTTCCGTTAGGGGTTGATGATGAAGGCAATGAGTTTTTTGTCCGTTTTATTCCACACAACCAGGGTGAGGGCTTCTGTGCCATTCATGGCCAACAGACGGGATGGCTGATGTTTATTGGGATCCCTTTGGACTATAGGAACACTCAATGCATTGCCGAGATGGTTGGTACTTTTGGACAGTTCCATTACTGGAATAGCACTGACAGGCGTAAGGTTCGATCTTTGGTCCGTGCATCCTTCCCTGATAATGCATTAGTCCCTCGATCGGTGACCTTTAGGGAGTTTGCCAATTGGGGTGAGGTCATGGTGTCATGGTCTGCTGGATGCTATATTTTATCAGGTGAATTTGTTGGTGCCATGATCCCAGCGAATGAAGATCCTATGCCTTTGAATGGGAATCCCCACCCGATGCCTGGAGCTGAGGTGCCGCAACCGTTCTGGGCAATGACGCCATACCCTGCTCTTGGCTGGAATGCAGTCCCTCCAGGCCAAAATCAAGGTCAGAATGTCATGGCTGGGTGGGCCGATAATGTGAACAAGATGCGGGATGGGGCCCATGGGAAGAACAGGCGCAGCCTATGCAACAGGCGGATGAAGTCCCACCAGCTCAGGATCAGAATTCCATGATCCTGAATCCCTCCATGGATTTCTCTGATGATGAGAATATGGTTGAAGTCCAGCAGCCTCTTTCGATAGTGCAGTTGGACCCAATTCAGCTTGGAATGGTCAAGGTTTTTTACGAGCCAGTTCTCCCACCAACTATGATCTGGAAGCGATCTTTCAAGTCCCTGTTGCTTGTATTTGCCACCAGAGATATTCAACCTTGCCTGCCTGGGTTTGCTGCGTCAATGAGGCAAGTTTCATTTGGCTCTGAGGATCTGCAGAATAAATTCTTGCATTGGAATGCCAAACAATGCCCTACCGAACCTGAAAATATCTCTTCGGTGGTTATTGAAGAGCTGCCCTCTGATGATCAGTCATGCTTCAGTTCCCAGGCTACTTTGGATCCTTCGCAAGACTCTCAGCAGGATTTTCAGTTCATGTCTGCCACTCCAACCCAACTAGGCAAGCGGCCACGTCAGTCTGTTTGCTCCAGGCGCTCTGCCACGCTTGTTGAGCCAGTTCTGGACTTCGGTAACAGGAGAATGACATGCAGTTCCGCAAAAAGGTCGGGCATAAAGCCGGTTTCGGCTATCCAGTAGAAGCCTACACCCCTGCGTCGCCCGAAGGCAAAGAAGCTTTGCCTGGAGGATGATCATAGCCAGCTCCCTCTACCAGCCCCGACGCCTATCGCTACATTGCAAGCAATTGGAGTGGCGCTGGGTATTGCCCCGGAGGATCTTTCGGTTGAGAAGCTTATGGCTTCTCCACGTGCTGCTGAAGACGACAAGGGCCCACATGATGATTGACGTCTAGCGAAGTTTGATAGAGAGTCAGGCACTTTTATTTGTGTGTACGTTTAGTACTATCTGTCTATGCGCATGTCTGAACTCTTTGGTTACCTCTGTTGGCACTTTTATTGTTATCTTGTCCATGTTGTTAAGCAGCTGGATTTGCTACTACTTCGCAGCTCTATTCTTATATGGATAATCGTCATTATCGTAATTGGAATGTGCTTTGCTGGAACGTGCGAGGACTGAATTCTGAGGCTAGGCAGCGTGATTTACGTGCTAAAATTGAAGAGAGCCACTGCTCTATTATTTGCCTACAGGAAACTAAATGCGAGAGTTTTGATATCCGAAAGATTAGATCCTTTTGTCCTAGGAGATTTGATCAATTCGCGTTCTCGCCTTCTGTTGGAGCCTCTGGTGGGATCCTGGTCGTCTGGAACTCATCGATTTTTCATGGCCAGCTCATTGATATCCAGAGATATAGTGTCGTGGTCTCCTTCCAATCCCTGCACAATTCTGAAAAATGGACCTTAGTCTCAGTATATGGGCCATGCGAGGGTCAGCCTAGGGACGATTTCGTTAACTGGCTATACCATTTAGTTATCCCTCCAGATGAGAATTGGTTGCTGTTGGGGGACTTCAATTTCATCAGATCTTTGGACAACAGAAACCTCCCGGGTGGTGACCCCAATGATATTTTCCTTTTCAATGAAATAATTGGTCACCTTGGTCTTTTAGAGCTTCCTTTGAAGGGACGTAGCTACACCTGGTCCAATATGCAGCAGCAACCCTTACTTGAGCAGCTTGATTGGTTCTTTACTATGGCAGATTGGATATCGCATTATCCGAACACTGTGGTTAACCCTCTAGCCAAAACAGCCTCGGACCATGTGCCGTGTGTGGTGTCCATTGACACTATCATTCCTGCGACAAAGACTTTCCGGTTTGAAAACTTCTGGATTGATATGCCGGGGTTCATGGATTGTGTAGCCAAGTCTTGGAATTCTCCGGTCTTTTCTGATCTCTCGGCTTCTGCAGTCCTCACAAAGAAGTTTAAACAGGTGAGATATGATTTGAGATCTTGGAGCAAAAAGTTATCATACATCAAAAGCTTACTGTGAATTGCTCAAAGGTAACTCTGCACTTCGACCAGCTGGAGGAAGTGAGACCCTTAACCAGGCCAGAACTCAACTCCAGGAAAATTGTGAAGCTTCACTATGAGCACCTGTTGAAACTTCACTATATCTACTGGAAACAAAGGTGCACCATTCGGTACATAAAAGTTGGCGAGGAGAATTTGAAATTCTTTCATGCAATGGCATCGGAGCGCATGAGAAGGAATTCCATCTCAAGTCTAAAGACTAACTCCATGGCTGATCCTGTGACGGGTCACGATCAGATGGCGGGAATTCTCTGGGCCTCGTTCAAATCCAGAATGGGCCAGTCACAAGGGATCAATATGGGCTTTGATCTCAGCCGTTTAATTCAACCCATTTCAGGTCTGGAAGAGCTATCTATTCCATTCTCTGATGATGAAATAAAATTAGTCTTGAAAGAATTGCCGGTGGATCGGGCACCTAGCCCGGATGGATTTAATGGGATGTTTGTTAATCGTTGCTGGCCTATAATTGAAAAGGACTTTCTGCGGTTGATTCGGGATTTTTATGAGGGGAAGCTTTCGTTGGAAAATATTAATGGCTCTCTCATTACACTCATACCCAAGATTGCTTCTCATGTTGGGCCTGATGACTTTCGGCCAATATCTCTCACCAACACGTGTCTTAAATTTTTAACTAAGTTGTTGGCCAACAGGTTGCAGAAGGTTATTCTTAAGTGTATCCACAAAAATCAGTATGGATTCCTTAAGGGTAGGTCAATTCAAGATTGTCTGGCCTGGAGCTTTGAATATATTCACCAATGTAAACAATCCAAGCGTCATGTCATAATCCTTAAGTTGGATTTTGCTAAGGCCTTTGACACAGTTGAGCATGAGGTTATTATTCAAATGCTACAACATAAGGGGTTTGATGCCAAATGGATTTCTTGGGTGAAACAACTGCTGTCCACGGGTTCTTCGTCTGTGTTGTTGAATGGCATCCCTGGAAAGCAATTTAAGTGCAAGTGTGGCGTCAGACAGGGTGATCCCCTATCGCCTCTGTTGTTTGTCCTTGCAGCAGACTTGTTATAGTCTGTGGTTAACCAGATGCTGGAGCATGGCACTCTCTCTTTGCCTATTCAAACCCATGACAGTGATTTTCCCATCATTCAATATGCAGATGATATGATTCTGTTTATTGCGGCTAAGGATAATGAGCTTGTTGCACTTAAGAACATGCTGCTGACCTTTCAACAATCCACAGGGTTGAAGGTCAACTTTGCCAAATCCTCAATGATCCCTTTGAATATGAGTGATGAGGAGGCTTCAAGGCTTGCTGCTATTCTTGGTTGCAAAATTGGCAAGCTCCCATTTACTTATCTTGGTTTGCCATTGGGAACTACAATGCCAAGAATCATTGATCTAATGCCCTTGGTTGACAGCCTTGAGCGGCGATTAACCGCAAGTTCATCCATGCTGAATCAAGGCTCTCGTCTGCAACTACTTACCTCTGTTCTCACTTCTATGCCAATATATTTTCTGTGCAGCCTCAGCATTCCACTAGGGATCATCAAGCAGTTTGACAGAATCTTTAGGCAATGTCTTTGGAGGGGCAACAATGATGCTCCCAAACAATCACTAGCTGCATGGGAGCTAGTTTGCAGGCCAAAAGACAAAGGGGGCTTAGGAGTTTTAAACCTGAACATCCAGAACAAAGGGTTACTTATCAAGCATCTTCACAAATTCTATAACAAGGTTGACATTCCCTGGGTGAGCTTAATTTGGAGCAGTTACTATGATCATGGGGTTCCACATGCAACAGCTAAAGCTAGATCTTTCTGGTGGAAGGATGTTTTGAAGCTACACGAGGCTTACTTACCTATTGCCTCGGTGCACATCAACATGGGTGACTCTGCTCTGTTCTGGACTGACTCTTGGCACATTGGGGGCTCTGCTCGACCACTATGTTGGAGATTGCCAAGGTTATATTCCTTTGTCAATAATGATAAGATCTCCGTGCAGGAATTCCTTCAATCCCAGGATCTATTCTCCATGTTTTATTTGCCAATTTCTCATGAAGCTGCTGATGAGCTGCACATTTTGGAAGGTTGGATCATCCAGTTAGAAAGAGATCCTCTTTTACCTGATGTTTGGATATGGCCGGGTAAATCAAAGGAATACACTACCAAGAGCTTTTACACGGTCATGCACTCACATCTACCGACAATACATCCTTGCAAATGGTTGTGGCAGAGTAGGTGCACCATGAAGATCAAGGTTTTTGGGTGGCTGCTTTTCTTTGACAGATTAAACACCAAGGACATGTTGGTTAGAAGGCACTGGCGCTCTAACCAAGATGAAAATATTTGTCTCATTTGCAGTGAGCTAGTGTATGAAGATAGAATGCACCTGTTTTTTAACTGCACCTTCAGCTGTAGAGTCTGGAATTATCTGGGCATTGATTGGTTGGGAGGCTCTGATATTCGGCAATGTATCATGCATGCAAGGTCCAGCTTCAGACACCCTTTCTTCTTTGAGGTCATGCTAACTGCAGCTTGGAATATTTGGATTTTGAGAAATGGCAGAACCTTCAGAGCAGAGAGAGCCACTTTCAGTGCTTGGAAGTGCAAATTCATCCATGATATATCATTACTTGCTCATAGGGTGAGGGATTGTATAAAACCAAAACTTTTGGCTTGGGTTAATTCTTTGTTGTAAATGAGGTAGGGATACTTAGCCTTAGGTAGCCTTTTTTCCCTTTTTCTTGTATAGTTTTTGTTACTGTTTGTACAGTTCTCATTTATTTTAATAAAGGGCTGTGGGGCTTTGCCTCACAGTAAATATTCAAATAAAAATAGTAAGGTGTGCCACAACGGTTTCAGTTTCATAACCATGAAAAGGATCGGATTCGACCAAAGTAATTAACTCAGGATCAACAGATGGCTCATAATCCTTATCAGTAACACAGATAGGTGAAGTAGCAAACTCGGGATTATATGTCATATTAGCATTTAAAGATTTTTCCTTCCACTTGCATAATAATTTCTTCAGATCATCTCTATCCTTACAAGCAAGAAAGTCTCTATCTACCTCTCCTTCCATAACATATCCTTCAGGTATATCACACAATTCATATCTAGGGTTGCTAGGCCTAATAGATGTTTCATAATTTTCAGTTTCAAAGCCTTCATCAGTTTCAGCAATTTCATCAGATTTAGCATGCTTAATTTTTTTAACTGTAGCAAGTTGTTCATCTAGAAATTTACCCAGTGGCACATCCTCAAGCAAAGTACTAGCATCATCATAAGTATCATTCATAGCAGAAGTAGCATCATCAATTATTTGCGACATATTAGGATTAATAGAAGATGGTGGTGTCGCAAGCTTACTCAAAACAGAAGGTGAATCAAGTGCAGAGCTGGATGGCAGTTCCTTACCTCCCCTCGTCTTAGAGGGAATGATCTCAGTTCTATCATCCTTCATATTCCTCATAGCGATCAACTGATATAAATCGCAAGTGACTCGGCAAATATAGATGTGCTCCCCCCCCCCCCAACGCACCAGAAAAAAGTCTTGATAACCCATAAGTATAGGGGATCGCAACAGTTTTCGAGGGTAGAGTATTCAACCCAAATTTATTGATTTGACACAAGGGGGGCCAAAGAATATTCACGAGTATTAGCAGTTTAGTTGTCAATTTAACCACTCCTGAAAGACTTAATATCTGCAACAAAGTATTTAGTAGCAAAGTAATATAATAGTAACGATAGCAGTGGCAAAAGTAACAGTAGCAGTTTTGTAGTGATTGTAACAAGAGTAGTAACCAAAGTAACTTAGCAAAGATAAATATGTGACGGACTCGTAGGCAATGGATCGTTGATGATATGTGTCGGATGATATTCATCATGTCGAAGCTATAACCTAGAGCAACAATGAACTAGGTCCAATTCATCAATATAATGTAGGCATGCATTCCGTATATAGTCATACGTGCTTAGGGGAAAGAACTTGCATGACATCTTTTGTCCTACCCTCCCGTGGCAGGGGTCCTAATGGAAACTAACGGATATTAAGGCCCCCTTTTAATAGACAAGCGAAACAAAGCATTAGCACTTAGTGAATACATGAACTCGTCAAACTACGGCAATCACCGGAAAGAATCCCAATTATTGTCACCTTGGGGTATGGAGATCATAACACGTAATAGGTGTCTACAACTTGCAAGATCGGATCAAGAACAAATATATATTCATGAAAACATAATAGGTTCAGATCTGGAATCACGGCACTTGGGCCCTAGTGACAAGCCTTAAGTGTAGCAAAGTCATAGCAACATCAATCTCACAACATGGTAGATACTAGGCATCACGCCCTAACAAAACTACCTCGATTACATGATAAATATCATCCAACCCATCACTGTCTAGCAAGCCTACGATGGAATTACTCATGCACGGTGGTAAGCATCATGAAATTGGTGATGGAGGAAGGTTGATGATGACGACGACAACAGATTCCACACTCTGGAGCCCCGAACGGACTCCAGATCAGCCCTCCTGATGATGAACAGGAGGTGACGGCGGCTCCGTACGTAAAATGCGATGAATCCTTCTCTTTGAATTTTTTCTCCCCGAAAGTGAATATATAGAGTTGGAGTTAGGGTCGAAGGAGCTCTAGGGGGGCCACAAGCCGGGAGGGCATGCCCTATAGTGGCGCCCCCATGGCTTGTGGCCTTTGGGTGGCCCCCCTCTAGTTAATTTTTATATATTCCACAAAAATTCTTCGTAAATTTTTAGGTCAAACCGAGAACTTTGATTTCTGCACAAAAATAACACCATGGCAATTCTGCTGAAAACAACGTCAGTCCATGTTAGTTCCATTCTAATCATGCAAATTAGATTCGAAAACAAGGGCAAAAGAGTTTGGAAAAGTAGATACGACGGAGACGTATCAGTACATAGCGGTTGCTCGGTCTCTCTACAGCGATGAACTGTGGCCAAGTAAGGAGCGACATGTGTTGTATGTACAGTCCCGTCTAAACCGTGTACATGTATTTATAGGTAGGCAAAAAGTATGGCTATGTACACACATATAAGTGGGGTCTCGAGCATGTACCCACGCATACGTACGACCATGCAGTCCCGTACATATGGAGACGGCAGCAACGATGTCGTGTTCATCGACGGCCAACCGGCATGGTCGAAACGGAGAAACAACGTCGTATTCTTCAGGAGGCAATAGAATGCGTCGTGTTCACGGGGAGCCAACTGGCTTGGACGGAACAACAGAAATGGGGTATGGCATACCGCAAAACAAAGGGAAACAACCTTCTGATCGAGCGCGTATAGTCGAAACTGGTCCTGTTCATCGGGAAGGGTCTGGCATATGGCAAAATGGAGGAAACGGCCTTATGCTCCAATGGCTTTGGTCGGAACGGGATCCTGTTCATCAGGAGGGGTCTGGCGTACCGCAAAACAGAGGAAACGGACTTGTGTTGGAGCGCTACGGTCGAAACGAGGGTCCTGTTCATCGGGAGGGGTGTGGCATACCGCAAAACGGGACTCCACGGGCTACTGTTCACCCACCGTCGACTTCTTCCAACCTCCACATGCACTGTTCATCCACCATGTCTTCCTCCTGCCTCCACCAGCTACTGTTCATCCAGCCCTCCACCAGCTACTGTTCAACCAACCCTCCATGAGGTCCTATTCATCCACCCCCAACCAGCTCAGCTGTGGCGGCCTCCTCTCAGGGTCTAGTTCATCCAGCGGCAACCGCCAATACTACCACGGGGTCCTGTTCATCCCACCCCCATCGGGAACTATTCATCCAACCCCAACCACGTCTCGACTCGTTCAACCAACCGCCACGCTCACTGTTCATCAAGAGGTAGCAGGTTCGATTGGCTTCAGTAAGCAGCAACAACGATCGATCAGGTTCGGTTAGCAGCGAAGGAGACAGTCAGGTTCAGTTAGCAGTGAAGGGATTGATTGGCTTCAGTACGTAGCAGTGCGATCGCTCGGGTTCAGTAAGCGAACGCCTCGCTCGGGTTAAGTTATAGCGAACACGGCTTGCACCACACGCGCGTATGAGAGAAAAACGCGCAAACCTCCGTGCATCGCTCCGCCCCAACCACCCATCATAACCGGGAAATCCCTGAATTTTTCCTCGCCCTCGCTTCTACCATGATTTTTTCCGTCATGGATGGCCCAATGAATGTCATACAGGGGTGGCTCCAGCCCGCCCCGGACAAAAATTCCATTTTCTATCATGGTTTTTTGTCATAGAAGTCGGAGCCCACCACATCTATGATGATACCGCGTTTTGTCACAATTATCATCATAGAAGTGTCATAAGCATGACATATATTTTTTTAGTTCGGGCCAAAATGTCACGGATGTGTCTTTTTTTTTGTAGTGCGAGCAATAATAAGATATTTCAAATGCCAACACTACTGTAATCAGGATCTATGTCGTCTGCTAGCTGATGGCAAAGAAGGTCTTTGCCATCAGCTTACAGAAAGCTGACGGCAAAGAAAGAGCGGACGGCAAACAGGGTGTTTGCTGTCAGCTAGCTGACGGCATAGAAGCTTTGCCGTCTGCTAGCGGACGACAAAGAGGGTGGGTGGCCCACTAACGAGAACGACCTAATGGCCATTTTCTTTGCCATCTGCTAGCGGACGGCAAAGTTGCTTTGTCGTCTGCTAGTAGACGGCAAAGAGCGTATCCAACCTAACGGTCATTCCCCCCCCCCCC
>LR738712.1:193471945-193484049 GCA_902687465.1 Secale cereale | reverse complement strand
CCCCCCCGCCCGTCGCCGCTCCGTCCCCTAGTGAGGTTTGTTCCCTTTTTTTTCTTTCTTTTTTTCTTGATGTTTATTGATTTAGGTTAATTAGTTGATTTATTGATTTAGATTGATTTATGTTAGTAGTGGGCGATTTAGGTTAATTAGTTGATTTAGGTTAGCAGTGGGGTGTTTTACCCTACTGTACATAGTCAAAAGAAGGAGATTTAGGTTAATTAGTTAGTTGATTTAGGTTAATTAGTTGATTTAGATTGTAGGTTATTTTTTTATATTTAGTACTCCAATATGCAACTAGAAATTGCCACTGTTTTTTGAGAACACGAGGATTTCAATCAACAAGGCGTTCCTCTTTCGTCTCATGAGTATCGTAGTGTTGTAGTTTCAAGAAAGATTTCCAACTCCTCCACCTCTTCCCTAAGGACTTCATGATCCATTACTCACCAATTGGAGCAATGTCAAATTTGAGCTACACCAATATACAAAGGCCTAGAGTCCTACACTAATCTGACACTATCTGGCTTGAAAATGGTAAATTTCCTAGAGTCATGTAACTTATCATATAAGTATAAATGATAAAGAAGGTCTGGCCCAAATGGTTCAATCAACCAAAACGAGGGAACTAGTCTGGTCGAGACATCAGATACTTCTCCCCCAGAAAATAACCTAGACCGGAGGCCATGAAGGAGGATCTCGGAGGGGCCATCATCGCCATGAAGGCCAAGGACCAGAGGGAGAACTTCTCCCCATCTAGAGGGGAGGCCATGGAGGAGGAAGCACAAGGGGGAGAACCTCTCCTCCTCTCTCTTGGTGGCGCCGGAGTGCCATCGGGAGGGGAATCATCGCCGCGGTGATCGTCTTCATCAACATCACAATCACCATCACCATCCGCATCTCTTTTACGTGGTCCACTCTCCCGCACCCTAGTATAATCCCTACTTGAACATGGTGCTTTATGCCACATATTATGATCCAATGATGTGTTGCCATCCTATGATGTTTTGAGTAGATATCCTTTGTCTTTGGGTTGATTAATGATCTAGATTGGTACGAGTTGTATGTTTTATTTTGGTGTTGTCCTATGGTGCCCTCCGTGTCGCACAAGCATGAGAGATTCCCGGTGTAGGGTGTTGCAATACGTTCATGATTCGCTTATAGTGGGTTGCTTGAGTGACAGAAGCATAAACCCGAGTAAGGGGATTGTTGCGTATGGGATAAAGGGGACTTGATGCTTTAATGCTATGGTTGGGTTTTACCTTAGTGATCTTTAGTAGTTGAGGATGCTTGCTAGAGTTCCAATCATAAGTGCATATGATCCAAAAAGAGAAAGTATGTTAGCTTATGCCTCTCCCTCATATGAAATTGCAATGACGACTACCGGTCTTGTTAACAATTGCCTAGGACAATTCTGCACACAGATCCATCATTATTCCACACTCGCTATTTATAATATTTAGTAATAAATTCTAACTTTATGATAACAACACCTACTTTTATATTTTAGCTCTCCGATATCATGCAAACTTATCCTCTTCATACCCACAACGTAGTTTTATTTCTCGTTTCTAGTTGGAAGCAAACGTTCGGTGTACGTAGAGTCGTATCAGTGGCAGATAGGACTTGAGAGAATATTGATCTTACCTTTAGCTCCTTGTGGGTTCGACACTCCATACTTATCAGTTCCACCATTGGGAATTGCTACGATGATTCCCTGCACTTGGGGACCATCAAGGAGAAAAGGAAAGAGAAGAAAAAAATCTTCCTTTTCTTCTTTTTTTTTCTTGTTTTTCTTCTTCTTCTTCTAGCTAGTCTTCTTCTTATTCTTCTTCTAGCTTTCTTCTTTCCCAATTTGCAGATTTTCTTTAGAGGAGGAAGCTTGCATTGATGTAGTCTACTCTTCTCCTTGTGCTTCCTTTTTGTTTTTGGAAACTTGTTCGAAACTTCTTGTTGGATATGTTGCATATGTTCCTCTCTTCACGATTCATGTGTTGGTATGCTTGTTGAATGTATTTTCAAATATATATATATATATATATATATATATATATATATATATATATATATATATATATATATATATATATATATGTGTGTGTGTGTGTGTGAAATTCTATCAAATTGAATGGATTTAAGGAAAAACAGAAAAAACAGAGGCTATATAGGCTCTTTGTCATCTGCTGGCAGACGACAAAGAGATATGGCATCAGCCAGCGGATGGCAAAGCTACCACGTGGCAGCTACCTGCGCAACCTGGGGGCACTGGGCTGGCCTATATGGTTGCTTTGCCATCTGCTAGCAGACGGCAAAGAACTTTGCATCTTTGCCGTCTGCCAACAGACGGCATAGCATGCCATGTGGCAGCTACCTGGGGGCATCTGTGCTGGTCTATTAGGGAACTTTGTCGTCTGCTGGCGGACGACAAAGATGCAAAGGTCTTTGCCGTCTGCCAGCAGACGGCAAAGCACACCATTAACCCCTTAACGGACCTAACCTACCATGTGTGCCGTTTGCCAGCGGACGGCAAAGACCTTCACATCTTTGCCATCCGCCATCAGACGGCAAAGAACCCTTCGACATAGTTCGTTGATACGTCTCCAACGTATCTATAATTTTTGATTGTTCCATGCTATTATATTATCCATCTTGGATGTTTTAGATGCATTTGTATGCTATTTCATATGATTTTTGGGACTAACCTATTAACCTAGAGCCCAGTGCCAGTTTTGGTTTTTTCCTTGTTTTTGAGTTTTACAGAAAAGGAATACCAAACGGAGTCCAATTGACATGCCAATTTTTGATGATTTTTTATGGACCAACAGAAGCCCCCGGAGTAAAAGAGTTGGGCCAGAAGAGTCCCGAGCCATCCACGAGGGTGGAGGGCATGCCCTACCCCCCTGGGCGTGTGCCCCTATCTCGTGGACGACTCAGAGACCCCCCTGATGTGAGACCGATGCCAAAAATTCCTATAAATACAGAAACCCCCGAAAAGAAACCTAGATCGGGAGTTCCGCCGCCGCAAGCCTCTGTAGCCACCAAAAACTAATCGAGACCCTGTTCCGGCACCCTGCTAGAGGGGGGATCCATCACCGGTGGCCATCTTCATCATCCCGACGCTCTCCATGATGAGGAGGGAGTAGTTAACCCTCGGGGCTGAGGGTATGTACTAGTAGCTATGTGTTTGATCTCTCTCTCTCTCTCTATCTCTCTCTCTCTCTCTCTCTCTCTCTCTCTCGTGTTCTTGATATGTCACGATCTTGATGTATCATGAACTTTGCTATTATAGTTGGATTTTATGATGTTTCTCCTCCTCTACCTTCTTGTAATGCATTGAGTTTTCCCTTTGAAGTTATCTTATCGGATTGAGTCCTTAAGGATTTGAGAACACTTGATGTATGTCTTGCATGTGCTTATCTGTGGTGACAATGGGATATTCATGTGATCTACTTGATGTATGTTTTGGTGATCAACTTGCGGGTTCAGTAACCTTGTGAACTTATGCATAGGGGTTGGCACACGTTTTCGTCTTGACTCTCCGGTAGAAACTTTGGGGCACTCTTCGAAGTTCTTTGTGTTGGTTGAATAATCTGAGATTGTGTGATGCATATCGTATAATCATGCCCACGGATACTTGAGGTGACAATGGAGTATCTAGGTGACATTAGGGTTTTGGTTGATGTGTGTCTTAAGTTGTTGTTCTAGTACGAACTCTAGGATAGATTGAACGGAAAGAATAGCTTCGTGTTATTTTACTATGGACTCTTGAATAGATCGATCAGAAAGAATACCTTTGAGGTGGTTTCATACCCTACAATAATCTCTTCGTTTGTTCTCCTCTATTAGTGACTTTGGAGTGACTCTTTGTTGCACGTTGAGGGATAGTTATATGATCTAATTATGACTGTTGAGAGAACTACCACTAGTGAAAGTATGAACCCTAGGCCTTGTTTCGAAGCATTGCAATACCATTTGTGCTCACTTTTATCATTAGTTACCTTGCTGTTTTTATATTTTCAGATTACAAAAACCTATATCTACCATCCATATTGCACTTGTATCACCATCTCTTCGCCGAACTAGTGCACCTATACAATTTACCATTGTATTGGGTGTGTTGGGGACATAAGAGACTCTTTGTTATTTGGTTGCAGGGTTGTTTGAGAGAGACCATCTTCATCCTACGCCTCCCACAGATTGATAAACCTTAGGTCATCCACTTGAGGGAAATTTGCTACTATCCTACAAACCTCTGCACTTGGAGGCCCAACAACGTCTACAAGAAGAAGGTTGCGTAGTAGACATCATTCATTCAGCCAGTCGGTTTGCCGTCTGCTGGCTGACGGAAAAGGTCTTTGCCGTCCACCAGGCATGCCTTTGCCGTCAGCCATGGCAGACGACAAAGTTCCTAATTCCTGTAGTGCAAGACTTTGCCCATACAATCCTGATATAACATGACAATAATGTTATCTCGCCAGCCCTTTGTGAGAACGCAAAACATAAATGCAGAGCACCTCCAAAGTTCAAGCAACGACTAGACATTGTAATTCATGGTAGAAGAGATCCAGTCATGCTACCCAACATTAAGTATCTTAATGCATAAGAATGACAATAGTGCTTTCAGGTCTGGTGCTTATTTAAGAAGATGATGACTCAACATAAAAAGTAAATAGATAGTCCCTTCACAGAGGGAAGCACGGATTTGCAGAGGTGCTAGAGCTCGAAGTTTTAAATCAGAGATAAATATAATTTTGGGAGATATACCTTTCATTTCAACATTACGACCAAGTGTTTTCAACATATTCCATGCTACTAAAATTAGCGGCAGTTCCCAAGCGGTAAAAGTAAAGTTTACTCCCCCTCCACCAACAAACACAAGCCTAGCTGAATCCTCGGGTGCCCTCCATACCAACAATAGTTCGGGGGAGTTTGGTTTAATTATTATTGTTATTTTTCATGGGACTGGGCATCCTTATTACCATCCCCTCTTGTGCAAGGACGAGTGAATAAACACTCATCATGAGAATAACCCGCTTAGCATGGAATATATTGACCACCCCTGCCGCTCCATGAGCGGTACGGGCACACAAAACATATGTTCATCTGAATATTTTAGAGGTGGCACATGCAAATTTACTTGGGATGACAGAGGAATACCGCATATATGTAGATTTACTGGACTCATCTGGAACAACTTTGGTTTGGGATTTTGATGCACAAGCAGTATTCCCGCTTAGTACAGGTGAAAGGTAGCAATTAGATTGAGAAGCGACCAGCTAGAGAGCGAAAACAGTCATAATCATGCATTGAGAATAATTACCATTCAATACTAGCATGAGTAGGATATAGACACCTTGAACATAAATATCATGGAGGCTATGTTGGTTTTGATTCAACTACATGCGTGAAAATGTGCCTAGTCAAGCCACTCCAAACATTCAGAGGAGGATACCCATCATACTACATCACAGTCATTTTTAATGCATGTTGACACCCCAAGATAAATCATTATCCACTCCTAGCTACTTAAGCATGGCATGAACAACTATAATATCTAATGGTCATTGCAAACATGTTTAATCATGACAAGCTGAATCATGGGTACTGAGTTAAACATATTTACAAAAACATAAACAAGTTGAGTTCATGCCTGCCTTTCCTTGCCACAGTCACTTCATCAAATATCATCGTTATTGCCTTTCACTTGCACGACAGAACGATGTGAGATTAATAATAGTGCATGAGTGTCGTGGACTAAGCTGGAATGTGCAAGCATTTATTCAGAGGAGAAAACAATGTAACACGTGCTCTTGTTAAATCAACAATTAATGCATATGAGAGCCACTCAACATTTTCATCGTGGTCTTCTCCTCACACTGACTAAATGAAAAAAAAGAAATTCAGAGAAACACACTGATTTTTTTAGTTTTTAGTTTTTTGAAGAAGAAAGCAAATTAAAGAAAAAAAGAAAGAAAAATGAGAAAAACTATTTACACGGGAAAGCTCCCAACAAGCAAAAGAAGAAAAGAGAAATCTTTTTGGGTTTTATTTTAATTCTACAACTAAACTAAACTAGAAAGAAAAACCGAAAAGAAGCCAGAAATATTTTTGGGTTTTCTCAAAGTTTTTTGAACACACAAGAAGAAAGCGAGAAAATGAAACTAGCACGGATGATACAATGAAAAGTGTAAACACTGACTAATGAAATGAATTGTGTGAACATGATACGTACTCCACCAAGCCTAGGCTTTTAGCCTAGCTTGGTAATCACCACCCGTAGTAGTCATCCGGTCCCATGTCAAAGTGTTGGGGCGGTGGCACCTGAGCGTCCCACTCCTGAGGCTCCTCCTTTGTCGCTGTCTGGTTGTTCTGGTAAGCAATAATGTCGTCAGGCTGGACGGTGTATCTGTTCCTGGCATTAAAATCAAACAGAGCATGTGCAGGCAATGGGATAATATCACGAGTAACCACACTAAAAACCAAGTTATAGTGACTGTTGTTAAAAGAATCTGCATCATCGATAAAGTGATGGTGTCTCATTGCCTAGTGATTTAGATAGACCTTGGGCGAGGGATAGTCATGGGGTTGTATCTGAATGTTAAAATGTCTCGCTAAGCGAGTAGCATAAATGCTACCATGTATCTTGCACTTGGTTATGTTAAGGTGCAAACGACGTGCAATAATAGCCCCTAAGTTAAAGGTGTGATCATTATGAAGTGCACGACGTAAAATGGCAAGGTCAGGTGCACTAAGTGCACTGCCCTTCTCTCTAGTAGTCAAACACTTCAAGTTAAATAGAGCAAAGTAATGCAAATAAGGAAACTGCAAGCTAGTAGCTGTGCCTTTTGATACGCCCCTATCCTCGCCCACTGTCAAAGTGAGTGGGAAGTCCTCAAAATTAGCCGGTTTAGGCTCTCTCAATTTTCCATCATACGGAATTAGGCATATCTCACAAAATTCATTGAGCAGTATCTGACGGGCTTCATCATATAAATTAAACCGCACTGAAGGAGATTCATGCCTATTGAGAAAGTGAAAATTTTGCACAAAGGAATTCGTGAGGGTATGATGTTGGTCACACTCATCTGCAAGGAAGTTTGTGAGTCCAGCATTTGCTATGAATTGCACGAACTCTTGGTGGAATCCGGCCTCTTCCATGAACGGAATGTGCGGCCATTTGCATGGCCGGACCTCTGTCCTTCGCAGAGTGTTAATGCCAACAACAGATGTTTCACTAATGACTCCCTTAGCATTCTTCTTAGATGGACCCTTTCGAAAGAAGACCATTTCCCTAAGAACAAATTTTTGAAATTTTTGGGTCAAAAAATAAAGTTAACAAAACTTCACAAGATTGATAGAAACTACTCATATGGGTGCCTAGAACCTGTATCATGCATTTAAACTACTTATAACTTCAATAATTCAACATGCATGCCATCTACAGCAGCACCAAGAGTAGCTAATTATTCTAAATATAAACCACAAAAACAAAAACTAATTGGAGCAATGGAGGAGTCACATACTAAGCAACAATCATCCAAAATAGTTTAAAAAATGGAGCTTCGAGCAAAGAGACCGAAATCCGCGGATTTGAGAGCAAGAACACGAGAGAGAGAGAGAGAGAGAGAGAGAGAGAGAGAGAGAGAGAGAGAGAGAGAGAGAGAGAGAGAGAGAGAGCTATGGTGGTTTTTTCTGGAGGTAGGTGACGAAGTGGACTAAAGGGATAAGTGAGGGCGGCCATGTGGAGCCCACTGCCCACCAGGGCACGCCTGGGGTAGCTGGCGCACCCTGGTATCTTGTGGCCACCAAGGGCACCCCCCTGTGATGCTTTTAGTGCCAGATATTCTCAAATATTCAGAAAAAATCGTGTTAAAATTTCAAATCATTTGAAGAACTTTTATTTTGGGGCACTTTTCTATTGCGCGGATAATTCAGAAAACAGGGTATTCATGGCATTTTATTGTATTTAACTAAAATAACAGAAAATAAAGAGCGGGGACAGAAAGTGGTGTCTACTAGATTCATCGAACACATGCCTCTAAAAATGGTCCATTAATAAGGTTGATCGGGTCTTATTAACAACCACTTTCAATTAGCATGAACCCGAAGAATTTCGTAAAACACTAAGTTACCTAAATGGGGATGTGCATGTCCCCAACAACAAGTATTTCATATTTCCTTTTAGCAGTGGGTATAGGGAGTTGAAAACCTACAATAATAACATTCGGAGTTTTTTCATTAACATTAATACCATTTACTTGCAATTGCTTCTTCGAAAAATGAACCGTACGCTCTTTACCATTAACATGAAAAGTGACCTTGCTTTTGTTGCAATCAATAACAACCCCTGCAGTGTTCAAAAAGGGTCTACCAAGGATAATCAACATGTTGTCGCCCTCGGGCATATCAAGTATAACAAAGTCTGTTAAGATAGTAACGTTTGCAACAACAACATGCACATCCTCACAAACACCGACAGGAATGAAAGTTGATTTGTCAGCCATTTGCAATCATATTTTAGTGGGTGTGAGTTTATCCAAGTCAAGTTTTTTATATAAAGAGAAAGGCATAACACTAACACCATCTCCTAAATCACATAAAGTAGTTCTCACATAGTTTATTTTGATGGAGCAAGGTATAGTTGGTATTCCAGGATCTACTAATTTTTAGGTACTCCATCCTTAAAAGAACAATTTCCAAGAATGGTAGAGATTCCATCTTCAGGTATTTTCTTTTGTTGGTGACAATATCTTTCATCTATTTAGCATAAGGGGCCATCTTTAAAAGATCAGTCAACCGGGTAAGCAAAAAGACTGGCCTGAGCATTTCAGCAAAGCGTTCAAATTCTTCATCATCCTTTTTTGTAGTTGGTTTGGGTTGAAAGGGCATGGATTATTTTACCCATGGCTTTCTTTCTTATCATGTTTTCTAGCAATAAGGTCTCTTTTATCATATCGTTTATTTTTAGGTTGTGGGTTATCAAGATCGAAAACATGTTCTATCTCAACATCATTGCATGGTTCTTTTTCATTATCTGGTTGAGTATCTACATGAACATCATCATTGTCATTATCATTATCACTAAGTGAATGTTCATTTCTAGACTGGGTTTCAGCATCAGAGATAGACACATCATTATTATCCTGTGAAGGTTTTTCTACCTCAAGTTCACTAGAAGTATGCAAAGTCCTATCATTTTCCTTTTCTTTTTCTTTCTAGAAGTACTAGGTGCATCATCATTAATTCTTTGAGAGTCTTGTTCAATTCTTTTAGGATGACCTTCAGGATAGAGTGGTTCCCGAGTCATTTTACCTCCTCTAGTCATTACTCTAACAGCATGATCATTCATATTATTATTCATTTCATTGAGCAACTCACTTTGAGATTTAGTAACTTGTTCTAATTGAGTTTGAACCATATAAGCATGTTTTCCTACTCCTCTTACATCATTGGTGATTCTAAATAACAAGTCACTCAAGCGAGCAATCATATCCAAGTTTTACTTTAATTGTTTCATAACATTGGCATTGAAATGATCTTGTTTTCTAATGTAGCTCTCAGATTCATACAATCGTTGACTTGGATGTTTATTATATGGGATATCACCTTCATCAAACTTTAAAAGAGAATTTTCCTCTACCACCTGTGGTGGTGTGTTGAGACCATGTGCTTCTTCAGTGGGTGGTAAATTCTTAACATCTTTAGCTTTAATACATATTTCTTTCATACATTTCTTTGCCTCTTGCATATCTTCAGGACTAATAAATAATATACCCCTTTTCTCTGGAGTGGGTTTATGCGGTGGTACATGAAGTGTCCATTCATCATAATTATTGATTATATTATTCAATAATTCCTGAGCTTGTTCAACAGTTCATTCCCTGAAAACATAACCAACACAACTATCTAGGAAGTCCCTGGAAGCATCGGTTAGTCCATTATAGAAGATACCAAGTATTTCATTTTTCTTTGGAGGATGATCAGACAAAGTATTAAGTAGTTGGAGAAGCCTCCCCCAAGATCGTGGGAGACATTCTTCTTCAATTTGCAAAAAGTTAAATATTTCCTATAAGGCAGCTTGTTTCTTATGAGTAGGAACATATTTTTCAGAGAAGTAGTAAATCATATCCCGGGGACTATGCACACAACCAGAAGTAAGAGTGTTGTACCAAGTCTTAGCATCACCCTTTAATGAGAATGGGAATAACTTTAGAATATAATAGTAGCGATTTTTTCTCATCATGAACAAATAGGGTGGCTATGTCATTTAATTTAGTAAGATGTGCCACAATAGTTTCAGTTTCATAACCATGAAAATGATCAGATTCAACCAAAAAATTTAACCCTGGATCAACAAAAAATTCATAGTCCTTATCAGTAACAAAGATAGGTGAAGTAGCAAACTAAGGATCATATTTTATTCTAGCATTCAAAGATTTTTCTTTCAACTTGCATAACAAATTTTTAAGATCATCTCTATCCTTGCAAGCAAGAAAGTCCTCAGCTACCTCTCCCTCCATAACATAACATTCAGGTATATCTAGAAATTCATATCTAGGAGAGCTAGATCTAATAGTGTTTCATAGTTTCTAGTTTCAAGGACTTCGACAGTTTCAGGATTCTCAGTATTTTTAATTCTAGCAAGTTGTTCATCAAGCAATTCACCTAGTGGCACAGTCTATTCAAACAAGGTACTAGCATCATCATAAGCATCATTCATAGCAGAAGTAGCATCATCAATAACTTGCGACATACCAGAGTTGATAGCAGGTGGTGGTGTTGCAAGCTTACTTATAACTGAAGGAGAATCAAGTACAGAGCTAGATAGAAATTCCTTACCTGCCCTCGTCTTAGAGGGAAAATTCTTGGTTTTACTATCCTTCAGATTCTTCGTAGTGATAATCCAATATAAATCCCAAGTGACTCAACAAATATAGATATGCTCTCCGGCAACGGCACCAGAAAAAGGTCTTGATAACCCACAAGTATAGGGTGTCGCAACAATTTTCGAGGATAGAGTATTCAACTCAAATTTATAGATTTGACACAAGGGGAGCGAAAGAATATTTGTAAGTATTAGCAGTTGAGTTGTCAATTCAACCACACCTGGAGATTAAATATCTGCAGCAAAGTGATCAGTAGCACAATAGTATGATAGTTTTGATAGCAGTACTGACGGTAACAGTAGTAGCAATAGTTTTGTAGCAATTGTAACAATAGCAGCAACAATAGTAACTTAGCAAGATCAATATGTAGGAGGACTCGTAGGCAGTGATGTCGTTAGATGATATTCATCAATGAAAAGTTATAACCTAGGGCGACACAGAACTAGCTCCCGTTCATCGATATAATGTAGGCATGAATCCCGTAAGTAGTCATACGTGCTTATGGAAAAGAACTTGCATGGCATCTTTTCTCCTACCCTCCCGTGGCAGCGGGGTCCATAAGGAAACTAAGGGATATTAAGGCCTCCTTTTAATAGTGAACCGGATTAAAGCATTAACACATAGTGAATACATGAACTCCTCATACTATGATAGTCATCGGAAAGAAACCCAATTATTGTCACCTTGGGGTATGCAGATCCTAACACGTAGTAGGTGCATATGACTTGCAACATCGGATCATGAACATAGATATAATGGTGATAACATAAACGGTTCAGATATGAAATCATGGCACTCGGGCCCTAGTGACAAGCATTAAGTATAGCAAAGTCATAGCAACATCAATCTCCGAACATAGTGGATACTGGGGATCAAGCCCTAAATAAACTAACTCGATTACATGATGAATCTCATCCAGCCTCTCACCGACCAGCAAGCCTACGAATGAATTACTCACTCCTGGCGGCGAGCATCATGGAATTGGCAATGGAGGATTGTTGATGATGACGAAGATGGAAGATCCCCTTCTCCGGAGCCCCGAACGGACTCCAGATCTGGCCTCCCGATGAAGAACATGAGGTGGCGGCGGCTCCGTATCATAAAACGCGATGAAACCTCTCCTATTTTTTTCTCCAAAAACAGGAATGTATAGTGGCGGAGTTAGGGTCAGCGGAGCCCCGTGGGCCCCTCGAGACACCTGCGCACGCCCGGGGGGGGGGGGGG
>LR738712.1:193438028-193471899 GCA_902687465.1 Secale cereale | reverse complement strand
GGGGGGGGCTAGCGCACCTAGATGCCTCGTGGGCATCTGGGGCACCCCCTTAAGGTGGTTCTGACTCAAATATTTCTCTTTTATTCCATCAAAAATCTACAAAAAGTTTCGTCCAATTCCGAGAACTTTTATTTCTGCAAAAAAACAACATCAAGGTAGTTCTGCTGAAAACAGCGTCAGTCCGGGTTAGTTTCATTCAAATCATGCATATTAGAGTCCAAAACAAGAGCAAAAGTAGATACTACGGAGACGTATCACGCGGCTTATGGGCATAGGATAAAATATTTTCTTGACCTGAACAAAGACAATGCTTCCACATCGACGAGTGCTTCCACATCGACGACTGCAACAACAGGAGCAAGAGGCGGACGTGGTCGTGGCAATCGAGGCCGAAGAGGAGGACAAGGAAGAAATAACTCACAAGCTATATAATGTGGCGGACTATGTTTTAATTTGTAATGTCGTCTGGACTATGTTTTAATTTGTTATGTCGTCTGAACTATGTTTTACTTTGTAATATGTCTGAACTATGTTTTAATTTGTAATGTCATCTGGACTATATTTTACTCTGTAATATGTGTGATTTTTTTAATTTGTAATGTCGTCTGGACTATTCGTTTGATTCCAGATATGTTATTGTATCTGTTGCTTGATGGTACGACTGATAGAGGTCACTAGGCTGCACTTATACAAGCATGCAAGAACTTAGACGTGTTAGCCACTCGCACCTTAAAGACTAACTGGATGATACACCCTTTATGGGTTAATAGGTATTGGTACATATAATGACGTACATGTTTGAAATATTTTATGGGTTTGACATACTTTTGATGTTACATTCTCTTTGTTTTGTAGGTTAAGTTGGGTGACTTCTACCCTTAGCACGGCTGGTTGAGGGTACATTGGATGAGTGGGTTGAACATCCGAACTTCGATGAGGAAAATGGTTGCGCGAAAGTATATTTTTTCAATGTCTAAAAGATGGGCAATGGTTGTACATCATTCATAAGTTAAATTAAAAAAACATTTCGGCCTAGCAAAAGCCGAAGAGCGCAGCCATGCATCTCCAGCTTGCCATTCACGCGAAAAGCTGGGGCCTAGGGACTCTTC
Source organism: Secale cereale (assembly GCA_902687465.1). Classification (NCBI taxonomy): domain Eukaryota; kingdom Viridiplantae; phylum Streptophyta; class Magnoliopsida; order Poales; family Poaceae; genus Secale; species Secale cereale. Next base: position 193,470,790 of record LR738712.1, on the reverse strand, counting down.
GGCCTACACCTGACCGAAAAGTCCTCTTCGGCCAAATGAAAGGAGTTTCTCTCAAAAAGGAAAAGGAAAAAAGGAGTGACTCAGTGTTCGGTGTGTGCATCTTTTTTGTGCGTCTGATTTGTGTACATGGATGATTTAGGATGTTGCTCTTAGGTTTGTGTTATTATTGTCTTTTTGAGGAAGACAGTAGGTACTCTATTACATATTTTCGTTAGTACAAGATATCAAATGAATGGCTCCACTTATCTATGTGAATAAGCAAGCCACTCCATTTCCACTTTGAATGTCCTTGTAGTACATGGGTAGAAATTTGGTTGGAGGCCTTCGAAGATGAAGTCATTCATTGTGTTCCAAATGGACCATGTAGCAAGAATTATGCTTTTTTCCTCAAAAAGGAAAGAAAGGTAGAATTATGATTTCCATGGCCTCTATTTAAAAACTGGTAGCAGGCTCCTCTCATGTTTTAGTTTCTGTGAAATAACTTTCTTCTAGCTATAGGTTAGTTTATTTTAGCTAGAATTGTGATTTTCAACCATGTGTTATAAGAGTATATTTACAGCAAAAAGAGGTCAGAAGATGCTCCTACATTACATCATATGAAGCTGACACAGATGGTGTCTTGTGAAGAAATCCGTGATCATAAAATCTTTTATGCAAGTTGGCAGTGATAAAATAAACAGTTAATGACGAACTAAGAAGAGGTCCAAAGATTGAAATATGTTGTATGTTAGTTAATCGTTGGTCAATTTGTGAAAGGCATCAGAGGTTAGATGGCAGCGTAGGGAGGGAGTAATTGAAGTTAAACTTGTGGTCAGAGGATAGATGCTCATCGCTGATACTCCCTCTGTCCCAAAATAACTTTGTATTAACTTTAATACAAAATTGTACTGTTAAGACAATTATTTTGGGACGAAGGGAGTATATTTTAAGCCCATACGCGTAGAGGCCTGGAGGAGGAAACACGCCGCACCAAGCATCGATAACTAAACTTTGTTACAAAGCTAACTATCCGAAGTAGGTAGAGCAGTTTAGTCCAGCTCCATCTCTGGCTATGACTCTTGAAGCATCATGTTTACATGTATGCCATCATGTTGGGAAGCATTTGCAACCGAGTCAAAATTGTAGTGCTACCTCCCAACAGAATTGTGTTTCAGAGTATGGATTTGAGCCTGGATGCATTCCAAAGATAGACAGATATGATCCCGGGGAACGCGGGGATGGTCAATGCCCATCACATACGTACTCTGCTTTGCTTGCTTGCTAGGGTTGGTGTACCTGCGCTGCACTGCACGGGCCAGCTTCATTCATTTTGTTGTCCTCCTCCTCCTCCATGCTCCTTCCTGGAACCTTCCCTCCTCCATGGCCATGCTTCCATTTCCATCCTTTCCTTTTAAACAAGAGAAAAGCAGCGGGGTAATGTCCAACGCAGCCCAGATAGCTACAACTACTCCAGTGTAAGCACCAACCAGAAGCGCAATGGCCGCCACGCCGGAGGAGTTCCTGGGGCAGCAGGGTTTCCTTGCGCGCCTCGAGCCGCCGTCCCCCTCCCTCTTCCTCGACCTGCCGCCGACGCCCCGCGGCGACGGCAACGACGGCCACTCCTCCTTCGACGACATGGTGCTCCCCTACATCTCGCGCCTGCTCATGGAGGAGGGCACGGAAGACCACCTCTTCTACCTCTACCCCAACCACCCCGCCGTCCTGCGGGCGCAGCAGCCCTTCGCGCAGATCCTCGTCGACGTCGCCGACAGCGCCAGCGCCTCCTCGCCCTCGCCCTCCTCCTCTTCCGACGCAACTGCCTCCACCACCCCCAGCACCGCAACTGCTTCGGCATCGGCATCGGCATCGGCATCGCCCGACGACGCACCAGTCCAGATCTCACACCCGCCCTACACCGACGTCAACGGCCATGCCTCCGCCTGCCCGGACAATCAAACCTCGGAGCTCCTCAGCGGCGACGAGATGGCCAAAAGGCCGAGCTCTGACTTCTTCAATCACTTGTTGCCCGGCGACCCGGACATGCTCAGCTTGGCCTTCCTCAAAGGCATGGAGGAGGCTAGGAAGTTCTTGCCGCCCGACGTCAGCCTGCCGCCCATCAAGGAGGGGACAGTGGTGGGAGGCGGGAACGCGGGCAGCCTCAAGAAAAAGAGGGACGCACCGGCACTGGAGTCGGATGTGGGCAGGCCCAGCAAATTGATGATGCCGGAGCCGGAGGAACGCAAGATGTTTGACGAAATGATGTTCCAGGAACACGAGATATGCATGAAGGGGACTCAAAACCTGACCGCCGCAGTGGACGGCGAGCCCGGGAAGAGCAGCCGGAGGAAGGGCCGGTCGAGAAAGGCCGTGGATGATAGTGAGATGGTGGACGTGAACACGCTGCTGCTCAACTGCGCCCAGGCGCTGTCCACGGACAACCGCCAGAGCGCCATTGAGCTGCTGAAGCGAATCAGGGAGCATTCGTCCCCGAAGGGGGACGCAGGGCAAAGGCTGGCGCATTATTTCGCCAATGGGCTGGAGGCACGGCTGGCGGGTAGGGGGAGCGAGCTGTACCAGTCATTCCTCCTAAGTCGCATCTCGGTCGCCGATTTCCTCAAGGCCAACCAGCTTTACATGGCGGCTTGCTGCTGCAAGAAGGTGGCGTACATCTTTGCCGACAAGACCATTTGCAATGCTGTGGCCGGTAAGAGACGGTTGCACATTGTGGACTATGGTCTGAATCAAGGACTCCAGTGGCCGGGTTTGCTACGCATGCTCGCGGCTAGAGAAGGTGGGCCGCCGGAGGTGAGGATCACCGGCATTGACCTCCCTCAACCTGGGTTCCACGGAGCCTACCACATTGAGGAGACGGGGCGCAGGCTCAGCAACTTCGCCCGCGTGTTCGGTGTGCCGTTTAAGTTCCGTGGTATCGCAGCAAAGCGGGAGACTGTCCGACCGGAGGACCTGAACATCGACCGGGACGAGGTGCTTGTGGTGATCAGTCTCTGCCAATTCAGGCACCTGATGGACGAAAGCCTCGGCTTTGATGGTCCAAGCCCCAGGGATCAGGTCCTCAACAACATCAGGAAGATGCGTCCAGATGTGTTCATCCATGGCATTATGAATGGCTCATACGGTGCTACATCCTTTCTGACACGGTTCCGAGAGGCATTGTTCCATTACTCAGCCCAGTTCGACCTGCTTGACACAACTGTCCCTCGGGACAACGAAGGGCGTCTGCTGCTCGAGCGTGACATCTTCGGGCGGTCTTGCCTGAATGTCCTCGCATGTGAAGGCGCAGACCGGGTGGAGCGCCCTGAGACGTACAAGCAGTGGCATCTCCGGAACCACCGGGCTGGGCTGAGGCAGCTGCCGTTGAATCCAGAGGTTGTGAAGCTTGTGCTGGACAAGGTCAAGGACAACTACCACAGCAACTTTGTTGTTGATGCGGATCAGCGGTGGTTGCTACACAGGTGGAAGGGGCGTGTGCTCTACGCCTGGTCATCATGGGTTGCAGCTGATGCCACCTAGCTTGTTCTCTCAATCTAACGCTGATTATAGACATAGATAGATATATCCGTGCTTATATATTACTACTAGCACTTATCTCTTGTACCTGACAAGCAAATTCCACATATTACATGCGTTAAATTGTTTATGTGTTAAAGATGTGTGTCTTCTAAACTTCAGTTGCTGCTGTATCATCAAATTGATTGATAAGTTTTCTTTGTGCCTGGGAAGAGTAACAGATGCTAATTTAGCAATAAAGTTGCACCGCTGACTTACATCGCTTGATTCGTGCATCTTTTGCAGTCTGTGATTTGTGTGTGGACTATTGAAGATGTTTCCTGAGAGGTTTCAGTAGTTTCTGCTAGATATAATTTTTCCTCAGTGTCACCACTTGTGTGTTCATAACTAAAAGAGGTCAGAAGATGCTACCCCCTCTGAAATATGAGATGTTTTCGTGAATTGGATGTGTATAGACACGGTTTTAGTGTGTTTGTTCACTCATTTCAGTCTATATTAAAATATTCAAAACATCTTATATTTGTGAACGGAGGGGTTGACACTGATGATGTCTACTGAAGAAATCCATGATCATATATATTATAAATAAATAGTTACCAATGATGATAAGTGGAAAGAAGTCCATGAGTTCAGAAAAGAGAGGAAAAAAAATAAACTGGGACGAAGTCCGAAAAATCAGTCTGTTATATGTTAGTTAACCGTTGATCAATTGCTGAATGTATAGCATGAAGATCAGTTTCGAAAGCCAGCATTGTACAGAGTAATTAAAGTTGTGGTCAGAGGTTGCCTGAGAGGAGCGAGAGGCGAGGTAGTGCCCATGTGAAAGCATTACTCCTCCGAGCTGAATTGACACAGCCAAAGGCATGAAATACTTGGGCACGTAGACCTTCAGAGCATCTCCAGCCGCGCCTTCAACAGGTCCTCCTCAGACGTTTTTGCAGCGCCGGCGCCGAAAAAACGGTCCAGTCGTGTTCGCAGAAACTCGTTTTTCGCCGGCTCGAGCCAAAACTGGTGTCGGCGGACCCAGGCCGAACCCGGCGCCCTGGGGGGCGCTTGGGGAGCCGGCACAAGCGAAAAAGGCGCGTGGGTCCGCCCTGGCGGCGACACGAGGGCCTTTTCCCGACGTTTCTTGACGCTTTTCCCTCGCATCCGCCCGCTCGCTCGCCTTCCTCCCGCCATTCCCTCCATTTCTTCCGCCAAACCCCCTCCCGCTCGCCTTCCAGTCGTCGCCATGCCGCCGAAGAAGTACGCCATGCCGCGCGCGGCGGCAACCGCGAGTGGCACCGTGGCCCAGCCGAAGCAGAGGAAGCCGAGGGCGCCGCCATCGAAGCCACCGGGCATGTCGAACGCCGAGTGGAGGGTGGAAGTTCAGCGACGCGACGCAGTCACCGCCGACCGGTGGAACAGGGCCATCGCCAAGAAGGCCCGCGACAACGCGGCGCGCGCGGCGGCGTCCTCCTCATCGGTCGACCACGCGGGGATGATGAATCCACCCGTCGTCAGCCACGCCTAGTACGCGCCCTGGGGACAGCAAGGCGTCGGATCTCCATGAGGATCGTCGTCGCCCGGCTACGCCGACGGCGACGCGCACGGTGGGTTCAACCCAAACGTGACTTTCCCCCATGGCCACCCCGCGACGGGCACACCCTCGCCCGCCTTCGTCGGCGTGCAGTACCCTCCATACAACTACTCGCCACCCGCCTACACGACCACACCGACGCCCCCATCTCCGCCGTGGACCGCTGCCCTTCTCGCACCTCGGCGACACCGACGACACAGGAGCCGACATGGACGACATCATCGCGACAGGTTCGAACGCGGCCGCCGCGTCTCCCGGGTTCGCCACCCAGGACGAGGTAGTGGATCTCAGCGGCGGCATGGAGGCCAAGCTCGGCTACGTCTACGGCGAGGACGCGCAGGAAGCGCATGAACCCGAGGAGGAGGAGGAGGACGAGGAGGAGGAGGACGAGGAGGAGCCGGCTCCTGATCCGACGAAGGGGCGCCAGAAGAAGAAGCGGGCGGCTAGGCCAGGCGAACCGCGCATCAAGTGGACGTCCAAGAAAGAGGAATGCCTCGCCGAAGCATGGAAAGTCGTCTGCCTCGACCCGACCACCGGCACGAACCAGAGCTTCGAGACGTACTGGGACCGCATCAAGGCCGAGTTCGACGAGCGGAAGCTCGTCGACCTCTACTTCAAAGGCGTCTACATGCAGCGCGGCTCCAAGGCGATGGCGAACCATTGGAGACGTATCCAAGGGGCGTGCAACAAATGGCATGGTATCGTCGAGGAGGTCGCAGCTCGCCCGGAGAGCGGCGCCAGCGTTGAGAATCAGGTACGCACGCCGTTCGCCCGCTTCTCTTCGTCGTCTACGCCCGCCGCCCGCCAACTGTTTGTTCCTCCGCGGAGTTGCTGCGCATGTTCACCATGTATCGGCGTGACAACCTCGACGCCGGCTTCAAGTACCTCCACGTCTACAAGCGCATTGACAAGTGCGAGAAGTGGGCGGAAGTCCGACGTACCCTCGACAAGGCCAAGGAGACATACAAGCCGGACGCGACGACTCCGGGCGCGTCAGAGGGGCGGTCGGACGGCCACAAATTGGCAAAGAAGGTGAAAAACGCCGACGCGGCAACCGCGCGAGTGCAGGAGTCCATCGAGCATTGCCTCGCCGACGCCCAGGCCCGGGCCGTACTGCGTGAAGAGAAGACCGAGGCGCGGTGGTCGTTGTTGATGACGAACAGCGCCATCAAGCTCGACCTGCTCCGGACCAACGTCGACCTGCTCCGGACGAACGTCGCCGCGAAGAAGAGGAACACCGACATGGCTTTTGTGATGGGCGGGGCGGACATGCTCCAGAGCAACGACGAGCAGCTCAGGGCGTGGTACATGGCGGAGCGTGGCCTCATCCTGAACCAGCTGTAGAAGACGCCGACGACGCCAGCTCCCGCGCCGACGGCCACACGGACGCCAAGCCCGAACGACGCCTCTACATCACCGCCCAGCAGTACCGAAGCCGCACCGACACAGCCCAGCAACGAAGCAGCTCCGACACCGCCGAGCCCGCGCACGCCGACTCCGCCAACGCCTGGAGCCGACCCCGCCGAGTGACTCGTTGCGCACGCGAACTTGCGGCGCTCTGTTTTTTGTAACGCCAGACTACGTCCGATCGCCGGATTTGTGGCGTCTTTTGTGAGCGGGAACGACCTAGTTCTTCCGCATTCCGGGGCCGGCACTTGGGGGCGTGACTGAGAGCTAGGTCGCCCCCAGGGGCCGAACTAGCGCCGGCACGCCCCCAGGCCGCTCTATTTAGGCGCCCTGGGGGGGCGAACGGTTGGAGATGTCCTTAGATCAGAGGTTTGGTTTTGGATACAATCAGCAAGATGTAGCCCTGCTGCAGAGGGGGAGGTGATGCCGGGGAGAATATCAGGTGATGCCATCACTTGGGTGCTACCATGATACGAGTTTTTTTTTTACATGTGTCAAAAAAATTAAAAAAAAAATTGTAAATGTTCATCACACATGTTTCTATAACATCTAAAAAATTCAGATCAAAATCCGAAATGTACAAAGAGAAACAGAAAAGAGAAATCCATATGTGAATAGTGTCGTTTTTGACACTATTCGCCCTTTTATCTTTATTGCCACTATTAATGTTGGATTTCTCTTTTTTGTTTTTTTGTTCATTTCGGATTTTGATCTGAATCTTTTAGAGGCTGTAAAAAAATATGTGATGGACATTCACATTTTTTTTCGATTTTTTCTTGACACATGTGAAATTAAAATTTTCAAACTGGTATCATGGTAGCACCCAAGTGATGGTATCACCTGATACTCTCCCGGTGATGCCGGTGTAGAAGCCTGGACATGATTCTTCTGTGGCTGCAACCTTCGTCGGCGAACTGCAGGAATACAAACATGCCGCGATGCTTGCTCCAAAGGAAAACAAACATGCCGTGATGCTTGCTACATCTACTGGATCGTGCCGTCCCACGACAGAGAGCACGTTGCACTGCGAGCCTACAATTGCGCCATGGATCACACAGACCGCATCCTATGGCAAGCTCCAATAAAAAACCTGAAAAATCTCTCAACAGGCAGACATGGCGGCGAATTTGGGCCTAAAACTGCCGCCATGGCACGAAAACGGAAACTGCGCCTAATGTGATTTTTAACTGCTCCCTCTGTTTCTAAATATAATCATTTTTAGATACTACAATACAGACTATATACAGATGCATATATACATATTTTAGAGCATCTCCCACAGCCGCGTTACGCGCGGCGCGCTGTTTGCGAGTTTTTGCACGGCGGAGCGGTTGCTCCAGCGGCCGCTGCAAAGTTTAGCGCGAGCGAGCCGCTTCAGTAGACACGGTAAATAAACCGACGCGCACGAGCTATCAGAATACAAACTAGATCAAATAGAACATAAACTTGACCAAACTAGACACAAAATAGTCCCATACAAACTAGTCCGATGTAAATAGCAAAGTTCAACCAATAGCAACTCCGATAAAACTAGAAACTACTTAGACTACTCCGAGTCGTCGTTCTCCTCCTCCTCACTCGTGTCCTCCTCCTCCAACGTAGGAATAAACGCATCTTCCCACCGATCGTCGTCTTCGGACCAGGCCGATGCCTGTCCCATAGCGCACTGCGATAGGGCCAATGCCTTCCGACGACGCTTCTCCGCCTATTCCGCGCACCACCTTGCCCTCCTATCCGCCCAGAAGGCGTTCTCGTTGGCGACGTCCTCCGGGTGGCGTCGGCGCCACTCCGCCATGGCTCGCTCGTCATCCTCGGCGACGAGGAGGCGGCGCTGCTGCCGACGATGTTCGTGACGGCTGACGGTCGACGTCAGTAAATAAGCACGATGGAGGGGCGAGTTCCTGCTCCTGCTCGCGCGTCCAGACGTCCTGGAAGTTCATCCGCGAGGCCTCGAGAGGCGCCACACCGCCGCGTCGTACGCGCGGGCGGCCTGGTGGGCGGTCTCGAAGGTGCCGAGGCCGAGGTGCACGTCGCCGCACCAAATCTCGGCTTAGAAGGTGCAGAAGGGGCGCGCACGTATGCCGCGGTAGCCCGAAGTTCCCCGGCGGCGCGGCGGCATGGTGGCGCGTCGGCGGCGAGGCGAGAAAGCGGCAGAGTAAGCGAGGAGAGAGCGTGAGAGGGCGCGTGGCGAGGCGGAGAGCGATGGGAGGGCGCATGGTGGACGCTGCATTTTATAGGCGCACCGGACGCCGCACGCCAAATCAAGCGCGCGCACGCCCACTTTTTGCCGCGTGCGCAATCTTTTCCCGCGCGCCTGGATTTGCCGCCTCCGCTGGAGCGCGCGAAACCATCTCACGCGCGCTAAAATTGCATTTTACAGCGCGCGCACATTTTTTACGGCCACCGTTGAAGATGCTCTTAGAATGTTGATCCACTCATTTTGCTCTGTACGTAGTCTATTTTCAATGGAAAGTAAGTTTCATATAAAAAAAATACCGATGTGTACGCGCAACTCCTAGAACCTTGTGCGCCCATGGGATTTGATGATGACTAGTGGCGCCTCTTGAGACGGGATTATGTGCGCTAATCAAGCTGCCATATTTATTTACGCGACTATGATAACAGACTTAGTTTAATGAGAAGACAAGCAGTGCAAAATATATAGCAACAGAAATCCGGCACTGCACATGCATAAAATAGATCAAACTTAGAATCACTGACAAGAGCATCTTGGTGCCAATCCAATTATTTTGTACCAGTATACTTCTCCATCAGAAAATTACTATTACTCTAAATAGGGGGGAGGCCCAGGTTGTACCACAGACAGAAATATACGTTGTGCCTGAAGCCGTCAGCCCTTTGAACTCAGTTAAACTCACTATATCAAGATCACTTTTCAAATACCAGTTAAACCCACTAAATCTCAGCATGAGCACTGCTAAGAACAAAAGTGAAGAACTCTTTGAAGCTCCTAAAAATGTTTTCTATATTCACGGAGGCTCGAACCAGAAGGAGTAGGACCATGTAGCACCAACATTATCCAAGGAGGGTGTGCCTATCATAATACCAAATCTTCTCTGTCAACTCTACACAACAGAGTATGACAACAACATGGTTTAAAACTGGTAGTGGGACTGTAAATTTAATACCTATGATTTAGAAAGCACCGGAATTCAGGAACTGATCTTTAACTGAAGGCATCATGCCATCGACACCATCAAATTATTTAGTAGCAGGGTATAAACACTCAGATGAACCGGTATGACAGAAAAGGAGATGGCGGTAAGCCATGGACGTGTTTCGATTACTACCTCCCGGCGGGAGAGCTCGACCTTCCAGGCGGGCGCTCTCTCGGCGACCACGCTCTCGCACTCCTGACTGATGTTGCTCGGCATCTCCCGCTCCATGGTGCGGTCCTGGATGTCCGCGTCCAGTGCCTCCTGCAGCTCCTTCACAAACCTATCCACCAATGCCTTGATCCGCACCCGTGTACTCCCGAGACCTAAATCAACAAGAGGAGATGAGGATGGACCGGGTGGAGCTCGCGGCTGGAGATGAAGAGGGCACGAGCGCAGGTGAGGGCAGTGGCGACCATTGTGGACGAGGACGGGGCGAGGAGTAGGAGAGGCGGCGCAGTGGGAGAGACACAGGTCGCGTGAGTGGGCTTCGATCCTCGAGTAGCTGGGGCAGGTCACTCCAGTTGGTGGCTACGATGGAAGCGGTTGGACAGCTCATTACATATATGACATGTAGTTCAGAAGTAAAAGAGAGTACGAATGTAAAACTATCTCTAGTGAGCTTCATTTCTAGAACACAGAGGGCCTTAAAGAATGGCATTCATGCTCATACTATGATTTATTTTGATATAATTGGGCATCTCCGTCAAACGAATAAAGTAATTCATAACAGCAAGAACTTCAGTGGATGTTTGAGAGTTCAATTATAGCACCTTCCAATAAAATGTTGTGCCTGAAGCCGTCAGCCCTTCGAACTCAGTTAAACTCACTCTATCAAGATCACTTTTCAAATACCAGTTAAACCCACTAAATCTCAGCATGAGCACTGCTAACAACAAAAGTGAAGAACTCTTTGAAGCTCCTAAAAATGTTTTCTATATTCACGGAGGCTCGAACCAGAAAGAGTAGGACCATGTAGCACCAACATTATCCAAGGAGGGTGTGCCTATCATAATACCAAATCTTCTCTGTCAACTCTACACAACAGAGTATGACGACAACATGGTTTAAAACTGGTAGTGGAATTGTAAATTTAATACCTATAATTTAGAAAGCACCGGAATTCAGGAACTGATCTTTAATTGAAGGCATCATGCCATCGACACCATCAAATTATTTAGTAGCAGGGTATAAACACTCAGATGAACCGGTATGATAGAAAAGGAGATGGCGGTAATCCATGGACGTGTTTCGATTACTACCTCCCGGCGGGAGAGCTCGGCCTTCCAGGCGGGCGCTCTCTCGGCGACTGCGCTCTCGCACTCCTGATTGATGTTGCTCGGCATCTCCCGCTCCTTCATGGTGCGGTCCTAGATGTCAGCGTCCAGTGCCTCCTGCAGCTCCTTCACAAACATATCCACCAATGCCTTGATCCGTACCCGTGTACTCCCGAGACCTAAATCAACAAGAGGAGATGAGGATGGACCGGGTGGAGCTCGCGGCTGGAGATGAAGAGGGCACGAGCGCAGGTGAGGGCAGTGGCGACCACTTTGGACGAGGACGGGGTGAGGAGTAGGAGAGGCGGCGCAGTGGGAGAGACACAGGTCGCGTGAGTGGGCTTCGATCCTCGAGTAGCTGGGGCTGGTCACTCCAGTTGGTGGCTACGCTGGAAGCGGTTGGACAGCTCATTACATATATGACATGTAGTTCAGAAGTAAAAGAGAGTACGAATGTAAAACTATCTCTAGTGAGCTTCATTTCTAGAACACAGAGGGCCTTGAAGAATGGCATCCATGCTCATACTATGATTTATTTTGATATAATTGGGCATCTCCATCAAATGAATAAAGTAATTCATAACAGCAGGAACTGGAGTGGATGTTTGAGAGTTCAATTATAACACCTTCCAATAAAATGTTGTGCCTGAAGCCGCCAGCCCTTCGAACTCAGTTAAACTCACTATATCAAGATCACTTTTCAAATACCAGTTAAACCCACTAAATCTCAGCATGAGCATTGCTAACAACAAAAGTGAAGAACTCTTTGAAGCTCCTAAAAATGTTTTCTATATTCACGGAGGCTCGAACCAGAAGGAGTAGGACCATGTAGCACCAACATTATCCAAGGAGGGTGTGCCTATCATAATACCAAATCTTCTCTGTCAACTCTACAGAACAGAGTATGACGACAACATGGTTTAAAACTGGTAGTGGAACTGTAAATTTAATACCTATAATTTAGAAAGCACCGGAATTCAGGAACTGATCTTTAACTGAAGGCATCATGCCATCGACACCATCAAATTATTTAGTAGCAGGGTATAAACACTCAGATGAACCGGTATGACAGAAAAGGAGATGGCGGTAAGCCATGGACGTGTTTCGATTACTACCTCCTGGCGGGAGAGCTCGGCCTTCCACGCGGGCGCTCTCTCGGCGACCGCACTCTCGCACTCCTGACTGATGTTGCTCGGCATCTCCCGCTCCTTCATGGTGCGGTCCTAGATGTTCGCGTCCAGTGCCTCCTGCAGCTCCTTCACAAACCTATCCACCAATGCCTTGATCCGCACCCGTGTACTCCCGAGACCTAAATCAACAAGAGGAGATGAGGATGGACCAGGTGGAGCTCGCGGCTGGATATGAAGAGGGAACGAGCGCAGCTGAGGGCAGTGGTGACCACTATGGACGAGGACGGGGTGAGGAGTAGGAGAGGCGGCGCAGTGGGAGAGACACAGGTCGCGTGAGTGGGCTTCGATCCTCGAGTAGCTGGGGCAGGTCACTCCAATTGGTGGCTACGCTGGACGCGGTTGGACAGCTCATTACATATATGACATGTAGTTTAGAAGTAAAAGAGAGTACGAATGTAAAACTATCTCTAGTGAGCTTCATTTCTAGAACACAGAGCGCCTTAAAGAATGGCATCCATGCTCATACTATGATTTATTTTGATATAATTGGGCATCTCCATCAAACGAATAAAGTAATTCATAACAGCAGGAACTGGAGTGGATGTTTGAGAGTTCAATTATAGCACCTTCCAATAAAATGAAAATTCACCCTGTAACATTGCATACATGCAAATTGTAGAAACTAAATTGATATCATTAAATGGAGAATGTACAAGGCAAGGGGCAGAAAACAAACAAAAGAGACGCCTAGTAGTAAAATGCTAAGAAAACCTATCAACTTTGTAGCATTACACATTTCAACAATATGCACAAATTTGATGTAATCACACAACCATAATGGAATACAGTTCAATCTCCAACCATAAATTGACGTCGAACAAGAAACTGTCCAACAAATACTCCCAGAGTGAAGGAGTCTACCTTGAAGTCTCCAGCCACGGTGAGGCAGCCAAAGCAACGGCCATATGCCAGCTCCCTTAGAGAATGACGAGATGACCCTCTTGTTGCCTGCAAAATAATTCACAACACAATTTTAGAAATATGTCACTGATGCCAAGAGATAAATTTTGTATCTTACCTCGTAGTTGTCACAGGATGATACACTAATCAGAAGATTTTAGTCTCCAATGAAGTTTCTTTTCTTCAAATGTCGAACCTTTGACCAATCTGCCAGAAAGATTTCGATAAGCTTGCCAAATGCATGTGAGAAACCCATTGCGTGGAGTAGTACTTATCCCCCACCCAACGGATTGATTAGTATATATGTACCGCTCTCAATTAGACGGTGTTGCTACTGATTTGATTTCTCTGATCTTTATTTGACTCCGGGTCAAATCCAAGTCAATATGGCAGTTAGTCCTGGCCATGGGCAGCCCGGCCCGGCGGGCCCGGCCCGACGCTGCTCTTGGGCCGGGCTCGGGCCTAGATTTCAGCCCGATGGCCTGGCCGGGCCAGGCCCGGGCCCGTCGTTTTCGCAGTTTTCTGAAGGGTCCCGGCTCGTGGCCCGAGGCCCGACGGGCTTTTAGGTGTTTGGGCCGGGCTTGGGCCCAAAAACTAGGCCCGATGGTTGGGCCGGGCTCGGGCCCAGGTTTTTTGGCTCGGGCTTGGCTAGGCCCGGCCCGAGGTTTGGCCAGGTCTAATGGCAGTTCATTAGGAGTGGTTGCACAAAACAAGCACTCAACCACGCACACCAGCGCAAGCACAACACGCGCACACCACATAGCTAGCACACATGCACGCCTCGAGGAGGACCTAGCCCACGCACATCGCACACACACATGCCCGCGTTGCACCCTCAGCTGCGTGTGTCGTCCGCGCGGCGCGCCCAGCTACAACTGCCGTTGCCGCCAAGATCTCCGCAACTTTCGCTAGAGAGAGAGAGAGAGTGAGAGAGAGAGGGGGGATAGGAAAGAGAGAGGGCCACCACACACTGACCTTCGATTTGAAGCCGCCGTCGCAGACGGCCTTGAGCACGGCTCGCTGCTTCCCCTCCCCGCGTCCTAACACGACCACTCCTCTTCGTGCCTTAGACAGCAGCCACGCCGGCGACCTACGTCGGGCAGATCGACAGAGCCGACAGGGTTCTCGGTATAGCGGGCTGATGTGCGAGGACGACGATTTGGGATGGAAGGAGACGGGAAAGAGGCGGCGGTGGAGATCGAGGGAAGTGAGGCTGAGAGGTAGGGCTGTGAGGGAAGTGGAAAGGAGGAAGCCCCGTGTGGGGAAGAGCTTCCTGATACGTCTCCAACGTATCTATAATTTTTGATTGTTCCATGCTATTATTTATGAAGTCTTGGATGTTTAATGAGCTTTATCTTATACTTTTATATCATTTTTGGGACTAACCTACTAATCCAAAGGCCCAGTCCAGATTGCAGTTTTTTGCCTGTTTCAGGGTTTTGCAGAAAAAGAATATCAAACGGAGTCCAAACGGAATGAAACCTTCACGAGAGATATTTTTGGAGAAAATCACGCACGGGGGACTTGAGAACCACGTCAGGGGAGCCTCGGGGTGTCCACGAGGGTGGGGGGCGGGCCCCCCTTCCCAGGGCGTGCCCCCTGCCTCGTGGGCCCCTCGAGCACCCCCCCGGTGTCCTCCTTCCTCCTATATAAGTCTATGTACCCCGAAACCTTCGACAACAGAGAGAAAACCCTAATTCCACCGCCATAACCTTCTGTTCCCGTGAGATCCCATCTTGGAGCCTGTTCCGGAGCTCCACCGGAGGGGGATCCATCATGGAGTTCTTCATATCATCATCATCGCCCTCACCATGAGTTGTGAGTAGTTTACCACAGACCTTCGGGTCCATAGCTAGTATCTAGATGGCTTCTCTCTCTCTCTGGATCTCAATACAAAGTTCTCCTCGGTCTTCGAGGAGATCTATTCGATGTAATCTCTTTTTGCGGTGTGTTTGTCGAGATCCGATGAATTGTGGGTTTATGATCGCGATTATCTATGAGAAATATTTGGTTCTTCTCATAACTTTTTATGTGTGCTCATAATATCCTTGCAAGTCTCTTCGAATTATTGGTTTGGTTTGGCCTACTAGATCTATAGTTCTTGCAATGGGAGAAGTGCTTGGCTTTGGGTTCAATCTCGCGGTGTCCTTTCCCAGTGACAGTAGGGGCAGCAAGGCACGTATTGTATTGTTGCCATCGAGGATAAAAAGATGGGGTTTATATCATATTGCTTGAGTTTATCCCTCTACATCATGTCATCTTGTTTAAGACGTTACTCTGTTCTTATGAACTCAATACACTAGATGCATGCTGGATAGCGGTCGATGTGTGGAGTAATAGTAGTAGATGCAGAATCGTTTCGGTCTACTTGTCTCGGACGTGATGCCTATATAAATGATCATGCCTAGATAGTCTCATAATTATTCGTTTTTCTATCAATTGCTCGACAGTAATTTGTTTACTCGCCGTAGAATATCGCTATCATGAGAGAAGCAACTAGAGAACACTATGGCCCCCGGGTCCGTTCTCAACATATCAATCTACATCTACTTAATTTTACCGCTTTTATTTTTTGTTCTTATAAACAAAATACCAAAAATATAAACTATCATCTCTATCAGATCTCACTTTCGTAAGTGACCGTAAAGGGATTGACAACCCCTTATCATGTTGGCTGCGAAGTTCTTATTTGTTTGTGCAGGTGCGAGGGACTCGCGTGTGGTCTCCTACTGGATTGATACATTGGTTCTCAAAAACTGAGGGAAATACTTACGCTACTGTGCTGCATCTCCCTTTCCTCTTCGAGGGAATACAACGCAAGCTCGAGAAGTAGCAAGAAGAATTTCTGGCGCCGTTGCCGGGGAGGCTTACGCAAAAGTCATATACCAAGTACCTAGCACAAACCCTTATCCTTCGCATTACATTTATTCGCCTCTCGTTTTCCTCTCCCCCATTCACCCTTGCCGTTTTATTTGCCCTTCTTTCGTCGTGTGTTTATCGTCCGCTTGCTTCTTGTTTGCTTGTGTGCTGCTTGCCTGCTTGTCATCATGTCTAGCGCACCTATCATTATTAACACTCCCGAGAGTGAGGTCCTCAACTTTAAACAAAGGGAGGAAGAAAACTTAAAAGATGTCTGGTATAGAATTTGCAATGCTCAAAATAGATGTAATAGGAAGCTTTCCACTTTCGTGCTTCTTCGCAATTTTTATATTGGCATAACCCCTTGGAATAGACTTGTTCTTGATACTGTTACCGGAGGAAATTTCTTGGGGAATCATACCCTTAATTCTTATAATGTCCTGATAGATTTATTCGGGTAGCCTTCCACCCAGGAAGAGACTCAAGTTCTTGAGAAAATATGTGAAGTAACAAAGATATTACAAAAGTCTCTTGAACCGCTTAAGAATGTTATTGGAAATATCCACCGTATGAATATGTTGATTACCCTTTGCAATAAGCGGTTGGATGCCTTAGATCTAAAGATCTCCGAATATGAAGGGAAATGTAAAGAACCTCCCGGATTCGAGCATGACACCATTAAAAAGGTGAAGATCAATGATGGCAATACCTAGATCTTTCTTGTATCGTGCCTAGCTAGGGGCGTAAAACGATAGCGCTTGTTGGGAGGCAACCCAATTTTTTGTTTTTTGTTGCTGTTAGGGAATAAATATTGCATCTAGCCTCTGTTTAGATGTGGCTTCATGTTTTGTTTAGTGTTTGTGCCAAGTGGAA
This sequence comes from Secale cereale, assembly GCA_902687465.1. Classification (NCBI taxonomy): domain Eukaryota; kingdom Viridiplantae; phylum Streptophyta; class Magnoliopsida; order Poales; family Poaceae; genus Secale; species Secale cereale. Next base: position 193,454,022 of record LR738712.1, on the reverse strand, counting down.
CCTTTGGGAAGATGTGTGTGAAGTTTATGTGATCTTGCTGTGAAAAACAGAATCGTTAGTGCTGGCTAAAGTGGTCGTCAGATTTTACTGGAGCGTGCTATTTAGTTGATTATGTTTGAATATGATTAATAGAAAAATTCCTCACATTTACCAATTTAGTTTGAATTTTTTGGAGTTACAAAAGTATTCGAAACCTGCAGATTACTACAGACTGTTCTGTTTTTGACAGATTCTGTTTTTCGTGTGTTGTTTGCTTATTTCAATGCATCTATGAGTAATATTTGGAGGCATGAACCATAGAGAAGTTGGAATACAGTAGGTTTAACACCAATATAAACAAAGAATGAATTCATCGCAGTACCTTTGAGTAGTGGTTTGCTTTCTTATACTAACGGAACTCACGAGAATTTTTGTCTAAGTTTTGTGTTGTGAAGTTTTCAAGTTTTGAGTATTGCTTTGATGGACTATGGAACAAAGAGTAGCAAAGGCCTAAGCTTGGGGATGCCCATGGAACCCCAAGTAAAATTCAAGGATAATCAAAAGCCTAAGCTTGGGGATGCCCCAGAAGGCATCCCCTCTTTCGTCTTCATCCATTGGTAACTATACTTGGAGCTATATTTTTATTCATCACATGATATGTGTTTTGCTTGGAGCGTCTTGTATAATTTGAGTCTTTGCTTGTTAAGTTTGTCACAATCATCCTTTCTGGACACACTTATTTGAGAGAGTTAAATATGGCCTAGGAATTGTTAGAGCACTCTATGGGCTTCACTTATACCTTTTGAGTTGAATAGTTTTTGCTCTAGTGTTTCACTTATATCTTTTAGAGCACGGTGGTGGTTATATTTTGTAGAAATTGTTGAACTCTCATGCTTCACTTATATCTATTTGAGAGTCTATTAAAACAGCATGGTAATGTGTTTATGCTAATAAAACTAGTCTTCACATGATAGACATCCAATGTCAATGTAGTAAAAAAATCACACTAAGTGCATTGAATATGATGAGATGTTGGACGCTTGATAATTGTTTTGAGATATGAGGATAGTGATATTAGAATCATGCTAGTGGAGTTATTATGAAATTGATAAATACTTGTGTTAAGGTTAGTGATTCCCGTATCATGCACGTATGGTGAACCGCTATGTGACGAAGTTTGAGCATGAGGTATTTGTAGAGTGCCAAACTTTGTGTGGAGGTCGGGGGTGCGTGATGGTTAACTCCTACCAACCTCCCCCCTAGGAGCATGCGTTGATTGCTTTGTTTTGATGATTCGTAGATTTTTGCAATAAGTATATGAGTTCTTATGACTAATGTTGAGTCCATGGATTATACGCACTCTCACCCTTCCACCATTGCTAGCCTCTCTTGTACCGCGCAACATTCACCGGTACCATAAACCCACTATATATCCTTCCTCAAAACAGCCACCATATTATTCCTCAAAACAGCCACCATACTTACCTATCATGGCATTTCCATAGCCATTCCGAGATATATTGCCATGCAACTTTCCACCGTTCCGTTCATATGACACGCATCATATAGTCATATTGCCATGCATGATCATGTAGTTGACATCGTAGTTGTGGCAAAGCCACCATGCATAATTTTCATATATGTCACTCTTGATTCATTGCACATCCCGGTACACCGCCGGAGGCATTCATGTAGAGTCATACTTGTTGTAGTATCGAGTTGTAATTTCGAGTTGTAATTTTGAGTTGTAATAAAAGTGTGATGATCATCATTATTAGAGCATTGTCCCATGTGAGGAAAGGCCAATAAAAAAAGGGATGGCCAAAAAAAATAGAGAGGGGCTAATAAAAAAAAGAGAAAGCCCCTCCAAAAAAATGAGAGAAAAGAGAGAAGGGACAATTGCTACTGTCTTTTTCCACACTTGTGCTTCAAAGTAGCACCATGTTCTTCATGATAGAGAGTCTCATGTTTAGTCACTTTCATATACTAGTGGGAATTTTCATTATAGAACTTGGCTTGTATATTCCAACGATGGGCTTCCTCAAATGCCCTAGGTCTTCTTGAGCAAGCAAGTTGGATGCACACCCACTAGTTTCTTTCGTTGAGCTTTCATACATAATTAGCTCTAGTGCATCCGTTGCATGGCAATCCCTATTCACTCACATTGATATCTATTGATGGGCATCTCCATAGCCTGTAGATACGCCTAGTCGATGTGAGACTATCTCCCTCCTTTTTGTCTTCTCCACAAACCACCTCTATTCCACCCATAGTGCTATGTCCAAGGCTCACGCTCATGTATTGCGTGAAAGTTGAAAGGTTTGAAAAGACAGAGTATGAAAACAAGTGCTTGGCCGAAATCGGGGTTGTGCATGATATGAATATTTTATGTGATGAAGAGGGAGCATAGCCAGACTATATGATTTTGTAGGGATAACTTTATTTAGCCATAGTATTTTGAGAAGACATGATTGCTTTGTTAGTATGCTTGAAGTATTGTTATTTCTTATGTCAATATAGACTTTTATCTTGAATCTTCCAGATCTGAACATTCATGCTGCAATTAAGAGAATTACATTGAGAACTATGTTGGTTAGCATTCCACATCAAAAATTCTTTCTTTATAATTTACCTACTCGAGGATGAGCATGAATTAAGCTTGGGGATGCTTGATACGTCTCCAACGTATCTATAATTTTTTATTGTTCCATGCTATTATTTATGAAGTCTTGGATGTTTAATGGGCTTTATCTTACACTTTTATATCATTTTTGGGATTAACCTACTAACTGATGGCTTCTCGCCCCTCGTTGATTACCCCAAGTGGAAGGTTTGAGATGAAGTGTAGCGGTAGTTTTCCCTTGGCAAAGATACCAAGGATCGATTTCCCCTGAGACTCCTAGTTTCAACAAGAAGGTGTCAACTGCTAACGGCGCCAGATATTAGCAATCAACTTGGACCTGCACACATATACAAATAACTTTGCTCCCAACGAGTACAGAGAGGTTGTCAATCCCTCCGGCCTTGTCGTTTACAAAGGATCAAACGCAAGTGATAATAGTGATAGGTAAAACTGTAACTAGTATGTAAAAGCAGAAAGTAAATAGCAGATGTGATCAGTGATGGTAATATGGACCGGGGTCCCATGATGTTCACTAGTGATGTCTCTCTCCCAAAATACGATAAAACAGCTATGTGAGGTAAACGAATTACAACTGGGCAATTGACAGAATTATGTGCGCAAACCAATGCTAACTATGTTGCAAGAAAGGTAGAGGTTCAAAGCATGGGCGGTACGCCAAGGCAAGTAGACCGAAATCCATCTGCATCTACTACTAATCATCCACCTTGCGATATCTATCCAGAACATCTCGCTGGTATTAAGTTGCGAGTCCCACCCATAGTGTAAACTCAAAGCAACAGACAACTGCATTAAAATAACTTTGCGTAAAGTAAACAATCCTTGCACCCGCGGGCACAAGCACCGTTGTTTTCCCCCTTGTGGCAACAGCACATCCCCTAGACTCATGTTTCTGTCACTCAAGCTAGTCATCGAGGGGCATGAACCCACAATCAAGCATAACGTTCCCTCTTGGAGTCACTACCTACTACTTGGCCAAAGCAATAAATAGCAACGGAGAACATGCAAGAATTACTTACGAACATAAATATAAAAGAGGTGAATCAAATATATTACTCAAACACAATCTGAACATAATCTCACAATCCATCGGATCCCAGCAAACTCAACATAGCAACAACATAAGGATTACATATGTGCCTCGATCATGTAGGGCAGCTCACGAGGTCTAATTAGTGGAGCACAAGAAGGGGAGGAGAACATCACATAGCTACTGGTCATGGACCCATGGTCCAAGGGAGACTACTCACAACTCATCCGAGAGGCGTCCATGGTGGTGGAGAGGCTCCCGGTGGTGATCCTCCCCTCCGGCAGGGTGCCGGGAAGAGTTCTCCTGGTGCTCCCGATCTTGGAAGCGCGGCAGCGGCGGAACAGAGATGAGATCGCGAAAAAGGGTTCCTGTCTCGAGGGTTTCGGGACGCGTGTTAAATATATGCCAAAGGGGGGCATCAGCGGAGGCCTGGGGGGCCCAGGCGCCCCCCCGGCGCGGCCACCCCCTCCGGCCCTACTTCGGCCGTGTAGAAGCTTCCGGAACGCTGATTTTTTATATAATTTTTCTGGAATTTTTCTGGAAGTTTACGTGATGGGAAAACCTGAAATACAAAAACAGCAGAAAGCAGAAACTGGCACTGGGGTGCACTGAGTTAATAGGTTAGTCCAAATATGATCAAAAGTGTATGGAAGTGTATAAATAACATAGCAATATCACACAAAAGAGGCATGGAGCAAGCAGAAATTATAGATACGTTTTGGACGTATCAACATCCCCAAGCTTAATTCCTGCTCGTCCTCGAGTAGGTAAATGATAACAAGTATAATTTCTGTGGTGACATGCTATTAACCATATAAGGACTTTTATAGTCACATGACAAAAGCTTACTGAGACAATGAATCTGTAGTAATTAAGTTGCCTTATGAGAAAATCACAAAGAACTGAAAGTTTTACAACATGATACTGAAACATCAAATAGATTTGTAATGAGCATGGTGTGTAAATATGATAAAGTGATATCTCGCTTGCCCCCTTTAGTGAAGCAAAACATAAATGCAGGGGCACCTCCAAGGTTTAAGTGATGACTAGATACAATGATTTCAGAATAAACGATATCACAATCATGCAAAAGACAATGCTACTTTGGGACAATGCACATTACACTCAGAATGACAATCATGCTCTCAGTAGTTGGTGCTTTAAAAGAAGGCGGAGACTCTCGAACCGTGGCTTTTGTTGGCAAGGTTGAAAACCCGTGGTCGGAAACAAAGACAAAGCATGTACCAGAGCTCTTGGTTTTAAAAACAGAAGTAATAATTTTTTTTTTAGATTATGCATGTTTCGTCAACGAATGCTAGCAGATAACTCAATTACTTCTTGAGATGGACAAGTTTCGAGGAACGGCTCCCGAATGAGGACGATCACATCCTCTTAATCTCCTTTGTTTATCACTGCCAAAGTTTTCTGATTTCTCATGAACAAAGCGTGAAGGAGGGTTTGTTTGTTTATATTATTTTTTAATGAGCCGGGCGCACTCAATGCTAGTTCCTTCTCGTATTATGGGTTTGCACATTAGACATGCAATCCCGGGGTGAAGCTTGTCCAACTTAAAAAGATCATGAATTAACTACTACTTCCTCATGAGCCTAAACAGAGGCACAAAAGAGAAATGTTTTTTTGAATAATTTCGAGATGGCACATGAAAGTCTTCGTTAGGAATGGCAGGTAAATACCATGTATAGGAAGGTATGGTGGACTCATATGTCATAACTGGTTTAAAGGATTTTGGATGCACAAGCAGTCAGTCCGCTTAGTACAGGTGGAGGTTAGCAAAAGACTGGGAGCGACCAACTAAGAGAGCAATGATGGTCATAATCATGCAGAGCGACAAAGCAACATTGAATCAAGCATGGAAGTTATATCGCTACTCAGAAATAAAAGATCATCAAGGCTTGACAGACTTTCTTTACAGTCTTTAATATGCGTGAACATACGCCAAGTCAATCAAAATAAATTCTTGAAGGAAGATATTGCTAAACCATACCACATCATAGGCAAACAAATCATGTTGGTACTCCAATAACACATTGGGAACCCCCCAGCTATTTGAGATTAACCACAAGAAAACATGAACTACTAAGCACCATTATGCACGTAGCATTTTTATCATAGACATATCGACAAATGCAACAGAAGCAAACTCTATTAATAAGATAAGCATGATAACTAAAGAGAGTTCAAGCAACCAACTAAACAAAAGGCTCTTTAAAAAGATAAGCATGAAAACTAAGGGCTAAGCATGACAATAGCTATTGAAATACCAAGAACATACACAGCAAAGATAAACATGAAAATTCTATGTTGTGTTCTAGGTTGAAGTGGAGCGTGTCTCTCTCCCACACAAAGAAAGCTGAGTTCCAACTCGTTATGAAAAGATAAAGAAAACTAAAAAGGAAAACTAAAAGCAAGACGCTCCAAGCATAGCACATAACGCATGAAGTGATAAAAATATAGTGGAACGAAAGACGAACTGATAATGTTGATGGAGAAGGGGATGCACGGGGGCATCCCCAAGCTTATACGCTTGAGTCTCCTTGAATATTTTCTGGGGGTGCATGGGGGCATCCCCAAGCTTGAGCGTTTGACACTCCTGAATCTTTTTATCATCTTCCCTCGCACACTTGAAAACTCCCTTCATACATAACTCATCATAATCTGATTAGCGAGGTTAGTACCCTTAATAAAATAATTGTTCCTTGCTGGAAATAAAGATATTCTTGAAGGTCTACTGTTTCTCAAGATTGCCAAAAGGTTTTTCCAAAGAAAAAGCAAGCTCAAGGTTTGCAAAATGAAGGAAAGACAAAACAGGACAGAATCTGTGAAAAACAGAACAGCAGGTAGTAAATGATTTTTTCGGGGCACTTCTGCAACTCTAATAAAAAAACTCAGAACAGAAGCCCGAAAGACAATTGTATAGAGCACGCTGTCGAAAAAAATCAGACCAAAAATATGATCTGGTGATTTTATACGAATTTTTCTATCCAAGGACAGAATCTGTTTCCTGGACAGCACGTCACAACTTTTGAACTTTCTTGCAATCAGAGGCTACACTTGGCACAAAATTGAAAAGCAAAGATACAATGATGATGCTACTGTAGTAACAACATCAAGACACAACAAAAGCAAAATAAAAATTTATTCATTGTGGGCTGCCTTCCAAAAGCGCTTTCTTTTATGCCTTTAAGCTAGACATAATGCAAAAAGATCAAGTTTTATCAAGAGTAAAAGAATAGCTAGCCCGTATAACGGACTCAAAAGGTAACTTAATCTTCTTTCTAGGGAAGTGTTCCATACCTTTCTTGAGAGGAAATTGGAATCTTATATTCCCCTCTTTCATGTCAATGATAGCACCAGCGGTGCGTAGAAAAGGACGTCCCAAAATAATTGGACACGAAGGTTCACATTCAATATCCATAATAGTAAAATCAACGGGAACGTAATTGTCATTGACAATGATAAGAACATCGTCGATCCTCCCCAAAGGTTTCTTTATGGAAGAATCAACGAGACGAACACGAAAAGAACAAGAATCAAAAGGTTTCAATTTAAGCATATCATATATTCTTTTGGGCATAACAGAGGTACTAGCACCAACATCACATAAAGCATAGCAAGAGAAGTTATTCAACTTAATTTTAATCATAGGATCCCAACCATCTTCTAGCTTTCTAGGTATGGAGGCTTCTACTCTAAGTTTCTCCTCCCTAGCTTTGATGAGAGCATTAGTGATATGCTCTGTGAAGGCAAGGTTAAGTGTGCTAGTGCGGGGATCTCTAGACATCTTGTGAAGGAAATCAATAACTTCGGTAAGGGTGCAATTATCAAAATCGAGGTCACTACTATCAAGTAAAGTGGTAGTGGTGTCCTTTAGGCTCACTTGTTTGGTAGTTTCTATGGTCATAGCATCACCATTAATAGGTCCAATGGGACCAGGAGTGCATTGGGTGCTAAGAGTTTGGATATCCTCAACAACTTGGATAGTAGCAACAGTGTGGTGGGTAGGAAGGTTCTTAATTCTATCTTCTTCCTCCTCTAGGGGTGCAACCACTTCGGGTTTAGCTGCCATTTGGTTTATCAAAGTGGCTTGTGTGTGGGACATATTGGAAACTTGGGTCTCAGTGATAGTGAGCCTAGTCTGGAGGTTAGAAATCTCAACATTTAGGCTCTCTAGTTGTCTACCAATGTCTCGTAAGATAGCAGTATGCTCATTTAATTGCCTCGAGAAGGTTTTGTTTTGTTCATATTGGGTGTGCATGTAGTTCTTTGTGGCCTTCTCTATTTCTAGAAGTTTCTCATAACCAGGCATGTCTCTATCTCCTTGGGTGGAGTTCTTGGTGCTAGGATAAGCATTGTTGTTCCCATAAGAATTCGAGGGGAACGGTCTAGGATTGCTACCAAAATTACTCCTATAAGCATTGTTATTAAAATTGTTTCTAGAAATAAAGTTCACATCTACTTGTTCTTGAGCAATCAAAGAATTTAAAGGAACATCACGAGGATCAACAGAAGATTGCTTCGAAAGTAGAGACATGATCAAGTCAACTTTTTCATTTAGGGAGGAAATCTCCTCGACAGAGTTTACCTTCCTACCTGTTGGAGCGCGTTCGGTGTGCCATTGGGAATAATTGGTCATCATCTCATCGAGAAGCTTTGTGGCAGCACCAAGTGTAGTTGACATAAAGGTTCCTCCCACGGCCGAATCTAACAAGTTCCGCGAGGTAAAGTTCAAGCCTGCATAAAAAGTTTGGATAACCATCCAAGTAGTCAAACCATGAGTAGGGCAGTTCTTGACAAGAGATTTCATACGTTCCCAAGCTTGGGCAACGTGTTCATTATCCAATTGTTTAAAATTCATTATGTTACTTCTTAGTTGGATAATTTTAGCAGGTGGATAGTATTTTCCAATAAAAGCATCTTTGCACTTGTCCCATGAATCTATGCTATTTCTAGGCAAAGATTGAAACCAAATTTTAGCTCCTCCTCTCAAGGAGAAAGGAAAAAGCTTAAGCTTAACAATATTACCATCTATTTCTTGGTACTTTTGCATATCACAGAGTTCAACAAAATTGTTTAAGTGTAAAGCAGCATCATCTCCAGCACCGGAGAATTGATCTTTCATAACTATGTTCAGTAAAGCAGGTTTAATTTCATACGAAGGTGCTGAAGTGGCAGGTGTAGTGATATGTGTGCAGATAAAGTCATCGTTGTTGTGACTAGTGAAGTCACACAACTTGGTGTTCTCGGTGGAACCCATAGCAGCAAGCAAGCAAGATAACTATTTTTGTGATTTTCAATAAAAGATACTAAAGCAAAACTGAAAGGTAAACTAACAAGACTAAAAGCAAAGGTAAAAGATAGCGTGCAACTCCCCTATCTTGAAGAGTGGAGTCCCCGGCAACGACGCCAGAAAACTTTGCTTGATGGCTTCTCGCCCCTCGTTGATTACCCCAAGTGGAAGGTTTGAGATGCAGTGTAGCGGTAGTTTTCCCTTGGCAAAGATACCAAGGATCGATTTCCCCTGAGACTCCTAGTTTCAACAAGAAGGTGTCAACTGCTAACAGTGCCAGATATTAGCAATCAACTTGGACCTGCACACATATACAAATAAGTTTGCTCCCAACGAGTACAGAGAGGTTGTCAATCCCTCCGGCCTTGTCGTTTACAAAGGATCAAACGCAAGTGATAATAGTGATAGGTAAAACTGTAACTAGTATGTAAAAGCAGAAAGTAAATAGCAGATGTGATCAGTGATGGTAATATGGACCGGGGTCCCATGATGTTCACTAGTGATGTCTCTCTCCCAAAAGACGATAAAACAGCTATGTGAGGTAAACGAATTACAGCTGGGCAATTGACAGAATTATGTGCGCAAACCAATGCTAACTATGTTGCAAGAAAGGTAGAGGTTCAAAGCATGGGCGGTACGCCAAGGCAAGTAGACCGAAATCCATCTGCATCTACTACTAATCATCCACCTTGAGATATCTATCCAGAACATCTCGCTGGTATTAAGTTGCGAGTCCCACCCATAGTGTAAACTCAAAGCAACAGACAACTGCATTAAAAGAACTTTGCGTAAAGTAAACAATCCTTGCACCCGCGGGCACAAGCACCGTTGTTTTCCCCCTTGTGGCAACAACACATCCCCTAGACTCATGTTTCTGTCACTCAAGCTAGTCATCGAGGGGCATGAACCCACAATCAAGCATAACGTTCCTTCTTGGAGTCACTACCTACTACTTGGCCAAAGCAATAAATAGCAACGGAGAACATGCAAGAATTACTTACGAACATGAATATAAAAGAGGTGAATCAAATATATTACTCAAACACAATCTGAACATAATCTCACAATCCATCGGATCCCAGCAAACTCAACATAGCAACAGCATAAGGATTACATATGTGCCTCGATCATGTAGGGCAGCTCACGAGGTCTAATTAGTGGAGCACAAGAAGGGGAGGAGAACATCACATAGCTACTGGTCATGGACCCATGGTCCAAGGGAGACTACTCACAACTCATCCGGGAGGCGTCCATGGTGGTGGAGAGGCTCCCGGTGGTGATCCTCCCCTCCGGCAGGGTGCCGGGAAGAGTTCTCCTGGTACTCCCGATCTTGGAAGCGCGGCGGCGGCGGAACAGAGATGAGATCGCGAAAAAGGGTTCCCGTCTTGAGGGTTTCGGGACGCGTGCTAAATATATGCCAAAGGGGGGCATCAGCGGAGGCCTGGGGGGCCCAGCCGCCCCCCGGCACGACCAGGAGGGGGCCGCGCCACCAGGGCGCCTGGAGCCCTGGTGGCCCCCCTCCGACCCTACTTCGGCCGTGTGGAAGCTTCCGGAACGCTGATTTTTATATAATTTTTTTGGAATTTTTCTGGCAGTTTACGTGATGGGAAAACCTGAAATACAAAAACAGCAGAAAACAGAAACTGGCACTGGGGTGCACTGAGTTAATAGGTTAGTCCAAATATGATCAAAAGTGTATGGAAGTGTATAAATAACATAGCAATATCACACAAAAGAGGCATGGAGCAAGCAGAAATTATAGATACGTTTTGGACGTATCACTAACCCAAAGGCTCAGTCCAGATTGTTGTTTTTTGCCTGTTTTAGGGTTTTCCAGAAAAAGAATATCAAACGGAGTCCAAACGGAATGAAACCTTCGCAAGAGATATTTTTGGAGAAAATCACACACGGGGGACTTGAGAACCATGTCAGGGGAGCCTCGGGGTGTCCATGAATGAGGGGGGCGCGCCCCCCTTCCCAGGGCACGCCCCCTGCCTCGTGGGCCCCTCGAGCACCCTCCCGTGTCCTTCTTCCTCCTATATAACTCTACGTACCCCGAAACCTTCGCCAACAAAGAGAAAACCCTAATTCCACCCCCGTAACCTTCTGTTCCCATGATATCCCATCTTGTAGCCTGTTCCGGAGCTCCACCGGAGGGGGATCCATCACGGAGTTCTTCATAATCATCATCATCGCCCTCACCATGAGTTGTGAGTAGTTTACCACAGACCTTCGGGCCCATAGATAGTATCTAGATGGCTTCTTCTCTCTCTGGATCTCAATACAAAGTTCTCCTCGGTCTTCGAGGAGATCTATTCGATGTAATCTATTTTTGCGGTGTGTTTGTCGAGATCCGGTGAATTGTGGGTTTATGATCAAGATTATCTATGAGAAATATTTGGTTCTTCTCTGAACTTTTTATGTGTGCTCATAATATCCTTGCAAGTCTCTTCGAATTATTGGTTTGGTTTGGCCTACTAGATATATAGTTCTTGCAATGGGAGAAGTGCTTGGCTTTGTGTTCAATCTTGCGGTGTCCTTTCCCAGTGACAGTAGGGGCAGCAAGGCACATATTGTATTGTTGCCATCGAGGATAAAAAGATGGGGTTTATATCATATTGCTTGAGTTTACCCCTCTACATCATGTCATCTTGCTTAAGAAGTTACTCTGTTCTTATGAACTCAATACACTAGATGCATACTGGATAGCGGTCGATGTGTGAGTAATAGTAGTAGATGCATAATCGTTTTTCTACTTGTCTCGGACGTGATGCCTATATACAATGATCATGCCTAGATAGTCTCATAATTATTTGCTTTTCTATCAATTGCTCGACAGTAATTTGTTTACCTGCCGTAGAATATCGCTATCATGAGAGAATCCACTAGAGAACATTATGGCCCCCGGTCTGTTCTCAACATATCAATCTACATCTACTTTACTTTTACCACTTTTATTTTCTATTCTTATAAACAAAATACCAAAAATATAAACTATCATCTCTATCAGATCTCACTGTCGTAAGTGACCGTAAAGGGATTGACAACCCCTTATCGCGTTGGCTGCGAAGTTCTTATTTGTTTGTGCAGGTGCGAGGGACTCGCGCGTGATCTCCTACTGGATTGATACCTTGGTTCTCAAAAACTGAGGGAAATACTTACGCTACTATGCTGCATCTCCCTTTCCTCTTCGAGGGAATACAACGCAAGCTCGAGAAGTAGCACTTCCATCGTGGGAAAGGGAACAAAATAGCTTGTATTTTTTCTCTCCTTTTATTTTCTCTGCGTGAAAAGTAGACCAATCAATTACTGCTCCTAATATGACGTGGACGTCGCGAGCGGCCGCCCAGAAGTTCGCTATTGGAGATGGTAATGTCCGCGCCCGCCGGTGTAGATGTAGCCAACATTGATCTTCCCACCTTTGATGCATTCGTAGATGAAGTGGAACCACACTTCAATCCGATTTCTCCGATCATGAAACATTGGATTTTTGCACAATTGAATTGTGTATTTGTTGTCGATCGCTATGGTCGCAGCAATGTACTCGGCCTTGCAGGAGAACAAAGCCACACTCTTATGCTTATGGGATTTCCAAGTGATCGGGCTGCCACCACCGAGAACATATAATCTACCGGACATGCTCTTCCGGTTGTCCACATCTCAGGCCATGTTTGAGTAACTGTATCAAACAAGCCGTCATGGATATAAAATCCTAGTCTAATTTATAGTGTGGTTGATACGTCTCCAACGTATCTATAATTTTTGATTGTTCCATGCTATTATATTATCAACTTTGAATATTTTATATGCATTATTAATATGATATTTTATATTATTTTCGGGACTAACTATTTAATCCAGTGCCCAGTGTTAGTTTCTTTTTTTCCTTGTTTTTGGCTTTCGCAGATAAGGAATATCAAACAAAGTCCAAACGACATAAAACTTTACGATGATTTTTTTTACCAGAAAACACCTACAAGACTTGGAGAGGGGTGAGAAGAGCCACAAGGAGACACAAGCCGTAGGGGCGCGCCCTGGTGGGGGGCGCCCCCTGGGCTTGCAGGCCCCTTGAGACTCCCCTGCACCGCCTCTGAGTTCTATAAATACCCAAATATTTCAGAAACCCTAGAGGAGTCGACAAAAATACTTTTCCACCGCCGCAAGTTCCTGTTCCCGTGAGATCCCATCTTGGGGCCTTTTCCGGTACTCTGTCGGAGGGGATTCGTTCACGAAGGTCATCTACATCAACATTGCTACCCCTCAGATGACGTGTGAGTAGTTTACCAGAAACCTACGGGTCCATAGCTAGTAGTTAGATGCCTTCTTCTCTCCCTTTGATCTTCAATACAATGTTCTCCTCGCTTGGAGATCTATTCGTTGTAATTTTCTTTTGCGGTGTGTTTGTTGAGATCCGATGAATTGTGGATTTATGACCAGATCATCTATGAATATTATTTGAGTCTTCTCTGAACTCTTTTATGCATGATTAAGATAGTTCTTGCAAATGGGGAGGTGCTTTGTGATGGGTTCAATCTTGCGGTATCCTCACCCAGTGATAGAAAGGGTAGCGAGGGACGTATTGTGTTGTTGCCATTAAGGATAAAAAGATGGGGTTTATATCATATTCCTTGAGTTTATCCCTCTACATCATGTCATCTTACTTAAGGCGTTACTCTGTTTTTATAACTTAATACTTGATAACCCACAAGTATAGGGGATCGCAACAGTTTTCGAGGGTAGAGTATTCAACCCAAATTTATAGATTTGACACAAGGGGAGCCAAAGAATATTTTCAAGTATTAGAAGCTGAGTTGTCAATTCAACCACACCTGGAAAATTTAATATCTGCAGCAAAGTATTCAGTAGTAAAGTAGTATTGAAGTAATGATAACGGTGGAAAAAGTAACAGTAGCAGTTTTAAAGTGATGGTGACAACAACAGTAACGAAAGTAACGAAGCAAGTATCAATATGGAACGAACTCATAGGCAATGGATAGGCAATGATAGGTGTCGGATAATATTCATCATGTAGTAGTTATAACCTAGGGTGACACAGAACTAGCTCCAATTCATCATGTAATGTAGGCATGTATTCCGTATATAGTCATACGTGTTTATGGAAAAGAACTTGCATGACATCTTTTGTCCTACCCTCTCGTGGCAACGGGGTCCTAACGGAAACTAAGGGATATTAAGGCCTCCTTTTAATAGAGTACCGGACCAAAGCATTAGCACTTAGTGAATACATGAACTCCACAAACTATGATCATCACCGGGAAGTGTCCCGGCTATTGTCACTCCGGGGTTGGCGGATCATAACACATAGTAGGTGACAATTGACTTGCAAGATAAGATCAAGAACCCAAATATATTCATGAAAACATAATAGGTTCACATCTGAAATCGTGGCACTCGGGCCCTAGTTACAAGCATTAAGCATATCAAAGTCATAGCAATATCAGTCCCAGAACATAGTGGATACTAGGGATCAAACCCTAACAAAACTAACTAGATTACATGATAAATCTCATCCAACCCATCGCCGTCTAGCAAGCCTACGATGGAATTACTCACGCACGGCGGTGAGCATCATGTAATTGGTGATGGAGGAAGGTTAATGATGACAATGATGACGATCTCCACTCTCCGGAGCCCTGAACGGACTCGAGATCAGGTCTCCCGAGGAAGAACGGGAGGTGGCGGTGGCTCCGTATCGTAAAACGCGATGAATCCTTCTCTTCTATTTTTTTCTCCCCGAATAAGATTATATTGAGTTGGAGTGGAGGTCAGTGGATGGCCGAGAGGCCCACAAGGACGGGTGGCGTGCCCTAGGGGGCGTTCCCCCCACCCTTGTGGCCAGGGTGTGGGCCCCCTCTAGTAGATCTTTTCACTAGTATTTTTATATATTCTGAAAATAATCTCCGTTGAATTTCAGGTCATTCCGAGAACTTTTATTTCTGTACAAAAATAACACCAAGGCAATTCTGCTGAAAACAGCGTCAATCCCGGTTAGTTGCATTCAAATCATGTAAATTAAAGTCCAAAACAAGGGCAAAAGAGTTTGGAAAAGTAGATACAACGGAGATGTATCAACTCTGCCAAGCTTAACCCATTGCTTGTCCTCAAGCAATTCAGTTGATAAACTGTAAGTGACAAAGAAAAACTTTTACAAACTCTGTTTGATCTTGTTGTTGCAAATATGTAAAGCCAACAATCAAGTTTTTAGTAAAGATTATGAACTAACCATATTCACAATAACACTTAGGTCTCACATTTACTCATATCAATAACATAATCAACTAGCGAGCAATAATAATAAATCTCGGATGACAAGACTTTTTCAAAACAATCTGTAACATCCCAATTTTTAATTTGGATGTTAACAATAGATCATTCATACGCATCCATCATTTGAGCATTTTGAGTTTGATTTTATTTGAAAATTGATCCAAAAACTTGAAGCAACTCAAGGACCCCAGTGAGAGAGTTGAAAGTTTCCCAAAGAGGACCCACTATTTTATTATTTTATCAGTGAGGTTGGATCAAATAGTATTTTTACCAATTTTCATTTTCAATATTTTAAAATAAATGCGAGAAGATAATATGACTTCTTCAAAAACAGAATAAAAATGTTGAAAGTTGAATTTCGAGTAAAAATTATTTTATTGGATTTTTTTTTGCAATTTATTTATTTTAAAATTGCATTAAAAAGTTTATTTTATTTTAGGCATTTTTTATTTCAGAAAAATGTTCACTTTGTCCCAAATATTAGGTAGGAACGAAGAAAATTGTTTCTGAAATATTTAGGATTATTTATTTATTTATTTTGATTTTTCTTGGTTCTGCGAATTTAAAAAAAAACTTTGGCCCGAGGCGACTGGTCCGAAGCCCAGCCGCACGCGCCACCGCCTCTCCCTCCCGTGCGTCGGTCGGACTCCCGACGGAGTCCGCCGCCACCTGGGCACCTAGCGGCCCCTAGGACAAGAAACCCCGAGGGGCCTCTTTATAAGCCGCCGTCGCCCCCTCTCCCCTCATC
>LR738712.1:193278221-193437926 GCA_902687465.1 Secale cereale | reverse complement strand
CGAGCCGCCTCCCCCGTCGCATCAAGCCACCCCGCCGCTCGCCGCCGCCGTCCCGTCTCCCCTCCCGTCGCCGCTCGCGCCCGCACTTCGCCGCCACCGCTGCCGTTCGACGCCGCCACCGCACCCGCAACCGCCGGAGCCCCGCCACCTGACCCAACCCGCGCCGGCCGAACCCGGTCAATGAGGTAATACCGTCTGTTTATTTTGTTTTTTTTTCTTCGGTTTTTTAACCCTAGATCGCCTTTTTTAGAAAACCTAGATTCGTTTTTAGGTTTTATTAAACAGCGAACGTCTGTTGTTTAGATCGGAAAAACGAACATTCACTATGTAGATTTTTCTTTTTCTGTTATTTTTTGTCAGGGACCTATCCGCGATTAAAGTTTTTATAGATCAGTCCCTAGTTTTCAAACGATCATTATTTTTTACTCGTTAGTCGGAATTAGGTGAAACCAACACCAATTTCTTCGTTTCGATCTTATCTTTCTAGTAGTGTAACTCAAATTTGTTTTTGGAAACTTTAAAATTTGAATGCAAACAGATTTGTATTTGAACTTCTTTTGATCGTAATTTGAGTTTCGTAACTCCGTTTGAGTTGATTCTTTTTGCAAATCGAAGCTCTTGACCTAAACTTTCTGATAAGGCCAAATTCACTTAATTTTGGTACTGTTAGAAATTGTTTTTTTGTTGCAAGAGTTATTTGTTTTCAAAGTCTTTCGAGTTTCGTTCTTCGATTCTGTTGCATGATTGCTTATGTATGCTATTGTTTTCTTGCGATAGAATTCTCGGAGTGCGAAGCGTGCTACTACGAGTCACTATGTTTCGACGATCGTAAGCAAGGCAAGTTTATACTTTGATCATAATTTCCAATACCCAATTTTTATTGCATTAGTTCTATCCTCAAAGATTGCATGAGTAGGACTTGATCGCATGTGGTATTGCTTAGTAGTTCATGTGGTAGGAACCCAATGACTTGAGATCAACCCAAGGTTTTATACTCTTTGTTACTTGTTGCTTAGCCATGCTTGTAGACGTGGATTGGTATGTGAGATTTCATGAAAGTTGTGAGTGTAATAACAACTAAGGGATTGTTTTAGGTGGTAACTTTAATACACCACTGAGTGGATTGGTTGCAGGGCACCTGGAGAATCCAGTGTTGTCCTAGGAAATCCCGGAGGACCCATGTGATTATCCTATGGAATGCCACCCAGGCTCAAAGGGATCATATACCGTTCATGACTAGAAACTTTCATGTGCAGCCACATGCCAATATGGGCTCTGGCATAGTTGAGTATGTTGTGTGAGCTCTTTCAGTGGTGTACTAGCTGGTGTAGGGGGAAGTAGGTGTATCGGTCCATCTGGGGTAAAGAGTAAATGCTTCTGAAAGACTATGTCTCGGTCATCCGGTTCTCAAACACCATGCAGTGCAAGAATTTAAACGAAGGCGATCGAGTCTTGTGGGGAATAGTGCACAAACCTCTCTAGAGTGTACAATCTATTCATGAGTAGTTCTGTCCCCGGTTATGGACATCTTGAGTATCATGATATTTGAATTATGGACTGATCTCAACACTTTATTTAATTAACTTGTTAGGTTATTAATGACTTCGGTAATTTGGGATTGAGATGGAGGAGCCATTCTCAAAATTTCTTAATACAACTGAGTAGTAAATAAAATTTATTCCTTTATTGTAGGGAAAAATTAGCTTTATGGAAAATTTAACCTTACAGCCTCCACCAGCCAAATATGTATATAGTTGTAGACATTTGTTCTTCATAACTTGCTAAAGTGTGTTCTTGCCAGCATATTCAATGTGCTGACCTACATGGCTGCAACGTATCATGTTGCAGAGTGTACCGACGAGGAATAAGGTGCGATTAGGTCATTGTCATGCACTCAATGTTTGCCGTGGAGTTGGATGGACTCAACTTATCTTCAATGCTTCCGCATGATTCGTATTTGATTATTGTTATTAGATGGTCTTTAGCCATATTATTGTAATAAGACTCTTTTGAGGATTTTTGATGTAATAAAGTGTGATTGAAATTCTGCTATAAGTCCTCGAAGTACTGTGTGTGTCAGCATACCGATCCAAGGATGACACTGAGCACAGAGACTCCGGTTCATTCGAATCGAGGTCGCTACAGAGATGGTATCAGAGCACACATTGACTATAGGACGTGACCACTAGGATAAGCCACATGATGCTCTTCTCTACTCATTCTAATTCTTCTCTATTTCTATTCTATAGATGTCAAACCCCGGGAGCAAGTTCACTCAGCCAGACGATGACACCCCTTTTGGAAGACACTTGAAGGAAGTCACTAGATACCTACACATTGAAATACCAAGTATCACTGGAGATTTTTGTGCAACATTGCCGGAAGAGGAGTGGTTGAAGATCAAAGTAAATGTTCCTAGGAGGACTATTGCACCAGTCACGGAACCTCTTGAGCTTGCCTTTGACGCACCCACTTGGAGCTTGGGAAAGAGTATGGTAGCTCACATCACATTTGGATGCATATGTGAAGTCTACAAAAAGGATCTTGAAGACACCATCTACCAGATTTGTGGACGCCGAGATGAGCAATGGGAGATGCTTCGCACCAGGAAGGATGGATCCATTGCCGCATTCATCCAGGAGATGGACCAACACATTCGACGCTATGAGAACTAGATGTGCACGCTCATGCTGAAGACCAAGATGGTGATGACACAGAATGTGGAGCTAGAAGAGGAACTCAAGACAGTACGTGATGGATATGAAGAGGAAATCGCCGTACTATTGGAGCATAATGAAGCATTGAAGAAGAAGGTTGGAACAAACACGGTGAAGCCCCAACCAGAGATGGGTATTCATATGGAGAACTATAATCTGATAGACGACACCGACAATAATGAAAGTGATTATGAAGACGAAGCTGGAGCAGATATCATGGAGTCTTCCGATGATTGTGATTAGATGACCATCTTGTAATCATTAGTATTCTTCCAAGTAGTTCAAATCGTTCGCTAGCTTTGTATTAGGATCTTTTGTGTGACCTTGATTGAATTGAGTGATATGATATGAAATTGTTTGTCTCGTGTGCATATGGGTAGTGATTTCCCCTAGACCTCATTCTAATCTAATCTCACCCCTCTAAACCCCTCAGATGCCTCCGAGACGTGAGCCCGGATTTGAGTTCCCACCTGAGCTCACTCAGTTGATCCAGCAGCAGAACACTTTGACGCAACTACTTGTTCAGAACCATGGCAACAACAACAACAACAACCCACCTCCGCCTCCCCATGACAACCTGAACCGGTTTCTAAGGTTGAATCCATCAGTGTTCTCTAGTAGCACCGAGCCGATTGTTGCAGATGACTGGCTCCGCAAGATCGGAAGAGAGCTAGCAACTACAGGATGCACAGATGCAGAGAGAGTGCGCTTTGCCGCACATAAGCTTGAGGGACCAGCAGCCACTTGGTGGGAGAACTACACCGCCACCTATCCACTTGATACAGTTACTTGGGACTAGTTTCAGCAAGCCTTTCGAACTGGACATGTCCCAGCTGGAGCCATGAACCTGAAGAAGCGTGAGTTTCGCAACTTGCGCCAAGGAAACCGTACTGTGGGCCAGTATATGGATGACTTTAGGCAGTTAGCTCGCTACGCGCCATATGATATAGCCAGTGACGCCACGAAGCACGAGAAGTTTCTGGAGGGACTCAACGACGAGTTGAGCATGCAGCTGATGGTAGCCACCTACAACAACTACCAGGAGTTGGTAGACAATGCCATCATGATTGAAGGAAAGAAGCAACAAATTGAGAGCCGCAAGAGGAAGAATGGACCAGGGAAGTTTAACTCTAGAGCCCAGCAGAAGCCCCGTTATTCCCCGTACTCAGGAGGACATAACCATCCCACCACTGGAGGCCATTCTCATAATGGAGGAAGTTCACACAACCATAGTGGCCCCAAGAATGGCAATGGGAATGGAGGAAACAACAATCAGAACCGTTCCACTCCATCCACGCTCGCCAAGAGAGATCTGAGTCACATTACTTGTTTCAAGTGCGGGAATACTGGACATTATGCCATAGAGTGCCCTGAAGGAAAGAATGGGAATGGCAACGGAAGTTCAGGGAATAAGCCCAACCCTTTTACCATAGGACAAGTGAATCATGTCGATGTGGAGGAAATTGACGAGCATCCCGACGCAGTGGTTGGTAAGTTTTTAGTTAGTTCATTTACCGCCCTTGTTCTTTTTGACACTGGTGCATCTCATTCATACATATCAAGGGGTTTTGTGGAAAAGTATCAGTTGCCCACCGTAGCCCTTAAGACGCCTATGTTAGTAAGTTCCCCCGGAGCAGAGTACATGGCTAGCCGAGGATGTTATCAAGTGCCATTGACCATTGGGAGACATGTATTTCCCACATATATCATCATTTTGGAATCCCAGGGTTTGGATGTAATCATAGGTATGGATTGGCTGTCCAAGTTTGGAGGAAACATCGACTGTGCCAGGAGATCAATTCTTCTCACCACCCTAGAAGGAAAGAGGATCAAGTATGTGTCAAGGCACACACCCCGGAAGACGCATGTGAATGCACTCTCGGGAGTTGTTCAGGAAGAAGTACCAGTTGTGAACGATTACCCCGATGTATTTCCGGAGGAGTTACCAGGCATGCCACCAAATAGAGACATCAAGTTGAGTTGTTACCAGGCACCAGACCTACATCGAAGAGACCATACCGGATGCCTGCGAATGATTTAGAGGAGATCAAGAAGCAGATCAAGGAGCTAATGGAGAAGGGTTATATCCGACCAAGTTCTTCACCCTGGGGAGCCCCATTACTTTTAGTCGAGAAGAAGGATGGTTCCCTAAGAATGGTTGTGGATTACCGTGCACTGAATGAAGTGACGATCAAGAGCAAGTACCCTCTGCCCATGATAAATGACCTGTTTGATCAATTGCAAGGAGCCAAGGTATTCTCTAAGATCGATTTATGATCTGGTTATCACCAGTTGAAGATCCGAGAGCGGGATATACCTAAGACAACTTTTACCACAAGGTACATGCTTTACGAGTACACAGTTATGTCATTTGGTTTGACCAATGCCCCTGCCTATTTCATGAGTATGATGAACAAGGTATTCATGGAGTTCTTGGATAAGTTTGTGGTAGTGTTCATTGATGACATATCGGTTTACTCCAAGAACGAAGAGGAGCACAAGGAACATTTGCGTTTAGTTCTCGAGAAGCTCAGGGAACATCAGTTTTATGCCAAGTTCAGCAAATGTGAGTTTTGGTTGAAGGAAGTAGGATTTCTCGAGCATGTTATATCAGGAGATGGTATAGCAGTGGACCCTTCCAAAGTAGAGGCCATTACGGAATGGAAGGCACCCACCTCAGCTAGAGAGATTCATAGTTTTCTTGGACTCGCAGGATATTATCGGAGGTTCATTGAGAATTTCTCCAAGATTGCGAAGCCCATGACGGAGTTGTTGAAGAAGGAAAGTAAGTACAATTGGACAGAAGCATGTGAGGCCAGTTTTCAGGAGTTGAAGAAGCATTTGGTTACAGCCCCAGTGCTGATACTCCCAAATATTCGTAAGGATTTTCAAGTGTATTGTGACCCTCACGTCAAGGACTTGGAGGCGTTCTCATGCAAGAAGGAAGAGTTGTTTCATATGCCTCATGTCAGCTTCGACCCCGTGAGTTGAATTATGCCAGCCATGAATTGGAGGCAGCAGCCGTAGTGCACGCACTCAAGACCTGGAGGCACTTTCCTATTGGAAACCGTTGTGATGTGTACACGGATCATAAGAGTTTGAAGTACATCTTCATGCAGAAGGAGTTAAACCTCAGTCAAAGGAGATGGCTGGAGCTCATAAAGGATTACGATATGAGATTACATTATCATCCAGGAAAAGCCAATGTCGTGGCAGATGCGTTAAGTCGCAAGAGTTATGTTAATACTCTCATAACCAGAGGATTACCCAAGGAGTTGGCAGATGACCTCCGAGAATTACAGCTAGAGATAGTCCCTAGAGGCTATGTTGCTACATTGGAAATTTAGTCCACATTGTTGGGTAAGATTGGAGAAGCCCAGAAGACGGATGAAGGAATAGCAGAAATAAAGGGCAGAATGGCCAAAGGAAAGGCAGAAGGATTTTGTGAGGATGAACACGGAACACTATAGTTTGAAGAGCGTATTTATGTGCCCAATGACCCGGAAATCAAGAAGTTGATTCTTCAGGAGGCTCATGATTCGCCTTACTCCATACATCCAGGCAACACCAAGATGTACTTGGATTTGAAGTAGAATTTCTGGTGGACCGGAATGAAGAAGGACATTGCAGAGTATGTAGCAGTATGCGACGTCTGTCAGAGAGTAAAGGCAGAACATCATAAACTAGTGATGACCCACAAGTGTAGGGGATCTATCGTAGTCCTTTCGATAAGTAAGAGTGTCGAACCCAAGGAGGAGCAGAACGAAATGATAGGCAATTTTCAGTATGGTATTCTCTGCAAGCACTGAAATTATCGGTAGCAGATAGTTTTGTGATAAGGTAATTTGTAACAAGTAACAAGTGGTAAAAGTAAATAAGGTGCAACAATATGGCCCAATCATTTTTGTAGCAAAGGACAAGCCTGGACAAACTCTTATATAAAGG
The DNA here is from genome assembly GCA_902687465.1 of Secale cereale. Lineage (NCBI taxonomy): Eukaryota > Viridiplantae > Streptophyta > Magnoliopsida > Poales > Poaceae > Secale > Secale cereale. Next base: position 193,431,264 of record LR738712.1, on the reverse strand, counting down.
AAAGCGCTCCCGAGGACACATGGGAATTATCATCAAGCTAGTTTTCATCACGCTCATACGATTCACGTTCGTTACTTTGATAATTTGGTATGTGGGTGGACCGGTGCTTGGGTGCTGCTCTAACTTGGACAAGCATCCCACTTATGATTAACCTCTATTGCAAGCATCCGCAACTACAAAAGAAGTATTAAGGTAAACCTAACCATAGCATGAAACATATGGATCCAAATCAGCCCCTTACGAAGCAACACATAAACTAGGGTTTAAGTTTCTGTCACTCTAGCAACCCATCATCTACTTATTACTTCCCAATGCCTTCCTCTAGGCCCAAACAATGGTGAAGTGTCACGTAGTCGACGTTCACATAACACCACTAGAGGAAAGACAACATACATCTCATCAAAATATCAAACGAATACCAAATTAACATGACTACTTATAGAAGACTTCTCCCATGTCCTCAGGAACAAACGTAACTACTCACAAATCATATTCATGTTCATAATCAGAGGGATATTAATATGCATAATGGATCTGAACATATGATCTTCCACCGGATAAACCAACTAGCATCAATTACAAGGAGTAATCAATACTACTAGCAACCCACAGGTACCAATCTGGGGTATTGATACACAGATTGGATACAAGAGGTGAACTAGGGTTTGAGAGGAGATGGTGCTGGTGAAGATGTTGATGGAGATTGACCCCCTCCCTATGAGAGGATCGATGGTGATGACGATGGTGACGATTTCCCCCTCCCGGAGGGATGTTTCCCTGGTAGAACAGCTCTGCCGGAGCCCTAGATTGGTTTCGCCTCGAGACGGCGGCGCTTCGTCCCAAAAGCTTCCTTATGATTTTTTCCAGGGCAGAAGACACCTTATACCAGAAGATGGGCATCGGGGGGCTGTCAGGTGGCCCACGAGGCAGGGGGCGCGCCCAGGGGGTAGGGCGCCCCCCACCCTCGTGGACGGTGGGTGGCCCCCCTCTGGTGCTTTCTTCGCTTGATATTTTTTATATTTTCCAAAACTGACTTTCGTGGAGTTTTAGGACTTTTTGAGTTGTGCAGAATAGGTCTCCCATATTTGCTCATTTTCCAGCCCAGAATTCCAGTTGCCGGCATTCTCCCTCTTCATGTAAACCTTGTAAAATAAGAGAGAAAAGGCATAAGTATTGTGACATAATGTGTAATAACATCCCATAATGCAATAAACATCAATATAAAAGAATGAATCAAAATAGACGTATCAACTCCCCCAAGCTTAGACCTCGCTTGTCCTCAAGCGGAAGCCGATATTGAAAAATATGCCCTCATGTTTAGAGATAGAGGTGTCAATAAAATAAAATACGGACATGAGGCATCATGATCATTCTTATAACAACAACATATATATATATATATATATATTCATATGATTTATTATGCTAAAGTAACAATATATTCACAATGTCAAGTATGAATCACAAATTTCATTGAAAACTAACAAACTACGATCTCGATCATTGAAGCAATTGCAATTTATCATAACAACGGAAAGAGTCAATATAAGAGCTTTTCAGCAAGTCCACATACTCAACTATCATTTAGTCTTTCACAATTGCTAACACTCACGCAATACTTATGGGTATGGAGTTTTAATCGGACACAGAGAAAGATAGGGGCTTATAGTGTGGCCTCCCAACCTTTTACCTCAAGGGAATGTCAACAATAATAGTTCATGATAGCTTACATCCAATTGGTATATATGTCAGGATCTTTCCAACACAATGTGCTTGCCAAAGGATAAAATGTAAAAAGGAAAGGTGAAGATCACCATGACTCTTGTATAAGGTATAAGGCAAGAACAATAGATAGGCCCTTCACAGAGGTAAGCAGAGGTTGTCATGTGCTTTTATGGTTGGATGTACAAAATCTTAGCGCAAAAGAACGTCACTTTATATTGCCACTTATGATATGGACCTTTATTATGCAGTCTGTCGCTTTTATTGCTTCCATATAACAAGATCATATAAAGTTTATTTTCTCCACACTAATAGATCATAAATATTTAGAGAGTTGCAACAATGATGACTTACTTGAAGGATCTTACTCAATCCATGGGTAGATATGGTGGACTCTCATGGCAAAACTGGGTTTAAGGAGGTTTGGAAGCACAAGTAGTATCTCTACTAGGTGCAAGGAGTTTGGCTAGCATGAGGGGAAAGGCAAGCTCAACATGTTGGATGACCCATGACAATATACTTTATTTCAGATATAAGAAAACATAACCCATTACGTTGTCTTCCTTGTCCAACATCGACTCTTTAGCATGTCATATTTTAATGAGTGCTCACAATCATAAAAGATGTCGAAGATAGTATATTTATATGTGAAAACCTCTCTTTCTTTATTACTTCCTATTAATTGCAACGATGACCAAAACTATGTTTGTCAACACTCAACAATTTTTATTCATCATACTCTTCATATGTGAAGTCATTACTCCCCATAAGATCAATATGATCTCTTTGATTCTTTTTATTCTTTCTTTTATTCTCTCATGATCATAATGAGATAATCAAGCCCTTGACTCAAAACTAATCTTTATTATATATAGCTCACTGACTCGATTACATATATAAGGATCGTAAAGCAAAGCTCACAACTAGATCCTACTAACTTTATTCTACTAGATCAAGATATTACCAAAAGGATCGAACTAAGAAAAACGGTAAAGATAGAGGTGTGATGGTGATACGATACCGGGGCACCTCTCCCAAGCTTGGCAGTTGCCAAGGGGAGTGCCCATACCCATGTGATTATGTCTCTTTCTCCGGAGGTGGTGATGATGGAATGTCATACATCGAGCATATGAGATCCTCCAATTTGCGGATAATGCCCTTGAGTGCGGTGATATGCTCCTTCAACACAATATTTTCACGTGTGAGATACTTGTTTTGTATGCGAGCTAATTCAATCATCTTGAAAGCTTCAATCTCAGTTGGGGTAAAAAGATTTCGATAGGGTTGAAGGATGTCTTCTTCCTCTGCTGCCGGAGCTTGATCCTACATGGCCTTCTTGATCCTATCATCCTTGTTGATCTCCCCGGGTTCTTCTCTCTTCAGTTCTTCATTAGCCAAGCATCGTTGTCCTCGTTGTTGGAGGAGGGGGACGAATGCTACTTCTCGAGCTTGCGTTGTATTCCCTCGAAGAGGAAAGGGTGATGCAGCACAGTAGCGTAAGTATTTACCTCAGTTTTTGAGAACCAAGGTATCAATCCAGTAGAAGACCCCGCGCGAGTCCCTCGCACCTGCATAAACAAATAAGAACTTCGCAGGCAACGCAATAAGGGGTTGTCAATCCCTTTACGGTCACTTACGAAAGTGAGATTTGATAGATATGATAGTTTGATATTTTTGGTATTTTTGGATATAAGAACAGAAAGTAAAAACGGTAAAGTAAAGTAGATTGTAGATTGATATGTTGAGAATAGACCCCGGGGCCATAGGTTTCACTAGTGGCTTCTCTCATGATAGCAGAATTCTACGGTGGGTGAACGAATTACTGTCGAGCAATTGATAGAAAAACGAATAATTATGAGAATATCTAGGCATGATCATTATATATAGGCATCACGTCCGTGACAAGTAGACCGAAACGATTTTGCATCTACTACTATTACTCCACACATCGACCGCTATCCAGCATGCATCTAGAGTATTAAGTTCATAAGAACAGAGTAACGCCTTAAGCAAAATGACATGATGTAGAGGGATAAACTCAAGCAATATGATATAAACCCCATCTTTTTATCCTCGATGGCAACAATAAAATATGTGCCTTGCTGCCCCTACTGTCACTCGGAAAGGACACCGCAAGATTGAACCCAAAGCCAAGCACTTCTCCCATTGCAAGAATTATAGATCTAGTAGGCCAAGCCAAACCAATAATTCGAAGAGACTTGCCAGGATATTATAATCATACATAAAAGAGTTCAGAAAAGAACCAAATATTTCTCATAGATAATCTTGATCATAAACCCATAATTCATCAGTTCTCGACAAACACACCGCAAAAAGAGATTACATCGAATAGATCTCCTCGAAGACCAAGGAGAACTTGGTATTGAGATCCAAAGAGAGATAAGAAGCCATCTAGGTACTAACTATGGACCCAAAGGTCTGTGGTAAACTACTCACAACTCATGGTGAGGCAATGGTGTTGATGTAGAAGCACTCCGTGGTAGATTCCCCCTCCGGCGGAGCTCCGGAACAAGCCCCAAGATGGGATCTCACGGGAACAGAAGGTTGCGGCGATGGAATTAGGGTTTTCTCTCCTCTTCTGATGTTTTCGAGGTACATGGATATATATAAGAGGAAGGAGGGCGTCAGCGGACCAATGTGGGGCCCACAAGGCAGGGGGCGCGCCCTGTAGGGGGGGCGCGCCCCCCACCCTCGTGAATGCCACGTGTGCCCTATTCCGTGGTTCTCAAGTCTCCCGTGAAGATATCGCTCCAGAAATATCTCTCCCGAAGGTTTCATTCCGTTTGGACTCCGTTTGATATTCCTTTTCTATAAAACCCTGAAATAGGCAAAAAAACGGCAATCTAGACTGGGCCTTTGGGTTAATAGGTTAGTCCCAAAAATAATATAAAAGTGTATAACAAAGCCCATTAAACATCCAAAACATCATAAATAACAACATGGAACAACCAAAAATTATAGATACGTTGGAGACGTATCAAGCATCCCCAAGCTTAATTCCTGCTCGTCCTCGAGTAGGTAAATGATAAAAACAGAATTTTTGATGTCGAATGCTAACCAACATAATTTTCAATGTAATTCTTTTTATTGTGGCAGGAATGTTCAGATCTGGAAGATTGAAGACAAAAGTCTATATTGACATAAGAAATAATAATACTTCAAGCATACTAACAAAGCAATCATGTCTTCTCAAAATACCATGGCTAAAGAAAGTTATCCCTACAAAATCATATAGTTTGGCTATGCTCCCTCTTCATCACACAAAATATTCATATCATGCACAACCCCGGTTTCAGCCAAGCACTTGTTTTCATACTCAATTCTTTCAAACCTTTCAACTTTCACGCAATACATGAGAGTGAGCCATGGATATAGCACTATGGGTGGAATATAGTGGTGGTTGTGGAGAAGACAAAAAGGAGGAAGATAGTCTCACATCGACTAGGCGTATCAACGGGCTATGGAGATGCCTATCAATAGATATCAATGTGAGTGAGTAGGGATTGCAATCCAACGGATGCACTAGAGCTATTAATGTATGAAATCTCAACAAAATAAACTAAGTGGGTGTGCATCCAACTTGCTTGCTCACGAAGACCTAGGGCATTTGAGGAAGCCCATCGTTGGAATATACAAGCCAAGTTCTATAATGAAAAATTCCCACTAGTATATGAAAGTGACTAAACACAAAGCACAAGTGTGGAAATGGATATTAGCATTGTCCCTTCTCTCTTTTCTCTCATTTTTTTGGAGGGGCTTTCTCTTTTTTTTAGCCCCTCTCTATAATTTTTTTGGGCCATCTCCTCTTTTTTATTTGGCCTTTCCTCACATGGGACAATGCTCTAATAATGATGATCATCACACTTCTATTGATTTACAACTCGATACTAGAACAAAGTATGACTCTATATGAATGCCTCCGGCGGTGTACCGGGATGTGCAATGAATCAAGAGTGACATGTATGAAAAATTATGCATGGTGGCTTTGCCACAAATACGATGTCAACTACATGATCATGCATGGCAATATGACAATATGAAGCGTGTCATATGAACGGAACATTTGAAAGTTGCATGGCAATATATCTCGGAATGGCTATGAAATGCCATGATAGGTAGATATGGTGGCTGTTTTGAGGAAGATATATGGTGGGTGTATGGTACCGGCGAAAGTTGCACGGTACAAGAGAGGCTAGCAATGATGGAAGGGTGAGAGTGCGTATAATCCATGGACTCAACATTAGTCATAAAGAACTCATATACTTATTGCAAAAAAATTACGAGTCATCAAAACAAAGCAATCAATGCATGCTCCTAGGGGGGGGGGGAGGTTGGTAGGAGTTAACCATCGCGCGCCTCCGACCTCCACACAAAGGATGACACTCTACAAATACCTCATGCTCTAACATCGTCACATAGCGGTTCACCATACGTGCATGCTACGGGAATCACAAACTTTAACACAAGTATTTCTCAATTTCATAATAACACCAATAGCATGACTCTAATATCTCTATCCTCATGTCTCAAAACAATCATCAATTATCAAACTTCTCATCATATTCCATGCACTTTGTATGAAAGTTTTTACTACATTTATCTTGGATGCCTATCATATTAAGGCTAGTTTTATAAACAAAGCACATTACCATGCTGTTCTAATAGACTCTCAAAAGTATATAAGTGAAGCATGAGAGATCAACAATTTCTACAAAATAAAATCACCACCGTGCTCTAAAAGATATAAGTGAAGCACTAGAGCAAAAACTATTTAGCTCAAAAGATATAAGTGAAGCACATAGAGTGTTCTAACAATTCCTAGGCCATATTTATCTCTCTCAAAAAGGTGTGTCCAGCAAGGATGATTGTGGCAAACTAACAAGCAAAGACTCAAATCATACATGACGCTCCAAGTAAAACACATATCATGTGGTGAATAAAAATATAGTCCCGAGTATAGTTACCGATAGATGAAGAGAAAGAGGGGATGCCTTCCCGGGGCATCCCCAAGCTTAGGCTTTTGGTTGTCCTTGAATTTTACCTTGGGGTGCCTTGGGCATCCTCAAGCTTAGGCTCTTGCCACTCTTTGTTCCATAGTCCATGAAAGCAATACTCAAAACTTGAAAACTTCACAGCACAAAACTTAGCCAAAAATCTTGTGAGCTCCGTTAGTATAAGAAAACAACCCACCACTCAAAGGTACTGTAATGAACTCATTCTTTGTTTATATTGGTGTTAAACCTACAATATTCCAACTTTTGTATGATTCATACTCCCCAATACTACTCATAGATTCATGAAAATAAGCAAACAACACACGAAAAACAGAATCTGTCAAAAACAGAATAGTTTGTAGTAATCTATAACTTTCAAATACTTCTGTAACTCCAAAAACATTGAAATAAATTGGTAAACGCGAGGAATTTGTCTATCAATTATCTTCAAAATGAATCAACTAAATAGCAATCTCCAGTAAAATCTGGTGACTATTCTCGTGAGCACTAACGTTTCTGTTTTTTACAACATGATCATATAAACTTCACACAAGTCTTCCCAAAGGTTCTACTTGACACAAACACTAATTAAAAGACAAAACCACATCTAAAAAGAAGCTATATGCGATATTTATTCCTAAACAGAAGCAAAAACAAATAAAATAAAATTGGGTTGCCTCCCAACAAGCTCTTTCTTTATAGCCATTAAGATCGGCTTGAGATTTCAATGACGCTCACATGAAAGATAAGAATTGAAGCACAAAGAGAGCATCATAAAACACGTGGCAAACACATCTAAGTCTAACATACTTCCTATGCATAGGCATTTTATAGGAAAACAAATTAGCAATACAAGCAAGATCTAGCATATGCAAGGAAGAAGCATAACGAGAGGTAATTTAGTAACATGAAGATTTCTACAACCGTATTTTCCTCTCTCATAATAATTGCATGTAGGATCATAAGTAAATTCAACAATATATCTATCACATAACATATCCGCGTGCATGCAAAGTTGACACTCTTCCAAAATAGTGGGATTAACATTAACTAAAGTCATGACCTCTCCAAACCCACTTTTATCAAAAATTTCATAAGATTGAATATTCTCCAAATATGTGGGATCTAAAGTTGACACTCTTCAAAACCCACTTTCAATATTATTGCAAACATTATTATCAACCTTACATTCATCATGGGGATTAAATAAATTTTCAAAATCATAAGAAGAATCACCCCAATCATGATCATTGCAACAAATAGTAATCATAGCAAAACTAGCATCCCCAAGCTTGAGGTTTTGCATATCATTAACACAATTGACATTAATATAATTTATAATAACATCATTGCAATCATGCTTTTCATCGAAGGAACTATCAAGTATGGGTGCAATAGCAACGATCTCATGTTTAACATAGGGAACTATAGCAAATTCATCTTCATAAATATTGGCATCATGGCCAAAAGAATAGCAAGCATCATGTTCATTAAGGGATATTTCAATCAAATCATCAGAATCATAATTATCTATAGATTCATGCATATCATTATTTTCCTTCAAAGCAGCGGTCATTCTTTCAATGAATTCTTTGACATTGACATTATGAGCATAGGTTTCATAGCAATATTTAAGTATGTCAAAATTTTCAGATTCATAGAGAGTAATGTCATACTTTTCAATCAAAGAAGCAACTTCATAAGCACCCTTAAAAGCAACGAATTCTTCAATTTGTTCCATATCATAGTAACTATAAACACCCTTTGCATAAGAAGATAAAATTTCATGATCATTAAACTCACATAGGTAGGGGATGTGTTTTTTAGGGTTCTTAGAGCAACGAGTAAAATCACAAATTTCACAAAGATTCCAATCATGACACAACAATCTGTTTATTTGATCCCATAAGAGTCTCCCTTTTCAAACAAATGGTGACGCATAAAATGAGCAATCTCATCTAAAGATTTCCCATCAACTAGGCTAGTTGGGGTTTCAGCACAAGAGCATAAGGATCGAAGATGATCCAAGTAGAACACTTTAAGGTGATCCATAACAATAGATTTTTAGCAAGCAAACATGCAAGCACATAGAAGGCACATGGAGACACAAGCAAACAAGAAGCAAGTGAACGGTAAACACACGGCAAAAAGAAGGGCGGCTAAAACGGCAAGGGTGAAGTGGGGGAGAGGAAAACAAGAGGCAAATAAATGTAATGCGAAGGATAAGGGTTTGCGATAGGTACTTGGTATATGACTTTTGCGTAAGCCTCCCCGGCAACGGTGCTAGAAATTCTTCTTGCTACTTCTCGAGCTTGCGTTGTATTCCCTCGAAGAGGAAAGGTTGATGCAGCACAGTAGCGTAAGTATTTCCCTCGGTTTTTGAGAACCAAGGTATCAATCCAGTAGGAGACCACGCGCGAGTCCCTCGCACCTGGACAAACAAATAAGAACTTCATAGCCAACGCGATAAGGGGTTGTCAATCCCTTTACGATCTCTTACGAAAGTGAGATATGATAGATATGATAGTTTGATATTTTTGGTATTTTTGGATATAAGAACAGAAAGTAAAAATGGTAAAGTAAGTAGATTGTAGATTGATATGTTGAGAATAGACCCGGGGGCCATAGGTTTCACTAGTGGCTTCTCTCATGATAGCAGAATTCTACAGTGGGTGAACGAATTACTGTCGAGCAATTGATAGAAAAGCGAATAATTATGAGAATATCTAGGCATGATCATTATATATAGGCATCAAGTCTGTGACAAGTAGACCGAAACGATTCTACATCTACTACTATTACTCCACACATCGACCGCTATCCAGCATGCATCTAGAGTATTAAGTTCATAAGAACATAGTAACGCCTTAAGCAAGATGACATGATGTAGAGGGATAAACTCAAGCAATATGATATAAACCCCATCTTTTTATCCTCGATGTCAACAATACAATACAATACGTGCCTTGCTGCCCCTACTGTCACTGGGAAAGGACACCGCAAGATTGAACCCAAAGCCAAGCACTTCTCCCATTGCAAGAACTATAGATCTAGTAGGCCAAACCAAACCAATAATTCGAAGAGACTTGCAAGGATATTATAATCATACATAAAAGAGTTCGGAAAAGAACCAAATATTTCTCATAGATAATCTTGATCATAAACCCACAATTCATCGGATCTTGACAAACACACCACAAAAAGAGATTGCATCGAATAGATCTCCTCAAAGACAAAGGAGAACTTGGTATTGAGATCCAAAGAGAGAGAAGAAGCCATCTAGGTACTAACTATGGACCCGAAGGTCTATGGTAAACTACTCACAACTCATGGTGAGGCGATGGTGTTGATGTAGAAGCACTCCGTGGTAGATCCCCCCTCCGGCGGAGCTCCGGAACAGGCCCCAAGATGGGATCTCATGGGAACAGAAGGTTGCGGCGGTGGAATTTGGGTTTTCTCTCCTCTTGTGATATTTTCGGGGTACATGGATATATATAGGAGGAAGGAGGGCATCGGGGGACCAACGTGGGGCCAATGAGGCAGGGGGCGCGCCATGTGGGGGGGTGCCCCCACCCTCGTGGACGCCACGTGTGCCCTATTCCGTGGTTCTCAAGTCTCGCGTGAAGATATCGCTCCAAAAATATCTCTCCCGAAGGTTTCATTCCGTTTGGACTCCGTTTGATATTCCTTTTCTGTAAAAACCCTGAAATAGGCAAAAAAACAGCAATCTGGACTGGTCCTTTGGGTTAATAGGTTAGTCCCAAAAATAATATAAAAGTGTATAACAAAGCCCATTAAACATCCAAAATATCATAAATAATAGCATGGAACAATAAAAAAGTATAGATACGTTCGAGACGTATCGACGACATGATGCATGGCCTTGACAACTCTGGCAGATAACAGCTCGAAATAAAAACATAGGATTTTGTCGTGGTACCGTGGTCAAAACCTTCGGGAGATTATATAATGAATTTTTTACCGACTAAAAGAAGTATCGTGCAAGAAAACGGAGTCCGGAGGGCACACGAGGTGCCCACGAGGCGGGGGGCGTACCTAGGGGGTAGGGTGCGCCCTCCACCCTCCTGGACGCCTCGTGTCCCGTTCAGACTACTTCTTATTTCCCTAATTTCTTAAATATTCCAAAACAGAGAAAAATTGCCATTAGAACTGTTTTGGAGTCGGTTTACTTACTGTACCACATACCTCTTCATTTTCGGAGTTTGAATCATTCTCGAAAGTGTCCATTATGTATTCCTCTGGGGTTACATTTTCAATAACATTGGTTTCAACATTTATGGGATTACCTGACATATAATGTTTGATTCTTTGGCCGTTCACCACCTTCGGATTCGTGCCTTCGAAGTTGTTGATTTTTATGGCACCGGAACGATAGACCTCCTCGATAACGTAAGGACCTTCCCATTTAGAGAAAAGTTTTCCTGCAAAAAATCATAAATGAGAGTTGTATAGCAAAACATAATCGCCTACATTAAACTCACGCTTTTGTATTCTTTTGTCATGCCATCTTTTAACTTTTTCTTTGAACAGTTTGGCATTCTCATAAGCCTGGGTTCTCCATTCATCAAGCGAGCTAATGTCAAACAACCTCTTCTCACCGGCAAGTTTGAAATCATAATTGAGCTCTTTAATGGCCCAATATGCCTTATGTTCTAGTTCGAGAGGTAAGTGACATGATTTTCCATAAACCATTTTATAAGGAGACATACCCATAGGATTTTTATATGCAGTTCTATAAGCCCATAATGAATCATCAAGTTTCTTGGACCAATTCTTTCTAGATCTATTCGCTGTCTTTTGCAAAATTAATTTTAGCTCTCTATTACTCAGTTCTACTTGACCGCTAGACTGTGGGTGTTAAGGATGCAATTCTATGATTAACATCATACTTAGCAAGCATTTTGCGGAAAGCACCATGAATAAAATGTGAACCACCATCAGTCATTAAGTATCTAGGGACTCCAAACCTCAGAAAAATAACTTCTTTAAGCATCTTAAGAGAGGTGTTATGATCAACATTACTAGTTGGAATAGCTTCTACCCACTTAGTAACGTAATCAACAACAACTAAAATATGTGTATAGCCATTAGAGGAAGGAAACAGTCCCATATAATCAAATCCCCAGACATCAAATGGTTCAATAACAAGTGAATAGTTCATGGGCATTTCTTGACGTCTACTAATATTACCAATTCTTTGACATTCATCACAAGACAAGACAAACTTACGGGCATCCTTGAAGAGAGTAGGCCAATAAAACCAGATTGCAATACCTTATGTGCAGTTCTATCTCTAGCATGGTGTCCTCCATAAGCCTCGGAGTGACACTTGCGTAGGATCTGTTCCTGTTCATGCTCAGGTACACAACTTCTAATAATACCATATACCCCTTCTTTATAAAGGTGTGGGTCATCCCAGAAGTAATGTATTAAATCATAGTAAAACTTTTTCTTTTGCTGGTATGTGAAACTAGGTGGTATAAATTTAGCGACAATATAATTAGCATAATTAGCATACCATGGAGCAGTACGAGAAGCATTTATGACAGCTAATTGTTCATCAGGAAAGCTATCATCAATAGGTAGTGGGTCATCAAGAACATTCTCTAACCTAGATAAGTTGTCTGCAACGGGGTTCTCAACTCCCTTTCTATCAGTTATATTCAAATAAAATTCTTGTAGCAAGAGAACCCATCTAATAAATCTAGGTTTAGCATCTTTCTTTTCCATAAGATATTTAATAGTAGCATGATCAGTGTGAACAGTTACTTTAGAATCAACAATATAAGGCCTGAACTTATCACAAGCAAATACAACTGCTAAAAATTCATTTTCAGTAGTAGCATAATTTCTCTGGGCACTGTCTAGAGTTTTACTAGCATATTGGATAACATTTAATTTCTTATCAACTCTTTGTCCTAGAAAAGCACCTACAACATCATCACTAGCATCGCACATAATCTCAAAGGGTAAATTCCAGTCAGGAGGCTGGACAATAGGTGCAGAGATCAATGCTTTCTTAAGTATTTCAAATGCTTCTACACAATCATCATCCAAAACAAAAGGAACATCTTTTTGTAAGAGGTTAGTTAGAGGCCTAGAGATTTTGGAGAAGTCCTTAATGAACCTCCTATAAAACCCGGCATGACCAAGGAAACTTCTTATACCTTTGATGTCCTTGGGACACATCATCTTTTCAATAGCATCAACTTTAGCTTTATCAACTTCAATACCTCTTTCGGAAATTTTATGCCCCAAGACAATACCTTCAATAACCATAAAGTGGCACTTTTCCCAATTCAAGACAAGATTAGTTTCTTCACATCTCTGCAAAACTCGATCAAGGTTTCTTAAGCAATCTTCAAAAAAAGTTCCATTAACGGAAAAATCATCCATGAAAACCTCAACAATCTTTTAAAAAAATCAGAGAATATAGCCATCATGCATCTTTGAAAGGTAGCAGGTGCATTACATAAACCAAAAGGCATACATCTATAAGCAAAGGTACCGAAAGGGGAAGTAAAAGTGGTCTTTTCCTGATCCTCTTTTGACACAGGTATTTGAGAGAAACCAGAATAGACATCTAGAAAGCAAAAATGAGTATGTTTGGATAATCTTTCTAGCATTTGATCAATAAAAGTTAAAGGGTAATGATCCTTCTTAGTAGCTTTATTTAATTTACGGAAATCAGTTACCATTCTATAGCCTGTAACAATTCTTTGTGGGATCAATTCATCTTTATCATTATGAACAACAGTAATACCTCCCTTCTTAGGGACACAATGGACAGGACTTACCCACTGACTATCAGCAACTGGATAAATTATACCTGCCTCTAGAAGATTTAGTATTTCTTTCCTTACCACTTCTTTCATCCTAGGATTTAACCGTCGTTGGTGATCAACAACCGGTTTAGCGTCTTTCTCCAATTTTATTTTGTGTTGGCATAGAGTGGGGCTAATGCCCTTAAGATCCTCAAGAGTATATCCAATAGCAGCACGGTGCTTCTTCAGAGTTTTCAATAATTTCTCTTCTTCTTGCTCTGAAAGGTTAACACTAATAATAACAGGATATATCTTCTTTTCATCGAGATAAGCATACTTAAGAGTATCAGGTAATGGTTTGAGCTCAAACACGGGATCACCCTTGGGTGGAGGAGGATCCCCTAGAATTTCAATAGGCAAGTTGTGTTTCAATAAAGGTCCCTGTTAAAGAATATTTCATCTATTTCCCTTCTCTCATTCATATACATATCATTTTCATGGTCTAGTAGATATTGTTCTAAAGGGTCGTTAGGAGGCACATCAATAGAAGCAAGATCAATAATTTCATCCTTACTAGGCAATTCTTTATCACGGGGTTGTCTATGGAATTTAGCAAAGTTAAAATCATGAGACATATCCCCTAAACCAATAGTAACAACATCCTTTTTACAGTCTATCTTAGCATTAACAGTATTTAAAAAGGGTCTACCAAATATAATAGGGCAAAAGTCATCTTGTGGGGAACCAAGAACAAGAAAATCAGGGTATTTGACTTTCCCACACAAGACTTCAACATCTCTAACAATCCCAACTGGTGAAATAGTGTCTCTATTGGCAAGCTTAATTGTAACATCAATACCTTCTAGCTCAGCATGTGCAATATCGTGCATAATTTCTTCGTATAAGGAATGAGGTATTGCACTAGCACTAGCACCAATGTCACATAAGCCATGATAGCAATGATCTCCTATTTTAACAGAAATAACAAGCATGCCTACAATAGGTCTATGTTTATTTTTAGTATCGGGTCTAGAAATTCTAGCAGCTTCGTCACAGAAGTAAATAGCATGCCCATCAATATTATTAACCAAGAGATCCTTAACCATAGAAACACTAGGTTCAACTTTAACTTGCTCAGAGGGTGTAAGTGTTCTATTATTACTCTTATGAACCACAGCTGAAGCTTTAGCATGATCCTTTATTCTAACAGGGAATGGTGGTTTCTCAATATAAGCAGTAGGAACAATAGGATCAACATTATAAGTGATAGTCTTTTCTTCAACTTTAACAGGTTCAACTACTTTTACTTCAATGGGAGGATGATATTTAAACCACTTCTTGTTGTGGTTTTGTCACGGCAGATGTCCTAGCAAAAGGACTTAGTCATGAGGCCATCGCTACGGGTTAGCTTAAAGGGGTTAAAGCAGACAAGGACACAAGGTTTTTATACTAGTTCGGCCCCTTCGATGAAGGTAAAAGCCTACGTCTAGTTTGGTGTAATATTGCTAGGGTTTCGATGACCAGGGAGCGAATCCGCTTTGCATGTGTCTCGTACTGTTGTTCTCCCCCTTGAACCGTCGCCGGGTCGTCCCTTTATATACACGAGGTGACGCCCGGTCCGGTTTACAGAATCCCGAGGCCGGCTCATAAACGTGTCCGGCTCGATCTCTATCCTTCCTATCTTACATCACAAGTTACCCACAGTATGGCGGTTTACAAATCATGGGCCCTAACACTTTGGGCTCTAAGCTTCCTGGGTTAAAGTGTCTTGCTCCATGCTCTGCTGGGCTTTAGTAAACGTAACCTTGATAAACATAAACCGGCCCCTCCTGGATGGTTTATACCTGGTAGTAATATCCCTGACATTAGGCCCTAGATTGATTTGAACTTGTTCATGTCAATCTTCAACATCTTGTGAAGATTTACCTTCTACAGCTTCAAGTGCTTCATAAACCGGCGTGACGTCATCTTTCCAGATCGCATTAAACCGCCGTGACGTCATCTACGCATTTAGTACTTGTACCTATTTTTTATCTTTCATTCATTAAAGATTCTGAAAATCGAGGCGACAATATCGTCCTATATCCACCTTTTTTGGCTCCTCGATTCCCGCGCCTGCCGTTTTATCCTTCGGCTTATAAATAGGGTAGGGGGTATCTCCTTTCCCCCTTGCTCCCTTTCCTTCTCCTTCCTTGTGCCTATTCATACCCGAGCTCCGCCGCCGCCGTCAAGCTCCGCGTCTTCGTCAAGTTTGGCTGGTGCATCAACCTGACTGGACTAGAAAACTCCGGCGCGCCTCCGCATTCATTTGCTCTGGTAAGTTTCCTTCTTATCATGCCCTTAGATCTCGCTAGGGTTTCTCCTTCATACGAGCCTGCGGGTAGACACTGTTCTTCCTAGTTCTTCGTCATAGCCCGATAGTTTTAGTGTAGATCTGACTCTCCTGTTTGATAGCTATAGGAGTAACTTCATTACTTCGCAGTGCCTTTATCTTTCCCAATATTACTAGTTAAGATTCCATCTGCTAGAGCCTTCATCGCGTCTGTTGAATATAACCTGAATATCTCTGAATTTCCAGCATGCTGTAGATCCATATTTTCATTATTGTTTGTACGAAAACTGTTTCTTCATAACTTCAGATTTGTATCTGGTATACCCCTATCGGCGGTTTAGCTGTTTTAGACACTATAATCCGGTAGATGCCATTGTTTTAGCTGTTCCAGACACCATAATTCGGTAGGTACCATTAGGCCCCTGCCTAAACCGCCGTTTAGTCAAGTACCTTTAGAGATGCTGCCGGTTTACACTTGCTTAGATCATAAACCGGCTCTTCATTATATTTTCAGACTTCCTTTCAAAAAATGGCCACTCAAGCCAAGCAGTTTAACTCCTGCAACTGGGTCCAATCCCGGGTTACTGAAGATGACTTAGAGAAACTGGCCGAAATTGGCGCTTTAGGCCCAAAAAATGTCCTGCACTGGAGGGTCCCAGGATCAGAGTGTCCTCCGGAGCCTAAAGAGGGAGAAGTTGTGGTTTTTCTTGATCACTTAGCTTGGGGATTCAATCCTCCCGGGTCAAAATTCTTCCGTGATGTGCTAGCCAATTTCCAACTTCATCCGCAAGATATTGGTCCCAACTCTGTGTCAAATATTTGCAACTTCCAAGTTTTTTTGTGAAGCGTATCTGCAAGAGGAGCCATCGGTTGAATTGTTCCGGGATTTCTTCCATTTAAACCGTCACACTGAATTTCATGATGGTCCAAACACTAAGCTCGGCGGGATGTCTATTCAGAAAAGGAAGGATGTTAGTTTCCTCACGCCAGTCTCCACAGCCATCCAAAAGATTGGAATCAGACTTGGTTCTACTGCCTAGATACTTCCCCCGCAGAAGAGAATCCATTGCCGGGTTATCGCCCCCACCGTCTTCCAGAGAATCATCCCTTTCCACAGCGGTTAAGTGCCCAGGAACAAGCTCGGTACGCTCCTCAGCTCTCAAAGGTCAGGGCCTTTTCGGCCAATGGTTTGACAGGGGTTGACTTTGTCCGCTGCTGGATTTCTTGGAGTATTCTCCCGCAAAGCCGGCGTTCCGGTTTAATTTGTGAATATACTGGAAACCCCAAAGATCGTTTGCGCCATACAGAGGCGGTGCTACCAGAAAATGAGATCAACAAATCCGTCAAGAAACTTCTGAATGAGCCTACGGAAGCTTGCAGTCAAACCGGATTGGCTCCCTTCTGTGCACTCAACAAACCACCATCGGTAAAAAAAATCATATTGCTTTGCCTTATTTATAATCTATCTTCAGTACTCGTCTTTCGAATGTCTTCATTTCTTCAACAGGGCAATGATCCATTCTGGAAGTGGAAGGCCCAGGATAAACCGGCGAAGGTGCCTCGCCAAAAAACCAAGGCTATTAAGAAGGCCGTAAAAAAGAAAACCATTGGTGCGTCTGGATTCAATCCGGAGGATGATGAACCGGCCTATGAGGTACTACTTGATTCACTTGATTTCTTTGATCTTTCTTTATCTGCGTTTATTAACAATGACTGTACCCAGGGACACACTTAAGGCAGTAAAGCGAACGATGTTGAGGTAATTACTCTTTCTTCTGGTTCAGAACCGCTGCCAGTACCAAAAAATCGTCGAACAAGCTGGAAAGTACGGTTTTCTCATCCTTTCGCTTATTTGGATCCAAACTTTATTTTGAAGAAACAGCAACATGAAACTCGCCGCATGACACGTCATAGAGGTCACGCTATTGAATCCACCGGATTACAGCATACTCCAGCTCGGAGGCGTCGTTCCGAGGTTTTACACACTCCAGACGCTTTTTATCCCAAAGCAGGTCTTATTCGACAACATCTTAATCTATCTGATTCGAATTATCAGGAAAATCCTCATTCATCTTCTGGCGAATCAACAGCCACGTAGATTCCTCCCCTCAAGACTGTTCCTAGGTAAGTTGTTTTCCATTTGTCCGGTTTAACTTCTGTCTTGACTCTTCTGATTTTCATCATCTTTAACTTTCGCAGTAAACCCAAACCTAGCAAAAAGGCCAAACTGAATAAGCCGATGGGTGATGATGCGATCCTTGAACCGGCCAAGGATCGTGAAAATACTGAAGAACCCATAGATACTTTGAACGACGATCCTATTTCCACGGATCATGAAGCCTTTGCCGATCAGGCGAACATTCCAATGGATGACGATAATGAACCGGTCGATCCCGTCCGAGCCAGCCCTGCTCCTACGAGCCCGGCTAAGCGCACGGCCGCTTCAACTGAAGAAGTTAAAATCACTGGAATCGGCTACACCGCTCCAATTGAACCTGTCGCTTTGTCCAAGCATACTTCCAAGGATGAAATTCCCAGCAAGGATAAAGGCAAGTGGAGTACTGATTTATCCAGCTACGCTCAGCTCAGCGCCCAAGAACTCCATTCCAGTTATCTAAACCGGTTGTACACCAGGCGTGATCATGAAGCTGGATTGGTAAATATGATGAAGGAGCGCTACGAGGTAACCTTTCTGTCTTTGACTTGTACTCTATTTCTGCTTACATCTTGTAATATTGTCCCTACTCCATCGTAGCCCCCAAGTGCCGGTTTAGCCCTTTAGGGTGAACCGGGACTTTAGTAGATCCAGTAGTTTGTTTTGCACATGTGTAGTCCACAGGGGCCGGTTTACTCCTGTAGGATGAACCAGGACTTAAACTTCTATTTTGTTCTGAATGATGTCACATTAGCCCCCAAGTGTCAAGCATATAACTTGTTATGTGCTTGGGACTTGACTGAGAAAGGTCTATTTAACTGCAAATACACATTAGCCCCCAAGTGCCAAGTGTATAACTTGTTATGCACTTGGGACTTTTCTGAAAAAATGTCTCATGAATATATAATGTGCTTTCCTCTTGGCAGACTGACTTAAACCGGAAAACTTCTAAAGTGACCGAGCTTCGGGATACTTTGAAATTCCAAGAAACTGCTACTATCAAAGTCAAAGACGAGCTGACACTTGCTTTAGCAAACATAGAAAAGCTGAAGAAAGATTTTGAAAAGGAGCGGTCAGATTGGGATGCTGAGAATGCTATCTTGGAAAAGAGGGCCACTGATGTAGAGGCTGCTCTTAATCCGGTGACAGAGGAATTGTCCGGATTAATGCAACAGATAAATGCCATGACGACTGCCATCTTTGGTAAATACTATTAACATAGCCCTAAATATTGCAGTCATGCACCTTCCGATTTAACTCATACTTTTTGATGCAGGACGACGCATTGCTCATCTTGGTAATGATATGCGGATAAAGTTGAAGGCCGTATACACTCTGGTAGAACAGTTGTATGTCGGTTCCCAGAGGATTGTCTGTGCTGCCTCGCACAATAAACCGGCTCCCACAACAATCCAGGGTACCTTGGAAAAATTATCCATTTTACCTGCCTGCCTCATAGAGCTAAAGAAGTCATCTGCAAGGGCTGGTGCTCTGATGGCTTTAACTCAAGCGAAAGCTTGGGTGCCTGACTTTGATCCGGCAGAAGCAATGAATGGCTATCCCAGTATGAAGGAGGACGGATCAGCTTTCGGAGATAATAATTTGCGCGCTCTGACGAAGGAAATGCGGCCTTTGGCCATCAAACTGTCTGATGAGGCTGATATGTCTCGTTATCATCCGGGATACAGCGCTGAGAACGTGCGGGCCGACCCTCCGGCTTATGAGATTGAAAATCTTATTCCGCCCGTCCGTAAGCACACTTTCGCTCCCGATATTGATCCGTCTGAACTCGTGAATGATGAAGTTGTTTTCCGACCGTTGACCAAGATTGATTGGACAACCACTGACTTCCAGCCGTTGGAAGTGATTGTCGAAGAATCGAAGCGAGCCGATCCACAACCTTCACACCAAGCTGACACAGAGTCCTAAGCCGGTGCTGGTTTAAATTTTATGGCCCAGTACTTTAGGAAAAAATTGATATTCTTTTGGGCTCTCCAGTGCCTTGTAATAGGGTAGCCGAAATACTTTATGTTGTCACGCACTGTCCCTTGTATGAAATTGCTTCAATTGGCAACTGCATAATTTTTCCTTGCTTATAATGCCTTTGATGGTTTATTCCACCTGCTTCTGCATAAAACAAAATTTAAAGTGTCCTGGAGGTTTATCACCGGACGGGTTATGAAGCCCAAACACATGGTCTAGGTTTTATAACATGAACTGCGTATAAAATAAATCATATGTCATACCTGTGATTAAGTGTGTTACGATTAACCTTAATCAATAGTCGGTAGCAAAGATAATGATCCCAATTTGTAAGCGTTGATGACTCCCTTGATCATTTGCCGGTTTATGATAAACTCCGGTTTAACTGTAGGTAGTACTGGTGATTTTATAATCAAAACTAGACCAGTTTCTGTAAATGCAGGTGTAGTGGCAACTTATAGTCATCCACTCCCTGAATCAATGGACTTGGATAAACACCAATGACCTTGAAAAAACTTTTAGTAAAAATCAAAAAGAAATTTTTGGGCAAATAAGACCGTGTAGTCGAGGCTTTTTACGAGCTACCAGGCTCCAAATTCGAGGCTTTTTATGAGCTTCCAGGCTATTGTCATTAACCATTTTACAAAGCCTGTTAAGATGGTCCTCAATCCTTAACCAAATAATCAATGTCAATGTTACCAAGTTCAGGGGCTGTAAAGATTGACTTGTGTAAACACTCGATGATTGTCAATTTAACGTTACCAAGTTCAGGGTCTGTAAAGATTGACTTGTGTATACGTTCAACGGGTCGTACCAGGTTTACCTGGGCGGAGTGACTTACTTAATGCAGGCAGGCTAATCCGGGGTTTTAGGTGTATACACCAGGCTTCCAAGCCATGGCTTGATAGCCTACTACAAGGGTTGTCAACTCGTTGATGCTATGCATCAGGAGCCCCCAAGTAGCATTTGAGCTATGCTCGTCGGGGCCTATGTTTGAGTTGTGCTAGGCATCAAAACTCTCTTTTGCCCCTCATCATCATGTGGAGATTGCCAAAGCAACCAGAGCTATGCTCTTGTGATGGCCTTGACGTGACCGCCGGTTTAAGAGGCCATAGGAACTCCCTCGCATACAGAAGCCCCCATGTGACACTTATGAAAAAAGGACGGCTGATACCCCGCTTTATCGGGGACGCCGGTTTATTATATTGATCATAATATATACATTGCAAACATATGTACATAAAGCGGAGCCTATGGCTCAGGTGTAGTAAGGTCGAAGAAGAGCGATGTTCCACGGCTGTCGTGTCTCCTCCTCCGCAGTACGTGAGTCCTTATGTTCTCAAACGTCAACGAGGTAGTATGATCTGTTGTGCAGGTTCTTGCTGACCACAAAGGGTCCTTCCAAGGCGGGGATAGCTTGTGCATGTCTGTCTGGTCTTGGATAAGCCGTAGCACCAGATCTCCTTCTTGAAACGTTCTGGTTTTAACCCGACGACTATGGTACCGGCGCAGATGTTGCTGATAAATCGCCGATCGAGCTGTTGCTGTGTCCCGTTCCTCATCCAGCCAGTCTAGTGCATCTTGCCGCGATTTTTCATTATCAGCTTCGACGTAAGCCGCCACTCGCGGCGAATCATGACGAATATCACTAGGGAGGACCGCTTCAGCTCCATATACCATGAAGAAAGGCGTGTACCCTGTAGATCTATTAGGTGTAGTGTTGATGCTCCATAACACAGAGGGTAATTCCTCCACCCAACAACCTGGTGTCCTCTGTAAAGGGACCATAAGCCGGGGCTTAATGCCTCTCAAGATCTCTTGATTGGCTCTTTCATCTTGACCATTAGACTGAGGGTGAGCTACTGATGATACATCAAGGCGGATGTGTTCTCGTTGACAGAACTCCTCCATAGCCCCCTTGGATAGATTGGTACCATTATCAGTTATAATACTATGTGGAAAGCCAAACCGGAAAATCACCTTTTTGATGAACTGAACCGCCATTGCTGCATCACACTTGCTGACTGGTTCCGCTTCAACCCATTTGGTAAACTTATCCACCGCCACCAAAAGATGGGTCTTCTTATCTGGGGATCTCTTGAAGGGTCCAACCATGTCAAGCCCCCAAGTCGTAAACGACCAAGTGATTGGAATCATCCTTAACTCCTGAGCCGGTATATGAGCGCGTCGTGAGAATTTCTGGCAAGCATCACATTTTCTGACCAAGTCCTCTGCGTTAGCATGAGCTGTCAACCAGTAGAACCCATGACGAAAAGCTTTAGCCACCAAAGATATTGAACCGGCATGCTGACCACAATCTCCTTCGTGGATCTCTCTAAGGATATCATGGCCTTCATCTGGTGACACACAACGTTGAAATGCCCCAGAGACGCTGCAATGATGTAATTCTCCATTGACAATAGTCATTGACTTAGATCGCGGGACTATCTGCCTAGCCAAGACTTCGTCCTGTGGTAGCTCACCTCGGTTCATGTATGCCAGAAAAGGGAGCGTCCAATCCGGAATAATATGAAGCACCGCCACCAATTGGGCCTCCGGATCACGAACGACCAAGTCCTCTTCTGAAGGTAACTTTACCGATGGATTATGTAATACATCCAGGAAGGTATTGGGTGGCACCGGTTTACGTTGAGAACCCAGTCGGCTTAACGCGTCAGCTGCTTCATTCTTTCGCCGGTCTATATGATCCACTTGATAACCCTTGAAGTGTCCAGCAACAGCGTCCACCTCCCGTCGATATGCTGCCATAAGTGGATCTTTGGAATCCCACTTACCAGACACTTGTTGAGCCACCAGGTCCGAATCACCGAAACATTTAACCCGGCTTAAATTCATCTCTTTAGCCATCCGCAGCCCATGGAGGAGAGCTTCATACTCAGCTGCATTGTTAGTGCAAGGAAACATTAAACGGAGGACATAACAGAACTTATCACCTCGTGGGGAAGTTAAGACAACTCCAGCCCCCGAGCCCTCCAATTGCCTGGATCCATCAAAGTGAATGGTCCAATACGTGTGATCCGGCTTCCCCTCTGGTGCTTGTAGCTCCGTCCAATCGTTGATGAAGTCCACCAGTGCTTGGGATTTGATTGCAGTACGGGGCACATATTTCAATCCGTGAGGACTAAGCTCAATTGCCCACTTTGCAACCCGACCAGTCGCTTCTCTGTTCTGGATTATATCCCCCAGAGGAGCTGAACTGACCACAGTGATTGGATGGCCTTGAAAGTACTACTTTAGCTTTCGGTTTGCGATGAAGACTCCATACACCAATTTCTGCCAATGCGGGTATCTCTGTTTTGATTCGATGAGCACCTCGCTAATGTAGTAAACCGGCCGTTGAACCGGATATTATTTGTCTGTCTCCTTGCGCTCTACCACAATGGCAACCCTTACTGCTCGGGCGTTAGCAGCCACATATAACAATAGTGGCTCATTATCAACTAGGGCAGCAAGGACCGGCGGCTCTGCCAATTGCTTCTTCAAGTCTTCAAACGTAGCATCAGTAGCATCACTCCAGACGAAACGGTCTGTCTTTTTCATCATCCGATAAAGCGGGGTGGCCTTCTCCCCCAAACGGCTGATAAATCGGCTGAGCACCGCAATGCGGCCCGCCAAGCATTGCACATCGTTGATGCAACCCGGTTTAGCCAAGGATGTAATCGCCTTGATCTTCTCCGGATTAGCTTCAATTCCCCTGTTTGATACCAAGAATCCCAGGAGCTTGCCTTCCGGAACACCAAAGACACATTTGTCCGGATTAAGCATCATTTTGTAAACCCGGAGATTATCAAAGGTTTCTTTCAAGTCTGTTATTAATGTCTCCTCCTTCCTGAATTTCACCACAATGTCATCCACATACGCATGAACATTCCGCCCAATCTGTCCATGAAGACAGTTCTGCATACAATGCTGATAGGTCGCCTGGGCACTCTTAAGCCCAAATGGCATAGATACATAGCAGAAGGCTCCAAAGGGAGTTATAAAGGCTCTCTTCTCCTGGTCCTTAACTGCCATTTTGATCTGATGATAACCTGAATATGCGTCCAAAAAACTTAAACGCTCACAACCCGCCGTAGCATGAATGATCTAATCAATACGGGGGAGGGCAAAGGGATCAGCTGGGCAAGCTTTGCTCAGATTTGTGTAATCAACACACATTCGCCAAGTGCCATTTTTCTTAAGCACTAGCACCGGATTAGCCAGCCATTCCGGATGAAACACCTCAATTATAAAACCTGCCGCCAAGAGCCTAGCCACTTCTTCACCAATCACCTTGCGCCTCTCTTCATTGAAGCGGCGCAGAAATTGTTTAACCGGCTTAAACTTAGGATCAATGTTGAGAGTGTGCTCAGCGAGTTCCCTCGGTACACCTGGCATGTCAGAAGGTTTCCATGCAAAAATGTCTCGATTCTCACGGATGAACTCGATGAGCGTGCTTTCCTATTTCGGATCTAGGTTAGCACTGATGGTGAACTGCTTGGATGAATCGCCAGGAACAAAGTCAACATGCTTGGTCTCTTTAGCTGATTTTAACTTCAAGGCCGGATCGTGCTCTGGGGTTGGCTTTTTCAGTGGAGACATATCTGCCGGATCAACATTATCTTTGTAAAACTTCAGCTCCTCAGTTGCACAAACAGCCTCAGCATAAGCTGCATCACCTTCCTCACACTCCAAAGCAATCTTGCGGCTCCCATGGACCGTAATGGTTCCCTTGTGGCCCGACATCTTGAGCTGTAGATAAACATAACAAGGCCTCGCCATGAACTTAGCATAAACCGACCGCCCGAATAGGGCGTGATACGGGCTCTTGATCTTTACCACTTCAAAGGTCAAAGTCTCAGACCTAGAATCATGCTCATCTCCAAAAGTGACCTCCAAGTCTATCTTACCCACTGGATATGCCGATTTACCAGGTACCACACCATGAAAAACTGTGTTGGATTGCCGAAGCTTCTTATCTGTCAGCCCCATGCGCCGGAAAGTCTCGTAGTATAGAATGTTGATGCTGCTGCCTCCGTCCATAAGCACCTTGGTAAACTTATAGCCACCCACCTAAGGTGCCACAACAAGAGCCAACTGACCCGGATTATCAACCCAGGGTGGATGATCCTCTCGACTCCACACAATAGGCTGTTCTGACCAACGCAGGTAGCATGGCACCGCCGGTTCAACGAAATGTACTACCCTTTTGTAAACCTTCTGATCACGCTTACATAGGCTTGTGGTGAAGACGTGATACTGCCCACTACTCAACTGCTTCGAATTACTCTGATATCCGGACTGCTGCTGCTGATTACCCTGATTGTTATAACCACCCTGGCTATGCTGCTGGTTATACTGATTGTGCATGTTTTCGTTGCTGTGATTACCTTGGAACCCTGAACCGGATCCACCACCTTGATAACCCGGCCCGTGAAAACCAGGGCCTGATCCGCCGGATGGTCCATGATCGAATTGGGACCGGTTCATGATTTCCTTCATAATAAAACAGTCCTTCCGGAGGTGCGTAGCTGGCTTTTCCGCCGTACCGTGCCTTGGGCAAGGTATGTTCATCTGGCGTTCCAGATTAATAGGCGGCCTCCCATTTCGTGGGGGTGGTCTACCCTTGCGGCGCTGGCCGTCCTCCTGAGCATTGGTGTTGGCCACAAAATCTAAGTTACTATCCGCTTTACGCTTACCGTTGTATCCTTGATTAGCTGGGTTGGGCTGTGGCGCTTTACCATTTTCCTTTGCCTTCCCTGACTTATCCTCATCAGAGTCTGGGTATTTGGCACTATCTGAATCCGCATACTTCACCAAGGCGCCCATGAGCGTCCCCATGTCATCACAATTACGTTTAAGCCGTCCCAATTTTAATTTCAAAGGCTCAAACCGGCAATTGCCTTCCAAGGTTACCACTGCTGTGCTTGGGTTGATGCTGTTGGAGGAATGCAGGAGCTCCGACACTCGACGCACCCAATGGCTTGTTGACTCGTGCTCTCCTTGGACACAGGCAGCTAAATCGACGACAGACATTGGCTGTTTGCATGTGTCTTTGAAGTTATTAATGAACCGGCGGCGCAATTCGGCCCATGATCCGACGGAATTGGGTGGCAAGCCTTTCAGCCAATTGCGAGCTGTGCCCTCCAGCATCATAGTGAAGTATTTACGCACGCTGCATCATGTACATCCAGCATCTCCATTGCCATCTCATAGCTCTCAACCCATGTCTTAGGGGATAGATCCGCAGTATAGTTGGGCACCTTGCGCGGTCCTTTGAAATCCTTGGGTAGTTTTACGTTGCGTAAAGCGGGAGTAAGACAAGGGACTCTCAAGGAGCTAGACATAACCCCCGGTTCAACTGAAGTCGAAGGATGAACCGGCGTCGGCTGACGGGCTTCGTACTGTGCTGCTAACTCGGCCTCCCGGTGCTGCCTGCCCTGATCCACCATGTCCTGAGCATTCGCATCACCCCCTGCCGGATCATCCCTTCACGGCGGGTTACGTCTTCGTGCGCTGCTTGACATAGCCAGTTCATCCAGGTGCCTAGTATAACTCCGGCTCGGGCGAGGGGTGGAATGAATCCCCTCACAGTTGTGAGAATAAGCTTGCTGTTGAGTTAGCGCCGTCTCCAAAAACTCCCTGGCCCGTCGTGCCTCCACTTCTATGGGGGACGTTCCTTCAATGGGAAGGGCGGCCAGTCGTGAAGTGGCGGCAACTATGTTATCCAATGGATTAGAGTATTGACCGGGAGGGGTGGGTACATGCTGTGACGGGACAACCTGGCGGGTTGGCTCCGCAGCCTGCGGCTGGACTGACGCTCTTGTGCCCGGTACTCCTCCCCGGTTTACCTCCGGCTGGTTACTGGTCCCTGCTCCTGGCGTGCTAAAAAGGTTCCTCGCTTCGTAAACCGGCGGCAAGCGAGATCATTGCCTTCTCCTCATTACCTCGTGTGAAGCGGTCTCATCCAACATGAGTCGATAAGCCTGAGCATCTAGCTCGGCCTGCTTCGCAGCCACCTTGGTTTTATCAGCAGCTAGGTCCAACTTGGCTTGATCTATCCGGCTTTTCACCTGAGCGACTTCTGCATCATGTTGTTCCTTATTGGCCTGGGCTACCTCTGCCGTTAACAGTGTTGTCAAAGTATCGACCAAGGCGGACAAAGCTTCGGCCGGCGACGGATCAGGACCTCCATCCCTAGATCCCGCCTTTTCCGATGTTAACGCTGCTATAGTTGATGACTACTGCATGGGTTGTGATCCGGCCATGAATACGGCAACCCGGTTCGGCGGATCAAGGGGGTCCGGAATACTATCACCATCGGAACAACCCCCAGACCGGCTGTCCTGCAACAGGTATAAAGATTCTGTCTCTCCAGAGGATGATTCATCGTCGGAATAGACAATAGTTTCGCCGCGATAGTCCGATCCGTCCGCAGCTTGCGCTCCATGAACTGCTCCAACGAAGACGTGCTTCACGACGGGCTGAATCCGGGCAGGTCTCGCATGCTGAGCCGGCTCGATGATGTTGGGGAAGATGTCCGGCTCAGGGCCCGGTTCGCCGATCTTGCCGATGAAGACATGGATGCCGCCAAAGGGGACCCGATACCCGTATTCGATTGAATCGGCCTCGGGGCCCCAGCCTGCATTATCGATGTAGATCTTGCCGTGACGACTCTTAGTCATCCGGCCCACTGTGTATCCCTTGAGTCCTTCAAAGCTGCCCTTCAAGAACTCGAACCATCGTGCGATAGCCCCACAGTGGGCGCCAATTGTCATGGTTTTTTCATGGCAGATGTCCTAGCAAAAGGACTTAGTCGTGAGGCCATCGCTACGGGTTAGCTTAAAGGGGTTAAAGCAGACAAGGACACAAGGTTTTTATACTAGTTCGGCCCCTTCGATGAAGGTAAAAGCCTACGTCTAGTTTGGTGTAATATTGCTAGGGTTTCGATGACCAGGGAGCGAATCCGCTTTGCATGTGTCTCGAACTGTTGTTCTCCCCCTTGAACCATCGCCGGGTCATCCCTTTATATACACGAGGTGACGGCCGGTCCAGTTTACAGAATCCCGAGGCCGGCTCATAAACGTGTCCGGCTCGATCTCTATCCTTCCTATCTTACATCACAAGTTACCCGCAGTATGGCGGTTTACAAATCATGGGCCCTAACACTTTGGGCTCTAAGCTTCCTGGGTTAAAGTGTCTTACTCCACGCTCTGCTGGGCTTTAGTAAACGTAACCTTGATAAACATAAACCGGCCCCTCCTAGGCGGTTTATACCTGGTAGTAATATCCCTGACAAGTCCATATTTACATGAGTAGCAAATGATTCAAGGCCTTAGGGAGATCAACATGAGTAGCAAATGATTCACAGAAAGAAGCTACTATCTCAGAGTCAAGTCCATATTTAGTGCTAAAGTCACGGAAAACATCGACATCCATAACAGATTTAACACAATCAAACTTAGGTGTTATACCTTAAGACGCAAATCAACCAAAACCCTAATGTCACCTAGATACTCCATTGTCACCTCAAGTATCCATGGGCATGGTTATACGATATGCATCACACAATCTCAGATTCATCTATTCAATAAACACAAAGAACTTCAAAGAGTGCCCCAAAGTTTCTACTGGAGAGTCAAGACGAAAACGTGTGCCAACCCCTATGCATAGATTCCCAAGGTCACAGAACCCGCAAGTTGATCACCAAAACATACATCAAGTGAATCAATGGAATACACCATTTTCACCACAGGTATCCCATGCAAGACATACATCAAGTGTTCTCAAATCCTTAAAGACTCAATCCGATAAGATAACTTCAAAGGGAAAACTCAATTCATCACAACAGAGTAGAGGGGGAGAAGCATCATAAGATCCAGCTATAGTAGCAAAGCTCGCGATACATCAAGATCGTGCCATCTCAAGAACACGAGAGAGAGAGAGAGAGAGAGAGAGAGAGAGAGAGAGAGAGAGAGAGAGAGATCAAACACATAGCTACTGATACATACCCTCAGCCCCGAGGGTGAACTACTCCTCCCTCGTCATGGAGAGCGCCGGGATGATGAAGATGGCCACCGGAGAGGGATTCCCCCTACGGCAGGGTGCCGGAACAGGGTCTAGATTGGTTTTTGGTGGCACCAGAGGCTTTCGGCGGCGAAACTCCCGATCTAGGTTATTTTCCGGAGGTTTCAGTATATATAGTAGGTGTTGGAGTCGGGGCCAAGCAAAGGGGTTCTACGGGCTGTCCACGAGGCAGGGGGGCACCCCCCCACCCTCGTGGGCAGCCCGTGGGTCTTCTCACCCCCCCTCCAGCACTTCATGGGCTTCTTCTGGTCCAAAAATAATCTCCGTTGAATTTCAGGTCAATTGGGCTCCGTTTGATATTCCTTTTCCGCGAAACCCTAAAACAGGAGAAAAACAGAAACTGGCACCGGGCTCTGGGTTAATAGGTTAGTCCCAAAAATCATATAAAAGTGTATATAAAAGCCCATAAAACATCCTACAAGGATAATATAAAAGCATGGAACAATCAAAAATTATAGATACGTTGGAGACATATCAAGCATCCCCAAGCTTAATTCCTGCTCGTCCTCGAGTAGGTAAATGATAAAAACAGAATTTTTTATGTGGAATGCTACCTAACATAATTCTCAATGTAATTTTATTTATTGTGGCATGAATGTTCAGATCTGAAATATTCATGAAAAAAGTCTATATTGACATAAGAAATAATAATACTTCAAGCATACTAACAGAGCAATCATGTCTTCTCAAAATACCATGGCTAAAGAAAGTTATCCCTACAAAATCATATAGTCTAGCTATTCTCCCTCTTCATCACACAAAATATTCATATCATGCACAACCCCGGTTTCAGCCAAGCACTTGTTTTCATACTCAATTCTTTCAAACCTTTCAACTTTCACGCAATACATGAGCGTGATCCATGTATATAGCACTATGGGTGGAATAGAGTGGTGGTTGTGTAGAAGACAAAAAGGAGGAAGATAGTCTCACATCAACTTGGCGTATCAATGGGCTATGGAGATGCCCATCAATAGATATCAACGTGAGTGAGTAGGGATTGCCATGCAACGGATGCACTAGAGCTATAAATGTATGAAAGCTCAACAAAAGAAACTAAGTGGGTGTGCATCCAACTTGCTTGCTCACGAAGACCTAGGGCATTTGAGGAAGCCCATCGCTGGAATATACAAGCCAAGTTCTATAATGAAA
Source organism: Secale cereale (assembly GCA_902687465.1). NCBI lineage: Eukaryota > Viridiplantae > Streptophyta > Magnoliopsida > Poales > Poaceae > Secale > Secale cereale. The sequence goes on along the minus strand of LR738712.1, from coordinate 193,401,033 downwards.
ATTCCCACTAGTATATGAAAGTGAATAAACATGAGACTCTCTATCATGAAGAACATGGTGCTACTTTGAAGCACAAGTGTGGAAAAAGATAGTAGCAATTGTCCCTTTTCTTTTCTTTTTTTTCTTTTTTTGGAGGGGCCTTTTCTTTTGTTCGGCCTTTCCTCACTTGGGACAATGCTCTAATAATGATGATCATCACACTTATATTGATTTACAACTCGATATTACAACTCGATATTACAACTTGATACTAGAACAAAGTATGACTCTATATGAATGCCTCCGACGGTGTACCAGGATGTGCAATGAATGAAGAGTGACATGTATGAAAAATTATGCATGGTGGCGTTGCCACAAATACGATGTCAACTACATGATGATGCATGGCAAGATGACAATATGAAGCGTGTCATGTGAACGAAACGGTGGAAAGTTGCATGGCAATATATTTCGGAATGGCTATGGAAATGCCATGATAGGTAGGTATGGTGGCTGCTTTGAGGAAGATATATGGTGGGTGTATGGTACCAGCGAAAGTTGCGTGGTACAAGAGAGGCTAGCAATGGTGGAAGGGTGAGAGTGTGTATAATCCATGGACTCAACATTAGTATAAGAACTCATATACTTATTGCAAAAAATTACGAGTCATCAAAACAAAGCAACCAACGCATGCTCCTAGGGGGGAGGTTGGTAGGAGTTAACCATCGCGCGCCCCCGACCTCCACACAAAGGATGACACTCTACAAATACCTCATGCTCTAACTTCGTCACATAGAAGTTCACCATATGTGCATGCTACGGGAATCACTAACTTTAACATAAGTATTTCCGAATTTCATAATAACTCCACTAGCATGCCTCTAATATCACTATCCTCATATCTCAAAACAATTATCAAGCATCCAACTTCTCTTCATATTCAATACACTTAGTATGAAAGTTTTTACTACATTGATCTTGGATGCCTATCATGTGAAGGCTAGTTTTATAGCCAAAGCACATTACCATGCTGTTTTAATAGACTCTCAAAAGGATATAAGTGAAGCATGAGAGATCAACAATTCTACAAAATAAACTTACCACCGTGCTCTAGAAGATGTAAGTGAAGCACTAGAGCAAAAACTATTCAACTCAAAAGATATAAGTGAAGCACATAGAGTGTTCTAACAATTCCTAGGCCACATTTATCTCTCTCAAAAAGGTGTGTCCAGCAAGGATAATTGTGGCAAACTAACAAGCAAATACTCAACTTATACATGACGCTCCAAGTAAAACACATATCATGTGGTGAATAAAAATGTAGCTCGGAGTATAGTTACCGATAGATGAAGACGAAAGAGGGGATGCCTTCCCGGGGCATCCCCAAGCTTAGGCTTTTGGTTGTCCTTGAATTTTACCTTGGAGTGATTTGGGCATGCCCAAGCTTAGGCTCTTGCCACTCTTTGTTCCATATTCCATTAAAGCAATACTCAAAACTTGAAAACTTCACAACACAAAACTTAGACAAAAATCTCGTGAGCTCCGTTAGTATAAGAAAACAAACCACTACTCAAAGGTACAGTAATGAACTCACTATTTGTTTATATAGGTGTTAAACCTACTGTATTCCAACTTTTCTATGATTCATACTCCCCAATACTACTCATAGATTCATCAAAATAAACAAACAACACACAAAAAACAGAATCTGTCAAAAACATAATAGTCTGTAGTAATCTGTAACTTTCGCATACTTCTGTAACTCCAAAAAAATTGAAATAAATTGGTAAACGTGAGGAATTTGTCTATTAATCATCTGCAAAAAGAATCAACTAAATAACACACTCCCGTAAAATCTGGTGACCATTCTAGTGAGCACTAACGATTCTGTTTTTCACAGTAAGATCATATAAACTTCACACAAGTCTTCCCAAAGGTTCTACTTGGCACAAATACTAATTAAAACACAAAACCACATCTAAACAGAAGCTACATGCAATATTTATTCCTAAACAGAATCAAAAGCAAAGAAAATAAAATAAAATTGGGTTGCCTCCCAACAAGCGCTATCGTTTAACGCCCCTAGCTAGGCATGATGATTTCAATGATGCTCGCATAAAAGATAAGAATTGAAACATAAAGAGAGCATCATGAAGAATATTACTAGCACATTTAAGCCTAACCCACTTCCTATGCATAGGGATTTTGTGAACAAACAACTTATGGGAACAATAATCAACTAGCATAGGAAGGCAAACCAAGCATAACTTCAAAACTTTAAGCACATAGAGAGGAAACTTGATATTATTGCAACTCCTATAAGCATATATTCCTCCTTCATAATAATTTTCAGTAGCATCAAGAATGAATTCAATAATATAACCATCACATAAAGCATTCTTGTCATAATCCCCAAGCATATAAATTTTATTACTCTCCACATAAGCAAAATTCTCCTCATTCGGAATAGTGGAAGTATCATAAGAGACTTGAATGCTATAGATTGTATCCACATTAAAAGAGTAATGTTCAGAAAAAGGGTAATCATAATCATGACAAGTTTTATAAATATAATCATCACTACTTTTGATAGCATAAGTGTCATCACAATAATCATCATAAATAGGAGACATGCTATCATCATAATAAATTTGCATATCAAAACTAGGGAGGCTAAAAATATCATCTTCATCAAACGTAGCATCCCCAAGCTTGGGAGAAGCATTAATTGCAGCAAATATATTCTCAAACATGTCATCCTCATCAAACATAGCATCCCCAAGCTTGGGCCTTTTCATATCATAAGCATAATCACTCTCATCATTAATAGTATGGATAGCACCGATAGTATAGCAATTATTATCATCACAATGAGTAATAGGAGCAAAATTATTTGGGAGGGATACCTTTTTATCCTTGCTTCTCCGTCTTTTCTTTTTCTTCTTCACATTAGGTATGCGTTTAATCTCCTTTTTGGAGCTCTTTATTAATGAGATTGGTTGAATAGAAGGCTCGTCCCCGTTACCTGATTCATCATAAGAAATAATAGGAAGATATTGGGAAATCTCTTCCCTTTCATTAGTATTCTCTTCATCTCCTATTTGTTTTCTTGACTTTATGTAATTGGCAATATAAGGATTTTCAATGCAATTCACAGCACAATACATATGAATTTCCTCCAGATCAAAATCAAGAACTTTATCAAGGACAAATTTTGGAAGATCCTTAGTTAAACATTTATTTCTTCATAACCCACAAGCAAACTAAGTTCATTATGATGAGCAACGCAAATCAAGTCATCACAATTTTTGGACACTATTCGATCATGAAACAATTCACATTGGGGATATAAATGATCACGTTCATTGCAAAGTTCACAAGGATGGCAAAGAAATTTTAAATTTTCAACACAATCATCTAGCCTCTCTAGCAACCATTTAGTTTCTAAATACTTATGCCTCTTGCAAAATCTATCTTCCCTGTTTGGTATGTACTTGCAAACTCTATGCACTCCACAAAAATCGACATTCTTATATGAGATATTTTCATCATGACCAGTGCAATCATCATTAGTACTATGGATATTCAAAGAATTCACACTAGCAATATTGCAATCATGCTCATCATTCAAGTTTTTAGTGCCAAGCATTCTATGTAATTTTTCTTCTAGTACTTGAGCACAATTTTCCTTTCCATCATTTTCACGAAAGATATTAAAAAGATGAAGCATATGAGGTAACCTTAATTCCATTTTTTTGTAGTTTTCTTTTATAAACTAAACTAGTGATAAAACAAGAAACTAAAAGATTCGATTGCAAGATCTAAAGATATACCTTCAAGCACTAACCTCCCCGGCAACGGCGCCAGAAAAGAGCTTGATGTCTACTATGCAACCTTCTTCTTGTAGACATTGCTGGGCCTCCAAGTGCAGAGGTTTGTAGGACAGTAGCAAATTTCCCTCAAGTGGATGACCTAAGGTTTATCAATCCGTGGGAGGCGTAGGATGAAGATGGTCTCTCTCAAGAAACCCTGCAACCAAATAACAAAGAGTCTCTTGTGTCCCCAACACACCCAATACAATGGTAAATTGTATAGGTGCACTAGTTCGGCGAAGAGATGGTGATACAAGTGCAATATAGATAGTAGATATAGGTTTTTGTAATCTGAAAATATAAAAATAGCAAGGTAGCAAGTGGTAGAAGTGAGCATAAACGGTGTTGCAATGATAGGAAACAAGGCCTAGGGTTCATACTTTCACTAGTGCAAGTTCTCTCAACAAGGATAACATAATTGGATCATATTACTAGCCCTCAACATGCAACAAAGAGTCACTCCAAAGTAACTAATAGCAGAGAACAAACGAAGATATTATGGTAGGGTACGAAACCACCTCAAAGTTATTCTTTCTGATCGATCTATCATAGAGTTCGTACTAGAATAACACTTTAAGACATAAATCAACCAAAACCCTAATGTCACCTAGATAATCCATTGTCACCTCAAGTATCCGTGGGCATGGTTATACGATATGCATCACACAATCTCAGATTCATCTATTCAACAAACACAAATAACTTCAAAGCGTGCCCCAAAGTTTCTATCGGAGAGTCAAGATGAAAACGTGTGCCAACCCTTATGCATAGATTCCCAAGGTCATGGAACCCCCAAGTTGATCATCGGGATGATGAAGATGGCCACCGGAGAGGGATTTTCCCTCCAGCAGGGTGCCGCAACAGGGTCTATATTGGTTTTTGGTGGCACCAGAGGCTTTCGGTGGCGGAACTCTCGATCTAGGTTATTTTCTGGAGGTTTCAGTATATATAGGAGGTGTTGGAGTTGGGGCCAAGCAAAGGTGGTCTACGGGCTGTCCACGAGGCAGGGGGCGCGCCTAGAAGGGGGGCGCCCCCCACCCTCGTGGGCAGCTCGTGGGTCTTCTCGCCCCCCTGCGGCACTTCGTGGGCTTCTTTTTGTCCAAAAATAATCTCCGTTGAATTTCAAGTCAATTGGGCTCCGTTTGATATTCCTTTTCTGCGAAATCCTAAAACATGAGAAAAAACAGAAATTGGCACTGGGCTCTGGGTTAATAGGTTAGTCCCAAAAATCATATAAAGTGTATATAAAAGCCCATAAAACATCCTAGAAGGATAATATAATAGCATGAACAATAAAAAATTATAGATATGTTGGAGACGTATCAATGCATAGGACAGAACTTCTGATGAAATTCTAATTTCAACCGGTTGTAGTTCCAGGATCCAATATCACCGCATAGCCTAAACCATGTCAATGCCTTTCCCTTCAAAGATAAAGGGAAGACCTTCTTCTTGATCACATCTTCGGACATACCTGCAAGCTTAAATAATCCACAAACTTCATCCACATAGATTAGGTGCAAATCGGATGCAATGTTCCGTCTCCTGTAAAGGGATTAGCTAGCAGTTTCTCTATCATACCTGAAGGAATTTCAAAGTAAAAAATTTCAGTAGGTTTAGTAGGTTGAGGAGCAACTCTTTGCTCTACTGGTCGGGGTGAAGATACCCCGAACAAGCCCCTCAAAGGACTATGTTCCATAGTAACAAGTGACAGTAAATTTCAGCACACTATATAAATTTTTCCTTACCAAATTCCAGTTACCAAAGGCGCTTCACTCCCCGACAATGGCGCCAGAAAAGATTCTTGATGAACCACAAGTGTAGGGGATCTATCGTAGTCCTTTCGATAAGTAAGAGTGTCGAACCCAACAAGGAGCAGAAGGAAATGATAGGCAATTTTCAGTAAGGTATTCCTGCAAGCACTGAAATTATCGGTAACTGATAGTTTTGTGATAAGGGAATTTGTAGCAAGTAACAAGTGGTAAAAGTAAATAAGGTGCAGCAATATGACCCAATCGTTTTTGTAGCAAAGGACAAGCCTGGACAAACTCTTATATAAAGGAAAGCGCTCCCGAGGACACATAGGAATTATCATCACGCTCATATGATTCGCGTTCGTTACTTTAATAATTTGGTATGTGGGTGGACCGGTGCTTGGGTGCTGCCCTTACTTGGACAAGATTCCCACTTATGATTAACCTCTATTGCAAGCATCCACAACTACAAAAGAAGTATTGATGTAAACCTAACCATAGCATGAAACATATGGATCCAAATCAGCCCCTTACAAAGCAAAGCATATACTAGGGTTTAAGCTTCTGTCACTCTAGCAACCCGTCATCTACTTATTACTTCCCAATGCCTTCCTCTAGGCCCAAATAATGGTGAAGTGTCATGTAGTCGCATTCACATAACACCACTAGAGGAAAGACAACATACATCTCATCAAAATTTCGAACGAATACCAAATTCACATGACTACTTATAGCAAGACTTCTCCCATGTCCTTACGAACAAATGTAACTACTCACAAATCATATTCATGTTCATAATCAGAGGGATTTTAATATGCATAATGGATCTGAACATATGATCTTCCACCGGATAAACAACTAGAATCAACTACAAGGAGTAATCAATACTACTAGCAACCCACATGTACCAATCTGAGGTTTTGATACAAAGATTGGATACAAGAGATGAACTAGGGTTTGAGAGAAGATGGTGCTGGTGAAGATGTTGATGGAGATTGACCCCCTCCCAATGAGAGGATCGATGGTGATGACGATGGTGAAATTCCCCCCTCTCAGAGGGATGTTTCCCCGGCAGAACAGCTCCGCCGGAGCCCTAGATTGGTTCCGCCAAGGTTCCGCCTCGAAACGGCGGTGCTTCGTCCCGAAAGCTTCCTTATGATTTTTTCCAGGGCATAAGACACCTTATACCAGAAGATGGGCATCGAGGGGCTGCCAGGTGGCCCACGAGGCAGGGGGCGCGCCCAGGGGGGTAGGGCGCGCCCCCCACCCTCGTGGACGGTGGGTGGCCCCCCTCTGGTGCTTTCTTCGCCTGATATTTTTTATATTTTCCAAAACTGACTTTCGTGGAGTTTCAGGACTTTTTGAGTTGTGCAGAATAGGTCTCCAAAATTTGCTCCTTTTCTAGCCCAGAATTCCAACTGCCGACATTCTCCCTCTTCATGTAAACCTTGTAAAATAAGAGAGAAAAGGCATAAGTATTCTGACATAATGTGTAATAACAACCCATAATGCAATAAACATCAATATAAAACATGATGCAAAATGGATGTATCAACCAGCAGGGTTATTGCGGTCGTTACCCATACGAGAATGGAAGTGGGATAAGCTTGGAATGGACTTTATCACCTGACCGCCCAAGACCCGTTCAGGGTATGATTCCATATGGGTTATTGTTGATCGCTTGACTAAGTAGCTCATTCCATCCCTGTGAATACCACTTACACGAGTGCTAAGTTGGCCAAGATATACATGACCAGGATCGTATGTCTGCATGGAGTTCTGAGGACCATTGTATCAGATAGAGGAACACAGTTTACTTCAAAGTTTTGGAAGCAGTTGCACGAGACTTTGGGTACGAGGCTAGAATTTAGTGCAACTTTTCACCCACAGACAAATGGACATACGGAGAGAGTCAATCAGATTCTAGAGGACATGTTGAGAGCTTGTGTACTAGATTATGGATCTAGTTGGGATGATAACTTTCCCTACGCCGAGTTTTCTTACAACAACAGTTATCAAACCAGTTTGCAGATGGCCCCCTTTCGAGGCTTTGTATGGAAGGAGGTGCCGAACACCGTTGATGTGGGATGAAGTTGGAGACCATTAGTTATTTGGACCCGACTTAATCAGAGATTCAGAAGAGAAAGTCAAGTTGATTCGCGACAGACTGAAGATAGCTCAGTCTAGGCAGAAGAGTTACGTGGATACAAAACGCAAGGAGGTGACCTATGAAGTTGGAGATAGAGCATATCTTCGTGTGTCCCCACTTCAAGGAGTTAAGCATTTTGGAGTTAAGGGTAAATTGGCACCATGATTCGTGGGACTGTACAGAGTTTTGGAGCGCAGAGGGGAAGTAGCTTATCAGCTAGAGTTGTCCGAAACCTTATCCGGAGTTCATGACGTATTTCACGTATCTCAGTTGAAGAAGTGTCACGCAGAGATGGCCGAGATTCCGCTACGAGATACAATACCGCTTGAAGCAATTCAGCTAGAGAGTGATCTGACTTATGAGGAGAAGCTTGTCAAGATTCTCGAGTTTGCACACAGAGTTACCCGCAGCAAGGTCATCAAGTTTTGCAAAATTCAGTGGAGTCACCATACAGAGGATGAAGCCAACTCGGAACGAGAGGATGATCTACGCCAGGACCGCCCACACCTATTTTCTAGCTAACCCGAATCTCGATGGCGAGATTCATCTTAAGGGGGGTAGGTTTGTAACATCCCAATTTTCAATTTGGATGTTAACATAGATCATTCATATGCATCCATCATTTGAGCATTTTGAGTTTGTGTTTATTTGAAAATAGATCCAAAAACTTTAAGCAACTCAAGGACCCCAGTGAGATTTTTGGAAGTTTCCCAAAGAGGACCTACTATTTTACTATTTTATCAGTGAGGTTGGATCAAATATTATTTTTGCCAATTTTCTTTTTCAATATTTTAAAGTAAATGAGAGAAGATCATATGACTTCTTCAAAAACAGAATAAAAATGTTGAAAGTTGAATTTTGAGTAAAATTAGTTTTATTGGATTTTTATTTGCAATTTATTTTATTTTAAAATTGCATTAAAAAATTATTTCATTTTAGGCATTTTTTATTCAGAAAAATGTTCACTTTGTCCCAAATATTAGGATGGAATGAAGAAAATTGTTTTTGAAATTTTTAGGATTTTTTTATTTTGATTTTTCTTCGTTCTGCGATTTTTTTTAAATGGCCCGAGCCGGCCCGCCCGCGCCACCGCCTCTCCCTCCCGTGCGTCGGTTGGACTCCTGCCGGAGTCCGCCGCCACCACGGCACCCGGCGGCCCCTCGGCCAACAAAACTGTTGGGGAACGTAGTATTTCAAAAAAAATCCTACGATCACGCAAGATCTATCTACTAGATGCATAGCAACGAGAGGGGAGAGTGTGTCTACGTACCCTCGTAGACCGAAAGCGGAAGCGTTTATCAACGCGGTTGATGTAGTCGTGCACCTTCACGATCCGTCCCAATCTAGTACCGAACGTACGTCACCTCCGCGTTCAGCACATGTTCAGCTCGATGACGTCCTCGCCTTCTTGATCCAGCAAGATGGGCGAAGTAGTAGATGAGTTCCGGCAGCACGACGGCGTGGCGACGGTTGTTGATGAAGAATAATCTCTGCAGGGCTTCGCCAAGCACTACAGAAACTAGACGGAGGATAAACTAGAGGGTCGGGGTTACCGGCACACGGCTTGGTGTATCTTGATGTGTCTTGGGTGCTAGCCCTACCCCTCTATTTATATGTTGAGCCTTGTGTTCGCACACGAACACGTCACCGTGTACCCTCGACGCCGGGGGTGATGCACCGCAGCTCACGTCGAAGGAGACCCGTCCGGAAGCGCGGTACGCAGGCAATCCGGCGGGCGCTTTTGTAGACCCGAAACCCCACGCGCCCGGGAGGGACCCCGTCAGGGCGCGCGGCGGCTATGGGCTGCCCTAGGTCGACCTGATCGCCCCTAGGGCCTCGAGGTTCGTCGCCCTGCAACAAGAAGAACGAACGAAGAACGAGGAAGAAGAAGAACCAGGGTTAAGGAGAAAGATAAAAGATAAAAGTGGTAGATGATTTGTTCGATTGTGTGTTGTTCAATCGGCCGTCACCCCTTAGGTATATAAGAGGCGGCTGGACTTGCCATGCAAGGAAAAGGCTTGGATTCACGTCCAAAACCCTAACCCAATTCGGATTGGTTTTATCCGAACTTTCCAAAACTGTTCGGTTTAAACTGGCTGTACCTTGCGTGTAATATTTGAGGTGGTAAACGATCTCGGATGGAAAAGAGCCCAAAAGCAATCTTGACCGTTTCGACGAGACGAACAACTTTCATGTTGAACGTTTTTCGATTTGAAGCCATCTTCTAGGCCAAAACAGTCACGCAATACAGGCTGTTATTCGCGCTACCCATCAAACACATGGCTGGTGGGGCGCGCCACTTTTGGCTCTGTGACAGGGCTGTGTTCGGATGGCTGTAACTTTTGCATACGAACTCGGATTGGGACGATTTTTATATCAAAATCGATCGTTTCGACGAGACGCACAACTTTCATGTTGGAACTTTTTCCATTTGAAGTCATTTTAATTGGGTTTCAAGCCATTCTTTAATCTGGTGTCACCATGAGCATCTCTGAACTTGTCATAACTTTTGCATCCGGACTCCGTTTTAGACCACTTTCGTATCCATCTTGATCTTCTCAAAGAAAGCCATCTCATGGTGACTTCCAATCATAAGTTTGAAGTAATCTTGACATGGATTAAAGCAACTTTTACGATTGTGCCACTTTTGAGCGTCAACACATGCCCCCCTGTTTTTCGGCAAAGCAAGCTTGCCGAAAAATAATTTATACCGTGTTGGTTCTAAGGACGATGTCAACACCCCATCGGCCATTTATATGCTTAGGACGATAATTATATATCGGCCATTATTGTTCTTGAACCCTTGATGCAAACTTGGGCGAAACCTTCTCAACTTCGTTAACAATCCGATGATAAAGTTCCATAGATATGTATCTCAAGGTCATCCTCCGAACCATATTGTTCCCCCTTTTGCTAGTATTTTGTAGATAATCAACAATAATCTCTCTCCAATCCTTACTATCACCTGCATCAAAATTCATTAGTGGCCGAAGCTGTGAACTTCGGTTCGGCCTTACCTATGTTGACGAGACGAAGCATCGGCTATTGAGAGAAATGCAATACACCATGATTAACGTAGTAGCCAGATGCTTGCTGTGCCAACTCTTTTGAATTGTCATGTCTAAATATAAGAACAATTTTAAAGCAACCCAAGGTAAATTTTGCATCTAGACATATCTCAAGATAAACTATAAGTGATTCGTCAAAACATTGATAACCCTTGTATATTTGTTGCACTACTCATAACGAATCACCGACAGCCTCAAGATGTATATCACCTTGTCTCGCTCTCCATTCGTACTAAGGATGATGCTAGAATACTACACCGGCCATGCATTGACATATTCTTAGGACGATAGATAAATATCGGCCATTACCATGTAAACTTCATTCAAAGCACATATAGCCGAAACAAATAAATGAAATGACAAACTAAATATTTCGGCCCTTTGGATCAGCAACAAACTTGTAACTAATCAAATGTATAGTGACTTGGTAATACCCTTTCATGATGTAAGAAATTATATGGCATCCATGGATTAAAATAAGCCCATTGAGGGTTACCAATCATACCTGATGACGAATTCCATGACATGGGCGTTAATGGCATAGTTGAAGAATATGAATAATGTGTAGACCGAAGATGCTGAAACCTTCGGCTTCGTCCTTCATAGTTTTCACTCTTTTCCTTCTTCACCTTTGCCGCACTTCTTGTAATGGAAGCTTGCACATAATTCTTATTTTGATCACTTCCTTTGGGAACCCATGCCATGTTTCTTTCTTCAAGTTCTTGTGCACTAAGTTTTTGTAATTTCTTCTTTTGCCAATATGATAAGCCGTGTGGGCACCCCGGCTGCGATTTTGTCTTGGCCAATGGCAATCCTTTTTTGGCCTTGTGCACTCTCAATTTCTTTTCTTCAGATTTGGCACTTTGATTGTCAATAATTGGTTGCTTCATCTCATTGCCTTTAGTAGCCAATGTGAACACTTTAATTGGCTCTTTTTCATTTGAGATCAAATCTGAAGTTGCACTCTTACGACCATCTCTTTTAACACGGTAAACTTGCTTGACCACCTTTTTCTTCTCCCTTAAGCTCCGGACCGATTCCTTATGATCGAAACGGTCTTTAACATGTGATTGTTCAAATGTTGATCTTCTCGGAGCTGCATAATATTGGTGAGATGGTCCAAAATAAGATGGAGAATGCGCCCTTGTATCATACCTGTCCCATGATGGATATGGATCTACTTGAGCATAGGGAGGCATCCACGGCATTGGCATTGTTGGCCCAAAATAAGGATACGAATATGTTGCATAAAAATTGTCACTTTGCCAATACCGATCCTCATACTTGCGCCTTGGGGGTGATCTTGGTTTCTTTGCATGATTTGGCCGATAAACATTCTTCTCTTCACTCTTCTTTTGATATTTATCCAATAGTTCAGCGAAGGTGATTTTTGATCTCTTACACTTGCGCTTATTCCGGCCTTTGTTTTCTTTTGGTTTGCTTTCATCAATCATTGGATTTGCTTGCTGCCCCCCAGTCCTTGGCGTCTTCATTGTAGCTTCGATGGAACTCTCGCCCTCAAGATTATGCTCGTTATGCTCTTCAACAACTTCTTTACTTGAAAGCTTGATCCCATCACCTGCAGCTTTTACATTCTCTTTAAATGGATCGGCTTGAAGCAGCCGATGCAAAAACTTTTTGCCATCGGGACCAATCGGAATAGACTGGTCATCTCTTGGTGTTTCAACAAACTTCAATCGTCCTTTTTCAATGGCCGATTTAACTATTTGACGAAACATGTTGCAATCCTCAAAATTATGCTTGGATGAATCATGCAACTTACAATACATTCGTCCTTGGATTGATGGCTTAACATGGTGATCAAGAATTGTAATATAATTATTTTTCAGCAACAAGTCAAATATTTGATCACACATGCTTGAATTGAAGGTATACTTCTTGTTTTCTAGCCGATCTTGCTGTTTGAACGGCTTTGTAGATAAGCAAACGAATGGTTCAGATTTGTAATCTACCCATTCGGCTATGCATTGTGTTTTCCACTCTATCTCCGATGTCTTTTGATAAGATATTATATTAGCATCAGTTTTCTCAATAGAATTTAACCTTGGCTTTAAATTTCTGAAACAAAGATATTTAGAACATACATGTCTCAGTTGAGACCAAGTGCAAGCCAAGTACGAAATAAACAAAGCTACCCAACTAGATACGAACTTTACATAAAGCAACAGGGAAAGCTTTGGCTGTAACAATAAGTCAATATCGGTCTTTATAAATGGCATAATGGGTTGACCGATATGTTCTATAATGATTTTATTGCTAACAAGTAAATTACCCTTCTTCATTGGTCTTTCAAAATTACTTAAGATGATTTTTCTAATAGATGCATCAACAATATAGTTTTGACCAAATCTGAAAATAGGTAAATTACTCTCTATGCATACCTCTTCAAATATGTTGGGAGAACATGATGGTGATGTCACTTGAAGAACATCTTGCTCCGTATTTGGATGGCTCCCCAACACCCTTTCATCATCTTTTTCTTGATTCCGTGCATCATTGCTTTGAATATCCATGTCAGCCGAACTTTGTTCGGCTACTTGTTCTTGTCCTTGAGGCTTGTCAATTTCTATGGCACGGAACTCATAGGGCAGGAAGTAGGTTCCATTGACTTCGGAAAAATCAAGTATGACTGTTTTGCTTTTCTTTCCATGCCCTTTCTCAATAATGTTTGCCTCTTTGGTTTTGATGGACTCAGAATATATACTACTTGATTCGGCTTTTCGAATAACCGAATTTTCTTTGTTACCTGAATCAACAACTTTATCTTTTTGAATTTGCAAGGCTCCTCGCTCTCGTCTAATTTTAGCCCACATCTCAGCTTGGCGAGCTTTAAACTTTTTCATCTCAATTTCCATCCACTCGTCATGAGATTGCCCCCCAATACTTTGAGACTCTTTCGGCAATGAGGTGCCGAAACTTTGCGATTGTTTAGGTGGTACAGTGGATGGTACAACACTGGGCAACTACATCATTTGCACAACTCTAGCTTTTACAGCAGCAAAATCATGAGGCTTCCCGCCTTCTATTAGTTCCTGGCGAATAGAGTTGCACAAATCCCAAGAGAATGTAAGCTTGTTCTCAATTACCCAGTCTGGATATGGTTGCCCCCCAATGCTTTTAGACTCTTTCGGCAATGAGATGTTGCCAAAATTCTGTAATTGTGTAGGGAGGACATGATATGCCACGGTAGTAGGTGAAGGCATTTGTGCTCCTGCAGAAGTTTCACTTATTCGGCCATGACCATTAAGGTGCGGAGCCGAATTATGGACATCAACAGTTGCGTATGGTGCCAAAAAACTAGTAGCATGAGGTGTAGCATATGATGTTTGAGGATAATTGGCCGAATAACTAGTAGTAGCATGGCCAATTTCCCTATCCACCAGCATGTTTGGATTAACATGTTGCAAATTAGTTGCCGATGAATAAAAAGATGAAACACTATGTTGCATGCCATTGAAAGATCCTACATGAGGTGTTTCAACTTGATTAACCGAACTCATCATGTTGTTCATCGGCATATGGATTTGTGGGGTTGCCGATGCATGGGAGTTGGAATACATATGTTGCATGTTGCTAAAATTATATGAAGTAGAATCATGGAGATTTTGTTGCATCGGCCCTGGCACATAATTAGATGCATGATTGATAAAGCTAGGGCTAGCCGATACATTATACTCATTAGATGATCTAGCAACAACATATGCATTATTTGCATCTACATATGTGAATTGGGTATTCATATTACCTTTGTAGATCGCAAACCCTAGATGACGATCTCTTCGTAGCAAGAACGGGCCGGAGACCGTTCAAAGCTTCGTCCCCAGCGGAGTCGCCAAAAAGTGTGTTCGCACACGAACACGTCACCGTGTACCCTCGACGCCGGGGGTGATGCACCGCAGCTCACGTCGAAGGAGACCCGTCCGGAAGCGCGGTACGCAGGCAATCCGGCGGGCGCTTTTGTAGACCCGAAACCCCACGCGCCCGGGAGGGACCCCGTCAGGGCGCGCGGCGGCTATGGGCTGCCCTAGGTCGACCTGATCGCCCCTAGGGCCTCGAGGTTCGTCGCCCTGCAACAAGAAGAACGAACGAAGAACGAGGAAGAAGAAGAACCAGGGTTAAGGAGAAAGATAAAAGATAAAAGTGGTAGATGATTTGTTCGATTGTGTGTTGTTCAATCGGCCGTCACCCCTTAGGTATATAAGAGGCGGCTGGACTTGCCATGCAAGGAAAAGGCTTGGATTCACGTCCAAAACCCTAACCCAATTCGGATTGGTTTTATCCGAACTTTCCAAAACTGTTCGGTTTAAACTGGCTGTACCTTGCGTGTAATATTTGAGGTGGTAAACGATCTCGGATGGAAAAGAACCCAAAAGCAATCTTGACCGTTTCGACGAGACGAACAACTTTCATGTTGAACGTTTTTCGATTTGAAGCCATCTTCTAGGCCAAAACGGTCACGCAATACAGGCTGTTATTCGCGCTACCCATCAGACACATGGCTGGTGGGGCGCGCCACTTTTGGCTCTGTGACAGGGCTGTGTTCGGATGGCTGTAACTTTTGCATACGAACTCGGATTGGGACGATTTTTATATCAAAATCGATAGTTTCGACGAGACGCACAACTTTCATGTTGGAACTTTTTCCATTTGAAGTCATTTTAATTGGGTTTCAAGCCATTCTTTAATCTGGTGTCACCATGAGCATCTCTGAACTTGTCATAACTTTTGCATCCGGACTCCGTTTTAGACCACTTTCATATCCATCTTGATCTTCTCAAAGAAAGCCATCTCATGGTAACTTCCAATCATAAGTTTGAAGTAATCTTGACATGGATTAAAGCAACTTTTACGATTGTGCCACTTTTGAGCGTCAACACCTTGGGGTCGAAACTTGGAGTAAAAGCCTTCACAAAGTCGGTTTCACCCGAAAGTCAAGAGTCCTTCTCGGACTCCAGGGCCAAATGCGAGGGTTCCCAGCGTCTGGGCCCAGACGCCAGGGACCCTGGCGTCTGGCCCCTGGACTTCGCAAAACTTCCTTTTGCGCTTTCCAAAAACCTTGTGTGCTTTCCCTTTTGGCGCAAATAAAGTGTTCTCGTACCCAAACACTTCGGGAAACATCCGGAACCCCTTCCGGAGGTCAAACACTATTATCCCATATATTAATCTTTATCTTCGGACAATTCCGGAGTTCCTCGTCATGTCCGTGATCACATCCGGGACTCCGAATAACATTCGGTCACCAACATACATAACTCATTAAATACTATATCATCAACGAACGTTTAAGCGTGCGGACCCTATGGGTTCGAGAACTATGTAGACATGACCGAGACATCTCTCCGGTCAATAACCAATAGCGGAACCTGGATGCCCATATTGGCTCCTACATATTCTACGAAGATCTTTATCGGTCGAACCGCATAACAACATACGTTGTTCCCTTTGTCATCGGTATGTTACTTGCCCGAGATTCGATCGTCGGTATCTCAATACCTAGTTCAATCTCGTTACCAGCAAGTCTCTTTACTCGTTCCGTAATACATCATCTCGTGACTAACTCATTAGTCATTTGCTTGCAAGGCTTATTATGATGTGCATTACCGAGAGGGCCCAGAGATACCTCTCCGATACTCGGAGTGACAAATCCCAATCTTGATCTATGCCAACACCACAAACACCATCGGTGACACCTGTAGAGCATCTTTATAATCACCCAGTTATGTTGTGACGTTTGATAGCACACAAGGTGTTCCTCCGGTATTCGGGAGTTGCATAATCTCATAGTCATAGGAACATGTATAAGTCATGAAGAAAGCAATAGTAATAAAACTAAACGATCAAGTTGCTAAGCTAACGGATGGGTCTTGTCCATCATATCATTCTCCTAATGATGTGATCTCATTGATCAAATGACAACTCATGTCTATGGCTAGGAAACGTAACCATCTTTGATCAATGAGCTAGTCTAGTAGAGGCATACTAGGGACATACTATTTTGTCTATGTATTCACACATGTACTAAGTTTTCGGTTAATACAATTCTAGCATGAATAAAAGACATTTATCATGAAATAAGGAAATAAATAATAACTTTATTATTGCCTATAGGGCATATTTCCTTCAGTCTCCCACTTGCACTAGATTCAATAATCTAGCTCACATCTCTATGTGATTTAATACCGATAGTTCACATCGTTATGTGAATAACATCCATAGTTCACATCGCCATGTGACCAATACCCAAAGGGTTTACTAGAGTCAATAATCTAGTCCACATCGCTATGTGATTAACACCCAAGAGTAGTAAGGTGTGATCATGTTTTGCTTGTGAGAAAAATTTAGTCAACGGGTTTGACACATTCAGATCCGTATGTATTTTGCAAATTTCTATGTCTACAATGCTCTGCATGGAGCTACTCTAGCTAATTGCTCCCACTTCCAATATGCATCCATATTGATACTTAGAGTCATCTAGATTAGTATAAAGCTTGCATCGGTGTAACTCTTTACGACGAACTCTTTATCACCTCCATAATCGAGAAACATTTCCTTAGTCATCCAGTAACTAAGGATAATTTTGACTGTTGTCCAGTGATCTACTCCTGGATCACTTTGTACCTCCTTGCCAAACTCATGGTAAGTACACAACAGGTTTGGTACACAGCATGGCATACTTTATAGAACCTATGGCTGAGGCATAGGGAATGACTTTCATTCTTTCTCTATCTTCTGTCGATGTCGGGCTTTGAGTCTTACTCAATTTCATACCTTACAACTCAGGCAAGAACTCCTTCTCTGACTGATCCATTTTGAACTACTTCAAAAACTTGACAAGGTATGTACTCATTGAAAAAACTTATCAAGCGTCTCGATCTATCTCTATAGATCTTGAGGCTCAATATGTAAGCAGCTTTACCGAGGTTTTTCTTTGAAAAAAAACTCCTTTCAAACACTCCTTTGTGCTTTCCAGAAAATTCTACATCATTTCTGATCGACAATATGTCATTCACATATACTTATTAGAAAGGCTGTAGTGCTCCCACTCACTTTCTTGTAAATACAGGCTTCACCGCAAGTCTGTATAAAACTATATGCTTTGATCAACTTATCAAAACATATATTCCAACTCTGAGATGCTTGCACCAGTCCATAGATGGATCGCTGGAGCTTGCACTCTTTGTTAGCACCTTTAGGATTGACAAAATCTTTTGGTTGCATCATATACAACTCTTCTTTAATATATCCATTCAGGAATGCAGTTTTGACATCCATTTGCCAGATTTCATAATCATAAAATGCGGAAATTGCTAACATGATTCGGACAGACTTAAGCATCGCTATGGGTGAGAAAGTCTCATCGTAGTGAACTCCTTGAACTTGTCGAAAACCTTTCGCAACAAGTCGAGCTTTGTAAACAGTAACATTACCGTCAGCGTCGGCCTTCCTCTTGAAGATCCATTTATTTTCGATGGCTTGCCGATCATCGGGCAAGTCAACCAAAGTCCACACTTTGTTCTCATACATGGATCCCATCTCAGATTTCATGGCCTCAAGCCATTTTGCGAAATCTGGGCTCATCATCGCTTCCTCATAGTTCGTAGGTTCATCATGGTCTAGTAACATGATTTCAAGAATCCGGTTGCCGTACCACTCTGGCGCGGAACGTACTCTGGTTGATCTACGAAGTTCATTAGTAACTTGAACCGAAGTTTCATGATCATCATCATTAGCTTCCTCGCTAATTGGTGTAGGAATCACTGGAACTAGTTTCTATGATGTACTACTTTCCAATTCAGGAGAAGGTACAATTACCTCATCAAGTTCCACTTTCCTCCCACTCACTTCTTTCGAGAGAAACTCCTTCTCTAGAAAGGATCCATTCTTAGCAACAAATATTTTGCCTTCGGATCTGTGATATAAGGTGTACCCAACAGTCTCTTTTGGGTATCCTATGAAGACACATTTCTCCAACTTGGGTTCGAGCTTATCAGGTTGAAGCTTTTTCACATAAGCATCGCAGCCACAAACTTTAAGAAACAACAACTTTGGTTTATTGCCAAACCATAGTTCATAAGGCGTCGTCTCAGCGGATTTAGATGGTGCCCTTATTTAACGTGAATGCAGCTGTCTCTAATGCATAACCCAAAACGATAGTGGTAAATCAGTAAGAGACATCATAGATCGCACCATATCTAATAAAGTACGATTACGGTGTTCGGACACACCATTACGCTGTGGTGTTCCGGGTGGCGTGTGCTGTGAAACTATTCCACATTGTTTTAAATGAAGGCCAAACTCGTAACTTCAAATATTCACCTCCGCGATCAGATCGTGGAAACTTTTATTTTCTTGTTACGATGATTCTCTACTTCACTCTGAAATCTCTTTGAACTTTTCAAATGTTTCAGACTTGTGTTTCATCAAGTAGATACACCCATATCTGCTCAAATCATCTGTGAAGGTCAGAAAATAATGATACCCGTCGCGAGCCTCAACACTCATTGGTCTGCATACATCAGTATGTATGATTTCCAACAAGTCAATTGCTCGCTCCATTGTTCCGGAGAATGGAGTTTTAGTCATCTTGCCCATGAGGCATGGTTCGCAAGCACCAAGTGATTCATAATCAAGTGATTCCAAAAGTCCATCACTATGGAGTTTTTTCATGCGCTTTACGCCATTATGACCTAAAGGGTAGTGCCACAAATAAGTTGCACTATCATTATTAACCTTGCATCTTTTTTGTTTCAATATTATGAATATGTGTATCACTACGATCGAGATCCAACAAACTATTTTCATTGGATGTATGACCATCGAAGGTTTTATTCATGTAAACAGAATAACAATTATTCTATGACTTTAAATGAATAACCGTATTGCAACAAATATGATCAAATCATATTCATGCTCAACGCAAATGCCAAATAACATTTATTTAGGTTTTACAATAATCCCGAAAGTATAGGAGTGTGCGATGATGATCATATCAATCTTGGAACCACTTCCAACACACATCGTCACTTCACCTTTAACTAGTCTTTGTTCATTCTGTAATTCTCGTTTCGAGTTACTAATTTTAGCAACTGAACCGGTATCAAATATGAACACTAGTAAAGTACACATCAATAATCTGTATATCAAATATACCTTTGTTCACTTTGCCATCTTTCTTATCCGCCAAGTATCTAGGGCAGTTCCACTTCCAGTGACCATTTCCTTTGCAGTAGAAGCACTTAGTTTCAGGCGAGTTTAGCTTTGGGTTTCTTCACGGGAGTGACAACTTTCTTGTCATTCTTCTTGAAGTTCCCCTTCTATCTCTTTGACCTTTACTTGAAACAAGTGGTCTTGGTAACCATCAACACTTGATGCTCTTTCTTGATTTCTACCTTCGCCGATTTCAGCATCGCGAAGAGCTCGGGAATTACTTTCGTCATCCCTTGCATATTATAGTTCATCACGAAGTTCTACTAACTTGATGATAGTGTCTAGAGAACTTTGTCAATTACTATCTTATCTGGAAGATTAACTCCCACTTGATTCAACAATTGTAGTACCCAAACAATCTGAGCACATGCTCACTGGTTGAGCTATTCTCCTCCATCTTGTAGGCAAAGTACTGTCAGAGGTCTTATACCTCTCGACACGGGCATGAGTATGAAATGCTAATTTCAACTCTTGGAACATCTCATATGCTCCGTGGCGTTCAAAACATTTTTGAAGTCACGGTTATAAGCCGTAAAGCATGGTGCACTAAACTATCAAGTAGTCATCATACCGAGCTTTTGTCAAAACGTTCATAACGTTTGCATCTGCTCCTGCAATAGGTCTGTCACCTAGCGGTGCATCAAGGACATAATACTTCTGTGCAGCAATGAGGATAATCCTCAGATCATAGAACAATTCCGCATCATTGCTACTAACATCTTTCAACTTAGTTTCTCTAGGAACATATAAAATTAAACGGGGAGCTACATCGCGAGCTATTGATCTACAACATAGATATGCTAATACTACCAGGACTAAGTTCATGATAAATTAAAGTAAAATTAATCATATTACTTAAAGAACTCCCACTTAGATAGACATCCCTTCGGTCATCTAAATGATCACGTGATCCAAATTAACTAAACCATGTCCGATCATCACGTGAGATGGAGTAGTTTCAATGGTGAACATCTTATGTTGATCATATCTACTATATGATTCACGCTCGACCTTTCGGTCTCCAGTGTTCCGAGGCCATATCTGCATATGCTAGGCTCATCAAATTTAACCCGAGTATTCTGCTTGTGCAAAACTAGCTTACACCCGTTGTATTTGAACGTAGAGCTTATCACACTCGATCATCACGTGGTGTCTCGGCACAACGAACTTTCGCAACGGTGCATACTCAGGGAGAACACTTATACCTTGAAATTTTGTAAGGGATCATCTTATAATGCTACCGTTGTTCTAAGCAAAATAAGAAGCACAATAAGATAAACATCACATGCAATCAAACTAAGTGACATGATATGGCCATCATCATCTTGTACTTTTGATCTCCATCTCCAAAGCACCGTCATGATCACCTTCGTCACCGGCGCAACACCTTGATCTCCATCGTTGCATCGTTGTCGTCTCACCAACTATTGCTTCCACGACTATCGCTACCGCTTAGTGATAAAGTAAAGCAATTACATGGCGATTGCATTTCATACAATAAAGCAACAACCATATGGCTCCTGCCAGTTGCCGATAACTTTACAAAAACATGATCATCTCATACAAAACCGTATAACTCATCATGTCTTGACCATATCACATCACAACATGCCCTGCAAAAACAAGTTAGACGTCCTCTACTTTGTTGTTGCAAGTTTTACGTGGCTACTACGGGCTTAGCAAGAACCGTTCTTACCTACGCATACAAAATCACAACGACATTTCATCAAGTATGTAATGTTTTAACCTTCACAAGGACCGGGCGTAGTCACACTCGATTCAGCTAAAGTGAGAGAGACAGACACCCGCCAGTCACCTTTAAGCAACGAGTGCTCATAACGGTGAAACCAGTCTCGCGTAAGCGTACGCGTAATGTCGGTCCGGGCCGCTTCATCTCACAATACCGCCGAAGCAAAGTATGACATGCTGGTAAGCAGTATGACTAGTATCGTCCACAACTCACTTGTGTTCTACTCGTGCATATCATCTACGCATAGACCTGGCTCATGATGCCACTGTTGGGGAACGTAGTATTTCAAAAAAATTCCTACGATCACGCAAGATCTATCTACTAGATGCATAGCAACGATAGGGGAGTGTGTGTCTACGTACCCTCGTAGACCAAAATCGGAAGCGTTTATCAACGCGGTTGATGTAGTCGTGCACCTTCACGATCCGTCCCGATCTAGTACCGACCGTACGGCACCTCCGCGTTCAGCACATGTTCAGCTCGATGACGTCCTCGCCTTCTTGATCCAGCAAGACGGGCGAAGTAGTAGATGAGTTCCGGCAGCACGACGGCGTGGTGACGGTTGTTGATGAAGAATAATCTCTGCAGGGCTTCGCCAAGCACTACAGAAACTAGACGGAGGATAAACTAGAGGGTCGGGGTTGCCGGCACACAGCTTGGTGTATCTTGATGTGTCTTGGGTGCTAGCCCTACCCCTCTATTTATATGTTGAGCCTTGGGGTCGAAACTTGGAGTAAAAGCCTTCACAAAGTCGGTTTCACCCGAAAGGCAAGAGTCCTTCTCGGACTCCAGGGCCAGACGCCAGGGTTCCCAGCGTCTGGACCCAGACGCCAGGGACCCTGGCGTCTGGCCCCTGGACTCCGCAAAACTTCCTTTTGCGCTTTCCAAAAACCTTGTGTGCTTTCCCTTTTGGCCCAAATAAAGTGTTCTCGTACCCAAACACTTCGGGAAACATCCGGAACCCCTTCCGGTGAATTCCAGAACCCTTCCGGAGGTCAAACACTATTATCCCATATATTAATCTTCATCTCTGGACCATGCCGGAGTTCCTCGTCATGTCCATGATCACATCTGGGACTCCGAATAATATTCGGTCACCAACATACATAACTCATTAAATACTATATCGTCAACGAACGTTTAAGCGTGTGGACCCTCCGGGTTCGAGAACTATGTAGACATGACCGAGACATCTCTCCGGTCAATAACCAATAGCGGAACCTGGATGCCCATATTGGCTCCTAAATATTCTACAAAGATCTTTACCGGTCGAACCGCATAACAACATATGTTGTTCCCTTTGTCATCGGTATGTTACTTGCCCGAGATTCGATCGTCGGTATCTCAATACCTAGTTCAATCTCGTTACCGGCAAGTCTCTTTACTCGTTCCGTAATACATCATCTCGTGACTAACTCATTAGTCATTTGCTTGCAAGGCTTATTATGATGTGCATTACCGAGAGGGCCCAGAGATACCTCTCCGATACTCGGAGTGACAAATCCCAATCTTGATCTATGCCAACACCACAAACACCATGGGAGACACCTGTAAAGCATCTTTATAATCACCAAGTTACGTTGTGACGTTTGATAGCACACTAGGTGTTCCTCTGGTATTCGGGAGTTGCATAATCTCATAGTCATAGGAACATGTATAAGTCCTGAAGAAAGCAATAGCAATAAAACTAAACGATCAAGTTGCTAAGCTAATGGATGGGTCTTGTCCATCACATCATTCTCCTAATGATGTGATCTCATTGATCAAATGACAACTCATGTCTATGGCTAGGAAACATAACCATCTTTGATCAATGAGCTAGTCTAGTAGAGGCATACTAGGGACATACTGTTTTTGTCTATGTATTCACACATGTACTAAGTTTCCGGTTAATACAATTCTAGCATGAAAAAAGACATTTATCATGAAATAAGGAAATAAATAATAACTTTATTATTGCCTGTAGGGCATATTTCCTTCAAAAAAAAACCGGGGCCTCTTTATAAGCCGTCACCGCCGTCCCCTCTCCCCTTATCAACCCCGCCGCTGCCGAGCCGCCTCCGCCGCCGCATCGCCACCGCCGCGCCGAGCCGCCCCGCCGCCGCCACCCCGCCTTCCCTCGCGTCATCGCTCGCGCCCGCACTTCGCCACCGCCCGCCGACGCCGCAGTTCGACGCCGCCGCCGCACATGCAACCGCCAGAGCTCCGTCACCCGACCCGACCCGCGCCAGCCGAACCCGGTCCGCGAGGTAAAACCGCTCGGTTTTTTTAGTTTTTATTTTCATTTTTTTAAACCCTAGATCGTTTTTTAGAAAAACTAGATTCATTTTTTCAGGTTTTATTAAACATCGAACGTCCGCTGTTTAGATCAGAAAAACGAACGTTCGCTACTTAGATTTTTCTTTTTCTGTAATTTTTCATCAGGGACCTATCCGTGATTGAAGTTTTTACAAATCAGTCCCAGGTTTTCAAACGATCATTACTTTTTACTCGTTAGTCGGAATTAGGTGAAACCAACGCTAATTTCTTCGTTTCAATCTTATCTTTCCAGTAGTACAACTCAAATTTGATTTTGAAAACTTTAAAATTTGAATTCAAACAGATTTGTATTTGAACTTCTTTTGATCGTAATTTGAGTTTCGTAACTCCATTTGAGTTGATTCTTTTTGCAAATTGAAGCTCTTGACCTAAACTTTCTGATAAGGACAAATTCACTTAATTTTGGTACTGTTATATTTTTTTGTTGCAAGAGTTATTTGTTTTTTTCGAAGTCTTTCGAGTTTCGTTTTTCTATTCTGTTGCATGATTGCTTATGTATGCTATTGTTTGTTTGGGACAGAATTCCCGAAGTGTGAAGCATGCTACTACGAGTCACTAGGTTTCAACGATCGTCGGCAAGACAAGTTCATACTTTGATCATACTTTGCAATACCTAGTTTTTATTGCATTAGTTCTATCCTCAAAGATTGCATGAGTAGGACTTGATCACATGTGGTATTGCTTAGTAGTTCATGTGGTAGGAACCTAATGACTTGAGATCAACCCAAGGGAATATACTCTTTGTTACTTGTTGCTTAGCCATGCTTGTAGACGTGGATTGTTATGTGAGATTTCATGAAAGTTGTGAGTGTAAAAACAACTAAGGGAATATTTAAGGTGGTAACTTTAATACACCACTGGGTGGATTGGTTGCAGGGCACCTGGAGAATCCAGTGTTGTCCTAGGAAATCCTAGAGGACCCGTGTGATTATCCTATGGAATGCCACCCAGGCTCAAAGGGATCATATATCATTCATGCCTAGAAACTTCCGTGTGCAGCCACGTGCCAATATGGGCTTTGGCATAGTTGAGTATGTTGTGTGAGCTCTTTCAGTGGTGGACTAGCAGATGTTGGGGAAAGTAGGTTTACCGGTCCATCCGGGGTAAAGAGTAAATGCTTGTGCAAGACTGTGTCTCGGTCAAGTCCTGTGGGGGAAAAGTGCACAAACCTCTGCAGAGTGTACAATCTATTCATAAGTAGCCGTGTCCCTAATTATGGACATCTTGAGTATCCTGGTATGTTGTGTTATGGACTGATCTTAACACTTTATTTAATTACCTTGTTGGGTTATTAATGACTTTGGTAATTTGGGATTGAGATGGAGGAATCATTCTCAAAATTGCTTAATACAACTGAGTAGTAAATAAAATGTATTCCTTTGTTGTAGCGAAAAATTAGCTTTATGCAAAATTTAACCTTACAGCCTCCACCAGCCAAATATGCATATAGTTGTAGACATTTGTTCTTCATAACTTGCTACAGTGTGTTCTTGCCAGCATATTCAATGTGCCGACCTACATGGCTGCAACGTATCATATTGCAGAGTTTACCGACGAGGAATAAGGAGCGATTAGGTCGTTGTCATGCACTCAATGTTTGCCGTGGAGTTGCATGGACTCAACTTATCTTTGATGCTTCCGCAAGATTTGTATTAGATTATTGTTATTAGATGGCCTTCAGCCATATTATGTAATAAGACTCTTTTGAGGATTTTCGATGTAATAAAGTGTGATTGAAACTCTGCTATAAATCCTCGAAGTACTGTGTGTGTCCGCATACCGATCCAGGGATGACACTGAGCACAGAGACTCCGGTCCATTCGGATCGAGGTCGCTACACAACCATGATATAATATGACAAAGTGGTATCTTGCTAGCCCTTTCTGAGACCGCAAACCATAAATGTAGATCACTTGAGAAGATCAAGGACTAACTAGACATTATCATTCATGGTTAAAGAGATCCAGTCACACTCATACTCAATATCAATTAATAACAAAGCATATAAATGACAGAGGTGCTCTCCAACTGGTGCTTTTTATAAGAGGATGATGACTCGGCAATAAAAGTAAATAGACAGGCCCTTCGCAGAGGGAGGCAGGGATTTGCAGAGGTGCTAGAGCTCAAGTTTTTAAATCAGAGGTGAATATAATTTTGAGCCGTATGCCTTCGTTGTCAACGCTACGACCAAGAGTTCTCAATATCTTCCATGCTACATACATTATAGGCAGCTCCCAAACAGAATGGTAAAGTTTTACCCACCCCCCTTCACCATCAAACACGCTCCACGACTTATCCGAAACAACGGGTGGCTTCCAAACCAACAACAGTCCAGGGGGAGCATTGTTTAATTATTTGTGATTTTATTTTTGATCTTTTGATCATAGGACTGGGCATCCCAATTAACATCATTTTCTCGTGAATGACAAGCGGAGTCCACTCATCGTGAGAATAACCCACCTAACATGGAAGTTAAAGACAGCCCCAGTCGCCACATGAGCGGTTTGCGCATACAAAACAGAATTTTATTTGAAGGTTTAGAGTTTGGCACATGCAAATTTACTTGGAACGGCAGGTAAATACCGCATATGGGTAGGTATGGTGGACTCATATGGAATAACTTTGGGTTTATGGAAGTGGACGCACAAGCAGTATTCCCGCTCAGTACAGGTGAAGGCTAGAAAGAGACTAGGGACCGACCAGCTAGAGAGCAACAACGGCCATGAACATCCCTTGAGATTAACCAACATTGAGTGCAAGCATGAGTAGGATATAAATTACCATGAACATAAATATCGTGAAGGCTATGTTGATTTTGTTTCAACTACATGTGTGAACATGTGCCAAGTCAAGCCACTTAAATCATTCAAAGGAGGATATCATCCTATCATACTACATCACAACCATTTTAAAAGCATGTTGGCACACAAGGTAAACCATTATAAACTCCTAGCTAATTAAGCATGGCATGAGTAACTATAATCTCTAATTGTCATTGCAAACATGTTTCATTCATAATAGGCCGAATCAGGAAAGACAAGCTAATCATATTTACAAAAACAAAATAGGTCGAGTTCATACCAGCTTTTCTCCATCTCAATCATTTCATCATATATCATCATTATTGCCTTTCACTTGCACGACCGAATGGTGTGAATAATAACAAGAGTGCACATGCATCAGACTAAGCTGGAATCTGCAAACATTTACTCAAAGGAGAAGACAAGGTAATATGGGCTCTTGTTAGATAATCAATAATGCATATGAGAGCCACTCATCATTTTCATCGTGGTCTTCTCATCTCGACCCCCAAAGGAAAAGGAAAGAATTTCAAAGAAACACACTGAAATATTTTTGGAGTTTTTCTTTTTCTGAAGAAAGCGAAACAAGAGTGAGAAAAACTATTTACACGGGAAAGCTCCCAACAAACAAAAGAAGAACGAGAAATCTTTTTTGGATTTTCTTTTAATACTACAAACTACTAAAAGAACAAGCAAGAAAGAAAAGACAAAAAGAAATGAGAAATATTTTTGGGTTTCCAAAGTTTTCCAAACACGCAAGAAGAAACCGAGAAAAATAAACTAACATGCGTAATACAATGAAAAAGTATGAACATCGATAACTAGAATGAATGTGTGAACATGAATGTAATGTCGGTGAGAAATACGCTCCCCCAAGCTTAGGCTTTTGCCTAAGTTGGTCTATGCCCATGGATCAAAGTATCCCCCTCCTGGTGTGACACCCCGAGACCGGTGTGCTAGGTGTCTTCCCCTTATTCGTTGTCGTTGCCATGTCATTTGCTTGCGTGTTGTATTTTGCCATGTCATCAGCATGTTTTCAAAACTTGCATCCGTTCGTAGTTGTCAAGCCCCCCTTATCCTTTTGGTTGTCCGTTATGAGCCCAGACACACTTGCACGTTCCCGAGACACCTCCAAAACTGTGACGCCCGAAGACCGACGTCCCAGAATATTCCAGATGTTTCGGGTTCTCCCGTGTGTTTCATTTGTGCTTGTGTTATTTTTTTTGCATTGCATCATGTCATCATGCCATCATGACTTTAATTCTGCAACTCAACCAAATAAGTTGTGTGGACCTTCGGTCCATTTAAATCGAGGGAAGGATGACTTCTCTTTATAACATATATATATCCTCCTAATATTTATGGAGCTATTATAAAAATATTCCATAGCCTTGGAATTTACCACAACACACTTGCATGTGAAATCCTTTGACCTTTCCTTCTTCCAGTTTTGACTCTCAAACGTTGTCGATATTTCTTTTGACCCTTGGCCAAGCTCCACCAACAATCCGAACATTTTTGGGCACTTCCTGAACCATGTCCTAATTCATACCATCTGAATTAAATTCAAATGAGTTTGAATTTAACTCTTGCATCTTGTCCTTTTTCTATTTTCTTGGAACCAGCGCATTTTTGCAAGTCCAGAGAATTTACCCTCAGGCCCAAATTGTTTACCTAAGTGCCCTTTCTTTTTACTCTCTCTTTTTCTTTTCTTTTTTCTTTTAGTGAGAGAGAGGCAGAGAGCCCAGCTTGGGCCTCCTAGCCGCGGCCTCCTTTTGGCCCAACTCCCCTATAGTGCCGAACCCTAGCTTCGATCTCCCTCATCCCGAACCCGATCCCCTCTCCCTCCTTTTTTTCCTTGCGCCGCCACCCTCGACCCAGTCCTCTCGCGCAGCCCGCGCCCCCATCGCTTGCTCTCGATTCCCCATCTCCCTCACATCCGCCTGTGCCTGTCGCTCTCGTCTCCTCCGGCCTCCCCGAGCGCCAAGTTGCCGCCTCCTGCTGTTCCTCATCGCACCACGCTGCAGTTGGCACGCGCCAGGCGGCCAACCCCGATGGCCCCCGTCAGCCTCCTCGATTCGTCCGCTGGCCCGGCAGGCCGGACCTGTCCGTCGCCTCTGCCCCGGCCGTCCTCCTTCCCCGACCCTGCGCCTTCCTCCCTCCGTTCGGCACCCCGTCGCAGTCCACGCCCCAAGCATCCCGCCTCGTCTCCGACCAAGGCCGCCGGAGCAGCCCGGCGGACCAGGCTGTTTTGCCCCCCTCCATCCTCGTCATCGCGCCGCTGCTCATGGTCTGCAGCAACCTCCACCGCCCACTTCTTGTTCTACTCGGGAGCGGGCTCGACCTCGCGCAATTCGCCGAGTCTCCTGTGGTCGAGCTGTCGCTCGCCTTAAAGCCGACGCTGCCAAGTCAACCTTGCCACCTTTTGCTGCTGGAGGTCGCCGCGTCATGGCCTCGTCTCCGGCCAGAACCATCCTCCTCGAGCTCCTCGCTTCCATCCTCCAGGAGCTCCGCCTCCCTTGCTCAGTGCCAAGGACAGCACCCACCACTCCGTCCGGCTGCCTTTGTTGGTTTGTTCAGACCACCAGGATCGCCAAGTCCCAAACCCTCAAGTTCGACAACTGCATGGCTATGCCAAGTTCAAGTACCATGACGCTCGAAGGCATCAGATCAAGTTCATCTTCGACCTCGTGTACGACTACAAGATGATGCGTCAAGTTCCTCGCCGGTGCAACTACCGTCGCCAAGACCCGAGACCCCAAGTACCACGACGACCTTTGCGCCAGTACCACTACGCCCGGAGCACTCGGAACCCTCAAGTTCACCTACGGAACGGTTACGACGACCATCGCCGAAGAACCGTGTACCACTACCGTCACCCCGGAAACGATGGATTCGTCAAGTACCTCTACAAACGAAACGACTACTTCCCTCTCCGAAACGAAACGTGCACGACTACTTCCACTACTTCCCTCGACGATCTTGAACCTCCTCGAAACGAATGTTCCGAAGGTATAACCCCGAGACGATGACCCGTGGACGAATGCTTGTGGTTGTATGAGATGTTTCCCTTGTGTGCACCGTGCCCAATTTGTCTTTTATCATGCTCCTCGGTTGCCTCGTCGCCAACCCGTGGGAACCCGGTGACGGGATCACCCCACCTTGCATCTTGTTCGACTCGCTCACTCCACCTTTCTTTTGCACCTGTCTCTCGACAAATTACCGGAACCGATATGTTGCGTGACATCATTTCGGATTCGTCGCCATGGCCCCTTTCTTTCCACCACGGTGACAAATACTTCATATCTCTTCATGTTAACGTTTAACTAAAAATTGCATAAAACTTGATCATGTCATCCGCATCATGTTAACAACATTAAAATGTGTGAATTGTTGTTGCTTAAAAATTGCTAAACATGCATATGGGGATTTTCCCGGAATTGTTGTTGTTATTTCCGGCCTCATTTAAAATGCCTAAATAGTATAGTTTTATTATGCATCATACCTTGCCATGTAACGCTTCTTATATAGACTTGTCTTGCATCATACCTTGCCATGTATTGCATCATATGTTGCTTGTGTTGTTTTTCTGTGCTTCCTACCTTGCCATGTAATGCTTCCTGTATAGACTTGTCATGCATCATACCTTGCCATGTATTGCATCATATAGACTTGTGTTGTTTTCTGTGCTTCCTACCTTGCCATGTTTTGCTTCCTCTATAGACTTGATGTGCATCCTATGTAGACTTGTTTTGCTTCATACTTGGATTGCATCGTATGCCATGTTTATGCTCGTGTGTTTACCATGTTGTTTGCCTTCTTTCCGGTATGCTCTTCTCGTTAGCTTCGGTTTTGTTCCGGAGTTGTGAGGTTTTGTTCGACTACTTCATGGACTTGTTCTTCTTCCTCACGGAATCCCAGGCAAGATGATCATACCCTTGGATACCTTTACTACCATTGCCATGCTTAGTTGTCTCGATGCTATCGTTACATGTCGCGCTACCCATCTTTTATGTCAGCCTCTCCTTGTTGCCATGAAACCTCTAACCTTTGAAACCTTCCTAGCAAAACCATTGTTTGGCTATGTTACCCGCTTGCTCAGCCCCTCTTATAGCGTTGTTAGTTGCAGGTGAAGATGAAGATCGTTCCAGGTGGGAACTTGTTGTTGGATATCACAATATCTATTATTATTATTAACACACCTATATACTGGGAATGGGTGGAAGGCTTGGCCTTTTGCTCGGTGTTTTGTTCCACTCATGCCACCTTAGGCGCCGATAAACCGGAATTATGTTCCTTGATTTTGCGTTCCTTACACGATGGGTATATGGGGACCCCTTGACAGTTCGTCTTTGAATAAAACTCCTCCAGCAAGGCCCAACACTGGTTTTAATTTGCCTCATAATAACAACTTAATTAAATAATTAAATTTGCATAGGGGGTCACACCCTCGGTGATTCTTTCTACATAGCAGGGGGGCCAGTGCTGATGGTGTTGGTCCCAAATGGGGAGACTGCGGGGCCACCACGGGGAAACTCGAGGATTGGCTCCCGTAGGCTCACCTATCCGGTTGTGGCCTGAGACGGGATACGCGCGGCTACTATCAGGGTGTCGGCACCCCGGGAGGTCTTGCTGGACTTGTTTTACCATTGTCGAAATGTCTTGTGCACCGGGATGCCGAGCCTGATCGGATTTCCCTAAGATAAGGGGTGATGATATTATATTTATCACTTCAGCTGATCGTGAGAGCTTGTGATGGGCTAAGTTGGGACACCCCTGCAGGGTTATGATCTTTCGAAAGTCGTGCCCACGGTTATGTGGCAGATGGGAATTTGTTAATGTTCGGTTGTAGAAAACTTGACAGAGGATCCGAAGTAAAACACACAACTGTGTGAGTAACCGTGACTGTCTCTTTTCACTTTGAGAAGAGAACACGGTGGGGTTATGTTTGACTCATAGGTAGTTCAGGATCTTTAGCGATCATTACTAGTTTGCGATCGTTTGCGTAGATGCTCATCTTATTCTTGTACTCGTAAGTTAGCCACCATATTATGCTTAGCCGCTGCTGCAACCTCACCACTTTACCTCTTCCTACCCATAAAGCTTTGCTAGTCTTGATACCCATGGTTATGGGATTTCTGAGTCCTCGTGGCTCACATATACTACAACACCAGATGCAGGTTCAGCCGAGATTGACGCAGGAGATGAGTCAGAACTTCTGGGAGTTCGATGAAGAGCGTGGCCGTATGCTTGTGACGTTTCGACGATCAGTAGTGGTTTCTACTAGGGGCGATTCGGACCTGTGGCTTTATGTTTTTGGTATCTTTCTCTTGTATCTTCGCCCGTAGTGGGGTTGTGATGTTTTGGATGATGTTTGCTTATGTAATGTATTGTGTGACGTGGCGAGTGTAAGCCAACTATCTCTTTTGCAATTTCATCCCTCTTTTACATGAGTCGTGCAAATGTACCAAACTTGAGATCATTCCAGAATGGGCTTATACCTTTAAGTCGGGCCTCGACACGTAGGAGGTATAGTCCCATCCTGGGCATTACAAAAACCCTGTTTTATAATTGGTCAGAAAATGTTCTCGGAATGGGATGAAACTTGGCGTGTGGTCTTATTATAGTGTAGGTAGACCGCCTGTCAAATTTTGTTCCATTTCGAGGTCGTTTGATGCCCCAACGGTTAACAACGTTAACCGCCGAAAGCCCTTTCACTTTTATCCCAACACCCCTTCTCACCAGCCCACAAGCCCATCCAAACCACACCTCATGCTCTTCTTCGTTGGATCACGATTGCGTGGCCGAAAACTGCACATCATTTGGACTCTCCTAGCTCCCTCTACCTATAAATAAGTCCACTCCCCCGAAATTCGCGGATGAAACCCCTCTCCCTCTCGCGCCGCCGTCGAACATGTCCAGCCGGCCACGTCGCCGGGCCAATTAGCAGCAGCCACCTCACCTTCCCCGCGCCCACTTCACTGCCGGCCCGCGAGGCCCGAGTTGGGCCCGCGCGAGCCCGTTCATCCGCCGTCGCCAGCCCGAGTCCCTCGCCTCCCGCGCATCCGCTTAACCTCGTCGAACGGTCGCCGGAGCGAGCCGCCTCGGCCGCGCCTCGCTGCCGTCACCGCCGCCGTGCACCACCGCCGCCGGCCACCTCCGCCGCGCCAGTCCCGCCGCCGACCACCTGTTGGGGAACGTAGTATTTTAAAATTTTCCTATGATCACGCAAGATCTATCTACTAGATGCATAGCAACGAGAGGGGAGAGTGTGTCTACGTACCCTCGTAGACCGGGAGCGGAAGCGTCAAGTGACGCGGTTGATGTAGTAACTTCTTCGCGATCCAACCGATCAAGCACCGAACGTACGGCACCTCCGCGTTCAGCACACGTTCAGCTTGATGACGTCCCACGAGCTCTTGATCCAGTTGAGCTTCACGGGAGAGTTTTGTCAACACGACGGCATGGTGACGGATATGATGTATCTACCGGCGCAGGGCTTCGCCTAAGCACTGCAACGGTATGATCGAGGTGTGTTTCTGTGGAGAGGGACACCGCACACGGCTGAAACAATTCAACTTATGTGTCCTAGGGTGCCCCCCTGCCCCCGTATATAAAGGAGCAAGGGAGAGGCCGGCCCTAGAGGGGGCACGCCAAGTGTGGGGAGTCCTACTAGGACTCCCAAGTCCTAGTAGGATTGCCCTTTCCTTTCCGGAGTAGGAGAGAAGGAAAAAGGTGGAGAGGGAGAAGGAAAAGGGGGCTGCACCCCTTGTCCAATTCGGACCAGAGGGGGGGCGCGTGCCTCCTTCCTTTTGGCCTTTCTTCTCTATTCCCGTATGGCCCAATAAGGCTCATATACTCCGAAAAATACCCGAATCACTCGGAACCTTTCCGATGTCTGAATATAGTCGTCCAATATATCGATCTTTACATCTCGACCATTTCGAGACTCCTCGTCATGTCCCCGGTCTCATCCGGGACTCCGAACTCCTTCGGTACATAAAAACTCATAAACTCATAATACCGATCGTCATCAAACGTTAAGCGTGCGGACCCTACGGGTTCGAGAACTATGTAGACATGACCGAGACTCATCTCCGGTCAATAACCAATAGCGGAACCTAGATGCTCATATTGGCTCCTACATATTCTACGAAGATCTTTATCGGTCAAACCGCATAACAACATACATTGTTCCTTTTGTCATTGGTATGTTACTTGCCCGAGATTCGATCGTCGGTATCTCTATACCTAGTTCAATCTCGTTACCGGCAAGTCTCTTTACTCGTTCCATAATACATCATCTCGTGACTAACTCATTAGTCTTTTGCTTGCAAGGCTTATTATGATGTGCATTACCGAGAGGGCCCAGAGATACCTCTCCGACACTCGGAGTGACAAATCCTAGTCTTGATCTATGCCAACACCACAAACACTTTCGGAGACACCTGTAGAGCATCTTTATGATCACCCAGTTACGTTGTGACGTTTGATAGCACACAAGGTGTTCCTACGGTATTCGGGAGTTGCATAATCTCATAGTCATAGGAACATGTATAAGTCATGAAGAAAGCAATAGCAGTAAAACTAAACGATCATACTGCTAAGCTAACGGATGGGTCTTGTCCATCACATCATTCTCCTAATGATGTGATCCCGTTGATCAAATGACAACTCATGTCTATGGTTAGGAAACATAACCATCTTTGATCAATGAGCTAGTCTAGTAGAGGCATACTAGGGACACTCTGTGTTGTCTATGTATTCACACATGTACTAAGTTTCCGGTTAATACAATTCTAGCATGAATAATAAACATTTATCATGATATAAGGAAATATAAATTACAATTTTATTATTGCCTCTAGGGCATATTTCTTTCAGTCTCCCACTTGCACTAGAGTCAATAATCTAGCTCACATTGCCAATTGATTTAATACCGATAGTTCACATCGTTATGTGAATAACACCCATTGTTCACATCGCCATGTGACAAACACCCAAAGGGTTTACTAGAGTCAATAATCTAGTTCACATCGCTATGTGATTAATACCCAAGAGTAATAAGGTGTGATCATGCTTTGCTTGTGAGAGAAGTTTAGTCAACGGGTCTGTCACATTCGGATCCGTATGTATTTCGCAAATTTCTATGTCTACAATGCTCTGCATGGAGCTACTCTAGCTAATTGCTCCCACTTTCAATACGCATCCAGATTGATACTTAGAGTCATCTGGATTTAGTGTCAAAGCTTGCATCGGCGTAACCCTTTACGACGAACTCTTTATCACCTCCATAATTGAGAAACATTTCCTTAGTCATGCAGTTACTAAGGATAATTTTGACCGCTGTACAGTGATCTACTCCTGGATCACTATTGTACCTCCCTGTCAAACTCATGGCAAGGTACACAACATGTTTGGTACACAGCATGGCATACTTTATAGAACCTATGGCTGAGGCATAGGGAATGACTTTCATTCACTCTATATTTTTCTGCCGTGGTCTGGCTTTGAGTCTTACTCAACTTCACACCTTACAAGTCACGCAAGAACTCCTTCTTTGACTGATCCATTTTGAACTACTTCAAAATCTTATCAAGGTATGTACTCATCGAAAGTCTTATCAAGCGTCTTGATCTATCTCTATAGATCTTGATGCCCAATATGTAAGCAGCTTCACCAAGGTCTTTCTTTGAAAAATTCCTTTCAAACACTCCTTTATGCTTTCTAGAAAATTCTACATCATTTCCGATCGACAATATGTCATTCACATATACTTATCAGAAACGTTGTAGTGCTCCCACTCACTTCTTGTAAATACAGGCTTCACCGCAAGTCTATATAAATCTATATGCTTTGATCAACTTATCAAAGCGTATATTCCAACTCCGAGATGCTTGCACCAGTCCATAGATGGATCGCTGGAGCTTGCACATTTTGTTAGCACCTTTAGGATTGACAAAACCTTCTGGTTGCATCATATACAAGTCTTCTTTAATAAATCCATTAAAGAATGCAGTTTTGTTATCCATTTGCCAGATTTCTTAAAATGCGGCAATTGCTAACATGATTCGGACAGACTTAAGCGTCGCTACGGGTGAGAAAGTCTCATCGTAGTCAACTCCTTGAACTTGTTGAAAAACTTTCGCAACAAGTCGAGCTTTGTAAACAGTAACATTACCGTCAGCGTCAGTCTTCCTCTTGAAGATCCATTTATTTTTTATGGATTGCCGATCATCGGGCAAGTCAACCAAAGTCCACACTTTGTTCTCATACATGGATCCCATCTCAGATTTCATGGCTTCAAGCCATTTTGCGGAATCTGGGCTCATCATCGCTTCCTCATAGTTCGTAGGTTTATCATGGTCCGGTAACATGACTTCCAGAACCGGGTTGTCATGACCCACAACCGTAAGGTATCTATTGCAGCGTTTTCGATAAGTAAGAGTGTCGAACCCAACGAGGAGCAGAAGGTATTGATAAGTGATTCTGAGCAAGGAATAACTGCAAGCACTGAAAGATAACTTTTTAGGGGTTTTCTTGATATAAGCAACAGGAAAGTAAAAGCGAGCAAAGTAAAAGGCATTGGAGAGTAACAAGTGGCCCAATCCTTTCTGAGCAAAGGAGAGGCCTAGCAACTGAACTTATAAAGGCTAAAGTGTTCTTGAGGACACACGGGAGAGGTAGTCATGTGCTTTCGCCATATTCCGTATCGGTACTATGTGATGTGTTGATAAGTGTTGAGTGGGTGGATCTATGCTAGTACACCCTCTAGACTAAGATGAGTGCACTCTTATGATTAAACACCTTGCAAGCATCCACAAATACAAGATAGTATTTAAGGCAAAAGCCTAACCATAGCAATACGATCGATGATCCATTGTTCCCTTGTGCAAAAGCGTGCGAACTGGGGTTCAGGTTTCTGTCACTCCGGCAACCCACCGTAAGCATTCTTTGTACACAATGTATTCCCCTAGGTCCTTAATAAGGCGAAGTGTTGAGTGTTCGACTCACACAACACCACTAGGAAAATAACAACACAACTTAAGTATCAAACAACACATATTACTTCAACATCATATGACTACTAACAACAAGACTTCTCCCATGTCCTCAAGAACTAAAGTAACTACTCATAAGACATAAAAGAGATCATGATCAGTGGAGATAGATGGATGATAAACAATCTAGACACAATGATATTTCTCCAACAAAACTCAATAGCATTCACCACAAAGTAGTAATCAACACCGATAGAGTAGAGAGAATAGATAGTACGGATTACAACACAAGTTGCAATTATGAGATGAGATTGGATGAAGATGGAGATAGTGCTGATGTTGGGGATGATCTCGATGATGCCCGTGACGATGGTGATGACGATGGCGATGATCTCCCCTTCCTGGAGGTGATCTCCCTAGCGGAATCTGCCCGCCGGAGATGGCTTTTCTTCTCTGTAGGTTTCCTCCACGGAGTGGCGGCGGAACTACGTAAACTCTCCCCCTTCTAGGGTTTCTAGATGACGAGGAGTATATAGGCCAAAGGGGGGAGCCTGGAGTGGGCCAGGGGCTCCAGGCGCCCTCCCGGCGCGGCCAGGGTGGGGGCCGCGCCAGGTGGCTGCCTGGGCACCCTGTGGCCCCCCTCTGGTTGCTCTTTTGCGTATCTTCGTGATCCTTCTGGAAAATACCCTCCGTCGATTTTCAGGTAATTTGGAGGTATTCTTCTTCAGCAACTCAGCGTCCACTTTTTACCACTGAATCCTGCGTCTGCTGCTTCGGCACCGGAAAGTTGCAAACTGTGTAAAATAGGCCAAAACAACATAAGAACATCATCGTAATGTGAAATATATCAATGAATAAGGATGAATTACGATATAAAATAGTGATGCATTTTGGACGTATCAACACCCCCAAGCTTAGACCTCGCTTGTCCCCAAGCGAATACTGAGCTCGGTAAACCTGTCCACAAGTTTAGAGAGTGAAGTGTCGATAAATAGAATACGGACAAGAAGCATCACAGTTTCTTCACCAAACTCAAATATCCTCAACATCAATCTTCAACTCATAAGGCCCTTATAAAAGAGTGGTAACACTTATAATCGAAAGTAGGGCTAAGGAAACTCATCAAATCATGGCAAACATGTCCTTTGGTCAAAGAACAACTAATAGCTTTTACGTTTGCTCTTTCTCTTTATGTTTTGGTGAGATTAATTGAAGCTTTTGAAAGAACATGTTTAGGCAAGAAGTGAAAGTGTTAACACAAAGGAAGATGTTTGCTTTTGCTGGGCTTGACAAACAACTTACTTATCAAATGATAATGTCAACAAGGATATGATATGACAAATCTTAATGCAACTTTATATGAATGAATCCTCGTCAACATCAAATGTCTGCTCTCTTTAAGAATAGAAGGAAGTAGGAATAACTGACTCAACCTAAAACTAAGAGATAGGCCCTGCTCTAGGGAAGTAGGGAAAACTCATGTGCTATCCTTAAATCAAATAGAATGAAAACAAGTTTTGAGAGGTGCATGATTTGTCAACGAATGCTAATAGATAACTCAATTACTTCTCAAACTGGACAAGTGTCGAGGAACGGCTCCCGCACGAGGACGATCACATCCCCTTAATCTCCTTTGTTTATCACTGCCAAAGTTTTCTGATTTCTCGTGAACAAAGCATGAAGGAGGGTTTGTTTGTTGTATTATCTTTTATGAGCCGGGCGCACTCATGCCAGTTCCTCCTCGTATTAGGAGTTTGCAGATTAGACATGCAATCCCGGGGTAAAACTTGTCCAACTTAAAAAGATCATGAATTAACTACTACTTCCTCATGAGCTAAAACAGGGGCACAAAATAGAAGATTTTGAACATTTAAGGATAACACATAAATTCTATACTTTAGGAGGTGGTAGTGGAATACCACGAATAGGAAGGTATGGTGGACTCATATGGAAGGTATTAGTTTAAGGGTATGGATGCACAAGCAGAATTCTGCTTAGTACATAGTTTAGGCCAGAAAAGGCTTTGAGAGAACAGACAATTGATGATGACTAAGATGCAAAGCAATATAAAGCATAAACATTAAAATAAGCATAACACATCAAGTTGTCTTCCTTGTCAGCATAACACTTCAAGCATAATAACATAAAGGTTTTGGCTATGTCGCTACTTTAAGAAAATCATGCTTGTTGTTATGACCAAAGCTATGTTTGCCAAGATTAAATAAAGTTTTCAAAGCCATACCTGATATAAGGTCAACACTCCCCATAAGAATCATCATATAAGGTCGATTGCGTGAAGAGAATACCGAGTGCAGCAAAGGAACCAATAGACTTCTCATTAATATTTCATCATAGACGACTCCACACTCACGGATACAATCTCTCCACGGAAGGAGTGATAGACCTCAATGCACACACCTATTTCATATAATAACCTCCCTAGACATGATATGACTCTACTTGACTCTAAAAGACAAAAGATAAAGATAAAGATACCGGGCACTCCCCCAAGCTTGGAACAAGCCAAGGGGATGCTATTACCCAAGGAGATTTCACTCCTCATTCTTGTTGACGTTGATTCTTCAAATCTCTTATGACATGGCGAAGGGTTTGGTTTTCCTTCTCCAAGATCTCCACTTGTACCTTTAGTACACGGAAATCTTCGCACAGCTGATTGGTGATGCGATAAGCCTCGGAGATGGTGGACAGCGTACGTTGATCTTCAAGTGAAGTAGAGGGCCCTGAAAGGTTAAGAGAAAGATCATAATGAGGTTGGACAGATCCCACCATGATGGGATTGCTTGGGCCTCCTTGTTGTTGGGCAGTGATAGTCTTGACTTCCTCCCTCACGGAGCGCTCCATCTCCGCTTGTCTTGCGGCAATCTCTTCTTCAGTAGCCCAGTCAACGTGCTTCCCTTGATTAAGATCCTTCTGGACTTGA
The DNA here is from genome assembly GCA_902687465.1 of Secale cereale. Lineage (NCBI taxonomy): Eukaryota > Viridiplantae > Streptophyta > Magnoliopsida > Poales > Poaceae > Secale > Secale cereale. The sequence goes on along the minus strand of LR738712.1, from coordinate 193,361,171 downwards.
CGTAGACGCCATCCCAAGAAGTCCTCTCCGCTCGAGCCACAAGAAGACATCTCTAACAATAACTTTTTACCCTGGCAGAAACAGATCGAAAAGAAAACACACGAAATCGCGAGATACGTTGCCGGAACAATCCGGGCAAATATATAACAAAAATTTTTGCACAGAAAGGAAGGTAACAAGCTAAAGTGGGGTCGGAGACGGACTCCTGGGTGCCGAGGCGGCCTCCCGGCGCGGCCAGGAGGTAGGCCGCGCCAGGGGGGCGCCTGGGCCCCCTAGAGCTTGTCTCCGGCTCCACTTAGGCTTAGAATTTTCCTAATTTTGCAAAAACTCATAATATGGAACTTTTATGGCGGTTCGCGATGTTTCCTTACCGTAATACATACCTTTTCTTATTCTGCTTCTGTTGGTGTCTGAAACAGGGCTGCAACATGTTCTTCGTGAGTTGTTGTGTATATCATATTCACATCAACATTGACAGGGTCTCCTGCTATGTAATACTTAAGTCTTTGCCCATTCACAACTTGAGGTTTGGTGCCTTCAAAATTGTTAATCTTGATTGCACCAGACTGATAGACTTCTTCAATATGAAATGGCCCTTCCCACCTGGAAAGTAGTTTGCCTGGAGAAAACCTGAAGTGGGATCTAAACAACAAAACTTTATCACCAACATTAAATTCACGTTTCAGAATCCTCCTATCATGCCACTTCTTTACCTTTTCCTTGAACATTTTAGCGCTCTCGTAAGCTTCACTTCTCCACTCATCTAGAGAAGTCAAGTTCATGAGACGCTTCTCACCAGCTAACTTTGGGTCAGCATTAAGCTCTCTAACAGCCTAGAAAGCTTTGTGCTCTAATTCTAATGGCAAATGGCAAGCCTTGCCATAAACCATCTTATAGGGGGACATGCCCATGGGGTTTTTGTAAGCAGTTCTATATGCCCACAAAGCATCTCCTAACTTATTTGACCAGTCCTTTCTATTTCTGTTTACTGTCTTCTGTAAGATCAATTTGATCTCTCTATTGGTGAGCTCAACTTGCCCACTAGTTTGAGGATGGTACGGTGAAGCAATTCTATGATTGACATCGTACTTGGCTAAAGCTTTTCTAAAAGCTCCATGTGTGAAGTGTGATCCTCCTATTTTAACAGATACTACTGGAGTACCTGAAATTGGGCCTTTATTCTTGGCTGTGACAAGGTTAGTGGAAATAGCACAAAAATTTACATTGGAATCCAAAACATCATTAGTAACAAGGTCTTTAACCAATGCAACTTGAGGATCAACCTTGATCTGGTCCCCAGGCTCATCAATTCTTCTCTCACTTTTATTTATTATGCCTGTCACAAGAGAGTGCTCCCTTATCCTTTCGGGAAAAGGAGGCTTTTCATATATAACTGCAGGCAAAATAGGGTCAGCAACATGAATATCAACAGGTAACTCTTTGAAAGGTTCATGATGCTGATCTCTCTTCTTTTTAAAAGAATCAACATGAGAGGCAAAATCCTTACAGAAATCAATCATTAGATGGGAATCAAGACCAATCTTAGAGCAAAAGGTATTAAAGTAATCAGTTTTCACATAGCTCTCAATATAATCATGCTCATAATTTATAGTGGGTTCAATACCTTTATCGATTTCCCAATCTTCGGTATTCCTCTGGATCCTTTCAATGAGATCCCACCTTTCTTCAACACTCTTCGTCTGAAATACCCCACTAGAGGAGGCATCCAGCATCTCCTTATCCTAACGAGAAAGCCTGGCATAAAAATTTGTAAGTATAATTTTCTTGGGGAGCTCATGAATAGGACATTTGAGCATTAGGGACTTCAATCTCCCCCAAGCTTGAGCAATGCTTTCTCCGTCACGAGACCTAAAGTTATAGATATAGTTCCTGTCTCGATGAATTTCATGAAGAGGATAAAACTTGGTATAAAAGAGAGACATAAGCTCTTGCCAATCAAGCAAGTGTGAGTTATCGAGAAGCTTATACCAATCTGAAGCTTTATCTATTAGCGATACGGAGAACAATTTCCTCATGACAAACTCCATTGATACACCTGCAAGCTTAAATAATGAACATAGTTGTGACAGATATAGCAAGTGTTCACCGGGATGTCTGTCTCCTGCATAACGATTAGCCAAAACATAATCGATAATACCAGCTGGTATTTTATAGGGCACAATTTCAGTAGGGGGAGGAGCAACCACCACAGATGTGGGGCGTCTTCCCACAAGCAACGATCCAATAGCAAGGTTGTCCATAAGGACAAAGAGCAGCAACAGCAAAATAAAAACAGAAATATAAAAACTTCCTTACCAGCTTCACTTACCAATAGCGCTACACTCCCCGGCAACGGCGCCAGAAAACGGTACTTGATGACCCACAACCGTAAGGGATCTATTGCAGCGTTTTCGATAAGTAAGAGTGTCGAACCCAACGAGGAGTAGAAGGTATTGATAAGTGATTCTGAGCAAGGAATAACTGCAAGCACTGAAAGATAACTTTTTAGGGGTTTTCTTGATATAAGCAACAGGAAAGTAAAAGCGAGCAAAGTAAAGGCACTGGAGAGTAACAAGTGGCCCAATCCTTTCTGAGCAAAGGGGAGGCCTAGCAACTGAACTTATAAAGGCTAAAGTGTTCTTGAGGACACACGGGAGAGGTAGTCATGTGCTTTCGCCATATTCCGTATCGGTACTATGTGATGTGTTGATAAGTGTTGAGTGGGTGGATCTATGCTAGTACACCCTCTAGACTAAGATGAGTGCACTCTTATGATTAAACACCTTGCAAGCATCCGCAAATACAAGATAGTATTTAAGGCAAAAGCCTAACCATAGCAATACGATCGATGATCCATTGTTCCCTTGTGCAAAAGCGTGCGAACTGGGGTTCAGGTTTCTATCACTCCGGCAACCCACCGTAAGCATTCTTTGTACACAATGTATTCCCCTAGGTCCTTAATAAGGCGAAGTGTTGAGTGTTCGACTCACACACCACCACTAGGAAAATAACAACACAACTTAAGTATCAAACAACACATATTACTTCAACATCATATGACTACTAACAACAAGACTTCTCCCATGTCCTCAAGAACTAAAGTAACTACTCACAAGACATAAAAGAGATCATGATCAGTGGATATAGATGGATGATAAACAATCTGGACACAATGATATTTCTCCAACAAAACTCAATAGCATTCACCACAAAGTAGTAATCAACACCGATAGAGTAGAGAGAATAGATAGTACGGATTACAACACAAGTTGCAATTGTGAGATGAGATTGGATGAAGATGGAGATGGTGCTGATGTTGGGGATGATGTTGATGATGATCTCGATGATGCCCGTGACGATGGTGATGACAATGGCAATGATCTCCCCTTCCTGGAGGTGATCTGCCTGGCGGAATCTGCCCGCCGGAGATGGCTTTTCTTCTCTGTAGGTTTCCGCCACGGAGCGGCGGCGGAACTCCGTAAACTCTCCCCCTTCTAGGGTTCCTGGATGACGAGGAGTATATAGGCCCAAGGGGGGAGCCTGGAGTGGGCCAGGGGCTCCAGGCGCCCTTCCGGCGCGGCCAGGGTGGGGGCCGCGCCAGGTGGCTGCCTGGGCACCCTGTGGCCCCCCTCTAGTTGCTCTTTTGCGTATCTTCGTGATCTTCTGGAAAATACCCTCCGTCGATTTTTAGGTAATTTGGAGGTATTCTTCTTCAGCAACTCAGCGTCCACTTTTTACCGCTGAATCATGCGTCTGCTGCTTCGGCACCGGAAAGTTGCAAACTGTGTAAAATAGGCCAAAACAACATAAGAACATCATCGTAATGTGAAATATATCGATGAATAAGGATGAATTATGATATAAAATAGTGATGCATTTTGGACGTATCAGGTTGCCGTACCACTCTGATGCGGAACGAACTCTGGTTGATCTACGAAGTTCAGCAGAAACTTGATCTGAAGTTTCATGATCATCATCATTAGCTTCCTCACTAATTGGTGTAGGAATCACTGGAACTAGTTTCTGTGATGTTCCACTATCCAATTCGGGAGAAGGTACAATTACCTCATCAAGTTCTACTTTCCTCCCACTCACTTCTTTCGAGAGAAACTCCTTCTCTAGAAAGGATCCACACTTAGCAACAAAGTCCTTGCCTTCGGATCTGTGATAGAAGGTGTACCCAACAGTTTCTTTTTGGGTATCCTATGAAGATTTACTTCTCCGATTTGGGTTCGAGCTTATCATGTTGAAACTTTTTCACATAAGCATCGCAGTCCCAAACTTAAAGAAATGACAGCTTAGGTTTCTCGTCAAACCACAGTTCATACGGTGTCATATCCACGGATTTAGATGGTGCCCTATTTAACGTGAAAGTAGCTGTCTCTAATGCATAACCCCAAAAGCGATAGTGGTAGATCGATAAGAGACATCATCGATCGCACCATATCTAATAAAGTACGGTTATGACGTTCGGACACACCATTACACTGTGGTGTTCTAGGTGGCGTGAGTAGTGAAACTATTTCATATTGTTTTTACTGAAGGCCAAACTCGCTAACTCAAATATTTTACCTCTACGATCATATCGTAGAAACTCTTATTTTCTTGTTACGATGATTCTCCACTTCATTCTGAAATTCTTTGAACTTTTCAAATGTTTCAGACTTGTGCTTCGTTAAGTAGATATACCCATATCTGCTCAAATCATCAGTGAAGGTCAGAAAATAACGATATCCGCCGCGAGCTTCAACCCTCATTGGTCCACATACATCTGTATGTATGATCTCCAACAAATCCGTTGCTCGCTCCATTGTTCCGGAGAACAGAGTTTTAGTCATCTTGCCCATGAGGCATGGTTCGCAAGCACCAAGTGATTCATAATCAAGTGATTCCAAAAGTCCATCACTATGGAGTTTCTTCATGCGCTTTACACCAGTATGACCTAAACGGCAGTGCCACAAATAAGTTGCACTATCATTATTAACCTTGCATCTTTTGGCTTCAATATTATGAATATGTGTATCACCACGATCGAGATCCAACAAACTATTTTCATTGGGTGTATGGCCATCGAAGGTTTTATTCATGTAAACAGAATAAAAATTATTCTATGACTTTAAATGAATAACCGTACTGCAACAAATATGATCAAATCATATTCATGCTCAACGCAAATGCCAAATAACATTTATTTAGGTTTTACACTAATCCCGAAAGTATAGGGAGTGTGCAATGATGATCATATCAATCTTGGAACCACTTCCAACACACATCGTCACTTCACCTTTAACTAGTCTCTGTTCATTCTGCAATTCTCGTTTCGAGTTACTAATTTTAGCAACTGAACCGGTATCAGATACCCAGGGGTTGCTATGAACACTAGTAAAGTACACATCAATAATCTGTATATCAAAATATACCTTTGTTCACTTTGCCATCCTTCTTATCCGCCAAGTATCTAGGGCAGTTTCACTTCCAATGACCATTTCCTTTGCAGTAGAAGCACTTAGTTTCAGGCTTGAGTTTTAGCTTTGGGTTTCTTCATGGGAGTGACAACTTGCTTGTCATTCTTCTTGAAGTTCCCCTTCTATCCCTTTGCCCTTTACTTGAAACAAGTGGTCTTGTTAACCATCAACACTTGATGCTTTTTCATGATTTCTACCTTCGCCGACTTCAGCATCGCGAAGAGCTCGGGAATTACTTTCGTCATCCCTTGCATATTATAGTTCATCACGAAGTTCTACTAACTTGGTGATAGTGACTAGAGAACTTTGTCAATTACTATCTTATCTGGAAGATTAACTCCCACTTGATTCAAGTAATTGTAGTACCCAGACAATCTGAGCACATGCTCACTGGTTGAGCTATTCTCCTCCATCTTGTAGGCAAAGTACTGTTAGAAGTCTTATACCTCTCGACACGGGCATGAGTATGAAATACTAATTTCAACTCTTGGAACATCTTATATGCTCCGTGGCGTTCAAAACGTTTTTGAAGTCCCGGTTCTAAGCCATAAAGCATGGTGCACTTAAACTATCAAGTAGTCATCATACCGAGCTTTTGTCAAAACGTTCATAACGTCTACATCTGCTCCTGCAATAGGTCTGTCACCTAGCGGTGCATCAAGGACATGATTCTCTGTGCAGCAATGAGGATAATCCTCAGATCACGGAACAATTCCGCATCATTGCTACTAACATCTTTCAACTTAGTTTTCTCTAGGAACATAAAAAAATAAACGGGGAGCAACATCGCGAGCTATTGATCTACAACATAGATATGCTAATACTACCAGGACTAAGTTCATGATAAATTAAAGTTCAATTAATCATATTACTAAAGAACTCCAACTTAGATAGACATCCCTCCGGTCATCTAAATGATCACGTGATCCAAATCAACTAAACCATGTCCGATCATCATGTGAGATGGAGTAGCTTCAATGGTGAACATCTTATGTTGATCATATCTACTATATGATTCACGCTCGACCTTTCGGTCTCCGGTGTTCCGAGGCCATATCTGCATATGCTAGGCTTGTCAAGTTTAACCCAAGTATTATGCGTGTGCAAAACTATCTTACACCCATTGTATTTGAACGTAGAGCCTATCACACCCGATCATCACGTGGTGTCTCAGCACGAAGAACTTTTGCAACGGTGCATACTCAGGGAGAACACTTGTACCTTGAAATTTTGTAAGGGATCATCTTATAATGCTACAGTCATTCTAAGCAAAATAAGAAGCATAATAAGATAAACATCACATGCAAATCAAAATATGTGACATGATATGGCCATCATCATCTTGTGCTTTTGATCTCCATCTCCAAAGCACCGTCATGATCACCTTCGTCACCGGCGCGAAACCTTGATCTCCATCGTAGCATCGTTGTCGTCTCGCCAACTATTGCTTCTACGACTATCGCTACCGCTTAGTGATAAAGTAAAGCAATTACATGGCGATTGCATTTATACAATAAAGCGACAACCATATGGCTCCTGCCAGTTGCCGATAACTTTACAAAACATGATCATCTCATACAAAACCGTATATCTCATCATGTCTTGACCATATCACATCACAACATGCCCTGCAAAAACAAGTTAGACATCCTCTACTTTGTTGTTGCAAGTTTTACGTGGCTGCTACGGGCTTAGCAAGAACCGTTCTTACCTACGCATACAAAAACCACAACGATGTTTCGTCAAGTATGTGCTGTTTTAACCTTCACAAGGACCGGGCGTAGCCACACTTGATTCAGCTAAAGTGAGAGAGACAGACACCCACCAGTCACCTTTAAGCAACGAGTGCTTATAACAGTGAAACCAGTCTCGCGAAAGCGTACGCGTAATGTCGGTCCGGGCCGCTTCATCTCACAATACCGCCAAAGCAAAGTATGACATGCTGGTAAGCAGTATGACTAGTATCGCCCACAACTCATTGTGTTCTACTCGTGCATAACATCTACGCATAGACCTGGCTCTGATGCCACTGTTGGGGAACGTAGTATTTTAAAAAAATTCCTACGATCACGCAAGATCTATCTACTAGATGCATAGCAACGAGAGGGGAGAGTGTGTTTACATACCCTCGTAGACCGGGAGCGGAAGCGTCAAGTGACGCGGTTGATGTAGTCGAACTTCTTCGTGATCCAACTGATCAAGCACCGAACGTACGGCACCTCCGCGTTCAGCACACGTTCAGCTTGAGGACATCCCACGAGCTCTTGATCCAGTTGAGCTTCACGGGAGAGTTTTGTCAACACGACGGCGTGGTGACGGATATGATGTATCTACCGGCGCAGGGATTCGCCTAAGCACTGCAACGGTATGACCGAGGTGTGTTTCTATGGAGAGGGGCACCGCACACGGCTAAAACAATTCAACTTGTGTGTCCTAGGGTGCCCCCCTGCCCCCGTATATAAAGGAAAAAGGGAGAGGCCGGCCCTAGAGGGGGCGCGCCAAGTGTTGGGAGTCCTACTAGGACTCCCAAGTCCTAGTAGGATTGCCCTTTCCTTTCCGGAGTAGGAGAGAAGGAAAGAGGTGGAGAGGGAGAAGGAAAAGGGGGCTGCACCCCTTGTCCAATTCGGACCAAAGGGGGGGCGCGTGCCTCCTTCCTTTTGGCCTTTCTCCTCTATTCCCGTATGGCCCAATAAGGCCCATATACTCCGAAAAATACCCGAATCACTCAGAACCTTTCCAATGTTCGAATATAGTCGTCCAATATATCGATCTTTACGTCTCGACCATTTCGAGACTCCTCGTCATGTCCCCGGTCTCATCCGGGACTCCGAACTCCTTCGGTACATCAAAACTCATAAACTCATAATACCGATCGTCATCAAACGTTAAGCGTGCGGACCCTATGGGTTCGAGAACTATGTAGACATGACCGAGAATCATCTCCGGTCAATAACCAATAGCGGAACCTGGATGCTCATATTGGCTCCTACATATTCTACGAAGATCTTTATCGGTCAAACCGCATAACAACATACGTTGTTCCTTTTGTCATTGGTATGTTACTTGCCCGAGATTCGATCGTCGGTATCTCTATACCTAGTTCAATCTCGTTACCGGCAAGTCTCTTTACTCGTTCCGTAATACATCATCTCGTGACTAACTCATTAGTCTTTTGCTTGCAAGGCTTATTATGATGTGCATTACCGAGAGGGCCCAGAGATACCTCTCCGACACTCGGAGTGACAAATCCTAGTCTTGATCTATGCCAACACCACAAACACTTTCGGAGAAACCTGTAGAGCATCTTTATGATCACCCAGTTACGTTGTGACGTTTGATAGCACACAAGGTGTTCCTACGGTATTCGGGAGTTGCATAATCTCATAGTCATAGGAACATGTATAAGTCATGAAGAAAGCAATAGCAGTAAAACTAAACGATCATAGTGCTAAGCTATCGGATGGGTCTTGTCCATCACATCATTCTCCTAATGATGTGATCCCGTTGATCAAATGACAACTCATGTCTATGGTTAGGAAACATAACCATCTTTGATCAATGAGCTAGTCTAGTAGAGGCATACTAGGGACACTCTGTTTTGTCTATGTATTCACACATGTACTAAGTTTCTGGTTAATACAATTCTAGCATGAATAATGAACATTTATCATGATATAAGGAAATATAAATAACAATTTTATTATTGCCTCTAGGGCATATTTCCTTCACCACCTCCATCCCGCGGGGTTCGCTATGCCCCGCCGCCTCACCGCGTGCTCCGCCGCCGGCCAGAAGCTTCGCCGTCGTGCCTTGCGTCCGCCGCCAGCTGATACGTCTCCAACTTATCTATAACTTTTGATTGTTCCATGCTATTATTTATGATGTTTTGGATGTTTAATGTGCTTTGTTATACACTTTTATATCATTTTTGGGACTAACCTATTAACCCAAAGGCCCAGTCCAGATTGATGTTTTTTGCCTATTTGAGGGTTTTAGAGAAAAGGAATATCAAACGGAGTCCAAACGGAATGGAACTTCGGGAGAGATATTTTTGGAGCAAAATACGCACGGGAGACTTGAGAACTACGGAGTAGGGCACATGTGGCATCCACGAGGGTGGGGGCGCCCCCCCCCCTATAGGGCGTGCCCCTGCCTCGTGGGCCCCACGTCTGGCCCCCGGTGCCCTCCTTCTTCCTATATATATCTACGTACCCCGAAACCATCAGAACAACAGAGAAACCCCTAGTTCTACCGTCGCAACCTTCTATTCCCGTGAGATTCCATCTTGGGGCCTATTTCGAAGCTCCGTCGGAGGGGGGATCTACCATGGAGTGCTTCTACATCATCATCATCGCCTCACCATGAGTTGTGAGTAGTTTACCACAGACCTTCGGGTCCATAGCTAGTATCTAGATGGTTTCTTCACTCTCTCTGGATCTCAATACCAAGTTCTCCTCGGTATTCGAGGAGATCTATTCGATGTAATCTCTTTTTGCGGTGTGTTTGTCGAGATCCGATGAATTGTGTGTTTATGATCAAGATTATCTTTGAGAAATATTTGGTTCTTTTCTGAACTCTTTATGTATGATTATAATATCCTTGCAAGTCTCTTCGAATTATTGGTTTGGTTTGGCCTACTAGATCTATAGTTCTTGCAATGGGAGAAGTGCTTGGCTTTGGGTTCAATCTTGCGATGTCCTTTCCCAGTGACAGTAGGGGCAGCAAGGCACGTATTGTATTGTTGCCATCGAGGATAAAAAGATGGGTTTTATATCACTATGTTTGAGTTTATCCCTCTACATCAAGTCATCTTGCTTAAGGCGTTACTCTGTTCTTATGAACTTAATACTCTAGATGCATGCTGGATAGCGATCGATGTGTGGAGTAATAGTAGTAGATGCAGAATCGTTTCGGTCTACTTGTCTCGGACGTGATGCCTATATATAATGATCATGCCTAGATAATCTCATAATTATTCGCTTTTCTTTCAATTGCTCGACAGTAATTTGTTTACCCGCCGTAGAATATCGCTATCATGAGAGAAGCCACTAGAAAAAACTATGGCCCCCGGGTCTATTCTCAACATATCAATCTACAATCTACTTTACTTTTCCGTTTTTACTTTCTATTCTTATATCCAAAAATACCAAAAATGTCACACTATCATCTCTATAAGATCTCACTTTTGTAAGTGACCATAAACGGATTGACAACCCCTTATCGCGTTGGCTGCGAAGTTCTTATTTGTTTGTGCAGGTGCGAGAGACTGGCGCATAGTCTCCTACTGGATTGATACCTTGGTTCTCAAAAACTGAGGGAACTACTTATGCTACTGTGCTGCATCACCCTTTCCTCTTCGAGGGAATACAACGCAAGCTCGAGAAGTAGCACCAGCCACCCGCAGCGCGCGGCTCCCTCCGTCCGAGCCTGTGCGTCGCCGCCCCGCTCGCCACCTGTCCTCCTCGCCGCCCCGCCGCAAGCGCCGCCAGATCCCGTCCCCGGCGAGCTCGCCGGAGCCCCGCCGGCCGTCACCGCCACCACGCCGTTCCCCGCCGGCCGGAGAAGCTTGCCACCGCCCCTGCCCTTCCCGATCTGATCGGGATCGAGGAGAGGGACGGGCGTCCGCTCGGGCCTCCTCCAGCACCCGGCGCGACAGGCCTAGCGCCGGTCTGCTCTGCCTTTCCTCCGCAATAGGCCAGACCCGCTTGGTGAGCCCGCCTATTTCCCGTCCGTGCGTTTTTTAGATATGTGACACTTACTCTGTTTTCCCCCCAAAACGGCCAAGTCCTCAGAAAACCTTATTATGTCTGCATCTTGTGTGGGCCCTAACTTTGTGCATGTTGCTCCGTTTTGTGTGAATAATATGTCAAAATGTTCGTCTGTGAATGCTCTACATGATAGTTGCATTTGCATACATGTTAGGATGCATCTTGCATCTCTGTTACAAAAGTGCTAAGTGATGTTAAGTGCTGAAAACTGTTACAACTTGCTGATTTGTCTTTTCATATCATTTTGTGTGATTTTTGTTTGAGCAACATGTCAACATGTGTTAGGAGCACAATCATGTCATCTTTGTTGTGGTGCAATCCACTTTTCATTATATGCCTTGTGGTGAGTGCAACAAGCTTGTAAAGTGGCCTACTCGCTGTTTGTTATTTTCCGAGACTTGTTGAAATCTGCTAAGTCTGAAACTGTTACATCGTGATGTCCAGTGGGCATGTCTTGAAGCCCATGTTATGCTCTATCCATCCATGCCCTTGTTTGTAATTATAGGTTGCTGCCGCTTGTCTCTTTCTTGCTCTCAAATTGCTAAATAATGTTTATGTCATCCTGTTAACAGTAAGTTCAGTTTTGCCATGTGAATAGCTAGTGTTCTATGCATCCTACGACCATGTTCTTGGCACGAGTAGCTGCATAAACATGTCTTCTTGCTGTTGGTTATATTCACATGCCATGATATGCTTTGAGATGAGTTGCACAAGCTTGCAAACATGCCTACTTGTCATTGTTGCTGCCATGTTTAGTTTATTTCACTAAGTCTGCGAAACTGTTATCCTTTGCAATCTTGACATGATGTTTTGAGCATGTTCTAGTGGTATTTGGCAGTAGCCCAGTGATCATGTTTGTAGTGCTTGACATGTACATGCTTGCCATGCCCTTTGGTGCCATGAAATGTTCCCGTAGCATGTTGTTTTGATGATTACAAAGTGCCTAGCTGTTGTTTTGGGACAGATTGTTGTTATATCTTATTTCATGTGTATGTGTTGAACCGTTGCTTCATTTTGAGCGTGCTCTATATGAAACTTACTTGTTTTTGCACGTAGATGCATCATATCATGTTGTATACTTGTTTGGAGTGTGTTTGCTTGATGTTTGAATGCATCTTGCATCTTTGCCATGCTTAACTTGTTTTGCTCATATCTTCTAGGCCGTAGCTCCGAATTAAATGAACTTTATATGTAACTTGACTAGAATTTTGTGTAGATCATTATGGTGCATGTTAACTTGCTGTTTAACAACTTTAACTTAAGGTTTGTTCAGATCTAGACCAATTTCGAAATTGGCATATGAGGACTTACCGGAATTGTTATTTGTTGTTTCCGACCTCATTTAAACTTGCTTTGTGTGTTGATCTTGTGTGCTTCATCTTTTGTCATGTTTTGCATCATGTAGCCTTGTCATGCATCATATTTGGTTGAGCATCATGTCTTGTTTATGTGTGGTGTGTTTACCATGTTGTTTGCTTCTTCTCGTTAGTTCCTGTTTCATCGCGATCGTGAGGATTCATTCGTCTACGCTTGGTTTGTCTTCGTGGCTTCGTCTTCTTCTTGGACTCGTTCTTCTTCCTAGCGGGATCTCAGGCAAAATGACCGTCACCTTGGATCTCATTACTATCATTGCTATGCTAGTTGTCTCGATGCTATCCCTATATGTCACGCCGCCTATCTATTGTTGTTAGCCTCTCATTGTTGCCATGAAACCTCTAACATTTGACACTACCCTAGCAAACCGTTGTATGGCTATGTTACCGCTTACTCAACCCCTCTTATAGCGTTGTTAGTTGCAGGTGAAGATGAAGATTTCTCCATGTTGGAACTTGGATGTTGGAATATCACAATATCTATTACTATAATTAATGCACCTATATACTTGGCAATGGGTGGAAGGCTTGGCCTTTTGCTCGGTGTTTTGTTCCACTCATGCCGCCTTAAGAACCGATAAGCCGGTGTTATGTTCCTTGAGTTTGCGTTCCTAACACGGTTGGGGGTTATGGGACCCCCTTAACAGTTCGCTTTGAATAAAACTCCTCCAGCAAGGCCCAACTTTGGTTTTACCATTTGCCTAATAAATAAAAACTTGCATAGGGACTTTCCGGACCCCGAGGACTTAATTTATAACCCCGGGCCAGTACTCCTCATGAGTGTTGGTCCAAACTAGAGCCCCTTGCAGTGCCACCACAGGTAAACTCGGGGATTGGTTTTAGTTGTACGGACTGCTCATCTGGTCGTGGCCTGAGACGAGATACGCGCGGCTACTATGATGGTGTCGGCACGCCGAGAGATCTTGCTGGACTTGTTTTACCATTGTCGAAATGTCTTGTGCACCGGGATTCCGAGTCTGATCGGGTTGTCCCTAAGATAAGAGGTTTTACCTCTGCGGATCGTGAGAGCTTGTGATGGGCTAAGTTGGGAAACCCCTGCAGGATTATATTATTTCGAAAGTCGTGCCCGCGGTTATGTGGCAGATTGGAATTTGTTAATATCTGGTTGTAGAAAACTTGACAAAGGATCCGAAATAAAATGCACCAACCACGTGAGTAATCGTGACCGTCTCTTTTCATTTTCAGAAGAGAACATGGTGGGGTTATGTCTGACTCGTCGGTAGTTCAGGATCACTTAGCGATCATTACTAGTTTGCGACCGTTTGCGTATATGCTCATCTTATTCTTGTACTCATAAGTTAGCCACCATATATGCTTAGCCGCTACTGCAACCTCGGCACTTAACCTTTACATACCTATTAAGCTTTGCTAGTCTTGATACCCATGGTTATGGGATTGCTGAGTCCACGTGGCTCACATATACTACAACAACAGTTGCAGGTGCAGGTTTCTGATGACTTGACGCGGGAGCGATGTTACTTGTGTTGGAGTTCTTTCTTCTTCTTCTTCGTCAGTCTTGGGATAGGTTCCTGGTCGGCAGCCTGGGATAGCGGGATGGATGTCGTTGTGCTTTTCATGTTTTCATCCATAGTCGAATGTCTTGTGTATGAATTGTTGTATTCATGTGGAAGTTTGTATGACTTGTATGTATCCCCATCTATGTATGTAATGGTACGATGTAATGATATCCATCTTGCTAAGCGCCCGAAATGCAGTTGTGCCCTAATCACGAGTTCATCACGTGATCAGGATAGAATCCCATCTTGGGTGTGACACCTGGGTACTGAGGTGGATCCTGAGGGTTCCACTGGTTTCTGAGCTCCTGCCGCTCCCACTGAAAGATAGGCTCGTGATAAGGATCAAGGGCTGGTGCTTGCTGAGGCACTGAGGGTTGTGGAAGTCCCCAAAATCTGTAGATGTCCTCGGACCGAATAGTGTACCCGCCTGAATGAATATCGAACAAATAAGGTGCAGGCGAAGTAACAGTCTGAAAAGTATCCTCGCTAAATATCAAGTTATAAATAAGCCTCTTTTCCTCATCATAGCGAATAAACTTATGTACTACCTGAAGGAAATATGCCCTAGAGGCAATAATAAAGTTGTTATTTATATTTCCTTATATATCATGATAAATGTCTTTTATTCATACTAGAATTGTATTAACCGGAAACTTGGTACATGTGTGAATACATAGACAAAACATAGTGTCCCTAGTATGCCTCTACTAGACTAGCTCGTTAATCAAAGATGGTTATGTTTCCTGACCATAGACATGTGTTGTCATTTGATCAACGGGATCGCATCATTATGAGAATGATGTGATGGATAAGACCCATCCGTTAGCTTAGCACTATGATTGTTTAGTTTTACTACTATTGCTTTCTTCATGACTTATACATGTTCATGTGACTATGAGGTTATGCAACTCCCGAATACCGGAGGAACACCTTGTGTGCTATCAAACATCACAACGTAACTGGATGATTATAAAGATGCTCTACAGGTGTCTTCGAAAGTGTTTGTTGTGTTGGCATAGATCAAGAATAGGATTTGTCACTTCAAGTGTCGGAGATGTATCTCTGGGCCATCTCGGTAATACACGAGATGATGTATTACAGAACGAGTAAAGAGACTTGTCGGTGATGAGATTGAACTAGGTATGATGATACCGACGATCGAATCTCGAGCAAGTAGCATACCGATGACAAAGGGAACAACGTATATTGTTATGCGGTTTGACCGATAAAGATCTTCGTAGAATATGTAGGAGCCAATATTAGCATCCAGGTTCCGCTATTGGTTATTGACCGGAGATGAGTCTCGGTCATGTCTACATAGTTCTTGAACCCGTAGGGTCCGCACGCTTAACGTTCGGTGACGATCGGTATTATGAGTTTATGTGTTTTGATGTACCGAAGGTTGTTTGGAGTCCCGTATGTGATCACTAACATGAAGAGGAGTCTTGAAATGGTCAAGACATAAAGATTGATATATTGGAAGGTTATATTCGAACACCGAAAGAGTTTCGGGGGTCACCGGATAAATACCGGAGTACCGGGAGGTTACCGGAACCCCTCGGGGGCTTAATGGGCGTACATGGGCCTTAGTGGAAATAAAGGGCAGCAAGGGAGGTGTGGGGGGCGCCCCCCTAGGCCCAAATCGAATTGTTTAGGGCAAGGGGGCCGGCCCCCTCTTTCCTTCTCTCCTCCTCTTCCTTCCTTCCCCCTCCTAGTTGGACTAGGAAAGGGGGAAACCTACCCCCCCCCATGGGGCGCGCCATAGGAGGCCGGCCGGCCCCCTCCTCCACTCCTTTATATACGTGGCCAGGGGCACCCCATAGACATATAAGTTGATTTCTTAGCCGTGTGCGGTGCCCCCCTCCACAGTTACACACCTCGGTCATATCGTCATAGTGCTTAGGCAAAGCCCTGCGCCGGTAACTTCATCATCACTGTTACCATGCCATCGTGCTGATGGAACTCTCCCTCGACCTCAACTGGATCAAGAGTTCGTGGGACGTCATCAAGCTGAACATGTGCTGAACGCGGAGGTGCCGTACGTTCGGTGCTTGGATCGGTTGGATCACGAAGACGTTCGACTACATCAATCGCGTTACTAAACGCTTCCGCTTTTGATCTACAAGGGTACGTGGACACACTCTCCCCGCTCGTTGCTATGCTTCTCCTAGATGGATCTTGCGTTGTCGTAGGAAAATTTTGAAATACTATGTTCCCCAACACTACCATGCTGTCATAATCTAAGTGAATAGTAGGTAGTAATTTCTCCTCTTTTTCATAATGCCTAATGGGTATCTCAAAGTGTTCAGCAAGGCGAGAGGCGAAAATGCCTTCGAAAATAGGACCCTTCGAACGGTTTAAACTCAGCCGTTTAGCAACCATAGCTCCCAAAATGAAAGTTCTATCATGAAGTAAAGCATGGCGCAAAATGGCAAGGTCAGGGGCACTAAGTCCTCTACTCTCCCCACGACCAATTAAACATCTCCCGGCAAATAATGAGTAATAGCGTAAAACAGAAAAAAATGTAAACTAGCCACTCTCGCTTCTGAGACCTTTCTCCCTTCTCCCACGGTAACTTTATCAATGAAATTCTCCATGTCTCTAGGACGTGTCTCATCGATGCTGCCTTCATAAGGTAATTTCCACTGGTGCAGCCCCCTGGTGCATTCTCAGTGCGAGAAATTCTTAAATATCCCACAAAAAATCATATTAAATTTTCAGGGCATTTGGAGAACTTTTATTTTTGGGACATTTTTTATTGCATGGATAATTCGGAAAACAGACGGAAATGCTATTTTTGCTTTATTTAATCTAAATAACAGAAAGTAAAAAGTGTGTACATAAGGTGGTGCTCTCTAAATTCATCCATCTCATGCTCATAAAAAGGAATTTGTTAACGAGGTTGATCAAGTCTCTTTAACCAACTTCTTTCGAATAACATAAAACCGGAGAATCTTCGAATAACACTAGGTTACCTCAATGGGGATATGCATGTCCCCAACAATAAGAATATCATATTTCTACTTGACAGTAGGAAGAGGGAATTCAAAACCTCTAATAGCGATAGTTGAAAATTTTCAAATAGAATTGATGCTATTAACTTGAGGTTGTTTCTTTGGAAAGTGTACCGTATGCTCATTACCATTAACATGAAAAGTGGCATTGCCCTTGTCGCAATCAATAACAACCTGATGTAGGGTGGAACCCTAATCGGCAGATCTTTCACGAAAGGAGGTGATCCCATGATGAACACGGAGAACACAAGGAGGATACGGAGGAAAACACGAGGGGAAACACTCAAATCAACACAAATACGGTCACACGGGTGCTAGATCCATGATACACATCAAGATACACGATCCATAGTCAACAACGGTGGTACAAAGGTACTCTTCTCCCGGAGGAGGTCTTGGGTATCCCTTGGGATCTTCTCCGGTGTGGAGGCCTTGAATCCGAGGTGGATCTTATCCGAAGAGGCCGCGGTCTCGTAGGAGAGGAACCACAAAAGGTCTATGATGAGCTATCCAAAAGCTAACCCTAAAAGATGTGGGGAAAGGTGTATATATAGAGTACGGAGCGAAGGGATACACGGGCCATGACCCAAAGGAATGCGCGCAGGCAATCAGGGGTCGGACGTCCGGGTGACGGGCCGGATGTCCGGGGCTTCGCGGGTCGCCGGATGTCCGGGGCGAGGGGCCGGATGTCCGGGCTGGAGGGGTCGAGTCTCGGGTGGCTTATGTAGAGTGGCGCCGGATTTCCGGGCCCGAGGCCGGATGTCCGGGGCCTGGCCGGATGTTCGGGCCCTGTAGCTTCGGCCGCTGGTGCCCTTCTGTAGTTGTTTGTCCAGGGGCCGAATGTCCGGGCCAGGGGGCCGGATGTCCGGGGCCTGGAGCCTTCTTCAGCCCTTCTCGATGCAAAGCCTCGTCCGTGAGCTTGGGGACTTGTCCATCTTCACGCACATCTCCAATGTGGTCTTCTTCACACCTGAGTACACAAAACACATCTGTCTGAGGTAGTAACCATGTCTCGCAAGATTCATATGGAAGTTGGGCTAGGAGTGACGTCACCTTGGTCTCGAGAGCTCTAGCACGAGCACGTGGCATTGGTCCTTGAGGCACTTGGTGAGGCGATGGAGGGTCCATGCGGATGACCTCGGGAAGCTCCGCATCATCTCCCCTCCCTTGGGAAAGATCCGACCTTGGATCGAAATCTTCATCACCATGGAAAGGAGATAGATCCTTGATGTTGAAAGTATCGCTCACGGAGTACTTGTCTCGTGGGATGTCGATCTTGTAGGCGTTGTTGTTGTAGCGTTCTAGCACCTTGAAGGGTCCGTCGGCGCGAGGTAGTAGTTTGGACTTGCGCTCGTGTGGGAAATGGTCCTTGCGAAGATGAAGCCAAACAAGATCTCCCGGTTGGAACACCATTGGTGCCTTGTTGACGTTGATCTTTGTGGTGAGACGATGGAATTGTCGCTCGATCATTGCCCTTGTATCTTCGTGCACCTTCTTGAGATAGCTCACTCATGCACTTGCGTCCATGTTCGTGCGCTCTTGTAGAGGTAGAGGTAGGATGTCCAATGGGGACAACGGGTTGAAGCCGTAGACGACCTCGAAAGGGGACTTGCCGGCAGTCGAATGTCTAGCGCGGTTGTAGGCATGCTCGGCGATGGGCAAGCATTGCTCCCATTCCTTGATGTTCTTCTTGATCAACACGCGAAGAAGCATCGAAAGCGTGCGGTTCGTCACCTCCGTTTGGCCATCGGTTTGTGGATGGTATGCCGAGGAGAAGAGGAGCTTGATTCCGAGTTTGGCGCATAGAGTCTTCCAAAAGTAGATCAAGAACTTGACGTCCTGGTCCGACACGATCATCTTGGGCACTCCATGTAGACGAATGATCTCCCTACAAAAGAGATTTGCAACATGTGAAGCATCGTCGATCTTGTTACAAGGAATGAAATGAGCCATTTTAGAGAATCTATCCACGACAACAAACACGGAATCTTTGCCATTTTGAGTCCTGGGCAATCCAAGTACAAAGTCCATGCTTATGTCTTCCCATGGATGGTATTGAATAGGAAGTGGCATGTAAAGACCATGAGATTGAGCTTTTGACTTAGCTTTGCGGCATGTAGAACATCGGTTGGTGAGGCGTGGAACGTCACGGAGCATCTTGGGCCAAAAGTAGTTCCTTGAGAGCGTAGCAAATGTCTTGTCACGTCCGAAGTGTCCCATGAGTCCTCCTCCATGAGATTCCTGCAAAAGGAGCAAACGAAGCGAAGACTCGGGAATGCAAAGTTTGTTAGCTCTCATAAGATATCCGTCCTTTATGTAGTAATGTTCCGAAGAAGTGTGAGTCAAACACTTAGCATAAGGATGTGCAAAGAAAATATCATGCTCATATAAATCTTTTATGTGCTCAAAGCCAATAACATTCAACTCAAGTTGTGTAACAAGCATGCATTTGCGGGAAGGCGCATCCGCCACAACATTCTCTTTGCCTTTGATGTATTTGATGACATAGGGAAAAGACTCAATGAACTCACTCCACTTAGCATGACACTTGTTCAACTTAGTTTGACCCTTGAGATACTTGAGAGTCTCATGGTCCGTATGAAGAATGAATTCATGAGGTCTAAGATAATGTTCCCAAACACGTAAAACTCTCACCAAGGCATAAAGCTCTTTATCATAGATGGGGTAGTTAAGTTGCGCTCCGGATAGCTTCTCGCTAAAGTATGCGATTGGGCGCTTTTCTTGCATAAGCACGCCACCTATGCCGGTACCACTAGCGTCACAATGAATCTCAAATGGTTTATCAAAGTTTGGTAGGGCTAGAAGTGGTGCGTGTGTAAGCAAGCTTTTAAGCTCATTGAACGTGGTGTCTTGCGAAGGACCCCAAATGAAGGGTGCGTTCTTCTTGCTCAAGGCGTGTAGAGGCATAGCGATAGTTCTAAAGTCCTTCACAAAACGTCGGTAGAAACCGGCTAAATCAAGGAAACTACGCACTTGCATGAGATTCGTTGGTTCAGGCCAAGTTTTAATTGCTTCAATTTTAGTTTCATCAACGTGAACACCTTGTGAAGAAACAACAAATCCTAGGAAAACGACTTTGTCAACGCCAAAAGTGCATGTCTCCATATTAGCATATAAGCGCTCTTTCCAAAGGGTTTGTAAAACCATACGGATGTGTGTCACATGGTCCTCAAGCGACTTGCTAAAACGAGGATGTCATCAAAGTAGACCACTACAAAGACGCCTATGTAGGGTCGTAGACAAAAATGCATAAGACGCATACATGAACCGGGTGCTTCCGATAAACCCATTGGCATAACAAGCCACTCATATAACCCAAACTTGATTTTGAAAGCCGTTTTCCAATCATCACCCTCTTGAATGCGAATTTGGTAGTAACCACTTTTAAGATCAATTTTCGAAAAGATGGTGGCACCACATAATTCATCAAGCATGTCTTCTAAGCGTGGGATAGGATAACGGTATCTAACGGTGATAGCATTTATAGGATAGCAATCGGAGCACATGCAAAAACTTCCATCTTTCTTAGGAACGAGAATAACCGGAACAGCACAAGGGCTTAAGCTTTCACGTACATGACCTTTGTCGATGAGTTGTTTCACTTGCCGTTGTATCTCCTTGGTTTCCTCAGGGTTGACGCGGTAAGGAGCCTTGTTTGGAAGTGGTGCGCCGGGTATGAGGTCGATGCGGTGTTCGATTCCGCGAAGTGGAGGTAGACCCGGAGGTAGTTCATCGGGAAAGACGTCCGAGAATTCCTGCAACAATTGAGACAACACTAAAGGTAGAGGTGGTGAAGTGTTATAGGTTTGGCTTTCCCTTTGCATAAAAGCACAAGGTGAAAGACACTCGATGGGTTCTCACACACTTCTCTCATCTCACTTTTGGTGGCAAATAGTACGAGGTTCTTCTTGTCGCTCATCGTGGAGTCGCTCATATTTGGCTTGTGGCTCTCACTCTCCTTTTGGTGGCTCACTCTCTCACCATTCTCTCCATGATGGTTGGTAGGTAAGTGCTTGTCGGCGGCTACTTGACTTGGAGACATTGGTCGTAGCACAAATTCCTTGCCCTTCATCTTGAAGCTATAGTGGTTGGTCCGTCCATTGTGTGTGACTCCATGATCATATTGCCATGGTCGTCCAAGTAGAAGGTGGCACACGGACATTGGGATCACATCACATTCGAGTGTGTCCTCGTAGGCGCCTATCTTGAAGGAGACTTGCACGGTGTGCTCAAATCGAAGAATTCCGGCGTCGTTGAGCCATTGGACCTTGTAGGGGTGAGGATGCTTCGTCTTGACCAATTGAAGCTTGTCGCATAGCTCTTCGCTTGCCAAGTTATGACAACTTCCTCCATCGATGATAACCTTGACGGAGCGTCCATTGATGCCGGCCTTGGTATGGAAAATATGACATCGTTGGTCATCATCTTGTTGTTGTTGGAGTGTCAAGACCTTGGAGACAACAAGGTTGGGACTAGAATCATTGTCGCAAAACACTTGATGGTCTTCATCTTCGTTCACTTGGCGATGCATAGCTACATGCTCAAGGGTTTCCATCTCATCGTCTCTCATTGAGTCATAGGATCCGTCATCGTTGATGATCATGGTGCGAACGGTCTTGCACTCTAATGACTTGTGGCCTCGCCCTTGGCACTTGAAACATTTGATGGAACTCGTCTTGGAGTTGTCCTCGGGTGGAGTTGTAGATGATGAAGCTCTTGGCTTGAAGTTGTTGGTAGAAGGGGGCCGACTTGATGTAGTCGCATTCTTGTAGCTTGACTTGTCGCCGAAGTTTGTAGATGGCTTGGTAGAGGTAGAAGGAGTAGCCGAAGTCGTTGAAGCTTGGTTGTAAGAGCCGAAGTTCTTAGAGGTGAACTTGGAGTACTTGTAATCCTCTTGAACTTGTCGCTCCGCTTTGGTTGCTTGATGTACTAGCTTGAGGAGATTGGTGTATGGCTGAAAGTCTGCAATCTTCTTGATAGGATAGTTGAGTCCATTCAAGAATCTCGCCATTGTTTGATCTTCATCTTCCGTGATGTTTGCTCGTATCATGGCAATCTCCATCTCCTTGTAGTACTCTTCAACCGACTTGGTACCTTGCTTGAGGAGTTGTAGCTTCTTGAACAAGTCACGGTTGTAGTGTGTTGTCACCAAGCGTGCTCTCATGACTTCCTTCATTTGGTCCCAAGTGGTGATAGGAGGTTCGCCTTTTGCTTCTCTTCTCTCTATGATTTGCTCCCACCATATGAGAACATAGTCTTGGAACTCAAGGGAGGCCATTGCAATCTTCTTCTCTTCATCGAAGTTGTGAAGGCGAAAGATCTTGTCAACCTTCAATTCCCATGAAAGGTAGTCTTCGGGATCAATGCTTCCGGAAAACTTTGGCATTGTGAGCTTGAGCTTGCCATAGCGATGCTCTTCATTGTTGCCTTGCCTATTGGGAGGGTGGTCTTGATTGGGACAATTAGCAATCTCATGTTGCTCTTGTCGGAGTAGATGTCCATTGTCATGGTGTACTTGCCGAGCTTGTGGTTCTTGTTGGGTTTGTTGCTCTTGCTGCGCTTGAGGAGGAACTTCTTCTTGCATTCGTGCTTGGTGGCGCCTCTCTTGCATCTCATCGCGAAGGAAATCCTCTTCTTGACGAGTGTGTCGAGTGCGAGCTGCCACATTGCGATGTGCATCACGTAATGCTCGTTGCGCCTCAAGAACTTGAGCTTCTCGACGTTGTTGTGCTTGACGATTAGCCTCGGCATCTTGTTCTTCTTGGTATTGACGTGCTCTCTCTTGTTGTAGTTGGCGTAGTCGTTGCCGTTCTTGTGCTTGCTCAAGTGTAGCTTGGTTTTGACGATGTCGACTTTCTTGGTCTTCAAATAGCTCTTGTGAACTCTTGTCATGAAGTGGATTCCGGTTGTCATGTCGAGCTTGACGTGCGGCTTGACGAAGAGTGTTTGATGTAGGGGTACTTGAGCCTTCCGTGGAGTCAGTATGTCAACTTGAGCGGCTTCGTCTTCGAGAGGATGTGGAAGAAGAACGTTGATTGACTATCAACGTCCGTAGCTCGTCAAATTGGGTAGACATGTTGGTGTTGATGTTGTCGAATTGCTCTCTTGTTCTTGCTTCAAATTGGCACGCATCCTCGGCGACTTGACCAATGTACTCGCGCATAGCTTCACTTTCTTGATGGAGAGCTTGTTGGACACCGAAGAGATGTAGTTTGGTGACGTAGTTGTTCACTTCTTGAGGATCATCAAAGATCGGGTCCGAAGATGTACTTGGCCTATCCATCATCACAAGCAAGTATGTGAGTGGGAGAAAGGAGAAGACAATACCAAATGTACCTTAACCGAAGTAAGTGGATCAATGATCACTCAATAATGTAACCCGGAAATAGCACTATTGGTACCACTTCGTGTCGATTCTCACACCTACACAAGTAAAGCTTTGAGAGTAGCTTGGTTAGGATGGTGGCATAAATTCAATGCAATCATCAAAGTGACTCAAAGATGTTGAAAATGGTTCACAATTTGTCATGCAACAAGTAGATCACAAGCAAGAGGTAGCACACGGGACACATGCACGGATAGATAAATGTGGTTGTGCAACCAAGGGTGAGCGAAAATGTGGAAACCACGGAAAATGCTCGTGTTGCACAACACTAGAGAGACGCTAACCGATTGCTTAATAGGCAGATACGCACTTGTGCACGACCTATAAGAGGCAAAACGTAACGACTATCTATCACAAGTATGCTATGAGTGTATGATGTGCCGATGCTTGAGCACAAGATGATGTATTGCTATGTCATATGATCTCTTTTGATGCGAGGCGTATGATGCTATTTTCCGTTTGCTTATAAGCTTTGGGTGGCTCTTTTGCTTAAAAGCTTGTGAGCTCTTTCTTTGGGCACTTATGCATGCTTCTCGGATCAAGGTAGCTATTGTGTATGTGGGACACTTTTGTGTCACACGGAGATATGGTGATGTAGTATGCAATATCTGTGACTATCACGAATGTGCACAAGTGTCGTGGCCCGGCGATACTCAAATGGCTAGTCTCAATGGGAAAGCTACACAAAGATGGTCCATAGGGTGACAATGCAATTGCAAGGTAGAATGAATCAAGGTGTCGTCGATGTTACCGTCCTTGCCGAAGTTGAGCGGTGGTGTTTGTGGGGACCCCGACTTAAGAGTCGAGATCACCGAATGCACGTGTACAGTGATCCCAGAGATCAATGCTCACTGAACACACAGAAGCTGAATAACAAGAGTCTTACATCCATACATATCGTCTTACACAAATTATGGCCATTATGGCCAAGTCTTACATAGATAAAGCCTCAAGGGCTGAATAGCAAATAACTCGAATAGCGGAAGTCTTCGTAGATAAGTAGAACCCATGCCATCTGCCTTAACCCTACAGGCATTCTGATTGGGATAGCGTCCTAGTTCGCATGTTCGTCTCCATAGAATTCTTCTTCATATTCCTGTTCCTCCATGCCTGGCCAATTAAATAACCAGTGGCAAGGCAATGAGTACTTTTAATGTACTCGCAAGCAACCCATGATTTGGTTCAAGGTAACAATGCAATTGTACAACAATGAGCAATCTAGCTACGAGCTGGAATAAATATTCTACCATCAGGTATATGCATCAATAAATTCACGTAACCTCGAGGACAGGTTACCGATATCAACATGAATAGGATTCAACTCAACGAGTCAAGTCACCTCCTTGACTCATCACACACACACAGGGTTTCGCAAACATTGGACGTAGCCCAAGAGCGGTTACCCAACTGTCCTTGACCGTGGACACGGCTATTCGAATAGTTTTACACTCTGCAGAGGTTGCACACTTTACCCACTAGATCCGGGGAACTTCCGTGACATCCACGACCCGCGGTACCTCAAGTACTCGGGGTAAGCACCCGATCACTATCTTTCCATAGGCGACACTAATATGGAGTCCACTCGATTGGTGGCAACCCCCGTGCCCCACATTTCACATCTCAAGATTTTGGAGCCTCGCTCCCATATTCAACACATACCACAAGCACGGGGTACCAACGGTGTGTCCGGTGCCCTGTAAATACAGTCATGGCCGCCTATCCAAGCACGACCCCGTCCTGAGAGTGACCTCATGTCACCCCCGTCACTGGTAATGCGGGCACCATGCTAGTATCGACCTAGGTAATCAATAATGCCCTTTCCCACATAAGGGTAGAGTGGTTGCGCATGTAAAGTTGGAATAACGGTCGCAACTTAAACCAATCCGTTTGAAAAACATCACACACACTTGTCTTCGTACACCACTTCGTCATCAAGTGGTCACCCATCTCATCTTTTCCCCCGGGCATAAGTGGCACCCGATGGGATCTTAAAAAGAATGCAACCACGAAGGTATCATGGCACACATGCATCTCTAAGCATCACTACTAGTCATTTGTATTGCATCTAAGCATATAGCAAGATCATGAGTAAAGCATGCATCAAGTGGTGGTTCTCAACTAGGTCACCACCGTCACTTTTATCATCATGCATTCGGAAATAAATGGGTTCCGAGGAGCACAAGGGTATCATGGTCAAAGGGTTGCTTGCCTGGATTGGCTTGGTCTTCAAGGTCTTCAAATCCTTCCCCTCCTTCTTCTTCAGCACCCTCGTCAAATACGGTATCTAATCGTCGCAATAAACAACGGGAAAATAAGACCGCAATAAAAACAGAAAAACCAAAGTGCTCAGAAAAATGTCAACTTATTTTTATCAAATACTAGAGGGAAAACTAAGATGGCAAAAATTCTTAGTTTGAGTTTTGGAGTGGCGGAATGAGGTTCATGAATATTTGAACAGAAGTTTTAAGGTTCAAATATGAATTTAAATTTGAACAGAACAGAAAGGTCCATGGACATGTGTGAAAGTGACATCATTAAATAATTGGATTTTTACAAGTTTTTAGGAACTGGAATTAATTCATTTGGACAAATATTTAATTCTGTGGAATTATTTGAAAATCCACAGAAAAGAAAAATGAAAAAGGGCTCTGTGCCACTGGGCCAGAACGGCCACGGTGCAACGGCCCAGGGCGAAAACAGCCCACCGCACGGCGCCAGCACGCGCCAGGGTTTTTCAAACCTGACGGGCGGGGCCCGGCGTCAGTGAGAGGAGAGAGGAGCGAGGGCGAGGGGAGGTTGACAGGCGGGGCCCGCCTGTCATCCCTAACCCTCCGGCAGAGAGCCGGCGAGCTCACCGGCGATGTTTCCGGGCACGGCGAGGCGAGCTAAGGGCAGGGATGGATCCAGCGGAGTGTCACCGATCTGGTGGAGGTGGTGCAGGTCGTCGGAGGGGCCTGGTTCGCCGGCGGTGAGGACACGCGGTGGAGGAGCTTCGGGTGGATGCTGCTCCGGTCGATTCCGGCAGCTGCAGAGAGGGGAAAGAGGGGGAATCGAGTCAGTGACGCGCTGTGGAGATAGATCAAGTGAGAGGAGAGGCTGGGGCGGCCTGTACCGAGCAGGCGACGGGGAGCCACCGCGGCGGAGCTCGAGCTCGATCTCGAGCTCGGGCTGGTCTGGAGTGGGACGAGTGGCTCTGGGGGGAGATTAAGAGAGGGAGAGTGCGACTGGTGACGATAGGAGGGGCTCGGGGGGGCTATTTATAGGCGGACGGCGAGGTGTCGTGGACCTGTGCGCCGGCGAGCCTCTGCTCGTTGCCACAGGGCACGGGAGGCGCTGGGGAAGTGCCTGCGGGGTTGCTGGACGAGGTCCAGGGCAGAGGAGAGGAAGAGAGGGAGCGGGGGATGCTTCTGGTGCTGCGCGCATGTGAAGCCGACGACTGGAGCTCGTGGGCGGCCGGCGCGCGTGCGAGGACGTCCACTGGAGGGAGAAGGAGGAGGGGGACAGCGCCGGGGGGCGTTGCGGACGTCGAGGCGTACCGAACGGCGCGAGGGGGAAGCACGAGGTGGTCGGGGGCGACGGATTGGGCGAGGCTACAGTGCGGGTGCGCACTGTAGCGCGCTCTGGAGCGTGCTTTCTGCATGCCACGGCATGCCGTTGGATAGCTAGGCGCGTCCGCCGTGTCTGGGGGGTCCAGCATGGAGTAAACAATCTGGCTGTGGCCTTGGATGCCTTGGTTGCCCAGTGAGAGAGGAGGGAAGCTGGAAGATGGTAAGAACTGGGCTGTCCAGCAAGGTAAATTGGGGTTTTCACCCTTCAATCATTGAGCTCAGGTCCTGGGGAAGTTACTGGGGGTAGAAGGTGACTAGGTGAGGCTGTGGTAGAAAGTTGAAGCAAAAGTAAATAGTAAAAGAGGTCAAAACAGTGGTTTTGGTAAAATGGCAGAAGGTGTTTGATTAAGTTTTGGGCAAGCAAATGATATCCACTGGCCATGACACTTAACATGATTAAATGGCATATGGAAATAGGGTGTTTCACCAAATTTGGGCTTGTTTGAAGAAACTTGCCAATGTAACTTTGGTGAACCCTAGAAATCAACAGAAATGGTTTCACCATGTTTGAGTTAAGCTAACCATCTCCCCTTGATGCACCACTTGGTGTAGTGTCATCATTTGGGGTTATGATCATGCCCACAAAGTTTGAAGCCCCAGGTAAAAAGTTGGTAATGTAAAGTTGTTCAAGTTTGAATTTGAACAGAAATGGTTTTGGGGTACTCTGATCAAGTCACCCTTCTCCCAAGCTTGTGCCATTTGGTCTAAATGCCTTATTAGACCATTCTAGCATGTGAACCAAGTTTGAGAGCATTTGGACAAGTTTGGCAATGTGAAGTTGCTCAAACTTCAGATATGGACAGAATGGTTTTGAGGGATTTTGATGATGTTTTCTTGCTTCCCAAGGCATGGGGCTTGGCAAGATCATCAAATATGTCATACATGACATAATAGAATTTCCCTGGAATTTTTAGAGAATATTTCCTTTGTAAATATTTCAAAAGCTTGAAATATCCCGAAAGGGTTTTAGAGGGATTAGCCCAATATTTTGAACATGACCAAGTGTTGAAACTCTTATATATGGACAATATATGTCCTATGAGTCTCCCTGAATTTTGGCAAATATTTTTGAAATAATTAAATAATTTTTCCCTATTAAAGACCATTTTTGGCCTTAAGAAAAAGCTTTTAAATAAAATAGGAAAATAACTTTTAAAATTATACTTTTGTGGTTTATGGGAGTCCTATGACTACTAGGTCTCAAACATCCTTTTTGAAATAATTTTCTCACCCTAAATCAGGCACTTGCAGTGCAAACCTCAATTCAGGGGTTTTTGGAATTCTAATCTTTGAAAATACATTTTGGCCAAATTAATTTTATAAGAAAACACTATACTGCTATAAACACTTGGTATGATCATTGGGCAGAAGTTTTGGGTAAGGAGATGAATTCTACAAGAGGGAGTAGTTGACTTTAATGAGCACTTGAAAAACACAGGAAGAAAACTCAACTCCAAATAAAAGCCAAATGATGCCAAAAAAAATTGTTGGTCCATATCTTTCATTCTTCATTGATGCAAATGACATGTTACAAAATGCAGGGTGTGACAGTGTTGTCGAAGTCTTGCCATTCCAAGGTAGCCTAAACATCCAAGGAAACGGTGAAAACCCAACTCAAGTATGCAAGGCAATGGGAGACAAACTTTTCAAACTCGGAGCGGTTAAGCGATGGTGGTTGCGGAAGTGGTGGTGGTATGCGGAAGGTTTGGTGGGATACTGAACGAAAATGGCGGTGGAAAATGCAAGGTAGGGTGGATGGTGGAGTTTTGGTTGCGGGAGGCCGGATGTCCGGGCCAGGGGTCGGATGTCCGGGCCAGGACGGATGTCCGGGGCACGGACCGGATGTCCGGGGTGCCAGAGGCCGTGATGAACTCCTTGCACACGGTGATTTTCGGGCCAAAATTCGTCGGAATTTGCGGAGAAAAATTGGGGGAAATATGGGGAAAAGCTAGATCCACTCGTGGCACATCAAATCCATGGAACAAATTCAACAAAATCTTGCCAAATCAACAGACCACAAAAAAAATTTGGGGCTCTTTTTGTGGGGAATTTTCGAAATTAGGAAGAACACAACAAAAACAAGCTAGAAAACAAGGTGTGGGGCTCCAATTTCGTGATCAACCTATGCTTTGATACCATAATATGATGTAGGGTGGAACCCTAATCGGCAGATCTTTCACGAAAGGAGGTGATCCCACGATGAACACGGAGAACACAAGGAGGATACAGAGGAAAACACGAGGGGAAACACTCAAATCAACACAAATACGGTCACACAGGTGCTAGATCCACGATACACATCAAGATACACGATCCATAGTCAACAACGATGGTACAAAGGTAGTCTTCTCCCGAAGGAGGTCTTGGGTATCCCTTGGGATCTTCTCCGGTGTGGAGGCCTTGAATCCGAGGTGGATCTTCTCCGAACAGGCCGCGGTCTCGTAGGAGAGGAACCACAAAGGTCTATGATGAGCTATCCAAAAGCTAACCCTAAAATATGTGGGGAAAGGAGTATATATAGAGTACAGAGCGAAGGGATACACGGGCCACGGTCCAAAGGAATGCGCGCAGGCAATCAGGGGCCGGACGTCCGGGCGACGGGCCGGATGTCCGGGGCTTCGCGGGTCGCCGGATGTCCGGGGCGAGGGGCCCGATGTCCGGGCTGGAGGGGTCGAGTCTCGGGTGGCTTTTGTAGAGTGGCGCCGGATTTCCGGGCCCGAGGCCGGATGTCCGGGCCTTGCCTGGCCGGATGTTCGGGCCCTGTAGCTTCGGCCGCTGGTGCCCTTCTGTAGTTGTTTGTCCGGGGCCTGGAGCCTTCTTCAGTCCTTCTCGATGCAAAACCTCGTCCGTGAGCTTGGGGACTTGTCCATCTTCACGCACATCTCCAATGTGGTCTTCTTCACACCTGAGTACACAAAACACATCCGTCTGAGGTAGTAACCATGTCTCGCAAGATTCATATGGAAGTTGGGCTAGGAGTGATGTCACCTCGGTCTCGAGAGTTCTAGCATGAGCATGTGTCATTGGTCCTTGAGGCACTTGGTGAGGTGATGGAGGGTCCATGGGGATGACCTCGGGATGCTCCGCATCACAACCCCTGTAGTATTCAAAAAGGGTCTACCAAGGAGACATACTATCGTCCTCGAGAATATCAAGAATAACAAAATCCGTTAAGATAGTAATGTTTGCAACCACAACAGGCACATCCTCATAAATACCGATGGGTATAGCAGTTGATTTATCAGCCATTTGCAAAGAGATTTCAGTAGGTGTCAACTTATTCAAATCAAGTCTACGATACAAAGAGAAAGGCATAACACTAACACCGGCTCCAATATCACATAAAGCAGTTTTAACATAGTTTCCTTTAATATAGCATGGTATAGTGGGTATTTCTGGATCTCCAAGTTTCTTTGGTATTCCACCCTTAAAAGTATAATTAGCTAGCATGGTGGAAATTTCAATTTCCGGTATCTTTCTTCTATTAGTAACAATTTCCTTCATATACTTAGCATAAGGAGACATTTTAAGCATATCAGTCAAACGCATATGCAAAAATATAGGTCTAATCATCTCACAAAAGCATTCAAATTCCTCATCATCCTTTTTCTTGGATGGTTTAGGAGGAAAGGGCATGGATTTCTAAACCCATGGTTCCCTTTCTTTACCATGTTTCCTAGCAACAAAGTCTCTCTTATCATAACGCTGATTCTTTGATTGTGGGTTATCAAGATCAATAGCGGGTTCAATATCTACATCATTATCATTATCATTACTAGGTTGAGCATCCATATGAACATCATTATTAACATTATCACTAGGTTCATGTTCATCACCAAGTTGTGTCTCAGCATCAGAAATAGAAATATCATTGGGATTCTCAAGAGTGTCAATAGCAGGTTTACTAGCATGCGTGGTCCTATCAGTTTTCTTTTTCTTACTAGGACTAGGTTTATCAGTATTAATTCTCTGAGAATCTTGCTCAATTCTCTTAGGATGACCCTCAGGATATAAAGGTTCCTGGGTCATTTTACCACCTCTAGTCGCAACCATAACAACATAATCATTATTCTTACTATTCAACTCATTAAGCAAGTCATTTTGTGCTTTAAGTACTTGTTCTACTTGAATTGTAACCATGGAAGCATGTTTACTAATAAGATTAAGATCATTAACAGTTCTAGTCATATAATCACCCAAGTATTCAAGCATATGAGCATTACGTTACAATTGTCTACTAACATAGGCTTTGAAGTTTTCTTGTTTCACAATAAAATTATCAAACTCATCCATGCATTGACTAGCAAACTTATTATGATGAATATCACCTTGGTCAAATCTATAGAGAGAATTTACCTCTACTACCTGTGTCGAGTTATCAAGACCATGTATTTCCTCAATAGGCGGTAAATTCTTAACATATTCAGCTTTAATACCTTTTTCCTTCATTGACTTCTTTGCCTCTTGCATATCCTCAGGACCGAGAAATAGGATACCTCTTTTCTTCGGAGTTGGCTTCGGAGTTGGTTCGGGAAGAGTCCAATCATTATCATTGCCCAATATATTATTCAATAATTTTTTTAGCTTGCTCAATAGTTCATTCCCTGAAAACACAACCAGCACAACTATCTAGGTGGTCCCTAGAAGCATCGATTAGTCCACTATAAAAGATATCTCATTTTCTTGAGAGGATGATCAGGCAAAGCATTAAGTAATTGGAGAAGCCTCCCCCAAGCCTGCGGGAGACTCTCTTCTTCAATTTGCACAAAATTAAATATTTCCTGTAAGGCAACTTGTTTCTTATGAGTAGGAAAATATTTTGGAGAGCAATAGTAGATCATATCCTGGGGACTACGCTGATACGTCCAAAACGTATCTATAATTTCTGCTTGCTCCATGCCTCTTTTGGGTGATATTGCTATGATATTTATACACTTCCATACACTTTTGATCATATTTGGACTAACCTATTAACTCAGTGCACCCCAGTGCCAGTGAAAGCACATTTGCTCCCTGGGTGGTTTTGGTAATTAATGACAACATACTTTCTGGTTGGACTAATGCTTTTATCAAGTATGTTTCAGGAAATTCAATCACAGTGGAATGGCAAGATGACTGAAGAAGTGGACCCCTCAAATGCTAAGACAAGCATTGGCAAAAGCTCAAGGCTCCATTTTTGGTTTAGTGATCCAAGATCACATTGAGTCCATAGGAAAGCCAATACTATTAAAAGGGGATGAGGTTGTGTTGATGATCTGGTTGCTCAAGTGCTTAGTGATTTAGCTCCTTCGACTATCAGCAACTTTCACTTCTATACACACCCATAAGTAATCTCGGACAAACCGATTCTTCCAACTCAGTCCCACCGAGATGAACCACTTCTGCCATATTCCAAACCCTAGAAAAATCGGTCATTCCGAGTTTGAGATCGGTCTCACCGAAACTGAACTGTCAACCTTCTGTAACCATTTCATATCATTTCGGAATATCCGAGTTTGTATTATCGGTCTCACCGAAATGGGCAAGCTTCTGTCTTGGCTCAAATCGGTCTCACCGATATTGCATTTTCGGTCTCACCGATTCTGGCATGTTCCTGTCTTTTCTCAAATCGGTCTAACCGAGTTTTCTTTCTCGGTCCCACCGAAAATCCCAACGTTCATATCTTTTGCACTTTCGGTCTCACCGAGATGGTATTTTCGGTCCCACCGAAAATCCCAACGTTCACTATATTTGAACTTTTGGTCTGACCGAGTTTTCACTTCGGTCTCACCGAGATTGGTCAAATATGTGTGTAATGGTTGGATTTTGTGTGGAGGCTATATATACCCCTCCACCCCCTCTTCATTCGTGAGGAGAGCCATCAGAAAGTCTACCCTACACTTTCTGAGAAGAGAACTACCTACCCTTGTGTTGAGATCAAGTCATTCCATTCCTACCATATGAAACTTGATTTCTAGCCTTCCCAAGTTGCTTTCCACTCAATCCTTTCTTCCACCACAGCCATATCAGTGAGGAGAGTTGAGTGTTGGGGAGATTATCATTTGAAGCACAAGAGCAAGGAGTTCATCATCATCAACACCATCTATTACCTTTTGGAGGGTGGTGCCTCCTAGATTGGTTAGGTGTCGCTTGGGAGCCTCCGTCTTTGAGATGTGGAGTTGAACCAAGAAGTTTGTAAGGGCAAGGAGATCGCCTACTTCGTGAAGATCTACCCCGAGTAAGGCTAGTCCTCCGTGGGCGTAGGCCATGATGGAATAGACAAGGTTGCTTCTTCGTGGACCCTTCGTGGGTGGAGCCCTCCGTGGACTCGCGCAGCCGTTACCCTCCGTGGGTTGAAGTCTCCATCAACGTGGATGTACGATAGCACCACCTATCGGAACCACGACAAAAATCTCCGTGTCTCCAAACTGCGTTTGATCTTCTCCACCTCTCTTTACTATATGTGCAATTTACTTTCCGCTGCCCATACTCTAGAATTGCATGTGTAGTGTGATACTTGAATTATCCTTAATTGTGAAACTGCCAAAAACATTGCATGATCAAAAGACAGATTTTTTATATTGTCAAGTAGTCTAATCACCCCCCCCCCCTCTAGACATACTTCTTCGATCCTACAATTGGTATCAGAGCTTTGGTCTCCATTGATTTGGTTTACACACCATTGGAGGAAGATGGACGTGTCTACGGATGGGAGTGTTAGCCATAGAGTGCCTGTTCTCAATGGAAGGTTCTATAACTCTTGGAGGTCTGAAATGCTTAGTATCTTTAAAATGTACAATTTGTGCAAATATGTTGAGACCCCCTATGTGCCTCCTTTTGATCCCTTGCACCCTACCATGGATGAAGAGCTTGATTTGCTTCGTAACCTTAGAACTGTAAATCTTATCATTAAAGGGTTACCTGATGACTTGCTTAATCTTGTTACAAACTTTGAGTGCGCCTATGCTATGTGGAAATTCTTGGAAGAACTTTATCCAGACTACTCTTTGAGAAGTCTTGATGAAATTCTACACAAGACTATTGAATTTGATAAGTTGCACCCCAATGATCCCAACTTTGATAAATGCTTCTTTGAGCTTCGTGATCTTATGAAAAAGAAGGGTGATCCCGGTCTTATCAATGTTATCATTAGAAATGCTCTTGCATTGCATTCCGAAGATTATTGTCACATTGACCAAACTAATGCAAGAACTTATCAAATTGACCTAGGTGTTGATGATGAACAATCTATGGGTCAATATGATGATGAGCATGAGCATGATGATGATTACTCCGATTCGGACACCGAGCTAGAAAAAGTCATGAATAGTCTCAATCTTATGGCAAATCTGAGAGACTACATGTCCGGTGGAAAAGAGTGGATTATAGATAGTGGATGCACCGATCACATGACCGGAGACAAGGACATGTTTTGAGAGCTTGCAAAGAACGATGGCCCACGCAAGTATGTGACTTTTGGAGACAACTCCAAGGGTAAGGTACTTGGCCTTGGTAAGGTGGCCATATCTCATGATAGCTCTATTCAAAATGTCATGCTTGTAGAATCTCTTGGATACAATTTACTTTCCGTGTCTAGATTAGCTGACTTTGGATTCAATGTGCTATTCACCAAAGTAGATTGCCAAGTCTTTCGTCGTGATAATCAAAACATGGCCTTTACTGGTATCCGTAGAGGTGATCTATATATTGTTGATTTCACTAAGAAAGCCCAACCTAGAGCTTGTTTCATTGCTAAATCCTCTAAAGGTTGGTTGTGGCATAGAAGGCTAGGACATGTTGGTATGCGTAACCTAGACAAGCTAATCAAAGGTGATCATATTCTTGGTGTTAAAGATGTTTTCTTTGACAAAGATAGACTTTGTAGTGCTTGTCAAGCAGGAAAACAAGTTGGTGGAAGTCATCCCGTGAAAAACATCATGACCACTAGGAGACCGCTTGAGCTTCTTCATATGGATCTCTTCGGTCCCAATGCTTACAAAAGCCTTGGTGGTAACTCCTTTGGTCTAGTTATAGTTGATGATTATTCCAGATTTACGTGGGTATTTTTCCTTGATGATAAATCGCAGGTTCAGAGAATCTTCAAGACCTTTGCCAAAAAGGCCCAAAATCAATTTGAGGTGAAGATCAAGAAAGTTCGGAGTGACAATGGAACAGAGTTCAAGAACGCCAATGTAGACTCTTTTCTCGATGAGGAAGGGATTCTACATGAGTTCTCGGCTACGTACACTCCTCAACAAAATGGAGTTGTTGAGAGGAAGAACCGAACGCTCATTGAGATGGCAAGAACGATGCTTGATGAATACAAGACACCGAAACATTTTTGGGGAGAAGCGGTCGAGACAGCATGTCATGCTATCAACAGGCTTTATCTTCATAAGCTCCTCGGCAAGACATCATACGAGCTTCTCACCGGTAACAAACCCCAAGTGGGATACTTTCGTGTCTTTGGTTCAAAATGCTATATCCTTGATAAGCATTGTCGGTCTAAATTTGCTCCTAAATCTCATGAAGGCTTTCTCCTTGGTTATGGATCAAACTCACACACCTACCGTGTCTACAACAATTTCACCCGAAAGGTTGAAGAGACGGTAGACGTGAAGTTTGATGAATCTAATGGCTCGCAAGTAGAGCAAATGCCTATTGATGTAGGAGACAAGGACCCATCAGAAGCAATCCAAGATTTATCTATTGGAAAGATCCGTCCCATGGAACTGAAGGAGAGTACCTCATCTACATATGTGGAGCCACCTACCTCACGACGAGATGAACCTCAAGGCAACATGGAGGCCTCCACAAGTGGAACTCACCAAGATGAGGAAGTGCAACAAGAAGATCCACCACAACCTCCTTCTCCACCACCTCAAGAAAACACCAACAACAATGAAGAAGAAGAAGAGGAAGATGAAGATGATGAGGAAGCTCAGCTACAACATCAACAAAAGCTATCCCGAGTTCGAGCAAGAGTCAAGAAGAATCATCCCGTGGAACAAATGATGAACGACATCAACTCCGGGAGAATTACTCGCTCTAAAACTCGCTTAGCTAACTTTTGTGAGAATTACTCATTTATCTCTAGTATTGAACCTATGAAGGTAGAAGAAGCACTTGAAGACCCGGATTGGGTGAACGCTATGCACGAAGAACTACACAACTTCGAGAGGAACAAGGTATGGACTTTGGTAGAGAAGCCCAACGATGATCAAAACATCATTGGAACCAAATGGGTGTTTCGGAACAAGCAAGATGAAGATGGACAAGTCATCCGCAACAAGGCTCGTCTCGTAGCTCAAGGTTACACACAAGTCGAAGGTATGGACTATGGTGAGACCTATGCCCCCGTTGCTAGACTTGAGTCCATTCGCATTCTCCTTGCTTATGCCAATCACCATGATATTACTCTCTATCAAATGGACATCAAAAGTGCTTTCCTAAATGGTGAAATTGAGGAGGAAGTATTTGTGAAACAACCTCCCGGTTTTGTGAATCCCAAAAAGCCTAATCATGTTTACAAGTTGCACAAAGCTCTTTATGGTCTTAAACAGGCTCCTAGAGCTTGGTACAAATGCTTAACTAGCTTTCTTCTTGAAAAAGGCTTTGAGATTGGAAAGATAGACTCAACGCTGTTCACAAAAAGGGTTAATGGTGAACTATTTGTGTGCCAAATATATGTTGATGATATTATCTTTGGTTCAACTAACCCCCATTTTAGCAAGAAGTTTGGACAGCTCATGTCGGAGAAGTATGAGATGTCCATGATGAGTGAACTCAAATTCTTCCTTGGGTTGCAAATCAAGCAATCTAAGGAGGGTACCTTTGTCTCACAAACAAAGTACACCAAGGATCTCTTCAAGAAGTTCAACATGCAAGAAAGCAAAGGTATGAGTACCCCCATGCCTACTAGTGGACATAATGACTTGACAAAAGATGGAGAACCCGTTGATCAAAGGGTTTACCGTTCTATGATTGGTTCTCTACTATATCTTTGTGCTTCCCGTCCTGATATAATGTTGAGTGTTTGCATGTGTGCGCGATATCAAGCAGCCCCTAAAGAATGTCATCTTAAAGCTGTTAAAAGGATAGTGAGATACTTGATACACACACCAAACTTTGGCATTTGGTATCCTAAGAGGGCCTCTTTCGACCTTGTTGGCTATTCCGACTCGGACTATGCCGGTGACAAGGTTGATAGAAAGTCAACCTCGGGTACGTGTCAATTTCTTGGTCGATCCCTTGTATCTTGGTCCTCCAAGAAACAAAATTCGGTATCATTATCCACTGCCGAAGCAGAATATATTGCTGCTGGTTCGTGTTGTGCTCAATTACTATGGATGATACAAACGCTTAAAGATTATGGGATACATGTGAGACGTGTTCCCTTGCTTTGTGACAATGAGAGTGCAATCAAGATTGGACACAATCCAGTGCAACACTCTCGAACAAAGCATATTGAAGTTCGTCACCATTTTATTCGTGATCATATTGCCAAGGGTGACATTAATCTTAAGCATGTTCGTACTGACAAACAACTTGCTGATATCTTTACAAAACCTCTTGATGAGAAAGTGTTTTGTCGCTTAAGGAGTGAGTTGAACATCATTGATGCTTCAAACTTGGAGTGATAACTCCATTGATGCATGCAAGGCATGAGCTCACTTGACTAATCCTTGATATTTCTCTTATGATGATGATCATATGTCTTGGACACATTTGCCTCCTTGTATTGCATCTAACTCTTTGCAGGTACTTGGATGATCTACGTTCCACAAGATTACCACACACTCAAATCATGAGTAATCTTGTCATTGACCAAGTATCTAGCCCTTTGGGATGTTGAGTTCAAGGAACAAAATTCCACATATCCTTTTTGACATCTTATACATCTAGTATTTCACTCTTGTCATCTTGGATATCCTTGAGTATTTCCTTGCTTGCCTAACCCATGTAGGAAGATGAACTATACAAGTAGAAATGGCGCTCCAACTTCACATTCAATGAGCACCTACATCGAGCTTACCTACATGAGCAAAGCATCAACAAGCCCAAGGTATGTTCTTCACATCTTTAAGGAGCTTTACTCAAAGTCATGAGTACAAGCAGCTTCATAAGATGTGATCACATCAAATGCTTAATCGAAAAATGGCAACCCCATTTTGAGCTTAAACGATGAGTATGACCTATGATCAAATGTCCTCATTTGACTCCTAAGTCAATATACTCAAACATAGGTGACCTTGTCGCCGACCTTTATCTAGATGAAGTACATATGCTTTTGGAGTTTTTCTGTTTTTCTCTTATGTTCTCTCATTGAGTTTTTCTTTACACACAAAAAAAAAACTTCATCTAGGAATCTTTTTATTTCTTTTCTTATGTTTCTTTGTGTATATCTTTCTGGCTCTGATCAATTCCTTGAAAATCTTTCACAATTTCATTGCAAATCTTTTGAAACATTCCTCGCAAAGTGAGCTGAATTATTTCTGTATTTCCTTGGAATTAAACTCGGAGTCACCGATTTATTTTCCTTGGACATCTACTTCTACAGCTCCACTCAAATTTAAATCTTAAAGGGGAGAAGACTCAAATTGTTTCTCTATGAATGTTCTTATTTGCCCTGTTGTGATTCTTAAGGATCCCACTTCTCTCTTTCTTTCTTTCCATCTTTCCTGCCCTACCTAGTTTGCTGTCCTTTTCGGCACTTGATGTCAAAGGGGGAGAAGACTTAGGAGGAGTAGGGGGAGTAGGGGGAGAAGAGAAGACTTAGGAAGAAGACAAGCAATCTTATCTTAAGGGGGAGAGAATCACATCAAAGCTTTGTCGTGTTTTACATTGGACATTACAATTGGCATCATTCTTTTCTTTTGATTTTGCTTTCCACAACAAAATCTCTCAGAGTTCATTGAAAATCTTTTAGCTTCGGAGACATGTTTGCTGATTCAAGCCTGTGCTCAATATGAGACACTCTTTATACATGTCCTCCCTGGCTTGGTACTCTTGATGTTCTTGCAGTTGGTTGAGGGAATACTCTTGTGTTATCTAACCTTGTTTTCTCAAGTTTATCCCTTCAGGTACAATGCCAAGGAACCTCAAGGTAAGTATATGCATCTTGCAGAATGGGCATGATGGTGACTTGCTTGTAAATACTTGTTTGCAAGAAATCACCATGCACATATGCATTATCACTCACTTCCTTTCATCTGCTCTGATGCATATAGCCAAGCTGCATGTAGCACATCTTGCTTATCTCTCTTGTGTGCTTGTGGTAGTCCAAAACCATAAACTATGAAAATCTTGCACACTTGTAGGGGGAGCCTGTGTACTACATGCTTGTCAAAGCTTTCATGATAATTCTGTCTTTCTTTCAATAAGCTTTGATGTTTTGTTTAAGTATAATTTTAGTGTGTTGCCATCAATTACCAAAAAGGGGGAGATTGAAAGCACATTTGCTCCCTGGGTGGTTTTGGTAATTAATGACAACATACTTTGTGGTTGGACTAATGCTTTTATCAAGTATGTTTCAGGAAATTCAATCACAGTGGAATGGCAAGATGACTGAAGAAGTGGACCCCTCAAATGCTAAGACAAGCATTGGCAAAAGCTCAAGACTCCATTTTTGGTTTAGTGATCCAAGATCACATTGAGTCCATAGGAAAGCCAATACTATTAAAAGGGGATGAGGTTGTGTTGATGATCTGGTTGCTCAAGTGCTTAGTGATTTAGCTCCTTCGACTATCAGCAACTTTCACTTCTATACACACCCATAAGTAATCTCGGACAAACCGATTCTTCCAACTCAGTCCCACCGAGATGAACCACTTCTGCCATATTCCAAACCCTAGAAAAATTGGTCATTCCGAGTTTGAGATCGGTCTCACCGAAACTGAACTGCCAACCTTCTGTAACCATTTCATATCATTTCGGAATATCCGAGTTTGTATTATCGGTCTCACCGAAATGGGCAAGCTTCTGTCTTGGCTCAAATCGGTCTCACCGATATTGCATTTTCGGTCTCACCGATTCTGGCATGTTCCTGTCTTTTCTCAAATCGGTCTAACCGAGTTTTCTTTCTCGGTCCCACCGAAAATCCCAACGTTCATATCTTTTGCACTTTCGGTCTCACAGAGATGGTATTTTCGGTCCCACCGAAAATCCCAACATTCACTATATTTGAACTTTCGGTCTGACCGAGTTTTCACTTCGGTCTCACCGAGATTGGTCAAATATGTGTGTAACGGTTGGATTTTGTGTGGAGGCTATATATACCCCTCCACCCCCTCTTCATTCGTGAGGAGAGCCATCAGAAAGTCTACCACTCCTACCATACACTTTCTGAGAAGAGAACTACCTACCCTTGTGTTGAGATCAAGTCATTCCATTCCTACCATATGAAACTTGATTTCTAGCCTTCCCAAGTTGCTTTCCACTCAATCCTTTCTTCCACCACCGCCATATCAGTGAGGAGAGTTGAGTGTTGGGGAGATTATCATTTGAAGCACAAGAGCAAGGAGTTCATCATCATCAACACCATCTATTACCTTTTGGAGGGTGGTGCCTCCTAGATTAGTTAGGTGTCGCTTGGGAGCCTCCGTCTTTGAGATGTGGAGTTGAACCAAGAAGTTTGTAAGGGCAAGGAGATCGCCTACTTCGTGAAGATCTACCCCGAGTAAGGCTAGTCCTCCGTGGGCGTAGGCCATGATGGAATAGACAAGGTTGCTTCTTCGTGGACCCTTCGTGGGTGGAGCCCTCCGTGGACTCGCGCAGCCGTTACCCTCCGTGGGTTGAAGTCTCCATCAACGTGGATGTACGATAGCACCACCTATCGGAACCACGACAAAAATCTCCGTGTCTCCAAACTGCGTTTGATCTTCTCCACCTCTCTTTACTATATGTGCAATTTACTTTCCGCTGCCCATACTCTAGAATTGCATGTGTAGTGTGATACTTGAATTATTCTTAATTGTGAAACTGCCAAAAACATTGCATGATCAAAAGACAGATTTTTTATATTGTCAAGTAGTCTAATCACCCCCCCCCCTCTAGACATACTTCTTCGATCCTACAGCCAGTTTCTGTTTTCGGCTGTTTTTGTATTTCAGGTTTTCACATTACGAGAACTGCCAGGACAAATCCAGAAAAATTATATAAAAAATCAGCGTTCCAGAAACTACCATGCGCCCGAAGGACAGCCGGGGGGGGCACCGGGGCTCCAGGCGCCCTGGCGGCGCGCCACCCCCTGGCCGCGCCGGGGGGGCGCCTGGGCCCCCCGAGGCTCCTCCGATGCCCCCTTTGGCATATATTTAAAGCGTCTCCCAAAACCCTCGAGGGAGGAACCCTTTTCGCAATCTCATCTCTGTTCCGCCGCCGCCGCCGCTTCCAAGATCGGGAGCACCAGGAGAACTCTTCCCGGCACCCTGTCGGAGGGGAGGATCACCACCGGGAGCCTCTCCACCACCATGGACGCCTCCCGGATGAGTTGTGAGTAGTCTCCCTTGGACCATGAGTCCATGACCAGTAGCTATGTGATGTTCTCCTCCCGTTCTTGTGCTTCACTAATTAGTCCTCGTGAGCTGCCCTACATGATCGAGGCACATGTGTAATCCTTATGCTGTTGCTATGATGAGTTTGCTGGGATCCGATGGATTATGAGATTATGTTTAGATTGTGCTTGAGTAATATATTTGATCTACCTCTTTTATATTTATGTTCGTAAGTAATTCTTGCATGTTCTCCGTTGTTATTTATTGCATTGGCCAAGTAATAGGTAGTGACTCCAAGAGGGAACGTTATGCTTGATTGTGGGTTCATGCCCCTCGATGACTAGTTTGAGTGACAGAAACATGAGTTTAGGGGATGTGCTGTTGCCACAAGGGGGAAAACAACGGTGCTTGTGCCCGCGGGTGCAAGGATTGTTTTGTAATGCCCAGGATGGGACTATACCTCCTACGTGTCGAGGCACGACTTAAAGGTATAAGCCCATCCTAGAATGATCTCAAGTTTGGTATCTTTGCACGACTCATGTAAAAGAGGGATTAAATTGCAAAAGGAGATAGTTGGCTTACACTCGCCACTTCACACAATACAGTACATAAGCAAAACATCATTCAAAACATCCCAACCCGACTACGGGTGAAGATCCAAAAGAAAGATACCAAAACAACATAAAGCCACAGGCCTAGATTGAATCCTAGTAGAAACCACTACTAATCATCGAAACGTCACGAGCAAACGGCCAAACTCCTCATCGAGCTCCTGGTGAAGTACTGATCCATCTCCTGCTTCAAAACTCGGCTGAACCTGCATCTGGTGTTGTAGTATCTGTGAGCCACGAGGACTCAGCAATCCCGTTCCCGGGTAACACGACTATTTAAGCCTTGGGTGAGGACAAGGCTGAAGAAAGAACAAGAGGTGAAGGAACAACAAGAGTCTGCAGCAGCAACTAGCACTAGCTTACGTGAAAGAGTGCGAGAAGAGAAGAGCCTCGGTCGAGAGATGATCACGAAGTGATCCTAACTAAAACACGTCAAACATAACCCCACCGTGTTCATCTCCCGAATCCCTTTCGGAAAATGACAGTCACGGTACACACGCTGGTAGTGTATTGGAACATGGTGTCAAGTTTTCTACAACCGGATATTAACAAGCTCCCATCTGCCACATAACCGCGGGCACGGCTTTCGAAAGTTCATAACCCTGCAGGGGTGTTCCAACTTGGCCCATGACAAGCCCACGATCCGCGGAGTCGCAACTCCAAAGGTGGGAAGACCCGAGTATTCTCGGAATCCCGTGCTCAAGATACTCCGAACTAAGGTAAGGCTAATCCAGCAAATCCTCCCAGCGTGTCGACACCCTGATAGGTAGCCGCGCGTATCTAGTCTCAGAACACGACCGGATGGGCGATTCTACAGGTTTTTACCAAACCTCGAGTTTCTTCGTGGTGGCCCCGCAGACTCCCCGTTTCGGACCAACACTCATGTGGAGCACTGGCCCGGGGTTGTTGATTAAAAATAAAAGGGATAACTAGTCCCTATGCAAGTTTTATTAGTTATTAGGCGAATAGTACCAATGTTGGGACTTGCTGGAAAAGACTTAGCACTTAGCGGTTTATCGAGGGGGGCCCATAAACCCCAACCGTGTGAGGAACGCATAATCAAGGAACATAACACCGGTTTATACGGTTCCTAACGGCATGAGTGGAACAAATCACCAAGCAAAAGGCTTAGCCTTCCACCCTTGCCAATTTATAGATGATTTCATTTAATAATTAATATAGTGTGATATAACCCAACAAACTTCAACATGAAGCAAGCATCTTCAATCTTCACCTGCAACTAACAATGCTATAAGAGGGGCTGAGCGAAGCGTACTTAGCCATTCAACGGTTTGCATAGGTAGGGTGGTTAGACAGGTTCATGGTTACAATAGGAGGCTGACAGGAAAACATGGGCATCGAGGCAAAACTATAGATCGAGACTTCTAGCAATAGGCAAAAATAGTAATGGTATCCGGGTTCGGTCATCTTGCCTGTAATTCCACAAGGGAGAAGAACGGATCCAAGAAGTAGACGGAGCAACATAGTCGAGAGTATCCTCACAACTCCGGAACGAAACCGAAGCTATCAAGAGAAGCAAACCGGAAAGAAGCAAACAACACGGTAAACACACAAGCATTAACATGGCATACGATGCACATCCAAGTATGATGCATGTCCGGTTCAAATATGCAAGGCATGGCAAAGTGCACAAACAAAACTACAAGTTAAATGGAGCTCAATATGCAACGAGTTGCATATTGACGAAACACCACATTTAATTATTTAATAGACTCTCGTTTATTTACAAGACAAGATTAAATGTTTGTTAACATGGCAAGAGGTGAAGCATAAAAAAACTACACTATTTAGGCATTTTAAATGAGGCCGGAAAATAACAACAACATATCCGGAAAATCCCCATGAGCATGTTTAGCAATTTTATTAAGCAAACAACAATCACACATTTAATGTTGTTAACATGATGCGGATGACATGATCAAGTTTATGCAAGTTTATTAAAAGGTTGACATAAAAGAGATATAGATGATAAGGAGAATTAGTCATCGTGGTGGAAAGAAAGGGTGCCACGGCAACGATCCGAAATGATGCAACGCAACATCTCGGTACCGTTAACTCGTTGAGAGACCGGTGCAAAAGAAAGGTGGCGTGAGCGAGTCGAACA
Organism: Secale cereale; assembly: GCA_902687465.1. Classification (NCBI taxonomy): domain Eukaryota; kingdom Viridiplantae; phylum Streptophyta; class Magnoliopsida; order Poales; family Poaceae; genus Secale; species Secale cereale. The sequence goes on along the minus strand of LR738712.1, from coordinate 193,316,792 downwards.
AGATGAAAGGTGGGGTGATCCCGTTGCCGGGTTCCCACGGGTCGGCGACGAGGCAACCGAGGAGCACGACAAAAGATGAAACGGGCACGGAGCACACAAGGGAAACATTTCATACAACCACATCACAAGCATTCCACGGGTCATCGTCTCGGGGTTATACCTTCGAAGCGTGCGTTTCGGGACGGTTCGAGATCGTAGTGGAAGTAGTCGTTCTCGCGATACGTAGAGGAAGAAGGCGTAGTAGTGGAAGTAGTGGTACACGAGTCGTGGTACACGGGGCGACGGTAGTGGTACATGCCGTAGAGGGAAGTAGTTGTTCTCGTTCATCGGAGAGGAAGTAGTCGTTCACATTCCGTTTCGGAGAGGTACTTGCCGGTCTCGAGTGCTTCGGGCGTCGCGGTACTTGGCGCTTCAAAACGTTCGTCGTGGTACACGTTTTGTAGGGGTACTTGTGGTCTCGGCGACGGTAGTGGAACTTGACGCATCACACATGTAGTCGTACACGTTTCGGAGAGGGACTTGATGAATCCAACATCTTCGGGGCGATGGTAGTCGTTCACGTTTCGTAGCCGTTCGGGTCGTCGTGGTACTTGGTTGTGGTACTTGTCGATTCCGCGTAGTCGCACACTTGTGGTCGAGGTACTTGGCGATCTCCGTCACACCGTAATAGACACTTGGCGAAACCCATGGCAGCAACTTGGCTGGCGGGAGCAGCAGCAACAAACTTGGCGACGAGGCCATGGCAGCGGCAACTTGGCGAAGCAGACAGGGACTCGCGCGGCTCGGGCGCTGGAGATCGAAGGGGTGCTCCTGGCCGCGGGCTGCTCGTGGGTGGCGACCGGCGGCTGCTGGCGATGGAGTGCGGGATAGGAGGCAGCAGGGGACGGCGCCCTGGAGGACGGACGAAGCGCTGAAGAGGATGGGAGGAGCTCGGAGGAGAGGCCATGGCCTCTAGAGGATGCGGGCGCTGCGGCTCGTGCCTGGCGAAGCGGGGCGACCAAGCTCGAGGTGCGAGGCGACGGAGGGCGCTGTCGGCGCTGGCGATGGAGGGAGCGGGCCTGGCGCGGCAAGGACGGAAGGGGCGGCCGGAGGGGATCCCCGCGGCGGCCGACGGCGGCTGGTGAAGGGGGCCGCACGGGGGAAGGTGGTCGCGACTCCCGTGGAGGAAGGAGGTCGCAGCGCGCGGGGCCTGCGGGCGACCTGGCGAGGAGCACGGGAGCTCCTGGCGCGCGGGACTGGCGGAGGAGATGCTGGCGGGCGACCTGGGCGTGCGTCGGGCGCGAGAACGACGCGGGGATCGGGCAGAGAGGCGAGGGGGCCGCGAGCGAGAGAGAGAAAAGGGGATCGGGCACGGGCTGCGAGCGGGGAAAGATCGATGGGGAGGAGGGTTCGGGGTCGGGCGAAGGGAGAAGCTGGCGGCGGAGGGGGAATCGGAGGCGCGACTGGGACTCGGTGGGAGGAGCGATCGCTAGCTTAGGGTTAGGAAAACCTGGGCCTGGCCAGATGGCTGTTGGGCCAAAGGAGGCCGGCTGGGCCTTGGCCAGGTGGAAGGCCGGCTGGGAGGAGATGGACTGGTGGCTGGGAAGGCTGTTGGGCTTTTTAATAAAACGCTTTAACAGAAAAAGAAGAAAGAGGGAAAAGAAAAGAGAGGCTTAGGGAAAAAATAGCACATGGGACTATTTTTCTCGGGCATCATAAAATGAGCACGGTCCGAGAAAAATATAAAAAGGCGTGATCGAAAAAAATATGATTCCAACACATTTGAGTTTAATTCAAATGGGTTTGAACTAAGACTTGATTATAGAAGTGTCCAAAAATGATGAGGTTTTTGGAGGAACCTCGATAAACGAGAAAAGAAATATTGGCAAGGTTTTTGAAGGAGAAACTCGAAGTAGGAAAAGCATGGGGAAAATTATGCACGTGTGTTGGTTAATTCCAAACAAATGGAATATTATTATATAGCTCCCTAATAATATTGAGAGACTTTTATATGTTATAAAGAGAAGTCATTCTTCCCTCGATTTAAATGGACCGAAGGCCCACACGATTTATTAGGTTGAGATGCAAAAATTAATGACATGAAGGCATGATGACATGATGCAATGCAAAAAAAAATAACACAAGCACAAATGAAACACACGGGCAACCCGGAACATCCGGAACATCTGGAATCTTCGGGAATCTTCTGGAATCTTCTGGGACGTCGGTCTTCGGGCGTCACAACTCTCCCACACTAACAGAGGATCTCGACCCGAGATCCTAGAGATGGCACCGTATAAAAACCGAAAAAGAAGAGGTAAACAAAGTTGCTTCTTTGATAGACGAGTGAAACCATGAACCTGAGAGGTTGACCAAAATGAAAGAAGAATACAACGGAGATGAACGAATATGAACACTCCGTTAGAAAGAGGAACAAGGAACATTATGAGAACCTTGTAGGTTAAAAGACATGAAACAAGAGCTTACGAGCCAAAAGAATATGAAACCGCAATGGTATAGCCAAGGAATAAGAATGACATAATTTGGACAGAACTCCATCTGAAAGTGGAAGGAATTAAACAAGAACTTGAGGAGATGAAATGATACTTGATGAAAACAACAGCATATTGCCTCTGAAACAATTAAAAGAATGGCACAAGGTTAAGAAAGATTCAGACATCACTCCGGTTGAAAAGAGATGAAAAACTTGATAAGATGACGTAACTTGAATGAAGAATATAACACTCCAGTTAAATGGACGAGAAAAGAAAAGACCATGATCTTGATATGACAAGATGATGGTTCGAAGAGAGCAATATCACAATGCCTTCAGAATGAAAGAATAGCATATAATTCAATGAAAGAATTGAACGGAGAAGAAAAAAAACAACTTTTCTCAAAATTGAATTTGAAAGAGCGTCCTTACGAAGAAGGGTTGAATAGAGTAGTTGGAAATTCAATAACGAGAAGAATAAGCTCGTTGTGGGCTTATGGAAACCATCTCAAATTATGAGGTGACAACCAGCCACTAATGGAAAACAATTGTTTGGATTGAGATCAACAAGGAGACGATAAACTTATTTCACCGGAATGATAAATGAAGAACTTGGGTCATTATAAGCACCATGATAGCAACAATTCTCAAGGAAAGCTTTTAGGTGCAATACAACCCAAGATTACTCCAACAAATAAATTGAATGGTTGGAAAGATCTCCTGAACAAGGAAAATGATGGTTTTAAATATCCCATTCTTGAAACTCGTGAATCATAAAACATGAAAGAATTGTCAAGAATGACATAACACCATCTTAAAGATAAGGTAGAAAGAATTGCAATTGGAAAGCGTGATGAAGAATGCTTGAGCTCCAACAAGAATCTTGATGAAGACTTCGAGGATGAATTAAATAATGATGAACCACCATGAAAACTTCGGTAATGAAAGCATGAGAAGTGAAAGATGAAAAGAATAAGATTCAAGGCCCGCGATGAATTAGATGAAGCTTTGGAATGGTATAATCGAAATAACTTGGAGCTCCGGAAAACCAGATGAACAACTTAGAACCGAGAATATGATATAATGAACAAGCTCCGGGAAAGAGATTAATCACTTCAAGGAAATAAGAATAAGATTTACTGTATGCTTATCCTTCACCAAATTAAATTGATGACAAGCAACGGATTTGGCCTACTACTTATTCTTCTTGAAAAGGATTGGAGAGAGATAGAGCCAAACTTGAGAATAATCTTGAACGCCTCACCGGTAGGATTATGAAAAGAACAAATGAATTAAAACGATAACAACGGAAGGGTAAACTTGAATGCAGCACCGTAAAAAAATATGGAGACGAACGAAGAGACATGGATGAAGAATATTTGGAGGGCAAAGTTGAAAACTGAGAACAAAGAGATATTCTAAAAAGACGGCCTTCGGAGGAACACAAAGAAAAGAATTCATGAAATGCTTCGGGTGGCATAAAAGAATTCCTCACAATCTGAACAATAATGAGGATGGCATGAAGCTAGAACCACGAATCTTCAAGAAGACGGGCCAAGATTTAAGAGAAACACTTCTCCGGTCTCCAAATGTTGAGAATGAAAACGAGAAATGCCATGAAGAATTTCAAGATACTCCGGAATGAAGAATTAAAAAGGTTGAAACAACGATGAAAGGAATTGAACGCGATCTTGGAGAAGGTATATGACTGATGGAAATCATTCTTACGTCACACTTTGAAAAGAATTTTCCGGAAAAAGAAGAGTCAGGTAAGATCCTGGAAAAAGACCTGTGGGTTAGGGCCCACTAAAGAAATCACCGTTGAAAAGATTGCTTAAGAGATATTGCACCGGTTGAATTAAATGGCTTGAATAAGATGATAGTCCTCAAAATAGCTTGAACGGATTAACAATGGAAACACGAATCTTTAGCACTCCAGATATGAATAGCAAGAGGAGAATGAATAATTGGTGCATCGGAATAAGAAAGCATTGTGAAATGAGGAAAAGGATAAGATCAACACCGAAATCTTGAATTACATCCACCGACAGAATTTGAGAACAAAAGAATGATGAACTTGAAGCTCTTGAGCATTATCACGATAAATCACCGGATAAGAACATTGAAGGGAATGAATGAAGAAACATCACATGAATAAAATGGACACTTCATTTAGAATTTTCTGGCTCCATAAAGAAAAGGGAGGGAGGGTGGGTAAAACAAAGTCAACTTGGGATGAATGAAACATACAGACAAATCGTCAGATTTCTCAACGGTGTCCGTATGGAATAAGTTGAAGAGAAGGCACACCGGTTGAAAAAGGATTAACATGAAGATCTCGATGGTCAAGAAGAAGTAGCACTCCCATAGAAATATGAGAATACCGATTAGGAAGGTATGGGATCAACATTTGACATCGAAGCAACTCGAATACCAGAATCAAAACAAAACAAAGGATAGCTATGTTGCAGCATCATCTTCACAATATCATTTGAACAAAGGATTGAACGAATGAATTCCGTAGGTACATCAGCTTGACGAGAAGCCACTTGGAGAACAAAAGGTAAATAAAAAGGAACAAGGAACAGATAGAACAAATACAATATAGAAGCTTCGTTCGACATCTTCGTGCTGAAAGCTCATGGAACGTGTTACAAAAGGGTTTTGCAATCCCCGGATCAGCATAGCCAAGGAGCCTTTAAGATGCAACTCCCGATCGGAACAAGCCCATAAAACCACTTCACTCAATGTAAAACCCCGAACTTCGTATCATGCACTCGTTGGAAGAATGCCTAGAACTACTGGATGAACCCACCTATTAATTTCCGAAAGTTCCCAGTTATGCAATCAGGTGTTGGGGATACAGGGGAAGCACCGCGCAATCAACTCTAAACCTACATCCAGCTGTATCCATCCTTCAACACATAACCAGTTGTTCTCGGAAACCGTTTACCTCGGACCTTCGAAACGCATCCACTATACAAGCTATGGCAATACTCCCGAACTACCTCCCCAGTACTGGGTGATGTCGGGGTTATCTTGCCACTAACCGCATAGGAGAGTTTTCGATGTCGGCCGTCTTAAGTATTCTAGTACTGCCGCGATGGATTTGTGACGACAACACCTCGGAGCTCAACTCCCCGGGACACTGCCACAACCCCTAATGACAGGAGGCATCGAGAACAATGTTCTCGTCACAAAGACATCGAAACAATCCAAACAATACCCGCAATATCCTAAAAATAATTTGGTGCATTTTTGAGAGTAGAAGAGATAAAAGTAATCGTCAGGAGTCCTCACCAGAGTGAAAAGAGATGAGGAGCAAAAGAAATCCTACTCTCCGATATATATATATATATAGGACTCAAAACTTTTTAAGTGTGTGCCTAGACTCAACCGTCAACGATTCGATCAATCAGTGGGGGCTTCTAGGTCGGAGAAGGCTCTGAATACCAACTTGTAATGCCCAGGATGGGACTATACCTCCTACGTGTCGAGGCACGACTTAAAGGTATAAGCCCATCCTAGAATGATCTCAAGTTTGGTATCTTTGCACGACTCATGTAAAAGAGGGATTAAATTGCAAAAGGAGATAGTTGGCTTACACTCGCCACTTCACACAATACAGTACATAAGCAAAACATCATTCAAAACATCACAACCCGACTACGGGTGAAGATCCAAAAGAAAGATACCAAAACAACATAAATCCACAGGCCTAGATCGAATCCTAGTAGAAACCACTACTGATCGTCGAAACGTCACGAGCAAACGGCCAAACTCTTCATCGAGCTCCTGGTGAAGTACTGATCCATCTCCTGCTTCAAAACTCGGCTGAACCTGCATCTGGTGTTGTAGTATCTGTGAGCCACGAGGACTCAGCAATCCCGTTCCCTGGTAACACGACTATTTAAGCCTTGGGTGAGGACAAGGCTGAAGAAAGAACAAGAGGTGAAGGAACAACAAGAGTCTGCAGCAGCAACTAGCACTAGCTTACGTGAAAGAGTGCGAGAAGAGAAGAGCCTCGGTCGAGAGATGATCACGAAGTGATCCTAACTAAAACACGTCAAACATAACCCCACCGTGTTCATCTCCCGAATCCCTTTCGGAAAATGACAGTCACGGTACACACGCTGGTAGTGTATTGGAACATGGTGTCAAGTTTTCTACAACCGGATATTAACAAGCTCCCATCTGCCACATAACCGCGGGCACGGCTTTCGAAAGTTCATAACCCTGCAGGGGTGTTCCAACTTGGCCCATGACAAGCCCACGATCCGCGGAGTCGCAACTCCAAAGGTGGGAAGACCCGAGTATTCTCGGAATCCCGTGCTCAAGATACTCCGAACTAAGGTAAGGCTAATCCAGCAAATCCTCCCGGCGTGTCGACACCCTGATAGGTAGCCGCGCGTATCTAGTCTCAGGACACGACCGGATGGGCGATTCTACAGGTTTTTACCAAACCTCGAGTTTCCTCATGGTGGCCCCGCAGACTCCCCGTTTCGGACCAACACTCATGTGGAGCACTGGCCCGGGGTTGTTGATTAAAAATAAAAGGGATAGCTAGTCCCTATGCAAGTTTTATTAGTTATTAGGCGAATAGTACCAATGTTGGGACTTGCTGGAAAAGACTTAGCACTTAGCGGTTTATCGAGGGGGCCCCATAAACCCCAACTGTGTGAGGAACGCATAATCAAGGAACATAACACCGGTTTATACGGTTCCTAACGGCATGAGTGGAACAAATCACCAAGCAAAAGGCTTAGCCTTCCACCCTTGCCAATATATAGATGATTTCATTTAATAATTAATATAGTGTGATATAACCCAACAAACTTCAACATGAAGCAAGCATCTTCAATCTTCACCTGCAACTAACAATGCTATAAGAGGGGCTGAGCGAAGCGTACTTAGCCATTCAACGGTTTGCATAGGTAGGGTGGTTAGACAGGTTCATGGTTACAATAGGAGGCTGACAGGAAAACATGGGCATCGAGGCAAAACTATAGATCGAGACTTCTAGCAATAGGCAAAAATAGTAATGGTATCCGGGTTCGGTCATCTTGCCTGGAATTCCACAAGGGAGAAGAACGGATCCAAGAAGTAGACGGAGCAACACAGTCGAGAGAATCCTCACAACTCCGGAACGAAACCGAAGCTATCAAGAGAAGCAAACCGGAAAGAAGCAAACAACACGGTAAACACACAAGCATTAACATGGCATACGATGCACATCCAAGTATGATGCATGTCCGGTTTAAATATGCAAGGCATGGCAAAGTGCACAAACAAAACTACAAGTTAAATGGAGCTCAATATGCAACGAGTTGCATATTGACGAAACACCACATTTAATTATTTAATAGACTCTCGTTTATTTACAAGACAAGATTAAATGTTTGTTAACATGGCAAGAGATGAAGCATAAAAAAACTACACTATTTAGGCATTTTAAATGAGGCCGGAAAATAACAACAACATATCCGGAAAATCCCCATGAGCATGTTTAGCAATTTTATTAAGCAAACAACAATCACACATTTAATGTTGTTAACATGATGCGGATGACATGATCAAGTTTATGCAAGTTTATTAAAAGGTTGACATAAAAGAGATATAGATGATAAGGAGAATTAGTCATCGTGGTGGAAAGAAAGGGTGCCACGGCAACGATCCGAAATGATGCAACGCAACATCTCGGTACCGGTAACTCATTGAGAGACTGGTGCAAAAGAAAGGTGGCGTGAGCGAGTCGAACAAGATGAAAGGTGGGGTGATCCCGTTGCCGGGTTCCCACGGGTCGGCGACGAGGCAACCGAGGAGCACGACAAAAGATGAAACGGGCACGGAGCACACAAGGGAAACATTTCATACAACCACATCACAAGCATTCCATGGGTCATCGTCTCGGGGTTATACCTTCGAAGCGTGCGTTTCAGGACGGTTCGAGATCGTAGTGGAAGTAGTCGTTCTCGCGATACGTAGAGGAAGAAGGCGTAGTAGTGGAAGTAGTGGTACACGAGTCGTGGTACACTGGGCGACGGTAGTGGTACATGCCGTAGAGGGAAGTAGTTGTTCTCGTTCATCGGAGAGGAAGTAGTCGTTCACATTCCGTTTCGGAGAGGTACTTGCCGGTCTCGAGTGCTCCGGGCGTCGCGGTACTTGGCGCTTCTAAACGTTCGTCGTGGTACACGTTTTGTAGGGGTACTTGTGGTCTTGGCGACGGTAGTGGAACTTGACGCATCACACATGTAGTCGTACACGTTTCGGAGAGGTACTTGATGAATCCAACATCTTCGGGGCGACGGTAGTCGTTCACGTTTCGTAGCCGTTTGGGTCATCGTGGTACTTGGTCGTGGTACTTGTCGATTCTGCGTAGTCGCACACTTGTGGTCGAGGTACTTGGCGATCTCCGTCACACCGGAATAGACACTTGGCGAAACCCATGGCAGCAACTTGGCCGGCGAGAGCAGCAGCAACAAACTTGGCGACGAGGCCATGGCAGCGGCAACTTGGCGAAGCAGACAGGGACTCGCGCGGCTGGGGCGCTGGAGATCGAAGGGGTGCTCCTGGCCGCGGGCTGCTCATGGGTGGCGACCAGCGGCTGCTGGCGATGTAGTGCGGGATAGGAGGCAGCAGGGGACGGCGCCCTGGAGGACGGACGAAGCGCTGAAGAGGATGGGAGGAGCCCGGAGGAGAGGCCATGGCCTCTAGAGGATGCGGGCGCTGCGGCTCGTGCCTGGCGAAGCGGGGCGACCGAGCTCGAGGTGCGAGGCAACGGAGGGCGCTGTCGGCGCTGGCGATGGAGGGAGCGGGCCTGGCGCGGCAAGGACGGAAGGGGCGGCCGGAGGGGATCCCCGCGGCGGCCGACGGCGGCTGGTGAAGGGGGCCGCACGGGGGAAGGTGGTCACGGCTCCCGTGGAGGAAGGAGGTCGCGGCGCGCGGGGCCTGCGGGCGACCTGGCGAGGAGCACGGGAGCTCCTGGCGCGTGGGACTGGCGCAGGAGATGCTGGCGGGCGACCTGGGCGCGCGTCGGGCGCGAGAACGACGCGGGGATCGGGCAGAGAGGCGAGGGGGCCGCGAGCGAGAGAGAGAAAAGGGGATCGGGCACGGGCTGCGAGCGGGGAAAGATCGATGGGGAGGAGGGTTCAGGGTCGAGCGAAGGGAGAAGCTGGCGGCGGAGGGGGGATCGGAGGCGCGACTGGGACTCGGTGGGAGGAGCAATCGCTGGCTTAGGGTTAGGAAAACCTGGGCCTGGCCAGATGGCTGTTGGGCCAAAGGAGGCCGGCTGGGCCTTGGCCAGGTGGAAGGCCGGCTGGGAGGAGATGGACTGGTGGCTGGGAAGGCTGCTGGGCTTTTTAATAAAACGCTTTAACAGAAAAAGAAGAAAGAGGGAAAAGAAAAGAGAGGCTTAGGGAAAAAAATAGCACATGGGACTATTTTTCTCGGGCATCATGAAATGAGCACGGTCCGAGAAAAATATAAAAGGCATGATCGAAAAAAATATGATTCCAACACATTTGAGTTTAATTCAAATGGGTTTGAACTAAGACTTGATTATAGAAGTGTCCAAAAATGATGAGGTTTTTGGAGGAACCTCGATAAACGAGAAAAGAAATATTGGCAAGGTTTTTGAAGGAGAAACTCGAAGTAGGAAAAGCATGGGGAAAATTATGCACGTGTGTTGGTTAATTCCAAACAAATGGAATATTATTATATAGCTCCCTAATAATATTGAGAGACTTTTATATGTTATAAAGAGAAGTCATTCTTCCCTCGATTTAAATGGACCGAAGGCCCACACGATTTATTAGGTTGAGATGCAAAAATTAATGACATGAAGGCATGATGACATGATGCAATGCAAAATAAATAAATAACACAAGCACAAATAAAACACACGGGCAACCCGGAACATCTGGAATCTTCGGGAATCTTCTGGAATCTTCTGGGACGTCGGTCTTCGGGCGTCACATGTTTACTTTACGCAAAGTTCTTTTAATGCAGTTGTCTGTTGCATTGATTTTACACTATGGGTGGGACTCGCAACTTAATACCAGCGAGATGTTCTGGATAGATATCTCAAGGTGGATGATTAGTAGTAGATATTGATGGATTTCGGTCTACTTACTTTGGCGTACCGCCCATGCTTTGAACCTCAACCTTTCTTGCAATGTAGTCAGCATTGGTTTGCGCACATGGTCCTGTCAATTGCCCAGCTGTAATTTGTTTACCTCACATAGCTGTTTTATCGTCTTTTGGGAGGGAGACATCACTAGTGAACATCATGAGACTCCGGTCCATATTACCATCATTGATCACATCCGCTATTTACTTTCCGCTTTTATTTACTATTGCAATTATATCTATCACTACTATCACTTGCGTTTAATCCTTTGTGAACTACAAGGCCGGAGGGATTGACAACCTCTCTGTACTCGTTGGGAGCAAAGTTATTTGTATCTGTGTGCAGGTCCACGTTGATTGCTAATATCTGGCGCTGTAGCAGTTGACACCTTCTTGTTGAACCTAGGAGTCTCTGGGGATTCGATCCTTGGTATCTTTGCCAAGGGAAAAACTTCCGCAACACTACATCTCACACCTTCCACTTGGGGTAACCAACGAGGGGCGAGAAGCCTAGCAAGAGTTTTTCTGGCGCCGTTGCCGGGGACTCCACTCTTCAAGATAGGGGAGTTGCATGCTATCTTTTACCTTTGCTTTTAGTCTTGTTAGTTTACCTTTCAGTTTTTGCTTTAGTATCTTTTATCGAAAATCACAAAAATAGTTATCTTGCTTGCTTGCTACTATGGGTTTCACCGAGAACACCAAGTTGTGTGACTTCACTAGTCACAACAACGATGACTTTATCAGCACACCTATCACTACACCTGCCACTTCAGCACCTTCATATGAAATTAAACCTGCTTTACTGAATCTAGTTATGAAAGATCAATTCTCCGGTGCTAGAGATGATGCTGCTTTACACTTGAACAACTTTGTTGAACTTTGTGATATGCAAAAGTACCGAGAAGTAGATGGTAATATTGTTAAGCTTAAGCTTTTTTCCTTTCTCCTTGAGAGGAGGAGCTAAAATTTGGTTTCAGTCTTTGCCTAGAAATAGCATAGATTCATGGGACAAGTGCAAAGATGCTTTTATTGGAAAATACTATCCACCTGCTAAAATTATCCAACTGAGAAGTAACATAATGAATTTTAAACAATTGGATAATGAACACGTTGCCCAAGCTTGGGAACGTATGAAATCTCTTATCAAGAACTGCCCTACTCATGGTTTGACTACTTGGATGGTTATCCAAACTTTTTATGCAGGCTTGAACTTTACCTCGCGGAATTTGTTAGATACGGCCGCGGGAGGAACCTTTATGTCAACTACACTTGGTGCTGCCACGAAGCTTCTCGATGAGATGATGACCAACTATTCCCAATGGCACACCGAACGCGTTCCAACAGGTAGGAAGGTAAACTCTGTCGAGGAAATTTCCTCCCTTAATGAAAAAGTTGACTTGATCATGTCTCTACTTTCGAAGCAATCCTCTGTTGATCCTCGTGATGTTCCTTTAAATTCTTTGATTGCTCAAGAACAAGTAGATGTGAACTTTATCTCTAGAAACAATTTTAACAACAATGCTTATAGGAGTAATTTTGGTAGCAATCCTAGACCGTTCCCCTCTAATTCTTATGGGAACAACAGTGCTTATCCTAGTACCAAGAACTCCAATACTGAACTAGAGATTATGCTTAAAGATTTCATCACTAGCCAAAAAGCCTTTAATAAGAGTGTAGAAGAAAAACTACATAAACTAGATGATCTCTCTTTGAAGGTAGACCATTTAGCCAATGAGATAGAATTGCTTAAAATTAAAACTTCTCCTCTTGAGGAGAGGAAGGTCACTCCTATTAATGCTACTCAAGTGCAAATTAATGAAAATATTAGGATGATGGCTAAACTTAAAGAAAGATGGGCTAGAGAAAGGGAGGAAGAGGATAGAATTAAGAGCCTTCCTACCCACCACACTGTTGCTACTATCCAAGTTGTTGAGGATATCCAAACTCTTAGCACCCAATGTACTCCTGGTCCCATTGGACCTATTGATGGTGATGCTATGACTATAGAAACTACCAAACATGTGAACCTAAAGGACACCACTACCACTTTACTTGATGCTAGTGACCTTGATTTTGATAGTTGCACTCTTACCGAAGCTATTGATTTCCTTCACAAGATGTCTAGAGATCCCCGCACTAGCACGCTTAACCTTGCCTTCACAGAGCATATCACTAATGCTCTCATCAAAGCTAGGGAGGAGAAACTTAGAGTAGAAGCCTCCATACCTAGAAATCCAGAAGATGGTTGGGATCCTATGATAAAAATTAAATTGAATGACTTCTCTTGCTATGCATTATGTGATGTTGGAGCTAGTACCTCTGTTATGCCCAAAAGAATACATGATATGCTTAAATTGAAACCTTATGATTCTTGTTCTTTTGGTGTTCGTCTCGTTGATTCTTCCATAAAGAAACCTTTGGGGAGGATCGACGATGTTCTTATCGTTGTCAATGATAATTATGTTCCCGTTGATTTTACTATTATGGATATTGAATGTGATCCTTCTTGTCCAATTATTTTGGGACGTCCCTTTTTACGCACCGTTGGTGCTATCATTGACATGAAAGAGGGGAATATAAAATTTCAGTTTCCTCTCAAGAAAGGGATGGAACACTTCCCTCGAAAGAAGATCAAGTTACCTTTTGAGTCCATTGTACGGGCTAGCTATTCTTTTACTCTTGATAAGACTTGATCTATATGCATTATGCCTAGCTTAAAGGCATAAAAGAAAGCGCTTTTGGGAGGCAGCCCACATGAATAAATTTATTTTGCTTTTGTTGTGTCTTGATGTTGTTACTACTGTAGCATCATCATTGTATCTTTACTTTTCAATTTTGTGCCAAGTGTAGCCTCTGATTGCTAGAAAGTTCAAAAGTTGTGAGGTGCTGTCCAGGAAACAGATTCTGTCCTTGGATAGAAAAAATCCTATAACATCACCAGATCATCTTTTTGGTCTGAATTTTTTCGACAGCGTGCTCTATATAATTATCTTTCGTGCGTCTGTTCTGAGTTTTTTTATTAGAGTTGCAGAAGTGCCCCGAACAAATCAATTACTACCTGCTATTCTGTTTTTCACAGATTCTGTCCTGTTTTGCTTTTCCTTCATTTTGCAAACCAAGAGCTTGCTTTTTCTTTGCAAAAACCTTTTGGCAATCTTGAGAAACAGTAGACCTTCAAGAATATCTTTATTTCCAGCAAGGTATAATTATTTTATTATGGGTACTAACCTCGCTAATCAGATTATGATGAGTTATGTATGAAGGGAGTTTTCAAGTGTGCGAGGGAAGATGATAAAAAGATTCAGGAGTGTCAAGTGCTCAAGCTTGGGGATGCCCCCATGCACCCCCAAGAAATATTCAAGGAGACTCAAGCGTCTAAGCTTGGGGATGCCCCCGTGCATCCCCTTCTCCATCAACATTATCAGTTCGTCTTTCGTTCCACTATATTTTAATCACTTCATGTGTTATGTGCTATGCTTGGAGCGTCTTGCTTTTAGTTTTCTTTAGTTTTTCATAACGAGTCGGAACTCAGCTTTCTTTATGTGGGAGAGAAACACGCTCCACTTCTACCTAGAACATAACATAGAATTTTTATGTTTATCCTTGCTGTGTGTGTTCTTTGTCTTTTAATAGCTACTATCATGTTCAGCTCTTAGCTTTCATGCTTATCTTTTCAAAGAGCTTTTGTTTAGTTGGTTGCTTGAACTCTCTTTAATTACCATGCTCACCTTATTAAGAGAGTTTGCTTCCGTTGCATTGGTTGATATATCTATGATAAAGATGCTACGTGCATGATGGCGCTTAGTAGTTCATGTTTTCTTATGGTTAGTCTCAAATAGCTGGAGGGTTCCCAATGTGTTATTGGAGTACCAACATGATTTGTTTGCCTATGATGTGGTATGGTTTAGTAATATCTTCCTTCGAGAATTTATTTTGATTGACTTGGCGTATGCTCACGCATATTTAAGACTGTAAAGAAAGTCTGTCAAGCCTTGATGATCTTTTGTTTCTGAGTAGCGATATAACTACCATGCCTGATTCAATGTTGCTTTGTCGCTCTGCATGATTATGACCGTCATTGCTCTCTTAGTTGGTCGCTCCCAGTCTTTTGCTAACCTTCGCCTGTACTAAGCGGACTGACTACTTGTGCATCCACATCCTTTAATCCAGTTATGCCATATGAGTCCGCCATACCTTCCTACATGGTATTTACCTGCCATTCCTAACGGAGACTTGCATGTGCCATCTCGAAATTATTCAAAGAAAAAGCATTCTTATTTTGTGCCTCTGTTGTAAGTTCATGAGAAAGTAGTGGTTAATTCATGATTTTTTTAAGTTGGACAAGCTTCACCCCGGGATTGCATGTATAATGTGCAAACCCATAATACGAGAAGGAACTGGCATTGAGTGCGCCCGGCTCAAAAAGATAATATAACAAACAAACCCTCCTTCACGCTTTGTTCATGAGAAATCAGAAAACTTTGGCAGTGATAAACAAAGGAGATTAAGAGGATGTGATCGTCCTCATTCGGGAGCCGTTCCTCGAAACTTGTCCATCTCGAAAAGTGATTGAGTTGTCTGCTAGCATTCGTTGACGAAACATGCATGATCTAAAATAAATTATTACCTCTGTTTTAAAGCCAAGAGCTCTGGTACATGTTTTGTCTTTGTTTCCGACTACGGGTTTTCAACCTTGCCAACAAAAGCCACGGTTCGAGAGTCTCCACCTTCTTTTTAAAGCACCAACTACTGAGAGCATGATTGTCATTCTGAGTGTAATGTGCATTGTCCCAAAGTAGCATTGTCTTTTGCATGATTGTGATATCGTTTATTCTGAAATCATTGTATCTAGTCATCACTTAAACCTTGGAGGTGCCCCTGCATTTATGTTCTACTTCACTAAAGGGGGCAAGCTAGATATCACTTTATCATATTTGCACATCATGTTCATTGCAAATCTATTTGATGTTTCAGTATCATATTGTAAAACTTTCAGTCCTTTATGATTTTCTCATGAGGCAACTTAATTACTATAGATTCATTGTCTCAGTAAGCTTTTGTCATATGACTATGAAAAAGTCCTATATGGTTAATAGCATGTCACCACAGAAATTATTCTTGTTATCATTTACCTACTCGAGGACGAGCAGGAATTAAGATTGGGGATGTTGATACGTCCAAAACGTATCTATAGTTTCTGCTTGCTCCATGCCTCTTTTGGGTGATATTGCTATGATATTTATACACTTCCATACACTTTTGATCATATTTGGACTAACCTATTAACTCAGTGCACCCCAGTGCCAGTTTCTGTTTTCGGGTGTTTTTGTATTTCAGGTTTTCACATTACGAGAACTGCCAGGAAAAATCCAGAAAAATTATATAAAAAATCAGCGTTCCAGAAACTACCGTGCGCCCGAAGGACAGCCGGGGGGGAGGGGGCACCAGGGCTCCATGCGCCCTGGCGGCGCCCCCCTGGGACGCGGGGGGGGGGGGCCTGGGCCCCCCGAGGCTCCTCCAATGCCCCCCTTTGGCATATATTTAAAGCGTCTCCCGAAACCCTCGAGGGAGGAACCCTTTTCGCGATCTCATCTCTGTTCCGCCGCCGCCGCCGCTTCCAAGATCGGGAGCACCAGGAGAACTCTTCCCGGCACCCTGCCAGAGGGGAGGATCACCACCAGGAGCCTCTCCACCACCATGGACGCCTCCCGGATGAGTTGTGAGTAGTCTCCCTTGGACCATGAGTCCATGACCAGTAGCTATGTGATGTTCTCCTCCCGTTCTTGTGCTTCAATAATTAGTCCTCGTGAGCTGCCCTACATGATCGAGGCACATATGTAATCCTTATGCTGTTGCTATGATGAGTTTGCTGGGATCCGATGGATTATGAGATTATGTTCAGATTGTGCTTGAGTAATATATTTGATCTACCTCTTTTATATTTATGTTCGTAAGTAATTCTTGCATGTTCTTCGTTGTTATTTATTGCTTTGGCCAAGTAATAGGTAGTGACTCCAAGAGGGAACGTTATGCTTGATTGTGGGTTCATGCCCCTCGATGACTAGTTTGAGTGACAGAAACATGAGTCTAGGGGATGTGCTGTTGCCACAAGGGGGAAAACAACGGTGCTTGTGCCCGCGGGTGCAAGGATTGTTTACTTTACGCAAAGTTCTTTTAATGAAGTTGTCTGTTGCATTGAGTTTACACTATGGGTGGGACTCGCAACTTAATACCAGCGAGATGTTCTGGATAGATATCTCAAGGTGGATGATTAGTAGTAGATATTGATGGATTTCGGTCTACTTACTTTGGCGTACCGCCCATGCTTTGAACCTCAACCTTTCTTGCAATGTAGTCAGCATTGGTTTGCGCACATGGTCCTGTCAATTGCCCAGCTGTAATTCGTTTACCTCACATAGCTGTTTTATCGTCTTTTGGGAGGGAGACATCACTAGTGAACATCATGAGACTCCGGTCCATATTACCATCATTGATCACATCCGCTATTTACTTTCCGCTTTTATTTACTATTGCAATTATATCTATCACTACTATCACTTGTGTTTAATCCTTTGTGAACTACAAGGCCGGAGGGATTGACAACCTCTCTGTACTCGTTGGGAGCAAAGTTATTTGTATCTGTGTGCAGGTCCACGTTGATTGCTAATATCTGGCGCTGTAGCAGTTGACACCTTCTTGTTGAACCTAGGAGTCTCTGGGGATTCGATCCTTGGTATCTTTGCCAAGGGAAAAACTTCCGCAACACTACATCTCACACCTTCCACTTGGGGTAACCAACGAGGGGCGAGAAGCCTAGCATACGCACACAACCAGAAGCAAGAGAATTAAACCATAACTTAGCATCACCCTTTAAATGAGAAAGGAAATAACTTAAGAATATAGTAATAGCGATTTTTTTTTTCTCATGAGCAAATAGGGTGGCTATATTATTCAGTTTAGTAAGATGTGCCACAATAGTTTCAGATTCACAACCATGAAAATGATCAGATTCAACTAAGGTAATTAACTCAGGATCAACAGAGAATTCATAATCCTTATCAGTAACACGGATAGGTGAAGTAGCAAATTCAGGGTCATATTGCATTCTAGCATTTAGAGATTTTTCTTTCCACTTGCGTAGTCATTTCTTAAGATCATTCCTATCCTTACAAGCAAGAAAGTCTCTAGCTACCTCTCCTTCCATAATATATCCCTCATGCATAACATACAGTTCATATTTAGGAGAGCTAGATTTAACAGGAGTTTCAAAGTCTTCAGTTTCAATAATTTCATCAATTTCGGAAATATCATCATCTTGATCATAATCTATAGTTCTAGCTCTAGCAAGATGTACATCAAGTAATCCGCCCAATGGCATAGTTTTGTCAAATATAGTAGTATCATCATAAGCATCATTCATAGTAGAAGTGGCATCATCAATAACATGCGACATATCAGAATCAATAGCAGGTGTAGGTGTCGCAAGCTTATTCAAAACAGAAGGAGAATCAAGAGCAGAGCTAGATGACAGTTCCTTACCTCCCCTCGTTTTAGAGGGAACGGTCTTGGTTATATCATCCTTTAATGACCTCATAGTGATCAACATATATAAATCCCAAGTAACTCAGAGAATAGAGCTATGCTCCCCTGCAACAGTGCCAGAAAAATGTCTTGATAACCCACAAGTATAGGGGATCGCAGCAGTTTTCGAGGGTAGAGTATTTAACCCAAATTTATTGATTAGACACAAGGGGAGCCAAAGAATATTCTCAAGTATTAGCAGCTGAGTTATCAATTTAACCACACTTGGAAAACTTAATATCTGCAGCAAAGTATTCAGTAGCAAAGTAGTATGGAAGTAACACTAACGGTGGCAAAAGTAATAGTAGCAGTTTTATAGTGATGGTGACAGCAACAGTAATGAAAGTAACGAAGCAAGTATCAATATGGAACGAACTCGTAGGCAATGGATAGGCAATGATAGGTGTCGGATAATATTCATCATGTAACAGTTATAACCTAGGGTGATACAGAACTAGCTCCAATTCATCATTGTAATGTAGGCATGTATTCCGTATATAGTCATACATGCTTATGGAAAAGAACTTGCATGACATCTTTTATCCTACCCTCCCGTGGCAGCGGGGTCCTAACGGAAACTAAGGGATATTAAGGCCTCCTTTTAATAGAGTATCGGACCAAAACATTAGCACTTAGTGAATACATGAACTCCTCAAACTATGGTCATCACCGAAAAGTGTCCCGGCTATTGTCACTCCGGGGTTGCCGGATCATAACACATAGTAGGTGACTATTGACTTGCAAGATAGGATCAAGAACACAAATATATTCATGAAAACATAATAGGTTCAGATATGAAATCATGGCACTTGGGCCCTAGTGACAAGCATTAAGCATAGCAAAGTCATAGCAACATCAATCTCAGAACATAGTGGATACTAGAGATCAAACCCTAATAAAACTAACTCGATTACATGATAAATCTCATCCAACCCATCACCGTCCAACAAGCCTACGATGGAATTACTCATGCACGGCAGTGAGCATCATAGAATTGGTGATGGAGGAAGGTTGATGATGACGACGATGATGATCTCCACTCTCCGGAGCCCCGAACGGACTCCAGACCAGGTCTCCCGAGGAAGAACAAGAGGTGGTGGCGGCTCCGTACCGTAAAACACGATGAATCATTCTCTTCTATTTTTTCTTCCTGAATAAGATTATATGGAGTTGGAGTTGAGGTCGGTGGACGGCCAGGGGGCCCACAAGGACGGGTGGCGCGCCCTAGGGAGGGGGCACCCCCACCCCTGTGGCCAGGGTGCGGGCCCCCTCTGGTAGATCTTTTCGCCAGTATTTTTTATATATTCTGAAAATAATCTCCGTTGAATTTCAGGTCATTCCGAGAACTTTATTTCTGCACAAAAATAACACATAAGCAATTTTGCTGAAAACAGTGTCAGTCTGGGTTAGTTTCATCCAAATAATGCAAATTAGAGTCCAAAACAAGGACAAAAGAGTTTGGAAAAGTAGATACGACGGAGACGTATCAATACTCTAGATGCATGCTGAATAGCGGTCGATGGGTGGAGTAATAGTAGTAGATGCAGACAAGAGTCAGTCTACTTGTCACGGACGTGATGCCTATATTCATGATCATTGCCTTAGATGTCGTCATAACTTTGCGCTTTCATATCAATTGCTCAACGGTAATTTGTTTACCCATCGTATGCTTTCTTTAAGAGAGAAGCCTCTAGTGAAACCTATGGCCCCGGGTCTATTTTTCGTCATATATTTTCAGATTTATAAAACCAAAAATCCAAAAATACTTTGCTGCAATTATTTTATGTTTACTTTATTTTGCCTTTATTTGTATTTAAATCTATCTCTATTAGATCTCACTCTTGCTAGTGACCGTGAAGGGATTGACAACCCCGTTTTCATGTTGTGTGCAAGTGTTAGTTAGTTTGTGCATGTGCATAGATTGGGGACTTGCTTGTGCCACCTACTAGATTGATACATTGGTTCTCAACTAAGAAAAATTCTTGTCTCTACTTTGCTGCATCACCCTCTTCTCTTTAAGAAAAGAACTAACGCAAGCTTAAGAAGTAGCAGTGGTCCATTGATCACTCTGTCCATCCTGCAGTTACGCCGTTGTAGTGGACGAAAGATGACGATCCTCTGCTTTGTGAGTTTAAATTCCGACATCTTTTAACATGCCTTTGTATCTGGATGCAAATATGTGATCCGGGATAATCAATGTCCATCAGTCAAGTAGTCCTTTTTGTTTTTTACTTTGCATATATAGAATTTGTTTGAGGTCAAACAATGTAAAGTTTGACCAAATTTCTTTTAACAAATATCAAGATCTGCATACTAAAGTTATATAGCAATTTCACGACGCATATAATGATATTGATTTTGTATTATAAATATTGATATTTTTTCTATTGTTGATTAAATTTTATAAAGTTGAACTTTAGATAATTTTATATAGCTTACGGACTATTAGGAAATGATGTGTCTAGGTCTTAGTCGACTGAGACTTAACCAAGTCTCATTCAAGTGATATAGTATATGGAAAAAAAACTGAAAATAATTTTTTGTATGAATCTTGATGCAAGATCAATGAAATATGACATCGACTGAGACATAGCGAAGTCTAAGTCGACTGAGACTTAGCAAAACTGATTAGGAAACAGAGTGACTGCCTAGCTTGCTTAGGGTTGGTGTAGCTGCTCAGCTCAGCTCATTTTGTTCTTGGCCGCCCTGTTCAATTGATCAATAAGGACAGTACTCCAGAACAGAAATCTTCTGAATGGATAGTATACTACTCCTACTCTGTACTATCGTTCGTTTAGCCATGTTAGACCAAAGCCTCACCATCACCCTCCTTTTTCTTTCATTTCTTTCTGCTCCACCCCGGGGATGGGACCGGCGGCGAGCCGGAGTTGCAGTTGATTATTTGACTCTTGCCCTTCGGTCTCTTCCTCCGTTCCCGTCATCACGCCCCTTCCCTTCCCGGAACCTTCCATGGTTTCATCCTTTAAAGGAAGCACCATCTGCAGAGCTTCACAGTGGAGTAAATTCCACTTCTTTAGTCATATAGGAGTACAGCCTAGCAGAGCAGAGAGCAATGGCCGCCACGCCGGAGGAGTTCCTGGGGCAGCAGAGTTTCCTTGCGCGGCTGGAGCCGCCCTCGCCGTCCCTGTTCCTCGGCCTGCCGCCCACGCCCCGCGGCGAGGAGGACGGGGACTCCTCGTTTGACGACATGGCGCTGCCCTACATCTCGCGCCTGCTGGAGGAGGACATGGAGGACCACTTCTTCTACCTGTACCCCAACCACCCCGCGCTCCTCCGGGCGCAGCTCCCCTTCGCGCAGATCCTCGTCGACGTCGCCGACAGCGCCAGCGGCTCCACCTCCGCGCTCTCGCCGTCCTCCTCCACCTCCACCTCCGACGCCACAACCCCCAGCACTACATCGCCCTACGACGCAGCGACCCAGATCTCGCGGCCGCCCTACGCCCAAGTACTGGGCCTTGCCTCAGATTCACCGGACACCCAGAGCTCGGCGCTCCTCAGCGGCGACGAGGAAGCCCAAAACCCTAGCTCGGACTTCGTCATTGGGAATTATTTGTTGCCCGGCGACCAGGACATGCTCAACTTGGCCTTCCTCAAAGGCATGGAGGAGGCGAGGAAGTTCTTGCCTCCCAGCAGCAGCCTCCCGGCCATGAAGGTGGATCAAGTGGTGGGCGGAGCGCTCGCTGGAGCCGGCCTCAAGAAAAAGAGGGACGCTCTAGAGCCAGACATGGGCAGGGCCAGCAAATTGATGATGCCGGAGCAGGAGGAGGATGGCGCACGAGAGCTGTTTGACGAAATGATGTTCCAGGAACACGAGATATGCATGAAGGGGGTTCAGCAGCTTCGCATCGCCGTGGACAGCGAACCCGGGAAGAACAGACGGAAGAAGGGGCGGCCAAGACGGGACTCGAGTGATAGTGAGATGGTGGACCTGCACACGCTGCTGCTCAACTGCGCCCAGGCGCTGTCCACAGACAACCGCCGGACAGCAAGTGAGCTGCTCAAAAGAATCAGGCAGCATTCGACCCCAAAGGGCGATGCGGCGCAAAGGCTGGCACATTATTTTGCTGAGGCGCTGGATGCACGGCTGGCGGGTAGGGGGAGCGAGCTGTACCAGTCGCTCATGGCAAGGCGTACCTCGGTTGCAGACTTTCTCAAGGCCAACCAGCTTTACATGGCAGCTTGCTGCTGCAAGAAGGTGGCCTTCATCTTTGCCAACAAGACCATCTGCAATGCTGTGGTAGGGAAGAGCCGGTTGCACATTGTGGACTATGGTCTGAGTCAAGGACTGCAGTGGCCGGGCCTGTTACGTATGCTTGCAGCTAGAGAAGGTGGACCACCAGAGGTGAAGATCACCGGCATTGACCTCCCTCAACCTGGGTTCCAAGGAGCCTACCACATTGAGGAGACGGGGCGCAGGCTCAGCAACTTCGCCCGCGTGTTTGGTGTGCCGTTTAAGTTCCATGGTATTGCAGCAAAGCGGGAGACTGTCCAGCCGGAGGACCTGAGCATCGACCGTGATGAGGTGCTTGTGGTGATTAGTCTTTGCCATTTCAGGCTTTTGATGGATGAAAACCTCGGCTTTGATACTCCGAGCCCCAGGGATCAGGTCCTCAACAACATCAGGAACATGCGCCCAGATGTGTTCATACATGGCATTATGAATGGCTCGTATGGTGCTACATACTTTCTGACACGGTTCAGGGAGGCGTTGTTCAATTACTCGGCCCAATTTGACCTGCTGGATGCGACAGTCCCCCGGGATAACGAAGGGCGTCTGCTGCTTGAGCGCGACATCTTCGGGCGGTCTGCCCTGAATGTCATTGCATGTGAGGGCTCAGACCGCGTGGAGCGCCCTGAGACATACAAGCAGTGGCAGCTCCGGAACCACCGGGCTGGGCTGAGGCAGCTGCCATTGAATCCAGATGTTGTTAGGCTTGTGCTGGACAAGGTTAAGGACAACTACCACAAGGACTTCGTCGTTGATGAGGATCAGCGGTGGTTGCTGCACAGGTGGAAGGGGCGTGTGCTCTATGCCCTGTCAACATGGGTTGCCGACAATGCAACCTAGCTTCTTTTCTCAATCAAACTTGGATTATTGACATCAATAGATATATCCATGTTTGTAAGTTAGCACTTATCTCACCATTTATGATCTTATAATTCCATGGTGCCATGAGGTAGTCAATTACTTCTGGTATGCCAAGTACAGTAGTCATTTGATTATGCTCGTCATGGATCATGAAGCTTAGATCTGAAACTTAGAAATCTGCAGAGATGCAGTAATGTCTTGGCATATATATCTATAAATGGATGCTTTGGCCATCGTGTTGCTGCAGATTTTGTAACAACACACCGCAAAGTCTGTAGGGGCTTATGAATATGTCGGTCAAATTGTTCGGCACTTCCTTTTGAGCCTGTGTAGAGTAACCAGATATGTGTTGAAGCCTCAAAGTTGTACTGATTAGTCAGAGTTGATATGCACATATATCTTTACTTGTATGAACAATTAAAGTCGTTATCGGCTTGACCACACATAACATGAAGTTTGCACTGATGATGATTCCTGAGAAAGATGGGCACCTTAATATCCTTAATTTTTCTATTATCCTAGAAAATCTATGATCTTATAACTGTTTTTGCTGGATTTTTTAAAAATATTATAACTTCGGGCAAGCCAATCTTATGGGTTTCAGCTCTAGCCTACCCCAACTTGTTTGGGACTAAAGGCTTTGTTGTTGTTTGTATAACTTCGGGCATGCTCGGTGATATATTGGTAAATGATGGTATGTGAGAAAGGTGCAAACTTGCACTGATGCAGATTAGATGTTACTCCAGTTGTGTTACATTTCTAGGCTCATCTTCATACTGCTCTGCCAATTTTTGGTTTCAGATATTGGTCCCATGGTTTGTATTCTATTATGTACTTTACATGGCCAGAGAAAACCAGAGTAGCAAGGAATACTGAGTGAGCCTACATCCATATTGCTTGATTTTATTGCTAATTATCTCTATGGTTTCTCCTTAAAAAGTTCATAGCATCATGTGCTGTGTTTATTTGTTTGCTTGCAGGCCTGAAAGAGGTTACTGATTTGGTCAAGTATGCAGATCGTGGCAGGGATATAGGACTGTAGATTAAGCATGAGTAAGTTTATTAAAAACTATAGCATTTTCAAGATTTTAACTAGGCATATTTTGGCCTATCCCAGTATATTATTATTTATTATTTTGACATATCAGCATAATTCCTAAGCTTCCACTTAAATAATTATGTTTACGCACTACTTTTTTTCCTTTAAGATTAATGTGGAACAAAGTCGTAGATGTAACTATGTATTCGTGTAACTGAGATACAGTTTGAATTGTAGGTAAGGACTCGGGACTTGTGGGTTGTATGTGTCATGTATGCTGCGCTTTCATTTTGCCAAACATCAGAAACAGAGTAAAGCACATCATGCTTAGTGCAATGTTTTGGCATCTGAGCTCATCTATACCCTCTAAAAAAGTCTGTTCGCAAACTTACAAAGCTCCTAAAAAATTGAACATAGGTACATATTTGAGTGTTAAGTTCACTTTTAAAATTAATTCTGTCCAAAAAAGCTACTATGTTAGCCTTCATCATTTTATTATTTTTGCACTGCACAAAGATTTGCAAATGCAAATAGTACTCGAACATGTACATGTGTGATTTTCTTCTTGTGTTTTTAAAATATATCAATTTGTTTTCGATGTAATTCTTGTACAAGGAAATGAAACAAGGAGGTCACATCACACCTAGATGATTAGGAAAGCAACTGCTTTTTTGTTCTTTCTGGTTGGAAAGAGTTCGGTGATTCCAAGGAGACAAGCTTAGCAGAGCAACATTACCCCTACCATGATTCCCTTCCATTCATTCCAGGAAGAGCTTTGCCATTACCATTGTCATTGCCATCACCATGGCTGCCACTCCCGTCTTCCCGGTGTTCCCAGACCTTCCCTTGATGGCCGATGATGACAGCAACTGCTTTGCCGTGCAGGATCACCTGGCACTCCCCTATATCACACAAATCCTCATGGAGGAGGAGGATGACGTTGACGAAGACAGCCCTGCACTCCTCAAAGCCCAGCGACCCTTTGCCCAAATCCTCTCTTCCAGCACGCATGCCTCCACCTTAATGGCGGACCAAGGCGGCGCCTTGGCCATCGACGTGCACTCTCCCAGCTCGCCCATCTTCAAGTTCAAGGGTGTTGATGAGGTCCGCAGCTTGTTGTTGCTCCCCGATGGGGACTACAGCACTCACATGTTTAGCACTGCCTTCCTCAGGGGCATGGAAGAGGCCAACAAGTTCTTGCCCACAAACTGTGAGCTGACGGCCACCGGTGGGCATGATCAACCAAAGGAGAAAAGTGGCAGGGGCCGCAAGGACAGGCATGGTGAGGTGGAGGCTGATGCCAGTAGGACTAGCAGATTGGTGGAAGCTGGTGCAGGCGAGGTGTTCGACCAAATGCTCATTGCCATGGGCAATGAGACTGGGAACAGCAAGAAGAAGGGGAGAAAGAGCAAGGCGCGGGTGGTTGACCTGCACACACTGCTGATCCACTGCGCCAAGGCGGTGATGGATGACCGCCGTAGTGCAGGTGAGTTACTCAAGGAGATCAAGCAGCATGCATCACCAACTGGGGACGCCACACAGCGGCTTGCCTACTGGTTTGCTGAGGGGCTGGAGGCGCGGCTGACCGGCACAGGAAGCCAGGTGTACGGGTTGCTCACGGCGGAGTGCACGTCTAATGTGAGGCATATGGAGGCCTACCAGCTGTTCATGTCCACCTGCTGTTTCAGGAAGGTAGCCTTCTTGTTTGCCAACAAGGCCATTTTCAATGCAGCAGTTGGGAGAAGCAGGTTGCATATCGTGGATTATGGCCTCCATTGTGGGTTCCAGTGGCCTGAGCTGCTGCGCTGGTTGTCTTCAAGGGATGGTGGCCCACCGGAGGTCAGGATCACCCACGTTGAACTCCCACAGACTGGGGTCTACCCGGGAAAACATATGGAGCAGATAGGTAATTGGCTGACTGACATTGCACACGAGCTTGGTGTGCCGTTCAAGTACCGTGCTATCATGGCACAGTGGCAGACCATTTGCGTTGAGGACCTGGACATGGAACCTGACGAGGCGCTTGCTGTGAATGATCAGTTCAATTTCAGGACCTTAATGGATGAGAGTGTCGTCATAGCCAGCCCGAACCCCAGGGATGCCGTCCTCGGCAACATCAGCAAGATGAAGCCAGACGTGTTTGTCCAAAGCACCGTGAATGGCTCCTACGGCACCTTCTTGTCACGGTTCCGAGAGGCCCTCTTCTATCACTCTGCGCTATTTGACATGCTTGATGCAACCATGCCACGGGAGAGCAAACTGCGGCTGGCGCTAGAGCGTGACGTCTTTGGGTGGATGGTCCTGAATGCCGTTGCATATGAGGGAGAGGACCGAGTGGAGCGCGGTGAAACCTATAAGCATTGGCAGATCAGAAACCAACGGGCAGGCCTGAGGCAGCTGCCACTGAACAGAGAGACTGTTAAGATGGCCAGGGACATGGTCATGGGTGACTACCACAAGGATTTTGACATAGACGAGGATCACCAATGGCTGCTACAGGGATGGAAGGGTCGTATTCTCTACGCCCACTCAACATGGGTGGCAGAGGGAGCTAGCTCCCATTGTTAGCTATTTTTCTCCTTTCTGCACAGGAACAGCAGCTGCTACGGGCAATTAATACTATATTGTTTGTGATGAGGTTTATATGCTACACTTTAAAGATGCATTTTAATTTTTCTTGTTTTTATGGGATGTCAAAAGGCATTTGGGATGATGTGGCATTTTCTTTGCTCTTTTCTTGTACTCAACTGTATAAGAAGATAAATATATTTCTAGGTTTCTTAAGATAAAAATATATATCTATGGCTGCGTGTTATCCGGAACGAACTGGTGGCATGCTTGTTTTAATGGCTAATTTAGCTGGTGGCTACAGTGACTCATTGTCCATGCTTTGATGTTGAGCCTTAGATATTCACGGAAACTGTCTGATCCCTTTGTCGTAGTCTGGTGGATCCTGCAATACTAGCAAGGAAGATGAAATTCAAGATTGGAAGTAGAAAAGCTTGTAGGTAAGCATGATGTGAATCATGTGATATCATCCTCTTGTGTTTGTAAATTGGATGTTCTGCTGACCATGTATTACAACTTTGGTTATAGATGATGAGGACCACCATGGTAACCAGTTTGTTGCTTCTGAAGCTACCATGCTCTTCTACAGTTGGCTGGTAAATAGTTTATCGAGATGGCATATTTTATTTGTTATCGAAAGTCGACAAACTTGAGATGTTTTCAAGGGATATGTGAGCCAAGATCATTCAGTATATGGGCGACTGGTTGAAGGAATCAAGGGATGCCTCCAGGACTTTGAGGACCATGCGCTGCTGGCGGTCCGACGTATGGCTAATGAGCTAGCACATGCATTAGCAAAGGAGAGCTGCAATAATTATTGGCTTCATGTTCCACTGGAATGTATTATGAACTCGCTAGACAAGGAGCGTAATCAAAGTGCATAATTAATGTAAGCAGCTAATTCTCAAACAAAAAAGAAGTTAAAGAGACGTTTTCATAGTTCAAGTTGGCCACTGCTCTTCTTTGCTTGGGTTAAGCAGTGTATTTTCTATGCTGACCTTTTTTATATTGTAACTGTGCCTACCTTGCTGCAGGCCAATCACTAAAATAATCTGAGTAGCTTCTAACTAACATAAACATGTGCCCATTGGTGGGCTGATGTTCTTATACTTGCCTTCAATTGCTATTTGTTCATCTATGTTTTAAAGTTTTAAATGAGACGTTCATAGCATGGGTGTCATGTTTACTTGCAGGTTTAAAGTGCTAATGGTACTGAGGGTGTATGCAGTACAGGCGATAGGCGGATCAGGTCTGGAGGTACCAAATGAATACTACATTCAGGATTGGTCGGAGGGGCGTAGTTGTCAAAGATAGGGGCGGTTTGAGTTTAGATGCGGTCGTTTCTACTGTAGATCAAGCATGGTGTACATGCTGCATATAATGGAGAAAGGTAACAAATCCTCCATTTGTTAACCACTTTTAGGTTCAGTCCTCATACTGCCCCAATTGAACACATGCCCATGTTTGAGTACTAAGTGCACTCTCAAAACAATTTTCATGCAAATAAAGCTGCTATTTTAGCCCTTGATCATTGCATCACTTCTGTGCTACATAAAGATTTTCAAGTGCCATAGTACGCAAACATGTTCAGTTGTGATCTTTTCCAGAGTTTTCTAAATGCCATTTTTTGGCATAATGTCCTTGTACTAGCAAATGGAACAAGAAGGTCACATCGTACCTATATGATTAGGAAAAGAGCTATTTGTCCTTTCTTGTTGGAGGCAATTCGGTGATTCCAAGGAGAGAAGTTTAGCAGAGCAACATCATACCTACCATGATTCCATTCCATTCATTAGAGGAAGCGCATTCCCATTCCCATTGTCCATTGTAATCACCATGGCTGTCCCTCATATCTTCCCCGACCTTCCTTTAGTGGCACACAATGACAGAAACCACCCTGCCGTGCAGGATCACTTGGCACTCCCCAATATTGCACGTATCCTCATGGAGGAGGAGAATGACATTGACGAAGACAACCCTGCGCTCCTCAAAGCCCAGCAGCCCTTTGCTCAAATCCTCTCTTCCAGCATGCATGCCTCCACCTTAATGGCGGACCAAGGTGGCGCCTTGGCCAGCGACATGCACTCTCCCAGCTCGGGCATCTTGAAGTTCAAGGGTGTTGATGAGACCCACAGCTTGCCGTTGCTCACCAATGGAGAGTACAGCACTGACATCTTTAGCACTGCTTTCCTCAAGGGCATGGAAGAGGCGAAGAAGTTCTTGCCCACAAATAGTGAGCTGACGACCACCGGTGAGCAGGACCAACTGAAGGAGAAAAGCGGCAGGGGCCGCAAGGACTTGAGCGACGAGGTGGAGGCTGATGTCAGTAGGACGTACAGATTTGTCGAAGCTGGTGCCTGTGAGGTGTTATACTTGAATCAAATGTGCAGTTCCATGGACAATGAGACTGGGAAGAGTAACAAGAAGGGGAGAAAGAGCAAGGCACGGGTGATTGACCTGCACACGCTGCTGATCCACTGTGCCAAGGCGGTGATGGATGACCGCCGGAGGGCAGGTGAGTTGCTCAAGGAGATCCAGCAGCATGCCTCACCCACTGGTGACGCCGCACAGCGGCTTGCCTACTGGTTCGCTGAGGGGCTGGAGGCACGGCTCACTGGCACAGGCAGCCATGTGTATGGGACGCTTACGGCTAAGGGCACCTCTGCTGTGGCACACTCAGAGGCTTACCAAGCATACATTTCAGCATGCTGCTTCAGGAATGTATCCTTCTTGTTCGCCAACAGGGCCATCTTCAATGCGGCAGTGGGGAGGAGCAGGTTGCACATTGTTGATTATGGCTTTCGTTATGGATTCCAGTGGTCAGAACTGCTGCGCTGGCTGGCAGCAAGGGATGGTGGCCCGCCAGAGGTCAGGATCACACACATTGACCTCCCACAGCCCGGAGTCCACCCAGAAAAACATATGGAGGAGATCGGTTATCGGCTGACTGACATTGCCCGGGAGCTTGGTGTGTCGTTCAAGTACCGTGCCATCTTGGCGCAGTGGCAGACCGTTTCCATCGAGGACCTGAACCTGGACCTGGAACCTGATGAGGTGCTTGCTGTGAATGACCTGTACAATTTCAGGACCTTAATGGATGAGAGTGTCGTCATAGGCAGCACAAACCCCAGGGATACTGTCCTCAGCAACATCAGCAAGATGAAACCGGACGTGTTTGTCCAAAGCACCGTGAATGGCTCCTATGGCACCTTCTTCTTGTCACGGTTCCGCGAGGCCCTCTTCTTTTACTCTGCACTGTTTGACATGCTTGATGCAACCATGCCAAGGGAGAACAAACTGCGACTGGTGCTGGAGCGCGACATCTTTGGGTGGGTTGTCCTGAATGCCATAGCATACGAGGGAATGGACCGGGTGGAGCGTTGTGAGACCTATAAGCATTGGCAAGTCAGAAACCAACGGGCAGGCCTGAGGCAGCTGCCACTGGACAGAGAAACTGTTAAGATGGCCAGGGACATGGTAAAGAACAAATACCACAAGGACTTCCTCATCGACGAGGACCACCACTGGCTGCTGCAAGGGTGGAAGGGCCGCATCCTCTTGGCTCACTCAACATGGGAGGCAGATGGCGCTAGCTCTCACTGTTAATTCTTTTTCTCCTTCCTGCACTTGAACATAAACAGATATGGTATTAATACTGTACTGTTTGTTGTGTGGTTTATGCTCTCAACCTTATCTGTCAGACGGCTTGAAGTATTTCAGATAATGTCGCATTTTCTTTCCTGTTTTCTTGTACTCAACTGTATAAGGTAAATATATATTTAGGTTTGTGCGTTGTCTGGGTGATGGCTACTAGCACACTATACATGTTCCAGTAAATTTGAACTAGTCACATACTCGTTTTATTGTTTGATGTAGCTGGCTGCTACGGTGGCTGTTCAGTCTCCAGAGTTTGATGTTGAGCTTTGGTACACAAAAAAACATCTGATCTCTTTGTCATGGGCTGTTGGATTTGCGTGACGCTGGTAAGGAAGATGAAGGTCTGAGATTGGAAGTAAACGCTAGAAGACAAAAGTTCATTGATTGAGCATTATGTTTACTAGCAGGTTTGTAGTGCTACCGGGCCTGTGTGTAATGAATGGGATAAACGGCAGGTCTGAAGGTACCAAATGACTACTTCAACCTAATAGGGAATTGGTGATTACAGATTAAACAAAATGCTGGCTCATGAAAGATGAAAGCATGCTAAGTCACTGCAATTATGTGTTTTAATTAATACTGAAAAAAGGCAAGTTCGGTGTAACAGTATACTTCTCCCTTGTGGTTGCTAAATTTATAGTATTACAGTACTAAACTATGTTTAGTCGTTCAGTAAGGACTGTTGTTTTTTCCTTTATTTTTGTAATTTTTGGTTGTTCCTGTTATCTTGGCACTTTCATAATGAAAATGACACGCTACCAGGCGTGTTCGAGAAAAATAATCAACCTATAGTTGGGTGATGGGGACAAGCTGGAGGATCAGCCATATCCTGATATTTAGTACTATAGGACAATTCTTTTTTTAAGAGCCATCAGCCATGTCCATTTGGAGGATGATCGTTGATTCCAAGTCTCCAAGCATGGGAAGAACCGACGCGTTTCTGTGTACAAGAGCAACCAGCCATATCCTTGTGGAGCGCAGCACCATCACCAGTTCAGTTCACCACCATGCCCATCACCCCCGAGGAGTTGCTGGGGCTGAAGGAACACATGGAGGCCCGGCCGCCATCTCCATCCATCTACCTCGACATTCCTCCGTCGCCGCTCTATGGTGGCAGTGTCGGGGACCTGGTGCTCCCATACATCACTCGCATTCTGATGGAGGAGGACATCGACGACAGGTTCTTCTACCAGTACCCAGATCATCTTCACCTCCTCCCGGCACAGCAGCAATTTGCCCAAATTCTTGATGATGCAAAGAGCTTACTGTCCGGCGAAGGCGGTGACATGGAGAAGATGCGTTCGGATGCGTCTTTGCAGGGTATTCGCGGAGGCAGCATGTGCTCGGATGGTGCTGAGGTGGACAATAATGGTGATGAGAGCAAACTCAACCCCTCCAATGAAGACATGCTTAACTTTGCATTCTTGAAAGGCATGGAGGATGCCAACAAGTTCTTGCCTAGAGACAACCAACTGCCGGCCAGCGTTGATCACGCCAAAGAGATTTTTGGGCGAAGCATTAGTGGTGGGGAACGGAAGGGTCGGTGTGATGTGGACAAGCTGGAGGAAGTGGTGGGTAGGGCCAGCAAGCTGATGATGCCGGAGCTGGAAGAGGATGGCGCCCGCGAGATGATTGACAAAATAATGCTGAATGGTTACGAACTATGTGGAGAGACCATGGAGGAGCTGCAAATCACCATGGAGAACATCAGAGCTGATAGAAAAAACAAGAAGGCGGTGCGGGGAAAGCAGGGAAAGAAAGAGGTCGTGGACCTGCGCGGGCTGCTGCTATGCTGCGCACAGGAGGTGGCCACCGGCAACCGTCATGGTGCATTCAATCTGCTGAAACAGATCAGGCAACATGCTTCCGTGAGAGGAGATGCCGCTCAGCGGCTGGCGCATTGTTTCGCCAAGGGGCTTGAGGCCCGGCTGGCGGGCACTGGAAGCCAGGTGTACATGTCACTCATGGCAAAGCACACCTCGACTATGGAGTTCCTCAAAGGTTATGAGCTGTTCATGGCAGCCTGCTCCTTCAAAAGGGTGGCGTTCACATTCTCAAGCATGACCATCTTCGATGCCGTGGAAGGGAAGAGCAAGTTGCACATTGTGGATTATGGCTTGCATTATGGGTGCCAATGGCCGGGCCTGCTGGCTTGGCTGGCGACTAGGGAAGGCGGGCCACCAGAGGTGAGGATCACCGGGATTGACCTCCCGCAGCCCGGGTTCCGCCCTGCTAAGAGGCTTGAGGAGACAGGGCGGGCACTCAGCAACTGTGCCCGTCAGTTTGGCTTGCCGTTCAAGTTCCATGCCATCGCGGCCAAGTGGGAGACTATCCGTGCCGAGGACCTCAACATCGACCCTGACGAGGTGCTTGTGGTGAATGACCTGTTCAATTTCAACACATTGATGGACGAGAGCCTTGTTATCGACAGACCCAGCCCCAGGGATGTGGTCCTCAGCAACATCCGCGAGATGCAGCCAGATGTGTTCACCCAAGGTGTTGTGAACGGTTCGAGCGGCCCATTTTTCTTGGCGCGGTTCCGGGAGGCGCTCTTCTTCTACTCATCGGTGTTCGACATGCTTGACACCACCACGCCGCCAGAGAGCTACGAGCGCTTCGTTCTCGAGCGGGACATGTTCGGGCAGTGTGCCCTGAATACCATCGCCTGCGAGAGTGCAGACCGGGTAGAGCGTCCTGAGACATACAAACAGTGGCAGCTGAGAAACCAACGTGCAGGCCTCAGACAGCTGCCACTGAAGCCGATTATCACTAAGGTGGCAACAGGCAAGGTCAAGAGCCTGTACCACAAGGAGTTTGTTGTCGATGTGGATCAGGGGTGGTTGCTGCAGGGGTGGAAGGGGCGCATCTTATATGCTCACTCGGCGTGGGTGGCAGACGACACTAGCTCGGAGGATTAGCTTCCTTTTTTCTGCATAGGAAAGGTTAATGTTATGGACATTGGTATGAGATACAGCTGAGGCATCACCTCCTGTTTCCTTCAAACATCTTAAATTTCTCTCTTAGACACGAATATGAATAACACCAGGGTGCCAAGGTCAATTGCTGTTGCAGCAGCAGAAGATTATTTGCTTCCACTCATTCTTCTTCTTTCTTCTTCTTCAGTTATCTCATTAATATATGATACCCGAAGAAGAGGATATATAATCTGTAGTCTTGTAAGAGGACCAATAAATTCAGTGTCATGTGCAAAAGGATTACTGGAAATTGTTCAAAGAAAAAGGATAACTGAAATGTCTTGAATTTTTATTTTCTTTCTCTGCGTTTTCATCTTACAAAATCCGTTTGCCTACTTGCAGGTGTCCAAGTGTGGAGCAGGAAAGAAACATAACTGAACATGGTTACAGGTTACATGCATCTAGAAACTTGCTATTACATGTGAGCTAATCAATTTTCAGGATAATACTTGAGAACTTTCAATGATTTTGCCTGCTAGTGCTACTACATGTTGAACTCACAACAGCCTGACATTTTAAAACATAAATTGATGTCTACAAGAAAGTTGACTGCTTCTGATCAGACAAGGACAGAATGCTGGCTGCGACAACAAGATGGATATAATCTTTCTCAAAAGACTCTCTTTGTTCATGTGTGCAGGCGCAGGTCGGCCGGTGGACGGTTAAACTAACCTTGTGAAATGTGAAACTACGATGGTTCCAATAGACAGCAACGCACTGTACGATGTCCGAGGTACTTGTTGGCTTCACATGAAATGGATGGATGACAATGATATATCCACTCCAAATCTAATATAGTTTCACTGCACCATCAGAAATCAGCATGCACTCCACTATGGCTGCCACACCGGAGGAGTTGTTGGGCCTCGCCGAGCCTGCACCACTGCCCCCCTCCGTCCTCCTCGACCTTCCTCCGTCCCCGACGACCCATGGTGACTCACAGCAGCCGCAGAACGACCTGGCCCTGGAATACATTTCACGCATGCTCACGGAGGAGGACATCGTCGACAAGTTCTTCTACCAGTACCCTGACCACCCGGAGCTCCTGCAAGCCGAGCAGCCCTTCGCGGAGATCCTTGCCGACACCTCACCCGACGCCCACGAGTCCTTTGCCTCCTCCACCTCCATCTTGATGCCCAGCCAAGGTAACGGCACGGACTTGATGGTTTCCAGTTGCCAGGTACAGTATCCAGCCTTCTTCTTGAACGGCACAGGCATTGTGGAGCCCAGTAGTTTGGTGTTTCCCATTCCCAGCGAGAGCAGCCCCAGAACGGACATGCTGTCGAGCATGGCCTTCTTCAAAGGCATGGAGGAAGCCAACAGGTTCTTGCCCGCAGAGAATGTGATGGTGGGTGGCAGGGGGCGTAAGAAGAGGTCTGGCATGGATGGTAAGACGGAGGAGGGCTTGGGCAGGAGCAGCAAGCAAATAACGGCGCTGCCGTGTAGTGTCCAGGAGGAGGAGGAGGAGGAGGAAGCGACCGCGCTGGAGATGCTGGACCGGCTCGTCCTCAACGGCTACGACACGCACCCGGGCGAGATGCAGGAGGTGGTACGCGTCACCTGGGACTGGGAGGAGAAGGAGAACAAGGCAGGCCTTGGCAGGCGCGGGAGGCGCGGAGCGAGGCACACGGTGGTGACTGACCTAGAGACTCTGCTGATCCGCTGCGCCGAAGCAGTGTCCAGCAACGACGTGCGCGGCGCGAGCAAGCTGCTGGAGCGGATCAAGTGGCACTCCTCGCCGACGGGGGACGCCAGGCAGCGGCTGGCGCACTACTTCGCCCAGGGGCTGGAGGCACGGCTGGCTGGCACGGGGAGCCGGCTGTACCGAGCGCTCATGGGGAAACGCACCTTAGCCGTGGAGCTCATCAAAGCGTTCCATCTGCACATGGCTGCGTGCTGCTCGTTGAAGGTTGGTTTGCTCTTTGCCATCAACACCATCTACAAGGCCGTTGCAGGGAGGACGAAACTGCACATTGTGCACTACGGCATCACCACCGGGTTCCAGTGGCCGGACTTGCTCCGGTTGCTGGCCAGCAGGGAGGGCGGGCCACCGCAAGTGAGGATCACCGGCATTAACACCCCTCGCCCCGGGCTCCGTCCGGCTCAAATAATGGAGGAGGCGGGGGACCGGCTCAGCAACTATGCTAGGCAGTTCGGCGTGCCATTCGAGTTCCACGCCATCGCAACCAAGCCGGAGGATGTCCGGGCTGAGGACCTGCACATCGACCCAGACGAGGTCCTGGTCGTGAGCAGCCTGTACGAGTTGAGGACCTTGATGGACGAGAGCCTAACCTTTGACATGGTGAGCCCGAGGGACATGGTGCTCAACAATATCAGCAAGATGAGGCCGGCCGTGTTCGTCCAGTCCCTCGTCAATGGACCATACAGCGCGGCCTTCTTCATGACGCGGTTCCGCCATGCCTTGTACTACTTCACGGCCTTGTTCGATGTGATGGAGACCACCGTTCCACGGGACAACGACCGGAGACTTGTGGTGGAGCGGGACATCCTTGCACGCTCCGCCATTAACATGATCGCCTGTGAAGGCGCAGACCGGGTGGAGCGTCCTCAGAACTACAAGGAGTGGCAGGCGCGGAACGAGCGAGCGGGGCTAAGGCAGCTGACGTTGGACCCTGACGTTGTTCTCATGCTCAAGGACCAAGTCAAGAGTCGGTACCACAAGCATTTCATGATCAGCGAGGATCACCGCTGGCTTCTGCAAGGGTGGAAAGGCCGGGTGCTCTATGGACACTCCACATGGGCTTCTCAAGTGATAGATTGAAGTACCAATACATGCAACTTGCATCAGTATTTGATGGTCTGTTGCAGTACCGGATGCCTGTTTGCTTCTCTTTTGTATCTGTATGACTTCGGGAATATACATATACATAATAGTGCGCGTGTCGCTCCCAACTGGTATTGAGCGGCCGGCCACATGCTCTCACATGAATGTATTTTTTTGTCTCTTAGTGCATGCGGCTCTTTGCATTAAATGGGTTTGTACTAGCCACTTCGCTTTAGCAAAAACAGGTCCATTTGCATTTATTTCGGATTTTTGAATTTTTTAAAAGTCATATCTTTCAAACCGCGCATCAGAATTTAGATCTATTTTCACCGTTGGAATCTCCGTAACGAGATCTTTAAAACTAGACCCCACATGGGTATGTTACGACCAACTTTTTTTGATGCCAACTGTAATGCTATATGGTGCAACTCTACTACTACATGATGCAATTTTTTACAAAACCAATTTTAGAGTTGCATGATTCAATTTCCTATGTGGTTGTCACTTAGCAACTGTGACAACCAATTTTATGAGATGTGCAACTAGTCTCCCAACCAACTAACTAGTAGTTGATGTGCAACCCTCCTTTCTAGTCTTGGATGTGTATTATTCATCAACAAACCTTTTTTGATGCCAACTGTAATGCTACATGGTGCAACTCTACTACTACATGATGCAACTTTAGTTGACTTGTAATGTAGGTCTATTTGCACACACATTGATGTTTAGTTAGCAGGAAAACTAGTTGCACACACATTGATGTTTAGTTGATTTGTAATGTAGTCTAGTTGCACACACATTGATGTTTAGTTGGCAGGAAGACTAGTTGCACATACATATGCTCAGTTGGTTTGTAATTTAGTCTAGTTGCACACACATTGATATTTAGTTGACAGGACACTAGTTGCACGCACATATGTGCAATTGACGCGACAATGTAGTCCAGTTGCAGACACATTGATATTTCGTTGGCAGGACTACTAGCACACACATATGCTCAGTTGGCGCGGCAATGTAGTCTAGTTGTACACCCACTGATGTTTAGTTGGCTGGACTATTGACACACACATATGCTCAGTTGGCGCGGCAATGTAGTCTAGTTGCATACATATTGATATTTAGTTGGCAGGAAGATTAGTTTGTTGAAACATTTCCATGCGGGATCTACTTTTGAAGAGCACGTCGCGATGGTTTCAATGGTAAAAACGGATCTGAATTTCGACATACGGTTTAGAAGATATGTCTATTATAATTCTGAAAACCAAAAATTAATGCATAAGAGACGAACATGAGGGATATTAATACAGCGGCATGCAGTCATTCATCACATGAGAAGAAACCATATATAAGCTGATTAATTAACAATACGCTACAGATTTCCTAATTGGGACAAAGAGGACAGAAGGTTTTCAAAAAGGCTGGCCGCCCGGGAGCGCTAGCGGGCACCCAGCCGCCCGCTAGACGCGTCCTATAACTTACTAGTAACAGAAACGATTTTCAGGTTGTCAGAGTGGCACTTGTTTGTTCAAAGCTGCTATGAGCACACATATATCTGTTTAAACATAGAACATGTAAAATTGCTACTGCATTATCAAAGATGAGATTCTGTGGAATCCATGTATGACAACATCTACCAATTCCATATTTACTTGTTTCTTGTTCAGTTCCTAATGTTGCCGTATAAAGGCATAGCTCACCTTCCTCCATTAGCTTAAGCTTTTGGGTGAACTGGTTGGTGCGCGCAGTTCTACATGGTATCAGAGTCAAGAGGTTTTGAGTTTAAGACCCGGCTGGCGCAATTTAAAAATCAAAAATTGCGGTCCACTTTCGGTCACGTTTAGGTCATTCTTGTTCAGAATTTTGGAGATCAAGTAACACATCAAATTAGCACAAGGATCATGGGGAAAATTGTAGGAGTGAGTTGGGTGCTTGGCAGTTAGCACAGAAAAGGGGATTCTGAAGTAGTGTTGCATCTTTGATGCTATTTAACCATTTTTCTCGTCGATTTATATTGCAAGTTGAGCTGGATGAGTACTTTGAGTCTTTTTATTTCTCTCTCAGATTTTTCTAGAAGAGCAGCAATGCAGAATTCTGCCTATAATTATAACTAATATTTTGTATGGTATTTACATGTCCTAGAGTTCTGTTGGCTGTGTCTTCCTTGGTATGGTATCTACATTCTCTTCCCTGCTAAATCACAGTGCAGGCAAGTTGTAACAGGCCTTAGAATAAAATGTGCAGTGCTATATATAACCC